>JBBPEA010000013.1:0-655299 GCA_039096215.1 Blastocystis sp. NMH | reverse complement strand
TGTTAATGGACACCCTCTACTAGCCTCGCCCTATGACCCCTCCCTTTAAGACATTAAGAAATTGTTCAGATGAAAGTTAAGTTGCGAAACGGGAAGTGGGAGTTACATCGTAGAAACGTGGAATTGTGGTAAGGGGGTAATGGAGTAACTGTGGAAGAAGTTTTATCGAAACCCCTAACCCATTGTATTCATCGACCATATTGAATCCTCGATACTCTTTACTGTTTTCAAACAATGCTTATACCACGATATCCTTTCCTTATCGAGTAATACCTTGTAGTTGCTCGTTACATCGAGGACTGTCACATCCAATACACCAACACAAGGACAATCCCATTTTAGTTTCATGGTCACTTCCCCCGAGGGACGTAACGGGAATCCAGTGACATGAATGGTTGCTAGCTCAACTCCGTTTGACTCGACTGTTGTATCACCTTTCACTTTCTGTCTCGACTGAAATACGGATATCTTCACCTCATCAATGTAATCGTGAGATGTGTAGATTAGAGTGGATCCTACGGCAGGAAGCTTCGAGTTAACAGGAATGATACACTGGATTTCATTTCCATCTACTCGGTAATCCAAACTGTAGGCGGTAATATCGTCAGGATCATAATTTTGTTCTAGAGCCAAGCAAGCGCCACATGCACCATAATCATTGTTCATCGTGGAATCACTACGTCTCACGTCGCTAATCTTCACACCATGAAAATAGTTCCCAATGACTTCATTGTAAATATCCATCCGCAAAGATTCACCAGTCAATAGAACTGCATCAATATCGTATCTGGATAGTTTCGCTGCCTCCAGCGCCTCTTTCACTGTTTGTAAGATCTCGCTTACTTTATCTCGTATCAAATCATTCATCTTGGTGCGAGTAAGAACCAGCTCCTGATATTCCTCTACGATCGGGAGAATGGAAGTCAATTCAATGGAAGAAGACTCGAAGGTACTCAAATCGATCTTCGCCCTCTCAACCAATGCCAGCAGCTTTCGCTTAAACGACGCTTTCGCCCCCTCGTCCATCGAGGCAGGAATCAAATCGTTTCCGGTAGCTTCTCGGTACCTATCGATTATCCAATCCAGAAGAATGGCATCAATATCAGCTTCGCCAAGATGATCGTTTTTCTTGTACTTGCAAACCTCGTAGTGGACGTGGTCTCCTTCTCCCTTTTCCTTCACGATGGACACATCAGAAGTGTGTCTATCCACGTTGAGTACCAACAGGGTCTTTCCACTCATGTCGTCGCTCTGTCCGTAATGGAGAGTGATAGCAAGAGGCGTATATAACAGTTTCACTTGATCCTTGCGGAACCCACAATTCAGAACAGCCTGGAGTACTAACGAACGCTGATTCTCGTCCGAGTTTACAGAGATGGTTACACAGATCCGTCCAATCTCGCAGTCCGTTTGTTTCCTCGTCTCCTCGATCACAGCTCTCAGGATCTCCGTACATACTTCCAGAGGAGTTACAAACCGGTTTTGACTCTTGACATAGAATACTGGGTTTCCCTTCTTCTCCACAACTGGACATCCACAATCATCCTTCATCGATTGCACCTCCGGCGAAGAATACATCCTTCCAATCAATTCCATTGCGTTTGTTACAACAGATTGTATTTTGCTTCCAAACAGTCGTTTCGCAGCCGAACCAACTGTAATTGAGCCATCCTTTCTGTAGTAGACATAGGAAGGAAAATGGTGTCCGCCATCGGGTGCAACAACACAACGCATTCTGCCGCCCACGGAAACCCATGCATACGAATTGGTATTGCCCATATCAATTCCGATATCTGCTTTGCGTTCAAATATCCTATTCACTACGCGACTCATAAGGTGATAATGAGGATTGCCTTTTTCAGGTTATCGTTCAAATCAGTCCATTCCGATCTCCTCTGTCTTGACTGATTCGGTAGGATTCGTATACTCACCTTGATTCGAAACCTGATTCTTGTCGTACCATCCCATAGCAAATACTATCATGGATATTAACAGCAACGTATACACACTCTCCTTCCTACCCACGGAATCGTGTTTCTGTTACCAATACTACCCCAAATAACTCCGACCTCACCCATTCAGCAAGCCATTCACCTATCATACACCAAATCACATTCGTCGAGAGTTCACTCACTTCATTGAGAAACCAACCATTCCACTACTCTTTAGTCACTGTTCCCACATAGTCCATCAAAACTCACCCACTCCAAACCAATCCACACCATCATCTCCATTCCCACTCCCAACCCGCCATCATTTTTTTCATCACTTTCCACCCAATCAGCCATTCGCTCATCCCTTCATTCTATCAGTATGCAGTATTTTTCGACACTTCTATTTGATTGGCGAACGAAATTGAATGAACCAATCCCATTGACATGATCATCATATCGTATGCGTACAACTCTCCTTTTTGCTTTCGCTTTCCTTTCGCTTGTTTTCGCTGACAAGTACGCCATTGTCTTCCAGGGAGACAGTGGATATGGAAACTACTCCGATTCTAGTAACACCTGCCGCGCCTATGATGTACGTGTACGACCGTAGTTTGATCTATAGGATCTTCTCGCTTCTGGCATTCCTGCTGATCACATCATTTACATGGCAAATGAGGATATCCATGAAGAGGAGGACAACCCATTCCCTGGAAAGCTGTTTACGCTCCCCGATCCGAATGGCCATGGCTGGGATCATGCCGCTGTGTGCAAGCAGCATTATGATTACACCGTATGGAACATTAATCCCGAGACTGTGCTTGCAATTCTCACTCAGGATGAGGAGAAGGTGAAGGAGCTGACGAAACTGAAGAACCCCAAGGTGTTCCACACCACCGAGGAGGACACTCTCTTCATCTACTACAGTGACCATGGTTATGAAGGAGGTGTAGGCTGCGGAAGCGGCAGAATCACCACTGAGCAGATGCAAGGTGCTCTGAAGACTCTTCACGAGAAGAAGGCGTACAGCAAACTCGTTTTCTTCTTGGAGGCTTGCGAGTCGGGTTCCGTGTTCGACACCCTTCCCTCTGACCTCAACATCTATGCCTTCACCTCTGCCAACGCCACGGAGCCCGCTTGGTGTGAGCACTGCCCTCCTGATGATGTTGTCAATCATTATGAGTTCGACGTTTGTATGTCAATGTACTACGAC
Organism: Blastocystis sp. NMH; assembly: GCA_039096215.1. Classification (NCBI taxonomy): domain Eukaryota; class Bigyra; order Opalinata; family Blastocystidae; genus Blastocystis; species Blastocystis sp. NMH. The sequence continues at coordinate 652,155 of JBBPEA010000013.1, read as the reverse complement.
AATGAATTTCAGCGCCTGTGGGAGGCTGAGTCCACCACCATCACTCTGGGAGAGCTCTTCCAGCGTACGCACGACCATGTCGCCAAGTACAACCATCAGGAGGTGTCTGAGTGGGGTGATCTGACGATGCGTGACCTGCCCATGACGACGTTCATTGGTGACAAGCCGATTACGACCCGCAACATCGTTGATCTGAAGCCTTCGACTCCGATTGAACGAAGTGAGGCTCCTCTTCACGTTGTGAAGTGGGCTGCGATTCGTTCTGGCAAGAAGGATTTGAGCGAGCTTCGTGATCTTGTGTATGCTCGTGCGAAGGAGGAGATTGAGGTGATGCGTCTGGGTGCTTCGATTCTTGGTGAGAAGGAGATGGATCAGAAGAAGGATGAGGACACGTATGTGTACAATAACTCTTGCGCGACGATGATGTTCGAGAATCTGATGGACAAGTGTGGTCACTCCATGCCTTTCCCTTCGATGACTCGTAACATTGTCCATGCCATTTGCAGCAGCAAGGAGATTCCTTCTGTTGATTGGAATTCAGTTTGCATGTAAAGAGATTTGTTTGTTGATACAACACATCCGCGGTTACTGACCTATTGTCATCAGAGGATTGGGGTAGTCTCTTGAGTGTTTTTAAGCCCAAATAGTTGTCAGGAGATGGACTTTCTAGTGAGGATGTGCAAACAATGGCAGGAGTACCCCATTTGTTTACACAATCAATTACCTTCCATTTTCATCCCATGGTCATCTCCATTTGCATAATGCTATTCCTTTCCACTCTCACTTTGTCCTCCATTCACAGTTAAGCCACGGCGCCTATTTCTATTAATATTTGTTATTAAATTGTGAGATTTCATTGCAAGAGAAAGCAAGAAGGGTAGGTCAATTTGGTGCCATCAGATAATACGGGAGTGGTAATCGAAATCATCGCAGAATCGCCTCCCCTCAAATTCCGGCAGTTGTCTTATCTATACATTCTAAATCCATTTGCAGAATAGTACCAATAATCATCGAGTGCTTATTGAAATGCAGTATTGTAATCCCCATTATGCAAGAGAGCATTCACACATGGATATAATGCGCTGTTATGTAACGCATTACATCATCTTCGCGATACTCGAGGTGGATCATAACATTGTTTCTGTGAATGCAATTCCAGGATTGAGTTTCGTCATTTGACTTAACATAGGATATCTGTGTAAATCATCCTATCGAGATAACATGAGACGTCTGTTTGGAAATGCAGTTATCCGTTTTCGAAAAGTCATCACGAAATCAATTGAGAATACCGATGTTACTTCATCCGTGTTTTCAAATCCTATTACGGTCATGATCATATGAATGGTAGAGACGAACTGTAACCCATATACGATTGCCATGAAATCCATTCTCTTATTCTGTTACGCAATACCAGAAACTGGGAATCCTCTTTCTTTTGAAAAGGCATACAAACACGAAATCCGAACCACAGTACCTTCAAAATCTGATATACGCACACTTTACTAATCGCTAGTTATGCTGTTTGGGGGAGTTGCATCAATCAGCATCATCACTCAATTCACACAATTGACTACGGATATCCATTAAACGATATAGTGTAGTAATTCTTTTGTTTGTTGCTAGGAGTTTAGGTTGTTTACTCTATAGTGGATTAGTATTCTTGTAATTGGCCTCAATGGAAACCATTTACTTTCCTTGCCGTATGCTACTGTAGAGATACTTTGCTGGAAGATACAATCACGCAATCAAGTCCACATAGTTATGCCACAATAACCACTCCGGTGATTTTACAGATGCACTAAAAATCACTTTCACTTGGTATCCATTGATAATTCTTCATCTTCAGCATCATGAACAGTTACAAAGAAGATGTCACTAAACGGTTTCATTACTTATTTTCATTATGTACTGGATGTCATTTAGTAGTTATGTGATTAGGTATCCCCTCTCCCACATGATTGCAATACTCGTTGTATACAATTGGTATATAGCTTACGGTTATGGTTCTAGTTTCACTGCAATGAGTATCAATGGAAGCGAGGTTTCCCGCCATCATGTTGACCGTCTTCATTTAGCGAACCTATATGACTATTTGCTTACCCTGGTCATTGAAATACCATTTATGATAGTTTGATGAGCTTCGGAAAATGGCGGGTTGATTATGGATAGCCAGTCATTTGTACTCCAGAGTACTGTTGTTGTTCTTGAAGATCATTTGAACAATTGTACTTGATTTGAGAGTTTTTAATGGACAATACAACTGATAACGGAGCATCAGAGACTGGGGATACACCAGCCTATCCATTCACTATGTGGTGCGAAGAAATGAGTAACCGTTATGTTACTTGTGCTGCTACAAGTAAGGAGGGAGATTTTGTGGAGAGTTCTTGACTATTTGTTGTATGAGTTATAGAATGCCGTGCAAAACGTGATTATGGATGCATGGAGGGGCTACTGAAGAGAGATGCAAGTACCATGTGTATTGTAAATGAATTGTTCGCTAAACGTCTTCGAATGCGATTTAACAATCTGAGGAATAACTTGTATTCTTTGTGTGGTGATGTGTCTGTAGTTATATGAATCCTGAATTATCAGGTGATGCTTATTTCCGTGCGTCAATGGGATTGTACTCTATTTGATGTGTCATCGTTGTAGCATTCCAAATGATCATTACTTCAAGTCCTTTCACTGCGACGATGAAGAGTTTTTTCATTTCTTTCTCCCTGTTTTGTCAAGTATGATCAAATGGCTGATGATCATGAACAGAAGAATCACTGAATACGAATCAAGATGTTACCACTGTAACATTAGCTGTTGTCCGTTTAGTATTAGGCTGTTTTTACAAAGGAAGAGATCGCTGTAATTAGTGACTATACATCCATCGATTACTCCATTCCAAGTTTTCTGCCTCTCTGTTTTATATGTAGAAACGGGTTATACGGTTGCACAGGCGAAAATGGCTCGCTCGTCACTCAATTCAAATAACGGTGATGATGCAGAGAGAGAGGATGGGCAGTCTTATTATGAATCCGTCAGGGAATTGGCTTCCAAATACTATTCACCGAATGAAGACTTTGATAAGGAGCTACAGGCATTGTTTACGACAACAAGGCAGAGTGTTATTCATCAACTTCTCCGTAACTCGTGTGTTCCTCTTGGATACATCGTTGTTTACTTTTGTGCCAGCATGATTCCAGATCCTCCACCATCTTCCGATTCAGCTGTGGGCTTTGAGTCGTCTTTTGTTGAATAGAGTGGTCGTGACAAGGCAAAGAATCAGGAAGGAAATAATCCCACTCCGTCTTTTCATCGTTGCAATACTGTCAATCGTACAAATTCCGTGTTCTGTAAGACATGCGGCCATCAGTTCTTTAATGGTTGTAATGGTGCATATTGCCTTGCAAATACGAGGAGATGTCCTTCAGATCATGACTCCACAAATGATGGCATTTGTACACACGAATCTCGGACCATCGATCATACTCACCCCCATTTCTTCTATTTTCCTATTTGGGTGGGCATAATGGATTGTCTCACCCATGTGGATTCTCATTTTCTGAATTCATTATCCGTGGAATCGATTGCTGCGTCAATCCGGTACTGTAATGAAAACAATATCGTTTCCTCTTTGACGTCCTTGAATTCCATTTCAGCGTATACCATGCTGGGCCTTCACTCGTTGGCAGTTTTAGCGAAGTCTGCGTACTCTAAGTTGAATGACATCAAACCCCGTGCATTCCTTCACATGGATAGTGACTTCTCATTCGAGCATCGGATGAGTGTTGTTAGTAGGATTCATATGCACACCATAACTGAAAGGCGTTCTTGAACGACCAAAGGAAGAACTCAATACTCAGTCAGTAGTCTATACTTCTGTTCGTACGATAAAACCCAGTGAAACTGTGTCAACGAACAAAGACAAGGATGATGGAATCAATGACGATGTTTCGCCTTCTGAGACACAATCAGAGGAGAATGGAGAGGGGTCTACTGCTGCATCCAGTTCTAATAACTGCTCTGGTGATTCATCTGTGGATTGTAGATTGTCTGGTGAATTCAACGACGATGAAAATGGAGCAAATGTTTCCCCGTGCGAGAATCACTCCGCTGAGGCTCCCCAACCTCAAGGAGAAACCGAGAAGCCCAAGAAAGGCAAAGGCAAGAAAGGCAAGAAACCAGCGAGCAAACAGCCAAAGGAAGGGACGAAGAAAGATTATGATTTGCGTCATAATTACAAGGGAGTGAAGGAGCTAGTTGAACGAGAAAAGGAAGGAGTATCTACCGATGATCCTATTGAGGATCCAAGTGATGATGCAAGTGACCATACGAAGGAAAAGCCGGAGAAGACAACGAAGGTTACCATTCGTGATGGTTTAAATACGGGTTCCATACCCTCTTCATGGATTGATTCTTTGGCGAGCTATGCTGATGTGGAAAAAGAGAATGACATCAGTAAACTTCGCACACTCTTCAAGCTGGATTCAAAATGTGGTATGTTTTTACTGCTGTTGTGATCACCATAGCCGATGACTTCCTCGTTGGAGCTGGAAAGACAGTGTGGCTTCGTAATCATAAGGCAAGAAAGCCAACAAATCTCACTCCGTATCTGGCCTCTCTTCCTTGGTTCGTGAAGGATAGTAACACCTCCGCTGATGATTTTTTCATCTGGAACCGCGTTTTCCATGATAGTCCTCATTCCTCTCCTTCATTCATTGGTAGTTGATGTACGAGCAGCTGTAACTGGTGAAGAAGTGCATTTGGATGAGAATGGAAGAGCGGATATCCGTTTTACTCGTCCGAGGAATGAAACAGTTACGGAGTTACTCTTTCGTGGCATTCTTCATGTTGACGGTATTCCGCTTTGCGAATCATCCAAATACGTGAGCTCCGTTGATATCATCTCTCTTACAATCCACAACACGAATCCTGTAAATCAACAGGATCGGACCTTCATCATTACCCTCGCCATCGTTCCGAAGAAGGACAAGGAAGATACTGGAATCAGTCCTTTGGATCGGGCAGTTCAGGAGGTGCAGTTCTCAACAACAGCTATGGGAAAGCTTGGCTTCTATTTCAAGAAGGATGGACAATGGTATCACATCCGCTGGTACTTGGAAGGCCTCCTAGCGGATTATGCAGCGTTGACCCATACTGCTGGAAGAGGTGCCCCATCTTCCAATTCACCCTGTATCATCTGTCCAATTCGTCGATCGTACTACAATCCTTTGTTTAATTCGTATGTCAATCTTGACTTTCCCTCCTATTTCAAGTTTGATCATGTGAAAACATTGGGCATGTCATCTCTGTTTCTCCATCCTTCGTCCTTGTATCGTCTTTCCAGTGCAGCATATCATTCTTTTCAGAGTGGTGTGTCTTTACTAGACAAGATAAGTGGGAAAAAGGATGAACTATGGAAGAAAGAGTATGACCAAATGTGTAACGATTTCAGTTATCTTTCTCCAGCCTTCACGCTGATGTGGACACCCAATTGTCTGTCGCCAAGTAGTAACGATGACTACTTCCTCCATTCTCTTGCCGGTTCTAGTGACGTGAATGAAGTGATTGACAATGAGAAGCTTGCAGAAATGAAGTCTCATTTCCCAAATGAGAAAACTCAGCCACTTCGTGGTAATGATCACGTGCAGAGAAGAAACACCCTCCTACCATCGGGTGGGTATTACATTCTGGATGCAATGCACCTCTATTCCAACGTCTTTCGTCGTTTTTCCTATGCTCTTGACAATGACCTCACAGGAATGGGCAAAAATTCGAGTAAATGGTATACTGCTATTTTCCGTCAACTCTTCCCGAACATGGTTTTCTCCACGATCCCCAATCGGGTTCCATTCTTTATCAATGGATATGCGTTCCAGCAACTAATCAAGCTCAATCATCCAAACCATACTTGGATCAGTCGGTTACATGTCATACCATCGTTCTTTGATTCTCTGACATGCGAACAACGTATTGTTCTGTATATGAATCTCTTCACGTACATGTATGTCAACAGTCTCTCACATCCCGTTGTCCATTATATGAACAAGATCATACAGATCATGGCGTATTTGTTCAACACGGATAGAGATTATGCGAACTGTCTCTTTATGCAATGGAAACTCTCCTACTATCTCCACCAGTTGGAAGCCAATCTTCCTCCTTGTTTCAGTTGCTCTGCTACCCACTTGCTGAATCACCTTGATACAATCCTCTTGTTTGCTGGACCTATTCGCTATTTCACCAACTTCAACAGTGAACGTCAGTATAAGCATCCCAAGCAGTATCATACAGCCAGTCGTTATGTCCTTGATAACCTCTCTGTTCGTGAGATTGCCTACACAGTGTGCTCTATCATTCTCTTCGGTAAACGCGATCCAATACCTGTTGACTTCATGAATCCAGTCAGTTGGACTGTTCCCGAAAAGCTGGAGGAGATTGTCAAATCGAATCTTGTGGACGATTGCGTATTCTCAATGAACTGTACTCTCCCTCATCAGACCTATCTGGATTATGTGCTCACAGGTGAGGATCCAGAGAAATGGAGAAGGGATTATGAACACATCCACCAACGTATTCGTACTCCTCCATGTGTCAAAAGGGTTTACGGAACTTTGCGTTGGAATGGGAAAGAGTATCGGTCAACCCAAGTACCAGCATCGTCTATAACACTGGACTGGATCATCAACAATCCTGGTATGATTGCCTACTGTCGTGGTTATGGAGACTGTGTTCACTATTTCATCATCCGGGGGTATATTGATACTACCGTCGGTGAGTACAAGTACCCTCAGGTTTTGTGCTCTCCGATTAAGGTAAGGAGTACTCTGGAGGATTTCTTCACGTTCTGTGCAGTGGAGATTGACCCAGACTGGAAAGACAGTTTGGATGACTGTTACTGTTTTAGCATCTACCGACTATCCATTGGGCAAGCCATTGCCTATGAGTATACAAGTGGTGTTGTGGGACTGTCACCTATGGTGATTCATGTCGAACAATTCAGAGAAATCTGTGGTGATCCTCTCTTCTGTGAGTTGAAGAAACACATCATGAAATATGACGAACTATTCAAGTACTATTAGCATGACTCCTCTTTGTTCCTTTCAACCTTTCCTGCACCTCCTTTTGTACATGATTAGACACATTATTGAGATTCATTAAGGCTCTTTCTCTTCCTGTTAATACATCATCTGTAACTCCATGTAATGCCGCCACCTTCTTTTGCATCGATTTCTTAACTGCCTTTGTTTTATAACCATAAACCCTAGCCCCATTCATAACATAAAATGAATCTCGATGATTCTCATAATTGGAGTCATCGGAGTCATCAGCATTATCGGAGGATTCGCTTGCTAGGTTTGAAGGAGTAACTCCCTCCGTTTGCTCTCCAACTGGCTTTCCCACTTGAACAGAGTTCTGAGAGGTGTTGTTCTCCTGATCGCAGGTGCCGCTTTGCTCCAATTCTCCCTCTCCGGGAACAACGGCGATAGCACTAAGATCCTGAATTGTTGATGCGTTTGCCTCCACATTCTGAAAAACGGAATCACCATTATCACCAATCAGTAAATCCGTATCCATGTCTGGCATCTCTCCTTCATCATCCATTGCTTCTCCAGACGCTGTGATTCCAGAAGACTGCGGAGTGGACTGGTTCACAAGGGAAACATCAACAGAAGACGACTGCCTTGAGTGAGATTGTTGAGAAGAACGGTTCAGTAGATTTGAACAGAGTTCCTATATATCAAATGGGAAGTGATAATACGAATATTCCGCTCCATTTCTTCTTTAGCATAACTTTAAAGTCCGATATCGCTTGATTATTTGTTAGTTTGTTGTAATACTTTGCCAAATCTTTCAGTTCTTCTAAAACAGCTTCGTCAATAACCTCATTTGATCTCCTCTTTTTCGTTGTATAAAACTCGACTGTCATATTGATAAGCTCCAACTTCTCTTTGGTGTAAAACAAGTATATTCTTGGTGTTAAGAAGCTTGCAAACTTGAGTACCCACTACAACACCAAGATACTAGCATACCTACCTCCGCCTTATTCACACCCTTCGCCTTGGCTGGATTGTAGCAACCACAATCATAAGTGAACTCTATATGCTCATAGATAACGGAACCATACCAGCAGCATCAAAAGAATGAGTAGTTAGAAGATCAATTAGTGATTCACTTAAGTGATCATTACACTCGGAAAACACCTTGTACGTATCGATCACACAACTGAGGTTTTGTTTCCAAAATAGCAAACCGGCGAGAAAATATGACAAAGACACTTTACTAAGAAAATACGAAAACAGCCTACTCTTTGTCTTTTCATGCACTGGTATGTTGTTTTTGCGGATATCATTATTCCATTTCCACAGCTGATATACCGAATTCGTTATTTGCTCTTCAAGCAAGGAGATATATGCGTCAATCGTTTTACCATACGTAGTAGCATCCATGATCCACAAAAAGATGAAGCAACGAGGATCCGCGGTTATTTGACAATACCGTAGCCACACATACTGTTTTCTTTTGAGTATACTGATATGTAGTCGTTTTTTTCGCTCCTAGGTCGTTTCGTCATTTCCTGTAGTACTATGAGGTTAGGAGATGACATTATTACTTGTAACTACTGATTCGTAGTGTGTTTACTAGTCATTGCAAAAATGATGCGCTAGACATAGTAGGGGGTACGGTTGATTCATTTATAGATCTTCTGAATTGGAGGGTGTACAGGGTAGGGTTGTTTTTTATTTCACCTATAGAGGGAGCACTATGGATTTGAGGTCATTGAAAAAGGTAGGAGATGGGATGTGTGGTCATATTGATTTGTAGAATATAGTATTAGTAAGTATTGTGGTGTGTAAACCAGTTTGCTGTGATCATTTAAGGTTAACTATAATGTAGGTGAACGTCAGTTGAGAGTTCCTGGAGCAACAGTTGCTGGAAGAGAAGAAGGGTGATGGCTATTAGAAGCTATGGTACTGGGTCGTATCGGTAGCCCATGAGGGGGACGATACCATCTGGAACCATGGCTTCTAATAGCGGTAATCGAATTGTCTTGGTTTGTTCTTTGTTAGTACAAAGCATGATATGGGCGAGCCTAGGGAACCCTGATGTCAGCCCCTTCAATATCGCGAATTTCAATGATCTGCCTATACAGTGCTATTTGCAATGAAGGGACCATTCCTGTAGGAGTATTGGATTCCCGATAAAAGGCGAATTCACGCATCGACCTGCCATCTGAGTCAAATCGAACTGAAAACTATGCTGTTGTGATCCGTCGAGTTTGTGATCGGCAAATATGCTAATAAAACACGAATTCTCACTACTTTTCCTAGAATCATAACGGTGAGGAGTTTGATCTCCTCATTCCACGTGATATAATACTATCCACGGTAAACAAAAGAAATAGCTCCAAAAGTCGGATACATCACGTTTTCGTGATCACATGTGAAACTCACAACTTAACGATGCATCTTGCGAGCAGAATGAATGACCCACGGGTGATAAAACAATACCACCAACTTTCGTTCACATCCTCTTCGGATTCAGGCATCGATTTTCACGTACTCACAATTGTACCTTCATCTATCCCATTATACATCCTATGTATAGTAGATCAAAATGCGACATCAAGTTGAAAAGGGTACTTTTTCATATGAGAACAAAGAGAGAACAAAGAGGGAAAAATTGGTGCGCACGAAGTGGGCGTTTCATCGATTCGGTGCCTTAACTGTGTTACCATCATAGCATCATCACTATCCCCTTCCACAAAAAGAACTATCCCATCATTCCAATACCACCAACACACTCCTGTTACCACCACGTCACCATCAACATAACTGAATACACCCGCGGGACCACCAAGATTAGCCCTTTTGCATTTTCCTTCTTTTCATGTCGCTATCCATTCTCCCCATATCAGACACAAAGAGTCTCTCGGGAGAGGAGAATCAGGAAGTACCTTCTCTGGATTCCTTCCTCTTTGAGTTTTTGAGTGATGTCATTTTCCGTGAGTGCTATCACAACTAGTTACTGAAGGCTAATGCCATTGATAAGAGCAAATTGTCAGCGAGTATGCAAAAGAAGTATTCATTAATCGAATCCTCTGTGAGGGAACTAGGTAATCTCAGATCCACTCTTCTTACCTAGATCATCCTCAGTCCGAGTCCAATGTGTCCGATTCTTCAGACTTGGATGATAACCAAGTGAGTCTCCTCAATTCGATGCTGCTCGAAAAGAAAAGGAGAGAGTCTCTCCGTTTTGATTCTCCGGGGCTCATGGAACCCGATCCCAGAACGAGTAGCATCATGTACGACTTGCCGATTGACTCGGATTCGAGCCCAGCCAGTCAACTCTCCGAAGAGTCATCGTATCCTCTCTTGTTGCATCCTCAACTAGAATATATAGTCAGTACTCGTCAGAAAGTGAATCCGAAGAGGAAGCTAGATCCCTTCCCCATTCGCAGATCATTGAAACGGCTCTAATCCGACAACCTGATTCACGCGATTCTGCTGCAGTCTATCGATTCCTGGGAACAATCGGTCATGAGACGCCCATCCCGTCCGTCTTTGACTCCTCTGGACTGGGTGTCGACTTTTTCTTGCTTCCGGTGTTTTACACGCCTCGAATCTGTGGCAGCTCACCAGAAACTGTCATCCATGTGAAACCAAAAACCTATATTGCAGACCGCTACTTGGTTATTCAGCAGTTGGGAGAGGCAACCTTCTCGGTAGCAGTCGAATGTGTTGACATGAGAGGAGATGTGAACAAGCACCTATGTTTGAAGGTGAGTGCGTTCTCCTTCATTCATGCCTAGATCATTAAGAATGGAGACTACTTTTTCGACCAATCTCTGGACGAGATTCGTGTTTTGCGCTACCTGAACGCGATCAAGGGGTGTGAGAACGCCCACATCCTCCAGCTCTACGATTTCTTCTACAACAAGCGACACTTGATGATCGTTACCGAGGTCCTGTTTCATTTCATCTCTGATGTAGCTTCTTCAACAGAATCTCTATGATTTCATGTGTACCGTGGACAAGCAGCCGTCACTGCCCGCCTTCTTTACGCTTCCTCGTATCGCAAAGCTTCTCAAGCAGATTCTCGAGGCGCTGGCGTTTATTCACACTCACAACATCATCCACTGCGATTTGAAGCCAGAGAACATTCTCATCTGCGACATGAACAAGTTAGAATTTGGAGAAATCGTCACCTAGAGCGCTCATCAAGCTTGTCGATTTTGGCGGATCCAACTTTGCCTCCAATTTCTTCCAGTCGACGACCCATTCGTTCTACATCCAGTCGCGTTCCTACCGAGCTCCGGAGATCATTCTGGGGATCGATTTTGACGAACGAATTGACATTTGGTCGCTGGGTTGCATTGCTGCCGAGTTGTTCACGCACTCGCTTCTCTTCGACAACTATTCCGTGGGCACGTTGCTTACTTCAATTTCCTCCATTATTGGAGAAGTGCCGCCTGTATTGTTGCAGGCAGCGGGCTATCGAGTTCATGATCACAATGGTCAGTGTTCGGTGCGGCTGAAAACGGGGGATGTGTGGATACTGAATCCTCCTAGAAGGGATTTGAAGTCGGTTCTGGGTTGTGATTGCGACGAGTTTGTCGATTTTGTGAGCATGCTGCTTCAGTGGGATTCGGCGCTTCGTCCTACTGCGTTGCAGGCACTTCAGCATCCATTTTTGCTTCATGCGGAGGAGTGTGGTGATTATGAGGGTGTGATTTGTCTTGTTTGTTGTGACTGCTTTGAGAGATATTCGATTCCTGAGGGGGTTGTTCGTTTCTTAAAGGGAAGTGATTAGGCTATGGTGTGAGTCGTGATATCATCTGGCTGTAGGCCTGGTGAATGGAGTTCTATGAACAATTTGATCTACTATTAGATATTTCTCCAGTATACTGCGAGTCCCTCTCATCTACTACTGCGAGTCCCTCTCACCTCCCACAAGTCCCTCTTGCCTCCCACAAGTCCCTCTCATCTGCTACAACACCCTCTCATCTACTACAACACCCTCTCATCTACTACAACACCCTCTCATCTACCACAACACCCTCTCACCTCCCACAACACCCTCTCACCCACCACAACACCCTCACCTACTACCACAAACCTCCTCACTGGCCCATCCATCCATACCTATATCCACACCACATTACACCATCACACTACCACCTCATCTCCTAACAAACACCCAAATCAAATGCCTTTCGCTTTAACTCCATAAATGTCTACCCATCATCCATACGCAACAAACTCACATCGTACAACTCACTTCCCATCTTCGCTATTGGTGACGCTGCTCCGTGGTACGCACGCGCATTGTCCATAATCAACTTCACATCCTTCTCCATGTCATCTACCGACTCGTACACATTGTCCTTAATCTTGTTCTATACGTCCTACACTCCCTCCTTCCCTACTCCAATGTCCGTTAGACTCATCGGATTCGGAATCTTCTCGAGATAATCTTCCATCTTACACTCCTTGAGATAGCGAGTCGTCAATCGCTACGATCGTATACCAACTCCATATCCAACAGGTTTAAATGGATTATCACCATAGTAACCATCCCACGATTTATACAGCAGCGAATTCAAGATGTCTTGTAGTTGCTTCGTGAACTACTCTTGAGTCAATCCCAATGAAGCAACGTCCGAAGAAAAGGGGTTCTGGAGATTTAAGCGAGCCCGCTTCGCAGCAATGTCACGCCGCATGGAAGAACCATGCGAAAACTGAGACTACACTAAAACCATCAACACTGCACTACAGGAAATGGTGTCATTCGTTTGATATGGGTGGGATTCCCTCGCACCGTCTTTAGGAAAGCGCGCTGGTCGGGCCCAATGGTCCAGTGACTCACTATGGGCTCTTTCATATCCGAAATGGTCGAAATGCCTGATCCATCACCATTGTCTCCTGTTTCCTACCAATCACCTTGGAATCACCAATTAGAAACGACAGCATATCGCGGTTATCTCGATAATCCTTTCCCAGAAAGGGGAGGAACGATGGGTCGTTCTACACTTCCTAACCATCCCTTCTTCCTACCACTGACTTGTACAACGTGTGGATTGCTTCCAAGTTGTACGTCTCCAGCAATGACTTTTCCATTGAGTCCCTTAGTTACAAAACAAACAACGCTGCACAACACATCAACTAGTTGCAAGCCTGCTTCTTGGTGTAAATGAAATAAGCCCACACCCAACTCCAGATGTAGCCAATACCGTAAGCCGAAGCAAGCAGCATCTGGACGATACCACACAGAATCACCATAATGTTGGTGTTCTCCATAGCTCCAGCAATGATGGTACCCAGACCTAAAGAATTACATATCCAACCTTTTTCCTACCGCAGATGAAGATATTGAGAAGCATGCACACAAGACGCATGGTATCATCTTTAACAATAGGGACATGGAAAAAGTCCTTAGCAGTGACGCTACCCATTTTCAAACGAACAAACAATGAGCAGCTGGGTCACTGGATAAATGTTGCAGGTGTTTCCGGCATGTATTCAAAATGATCCAATCAGCGCATGGCGCTTGGTTTTTATGCTTTTACTTGGAATCGGGATACTGCATTCTTCCATTTGATGTATCGAGTTTGTTGTCACAGGTGGGTAATTTGGAATAATAGATGCTTGTTGGGGTCGATAGGATATGAGAAGGTAGTCACTGAAGTGGAAGCGAGATATTCATGTAGCACCCCAAAAATGAGCAAATACGGATGGAAGAAGGGTTTTGGATAGTCTTCCGTTTCGGTAACTCGTTCCTCTTTTACTCTCCTCCCTACGGAACGTGTTCCCTAGCAATGACTGCATTTGGGAGATGATGATACGATCCATACCCATTCCTATTCCATTGATAACGATAAACACACCGTCATCGAGGTAACCATCCAAAACCAACTTCTTCTCTCACATACATTCATCACTATCCACATCGCCTTTCCCAATCCACACCACATACCCTCACACCCACACCACATACCCTCACACCCACACCACATACCCTCACACCCACACCACGTACACTCACACCCACACCACGTACCCTCACACCCACATCTTCCTGTAAACACAACAAACAACTCCAAGTGATTTGCGTAAACCGCTCTATCGCCTTCTGGGTGCTCTGTAAACAGGGTTCGCAGAACCACTTTCCCTAGAGATCAGGAAGGGTAACCAGACGCACGTCGGGAACAGACTGTTCCTTCCAGTGTAAACACGAAACATGATAGGCCTTGTTACAGGAGTCGCAGAGCAGAAGCTCCTTCTCGTTGTCGTCCCTCTTGCAGACCTGCAGTGCATGTTACCAGCCACCCCCACTTGGCACCGATGGTCCTGCGCGGCGGCGGCGACGCTGGAGCGCACGAGACAGTCGGCCTCCATGTCCTCGACGGTCTTGGGTCTGCGGAAGGAGGCCTGGGTCTGAGGCGACGCGCAGCCCCACCTCGAAGAGCACGTCGACGGAGGAGCGCAGCACGTAGGGCGTGTCGGCGAGGTCGACGGCGGCGGGCCGGTAGTCGCCGTCTCTAGGTGGGAGGGAGGTGCGGAGACGACAGCACGCAGTGGAGATGCGAGACCGGGTCGAAGGCCACCACCTCGCAGGTCACCCAGTGCTCCGCCAGAAACACGTCCAAATACAGCCCGATCAGCAGCCACCCCGCGTTGAACACGCAGCTCCCGCAGATGAAACTCCCGCCCGCACACTAGGTCGCAGGAGCTCCACGTGATTACGGTGGGGGTGATGTCGCTGAATGCGGTGCTGGCGCAAATGGCGCAAACGCCGCTCTCGGTGCCGAGGTGCGTCAGAACCGTTTCGTCGACCTGGCGTCGCACTCGCTCGCACCCCCGCGGGAACGCGTCGAGCGTGTCGGGAATGGAGCGCAGCGCCGCCACCAGTTGATCGAATCGTCTCTGGATGAAACGCTCGCGCGAGACCCACCGCGTCGTTGTGCAGCTGCTCGGGCAGGTGCTGGGGCAGGTCGCGCACCCAGGGGTCCAGCTGGAGGGGCGTGGCGAGGAGGCTCCAGGGGGCGCGCACCCATTGCCGGAGGAGGGAAACCGCGGCGAAACTCCTCAACGCGCGCAGTCTCGCGGTTTTGTCGCCCAGCAGCGCCAGACGCCGTGCTCGCGTGGCCAGGGGGGATCGCAAGGACTTGACGACGCGCGCGGAGAGGTCGGCGCGAGGGCCTGGGTGGTAGGGGGGGCAGGGCGTTACGGGCGGCGATGAGGCGACTGAAGAGTTTCTCCAGCGGCGACGCCTGCGCCTGCAGCGTCAGCCGTCGCGCCGAAATCCCGTCGAATTTGGTCACCTCGCGGGAGAAGAGAACGTCGTCGACGGGGAGGGAACCGCGGGAGAGGGGTGGGGAGGCGGGGAGTTCCGCGGGACCCTGCTTGGCGCGCCAGAGGGGGAATGTCGGGTAGAGAGGCGTTTCATCGACGCGTTCCCACAGGTCGTTTCCCGCGGGGAACTCAGGAGTCTCCGGCATCTCAGGAGGAGATGCGGGGCGTTTCACCATGTGGTGAGCGGCGGCGACGGCACGTTCGTACTCGTTGCCGGTGACGAAGCGGTGGGAGGGGAGGGATCCCACGAATTGGAAGAAGGGGTCGCGCTCGAGCACGTCGCCCGCGCGCTGCAACAGCTGCTGAAGTCTCGTCAGGTTCACGTAGACCGGGTGGCGCCCCGCCGCCCGCACCAACATGTCCCGCTCGCTCACACACACCCGCGTCTCCTCCCCGCGGGAATCCTCGCTCGATCCCTCCCACGCCTCCTCCTCCCGTGGAACCTCTCGCGGAACCTCTCGCGACCCCGGCTTCACCGCGGGAGTCAGCGGCGGCGGCGGGGGCGTTACGGCCGCCGTCGTCAGCGCCAACACCTCCTGGATGGCGGAAACGCCCGTCTCCGAGAGCACCCAGGGGGTCAGCGCCAGCCGGTCCACCAGCAGATCTACGGGAGAGGAACCGCGGGGATCTACGGTGCCGCTGCAACCGCGGGGGATCCGACTTGCGCCGCAGCAGTTGCGCCATCTGTTGGCGCAACGAATCCTGCGCCGCCTTCGCCTCCCGCAGCTGCGTCTCCCCCGCGGGAACATACCGCGCCCACACCTGGCGAAACTCCCGCAGACGACGGAAGATTCCGAGGAGGCGGGTGGCGGGGGAGGCGTACACCGCGGGAATGAGCACGTGGGTATCGGCGTCGGGAACGAACCCGCGGGGTCGGTGGGAGGGGCAGAGAAGTGTGAGCTGGAGAGGAGAGGGGAGTCAAAGGTACCCCCTGGGGGGAGGAGAAGTAGACGAAGGAACGACGGTCCAGACAGCCCAAGTGCACCATCTCGCTGAAACGCCCACTCTGCCCCTACCTGCGTGCACCCCATGACACTGCAGTGCACCCCGCTCCCCGCGGAACTCCCGCACACGCTGCAGGGGTGGGAGCCCAAGTCCTCGATGCCCCAGCACTTCCGCGGGGGAAGCACGAACTGGATGAAGGTGCGTTGGGGCGCCGAGACGCCGGTTTTGGCGGAGAAGACGCTGCCCTGCAGATGGTAGATGCTTCCCCGCAACAGCAGCCCGCACCGCTTGTGCACCAGATACCCGTCCGTCGTGTACACCAGATACCCGCGGGAGTGGCCGCAGAGGAGACAGGTCTCGTTGAGCAGCAGGCGGGAGGCGGCGCGGAGAGATGGCGCGCAGCTGCGCAGACAGCGCATGCAGATGAAGACTACGTGTCGTTGCGCACCTTCCCCCACAGTGAATGCCCCCGCGGGAGTATAGCGGCACGTAGTCGCTCACGTCGAAGCAGCTCGCGTGCACGTGACATCCGCAGACGCAGCACACCCAGAAATCCCCGCGGTTCCCGCACGCAAAGCTGTTTTCTCCTTGCGGTAGCGTCTCCAGTTCGGCTTCCAGCTGCCGACATGCCGTTTCTGGGTCTAGGTCCCGCGGGGAGATGGGTGGAGGTTGGAGGTGGACGGGTTCTCGTACGTCATTGCGCATGGTGCAGTCCAAGGTTTCCCGCGGGCAGTAGTATCCGTATCCGCACACGTCGCAGAGGAGTTGGTCGCGTGGGAGGAGAGCGTGGTGTGTGTTGGTGTGTGTGGTGGTGGTGGGTGTAGTATTATTGATTGTGTTGTTGGGTGTGGTATTATTGATTGTGTTGTTGGGTGTGGTATTATTGATTGTATTGATGGGTGTGGTATTATTGATTGTATTGATGGGTGTGGTATTATTGATTGTATTGATGGGTGTGGTATTATTGATTGTATTGGTATTACTGGTTTCAGTATCACTTGTTTTGTTCACTGCAGTCGGTGCATCACTCACACCATCCACCGTATTACCACCACTCACACCACCACTCACACCATCACTCACACCATCACTCACACCCTCATCCACATTATCCCCTCTCAACAACGCCTGCGCCAACGCCATGTCCATGAACGGGTTGCAGCGCCGCAGGTTGCGCGCCAGACACTCGCGCAGCTGTGCCGCACCCTCGTAGCCGTGCCGTAACGCGTGCACCGGACAGAACGTCTCCACCGGGTGCCCCATGCCCCCCACATATTCCGTCACCAGCGGCACGTGCAGCCAGCCGCCCGCGTAGTAGTGGCAGGAGAAGTGGTATGCCGCGGGACAGCCGGGCTCCGCACAGCGCAGCGCCACGCCGAAGGAGAGACGGCAGTACATGCAGAGCCCGCCCTCCAGGCGCAGTTCCCGGGGCGTTTCCTCGGGTGCCTCGGCGTAGAGGCCGAGGTCGGTGGCGCGCTCGGCGAGGTCGGCGGGGAGCCGCGGGGAGAGGCGTGCGGCGGGGCGGAGGGAGAGACGGGCGGCGATACAGGAGGAGAGATACTGC
Source organism: Blastocystis sp. NMH (assembly GCA_039096215.1). NCBI lineage: Eukaryota > Bigyra > Opalinata > Blastocystidae > Blastocystis > Blastocystis sp. NMH. The sequence continues at coordinate 634,296 of JBBPEA010000013.1, read as the reverse complement.
TGGTCGCAGAGCTTCTTCTCCGTGTAGGCCGACGGCAGCTTGAAGAAGGCGGGTCGCAGCAGGAACTGCGGCCGCGTCGGCGTCTCCGTGTCCGCCAGCACCGTCGTCGCCAGCGGCTCCAGCGCGAAGAAGGGGCGCACCACGGAGGACTGGGCGTACTCGCGGAGCATCTTGTCGGAGGCGTTGCGGAGGAGGTCGACGGCGGGGTTGACGAGGTAGTGGCCGCGGTAGCTGCTCTGGGCGGAGGAGGCCGCAAAGAGGAGCTTCTCCGCGTCCGCAAGACAGCCGCCAGGCGTGAAGAGTCCGCAGGCGACGTGCGTGAAGAGCGGCTGCTCGCAAGCGATGGCGCGCAGATAGCCGTCCTGCGAGGCGCAGAAGCAGCAGGAGACGAAGAAGGTGGGGTCTGCGTGGGAGGGAGATACAGAAGCCACTCTTCTTTTCGAAGACGCAGCGGTCGCAGAGGAAGGCGCCGGCGTCGGCAGATAGTCCCACGCAGGCCGCGTGCACGGCCACGCGACAGTGCTCGCAGACCAGGAGACCCTCGTCCTCCTCGCCCTTGCAGACCGCGCAGCAGCGGCGGCCCAGCAGCAGCGGCGACAACAGTCGCTGCGCCGCGTTCAACCCTCGCGCCAGCTTCCGCAGCAACCGCGCGAAACTCCCGTAGCGCCGCGCGTGCTCCGCCATCTCGTCGCCCAGTGCAATCTCCCTCGCACCCGCTCCGAAACGCCCACCAGCTCGGCGCCCGTGTCCTCCTCAAGCCGCACCAGCAGTGACCGAATTCGCTCCCAATTCCGGCGGTGGCGCTCGACGTAGACGCCCAGCAGGTTCCGCACCTCGTAGCACAGCGGGTCGTAGGAACCGCTCGGCGTAACGCCCGCGCTGGGCAGCAGGCGCAGCGAGAACACGCCGCAGTCCACTTCCACGGGCGTTACGTCCTGCGAGCGCGCCACCAGCCGCCGGCCCTGCAGGCGGAACCACTTCGCGTCCCGCACGCCGTCTGCGTCTCACTCGCGGGAATCTCCTACTGCACGCCGCATCGCCTCCCGCAAACGAAACGCTCTCCAGACCGGGCGTTTCGCTCACCGTGTGCAGCGGCGCCAGGAAGTAGACGATTTCCGCGTTTCGGTAGCCCTGCAACAACACTCTGCGTCAGCCGAGAGTGAAACGCCCACCGGAGAAAGCGACCCGGAGTCGAGGGAACCGTGAGGATGTCGTCGGGAGCCAGCGCCGTCAGCAGCGCGTCATCGCTGTCGTCCCGCGGGAAATCGCCCCAGAGGTCGCCCGTTTCCTCCTGCGTCGCCAAGTGTTTTCCCGCAGAACTTCGCTCCACGCGCTGGAGAAACGCCAGCAGCGCCTCGTTGTGGAACTCCCAGAGGACCCGCGGGGATCCGAGGTTGGGCGGCGCCGGCTGCACGTCGCGAAACGGCTTCTCGCTGGCGACGTTGCTGTAGTAGCGCCAGAACTCCTGTTCCCGCGGGGAGAAGTACTCGCTCTCCAGCTGCCGCACCACCGTCCTCACGTCACGCCGCTTCGATTGCGGCAGTGGCGCAACGGACGCCCGCTTGGCGCAGCCGCAGGAACGGACAGAGAAGGAGGCTTCCTCGCGGGAAAGTGAGGGAAGCAGCGCGAAACAGGCGGCAATACTGGCGGCAAAGATGTGGGGAAACGAATCGTTGAGGAAGGCGGGGTCCAATGACATCGCGTGCTGTCTGCAGACGACCCGCGGGGAGTGGCAGGGACTCTGGGTGAGGCTGCACAACGACACGCACCGCGCGGTCGACGAGGAAGCGCGCAAGCGGGGAGTGGAGGAGACAGGCGGGGTGGGCGGCGAAGGTGCACCGCGGGAAACTGCTTGTGAATGGCGGGAAACGGTACCAGCAGCTGACGCCGCAGCCGAGAAGCGTCGTATGGCAGATCGCGCACTGCTGCGGTGCCATCAGCGGCAGCGACGACGCCACGCGCGCCTTGCCGGAGGGGACCAGCAAGTACAGCTCCGTCCGCGCGATCAGGTCCCTGCGCAGCTTCGGAGACGGCGGAATCGGAAGACCCGCGTCGCTGATCGCTTGGAGGAGGACCGACAGAATCGGGTTGTTCTCCACAAACTGGATGCTCGGAATCATCTCTACGCAGATCACATGGAACCACTGGCCGCGTTGGTTCGGAATACAGGGGTCCTTGGTTTGCTACCCATCAACCCCACCTCCATCTTCCACCTTCTTGCATAACGCACAAAATGGACTCTTCACATTCGCTTCGCACGCGTAACACAGCCACGGAACTCGTATTTCACATACACCATAGCAAAATCGATGCACTTTGATGCCGCACGATGAGCAACAGAGAATAGGGTCTGAATCCATTCCCGGTTGGTGGCACAGACTATGGTGACATCAACACTCCTTCCCTACTCACAGACACAATAGTCATTCACTTTCTGTATCGTAGAATGCATTTTAACAGTATTTGACGACTTGAAATAGAAAAGGGAGTTCTTGTGTCTTTCGATTTACGGCTGACTTTCCGTTACCCTGGAGATCATATTGCAATCCTTTCCTTACTCTTTAAATGGAATCACGAATAATGAACAGTAGACCCTTGCAGGCACCAAATTACTTGAGTTGAAATCGATTCCAATCAACAACCAACTCAGATTCCACAAAGCCAGAGATACTGACCCGCGTGGAAACCGACGTCGGTTTCCACCAATTACCGCGGTTTCCTTTCCTTTTAACAAACAGAAATGAGGGTCCACCACTTAGTTCTCCGGATGGGCAATCACTCCCTTCTGAAGAATAATGTTCGCGTACTGCGAAGTCTCTCTACCCATCACATGATCCACCCATGACGACCCCGTCGCAATCACCGCGTAACATTTCTTCGCTCTCTCGTAAAACTCGAAGCGCTCAACATACTCCACACCGATCTACCCATAACAACCTCGTCTCGGTACTACCTCACGACCCTCCGCCTCCGACATAATCTTCTTGTACTCATCAATGATAGGAATCTCCATATCCTTGTCACACTCCATCTTCTGCATCACCTGCGCCTGTCTGTCATCTCTTCGACCACAATCCAACAGGGCACTCCACATACTGGTCTAACGGAAGCAGCTTGCAGATTCCACGAAGGATACGAGGAATATCGTGTCCTAGTCCTCAGTTTCTTTCCTCAAACGCACCATCCAAACGAATCAAACCACCAGGACAGTGACTCGCAATGGAAGCCGCGGGAAAGTTGGCGTCAGCGATAACTACCGTTCACACCCATTATTACAAGATACCAATCTGATCCGAGTGACCCATCTCCGCAAGTACCTTCAGGAGCTCGGGAGAAAGGCAGCTAGAAACACCCTTCAAAATGGTCATACTTTATTGTCTACACTATCCAATTGTAACAAACAACCAAAATGCTCATCCCCATTTCCGTCAACAGTCACATTCACTACTTTTGCTTAGGAAGGTTCTCCACCTGAAGCATCGCCGCCTTCTGCTGCAACTTGATGAACTACATTCTCACCTCATTCCTCCCACTCGTACCGCATCCTCAATCGATTTGTAGTTGTCACTCTCCTTCTTTGCCTTCTCCGCCAGGTCGTCTCTACAGCTGAGTGTTCTCTTCCCCTTTCATACTGTTGCCGTTGCAGAAGCTTCAATCGGTTCTCCACATTGCTCAGGGCCTCCGATCGGTCCACATGTATCAGCACCGGACCTACCAACTTGTAAACCTTCTGTCCTTCCTTCATTCCTTCCAGTTCCTACAGGTCACGCCATCAATCCCATCAAAACCTTCTTCACAGACGTGTTTTCGTTCACCGTAACATTAATTTGCTGAATGCTGCTATCCAGAGCCGCCATAGCTACGCATCGTCACACTGCTCTGAACTCACCTGCCTGACTCTTCTGGTACTTCTCGTTCAGTTCTGTCGCTTCCTTCTGAATCTCCTCAACAGTAACCATGGTTCGTAGGAATTGTATGACTACTTGTTTCGGGTTTGATGATGGTTAGGGGTGGTTGTCTTTGAAATCTGGGGTAATGTGTTTTTTTGTGATGAGCATGGTGTGCCATTTTGAAAGGATGATCATTTGGAATAGCCCATTGCATTGTTTAGTGTTCACAATTATTGTAATGCAAATCCTATCACTTGTTACCACTTTCCACCTCATCATCATATCCCACTATCCACCTCATCATCATATCCCACTATCCACCTCATCATCATATCCCACTATCCACCTCATCACAACACCCCATCATCACATACAATATATCAACAAACACGCCAATCCGACATATCCGGCGTCTCGAATAGAGCTCTGTACAAAGGACTGTCACGGTTAATGCCCTGGATCCAGTCGCGAATGCGCACAATGCCCTCCTCGTATCCAAGCTGCTCCGTATCGTCAAACTGACCAAAGGCAGCCGAACCCACGTCGTTGATACTCGGACGAATCACCAAATCACTGTCCTCAAACACAGTCGACTCGGCACGCATAATGCTACCAATCAACTTTCCAACCCACTCTCACCTGCTCGCACACATCACACGCATGTTAGCAGCGTTCTGAGTCACCACTTCGTCGTCGCTGCGTCTGAACGGATTCAGCAACTTCAGCAGCAAACCGAAACCGCTCACCGAGTCGGGAAGGTGCTGTGTCATCGGCGGATCCAACTTCTGCACCGACGAGGTCAGCAAAACGCCGGGATTGTACAGCTGCTTCATCGCCTTCGTCGGAACATTATTCACGTACCCTCCATCCACCAATAAGTGGTCCGAAATTCCCTTGTCCATCATCGGAGGAATCAACCCGATCACTGTCATCGACGCTCGCACGTAACGCCACAAACAGCCCGTCTTCAGCACAAACTCCTACACATCACACCGTCTCCAGAGCCGAACAGAAATATCGGTGATATCCGTCGACACCGAGAAGTACGGGAGGAACGTGTTCTCCACCAGCTTGTTCGCATACGCGTCCATCGTCACTTCGTTCATAAACGTTCCCGAAGTCTACGTCATATACACACAAAACTCTCACCAGCGACAGCAGCGGGAGTGTCATGTCGATCAGGTAGAACGCCGGCGTGCTGCTCAGCTTCGCCGCACGACGCGTCACCTCCTTCACCAGCTCGTAGTTACCGCGGAACAGCGCCACCGCAGCGCCTACCAACGATCCCGCGCTCGTACCGCCGCACATATCAATGGGCACGCCGAGCTCATCCATCGCCTTCACCACACCCACGTGGCCCCAACCTCGCGCCGCGCCTCCTGAAAACACCATTCCTATGGAAGTATGCGTCAGCCAGCGCGCCAGACGACGCACGTCCGAAGAGTTGTGGCGCAAATCCACCGACTGCGAATACGGCGCAGGGTTGATCAAGATGTGGTGGAAATGTGACGGGTCCAAACGCATCAGCTGCTGACGCAGGCGGAACAGCGGGAGTTCGTTGGGATAGTAGTAACGACTTGTGTCGCTAAACGCAAAGTCAATGTTCTCATGCGACTTGTCGAACGTGTTCAGACGCTTCTGCCACTCATTCTGTTTCAGATTGTTGGTATGGTTCGGATTGAACTGGTTGTTGTGGTACACAAACACCACCTCGTGCATCGCGTTACCCACAAGTCTCGAATACCCGTCGATGCTGCGCTCCAGCTGCTTGTGGATCACCGACTCCTCGTTGTTCACCTCCACCACAAACAGCACCAAGTCCGACTCCGGAATAATAACCGAGTTCCACGAATCCGGAACAGGCGAGTCCTCCGTAGGATTCGTTCCCACAAAGAAAGTCATCTCGTACACATCCGAAAACTCATTCACATAGTAGTCATTCTACCACTCAGTTCTCTCAAGAAGACGCACGTTCACGAGATGATGCTCCTCTTGAACCAGATTCGTCGGCTGAATCGTTTGCAGAGAGCGGTGGAGACACGTCACAAAGTAGTCGTAGTCTGTCACCGGGTTCAACGGTACCAACGACACGCGCGAGTACTTCAAGTTGTTCTCCTCCTACACTCAACCCACTTCATTATCCCTACATTCTCCATCGACGTCGACTCGGACAAGCAACGCACCACGAGCGGGTCATGACGAATTACCTCCAGCAAAAACGGCTTCGAGAAACCAAGCACCGAAGAGCGACGCACTGCGTACAGAGAGTACTCCATCGAAACGTTGTTGATCAAATTGTTGAAGGCGAACGTACTTCCGCGGTGATGATCCTGCCCATCACCGAGAGGCCAAGGAACCCACAATTACACGCGGATCCACCTCCGTCTGCTCATCCTGGTGGATCCATCGCTGATTACGCCAGTCGGGATTCATGTTGTTGTTGTTTCGGTAACGGAACATGTTGTCCCCACCCGAATGCATCTCCACCGATCGCAGACGTCCGTCCAGCAGATACACACTACCGTTCACATTCCCTCCCATCCCTACATGTCGCGCGGAATCGTATTCTCCTCGAGAACCTTGCTACCGTCCTCCACCCACTGGTAATGCAGACCGTAGAAGGACTCGCCATAGAGAGTGAAGAACTTGGACACCAATGCATCGAACAGCACGTTGTTCACCACCAGATTCTTCACACACGTGTTGTGACTCAGCTCCACCTCCAGCACGATCGTTCCGTCCTGATTGCTCTATCTGTCACTCCTCCCCTCCGCACGCACCGTCAGCTCCGTCTGGTCAACGCCCATCAGATACGGAACCACGTTCACCAGCGCCATCGGTTGTGTCTACACGTCGGCGGCCCAAGTCACCTCTACGTAACTCAGCCCGTTGTCTCCCTGCAGCTCTACCTCGCCACGTCCCAAAAACACCCTGCATTCAGCCCACTCATTGTCCCTACAGCTCGTCGCGGCGGAAACGCAGCTGCTGGTCACGCTTCATCACGTGCAGCTTCCACGCGATCGACTTCTCGTCCTACGCGTCGCCACCTCCCATCGACATTACATCCTTGCTCGTGAAGTTCAGCTGCTCCTGCAGCAGCGGCCCCAGCACCTCGCGCAGCTTCTCCTCTGCGAATCATCACTCCTCGCAGCCCTTACCATCCATTCCCGCGTCCGTAGCCAGCAACTCCTGCACGCGCGTGCTCGTCAGCAGACGGTCGGCGCCCTCGATCGCCAGCTCGCTCAACAGCTTCTCGGCTCCCACCGGCGTCTTCTGCGCAATGTACGCGTGGAACGGAGACTGCTGCGTCCGGTAGAGCGTAACGCACAGCGAACGCAGGTACTCCAGGAAGCCCACCGGGAGGTCGTCGACGTCGGTCTTCTACAAGTCAACGCTCTCACCATCGCCGACGCGGAAGAGGAACTGAACCACCTCGCACTCTCCCACGCACAGCAACTGGACCTGCTCGTGGAGGACGCGGCCCAGCAGCGCGCACATTGGCTGCAGGACATGGTTCACATTCTCATCCAGAGGAGCATGGAACTCACGAAGTGTTACGCCTTTCGAGTTCACCATACGGGCATCGCCTGAAAGAAGGCAGTACCTGTAGTTTAGTTTCCGGAAGGATAACTACATGCACGGATATTCACTCGCATTGTTAAACGTATACAAATTGGTATTGGCGGGGACGGTGAAACGAGTACAATGAAGTTGACGATCGCAAATCATCTTCCTGTGCTTCTCCCTACGAATCAAATGGAGTGTGCTTGGCTACCCAACACCCAGCTCCTTTAGCATCGAACACAATTTCGCCTTGTAGGTGATGTCAACGGAATTGCGTCGATACACTCGATCCATGGACTTCGGAATTAAACTCTTCACGTTGAACGATTTGTACGGATTATGCTTCATCAAAGCAATTCTCTCGTTCTCTTCATTACGGATCTACGTAAGCAGGCAAAAACAGATCCCACCTTCTTCGTCAGCTCGTACTTCTCATAAAGCAAACTCAGAAATCGCCAAAACTTGGGTGGATACACAATCGTTACAATGAAGTCCACAATTTGCAGCGTTACGTTGTTCAGAAGGGATGCGTCCTTCCTACAATCAATTCAACGTCAGAAAAACAAACGATTTCTCGAACTTCAGCTTCTGGCTCTCCTTGTACAAAGCGACCAAAATGAAAAGCACAAACAGAATAATCACTGCATGGATAACTCTACATCCATAAGATCCTCGCCAAAGAAGGACTGATTCACAGTCACGTCAAATACGTGGTGGGCAACGAGCCACGGAACCACAATCTCCTGAAACGCAAGACTTAGCGAGCTAAGCGTTACAGCCGACATGATTACTGAAAATGTACGGAACAAACAATGGTAACCGCAGAAAAGATTGGAGCATTTCCATCACTATAGGAGGTGAGAAAACCTCAGAGTGAGCAAGGTCTTCGACACGAAACGGCTTCGTCGCTCCTTCTGTGGAGACTCTGGAACAATTCGCGACGATCCCCCTTCCTTATCCGAATCATCCGAAGGAGGCGACTGAATGAAACGCTGTATAACCTTTTGAAAGAGGGAGTGACTTCCAACGAGCACGGACTCACTGCTATCTGCAAAGACGTCCTTGGGAGGCAGGTTATTTGGAAGACGAGTAGAATTGTAGGAAGACGAACGTCGACTGGGAACTTGCAAGATGGGCGACTTGGTGTTGCAGCGGAGACGTCGCGGAGAAGGTGTCGAGGAGCGGGTAGAAGAAGACAAAGAAACGGAAGATGATACTGACGGCTCCTCATCCTCAATGGAATCCTCTTCGTCGCTAAGCACCATGGCGCGTTTCCGACGTCGAACACGGTGAGACGCCACCGACTGCGCCTCCCGCTCCTCTCGTTCGATCTGCTGAATGGACGGACCTTGACGACGATGGGAACGACCCGAATCTTCATTATCGCTGTAAGGGAACAACGAGTCACGCGTCGAAACAAGTGTAGGCATGTTCAGACTGCTTGACTGGGTGAATTGCGTCTCGTATTCAATGGGAGCGTCGTCGTCAACCAGAAACCCATCTTCGACGTACTCATTCACATTGGGTCGGTCCACATAACTAGTGATAAATGAATTAAAAAGATACGAGAAGTTCTCCACGATAACTTCGTTGTCCAGTTTATGATCACGAATTGGAACCGATGTAGGTTGATTTGTGTGAATCTATGCTGAACACGAAAATGAGTATTCACATTGATGGTAATAATCTCGTGGAAAACGCGCTTACACAATGGACACTCATTTGTCACTTTTGACCACTCGAAAATGCAATTAAAGCAGAATATATGGGAGCAACAGGGAAGGCTGGTCTTTCGTCGAATCGCTTGAAGACAGATAGCTACTCGTTATCAGACCCAACCACTCCTACGGCAATCGATACTATCTTCCTTTGGAGATATAGGACGGTTTCGTTTACTTCGTGAAGATGGAACCACTGTTTGAGTACATCTGAAATCCATCCCAGAACTACGCTCGATGCTATTATTTAAAATGAGATAAGCTCTATAAGAGATCAAAGAGAATGTGAAATGAAGCCACTTCCCACCAACTGCATAGAGAGAAATGTTGTGTTCAGTTGCAAAAGTACTATTCAATGACAACGTGAAAAGGAAAAGGGTCGCAGATAATCACACAGAACTTTGGAAAGTACCAATCCGTGCAGTTTCCAATACATCTTATAGAGGAAGATGGACAGCAACAAGGATTACATGAATATGTCTCTGGATCAGATCATTGAGAAGAGACGGTCACAGAGTCTGAAGAATGGAAGACGTAATGAAAGGATTCGCAACCGCACTGCGATTCGTAAGAAATCGGATTTGATGATACAAACAAAGACAAACCCGGCTATCTGCGTCAGGATGAACGACGCTTCCAAGTGACTCCGCGAGGATGGAATTCGAATGAATGGAATCGTTCCGTTCCTAATTCGTAGAGAATGAACAATCGTTCGCGCCCCCAGCGTAGACCACGAAATATGGATGCCGATTGGAGTCACGACATGTATCCAGATAACGGGAATAACCGTCCCCGCCCAACTCCGGCTATTGAAGCCAGTAATTCTTCTCTTAGTGAATTCCTCATCTCATCGTTGTGTAGAGCCTTCGCCTGCTCAGACAACATTTGAAGTGGGTAGGATGTGGAGGTAGTATCTTAGGATAGCACAACAGGTGTTTGTGGGCGGTCTGGATCCATCTATGGACAAGGAAACACTGGAAAAACTCTTCAGTTTAGTGGATGGTTTCCAGTCGATCGAGATGGATTACGATAATGCAAACAATTTCAAGGTATCTCCTGTGGCGTGAAGTCATTTCAGGGAACGGCCATGGTCATATACAAGAGCAAGGCGAATGCTGAACAGGCGATTCAGAAGTTTGACGGACAGAGTCTGGAGTTCAACAACGATACGGTGACAATGCGACTTCGTCTTCTGGGAAGTAAGATTAGCCAAAAGACCCCGAACACGACCAGTCTCTTCCACTCCGCTATGGACAATCCGAAGTAAGGTTCCTCTGCGTTAGTAACATCTAGTGATCCTCGTTTTGGTTTGACTGTTTGTTTGTAGCACTGTAATCTCTGCTTCATTCCTTTCCCTCTCTTGGTACCACTTCAAACGGTCCACTCCCCAAGACTCCATCATCATCACCATAGCAGATCGAATCGAAGAGGAGATGAAGGAAGACGCCCTGAAACAATGTCAGAAGGAGTGGGACCTCTTGGACTCTCTCATCCGCTCCATCGCCTCCCTTCCTTGTTTTCATCAAACCAACACTCTAAGAACGCTTCTTGCTCTTTCCATGCACTGGCTTCTTTAGCGATTTGAGATAACCCAGAATTCCGCTCGCATCTATTCCTCACACTTCCCCTCCATTCCCACTCTCCACATTCACTCGCTTCGTCGAATCAAACGGAGTCGTCATAAAGGAAATACTCTTCCTGTTCAACAGAGGAATGTTTGTGAAGGTGAAGATCCCAATGTTCCCAAAGTTCCCATTCTCCCCATTCAATTGTGTCAATGAAGGAAGATCTAGTCACTCATCGCCTCCATCTCCATACCCTTCATCACAAGTGTATTCTTGTATTGGAACGGTTCACTCATGTTCACCTTTCGATCATCTCGATCATCTCCATTCAACGCCATGCAGCCGAGAGAGAGGAACTTGAGACTAGGCAAATCCATATAAAACGAATCCATCATGCTTACTCTCCAACACAATGTCATGACAATACGAGAAGGAGTAGGAATTGAAGAGGAGCGTTTGGAGTTGAGGAAGATCTGTGGGAGAACCCTGTCATTCATCTCACCTCGCATACAAACAGAAGGAGAACCATAGAAAGCGAAACGACCAATGGAGAGAGTCTGGAGATTCGGTAGGTTGGTGACTTCCAGTTGGACATAATCACTGAAACAATTCTCACCAATCTCAATCACCTCCAACTTGGGACAATCCACGAAGTGACACTCTCCATCTTCACGCGACTGGATTTCATTCTCTGTGGTCAATCTCAGACAGTGTGGACTGATCACAAACTCGGTCAGTTCAGGAAGACCTTGGACGACGAATCTGCGAATGGAACGAAGTGAAGAGGATCCAATCATCACTCGTCTCAATCGAGGCAATTCTGTCAATTCCAATTGAGTGGCTGTTGGGTCATTGAAATGATTCTCTTCTGTGACCAATTCTTCCATGGTGAGTGGAGAGAGAATGAAAGGTTCGTTTCCAATCAGAATAGGTTCTGGATCATTAAAGACAACGTCCCGAATGAACTTGTCCTGTGAATAGTCTTGCGACCATCCATTATAGAATAGTCGCTGATGTTCAGTTTCTTCTTCTCCCTGATTCCAAACACTCTGATAGGAGCAAATGCCTGAATGTTCATAGAATCGATATCCAATTCCATGGCGTACATATCGATTGGTTTTGGAATCAAACTGATATCCACCCATGTAAACAGGTCGACGATTCAGGACAGGGAGATTGTTATCATCTCCTGTATACTCAATCATTTGTTGATTATCGATAAAGCGCTGATGGATGTGAACAAGTTGGTCGTCTTTGAAGACTCCCGAATAATTGATGTGTCCATTCTCATATACTAATCCATACCCACATCGCTTCTTCCCATCAAACCCTCCCTTGTATACTTCTTCTCCATTGATTCGAATGACCATCCAAATTTCATTTTCACAATTCTCAATGATCCGCTGTTCCTCTTCGTCAAGTTCATTCCAACTACCTCGAATCCATGCCATTCCATTCTTGTATACCGTATAGTCTCCATCGCGTACACCATTCTTCATATTCCATTTCAGTTTGATAATACCCTCTTCGTACAATTCAGCAGGTCCATCTCGAATTCGTCCATTCAGTTGATATATAGTGTATTCATTATGATGATCACCCTGATATTGAACAATCTCATACTCGTGGTCTCCATGTTTACGATAGAGTGAAACACCTTGAGTGAGATAACCAATGAGTAACAATTGTTGTTGTAGAGGAGTGTCCATTTGAAAGAGGTGGGTTGAGTATGAGAATGTAGAATAAGAGGATGTGAGTCGAAAGCGAAACAAGGGAAATCCCATATAGTCTAATTGGTTAGGATAGCAGGCTCTCACCCTGCCGATCCGGGTTCGATTCCCGGTGTGGGAAATTCTTTTCTATTTCATTTACATGATCCCATACACACTTATTCAACCTATTCGATTCTATTTACTTCAACAATCATATTACATGTATTCTTTTCCTTCCTTTCCTTCTCTTTAGAAACACTCCCTTTTCCAAACTTCAATCCCATCTCATTCAATCAGCTATCATCACACAATCCCAATTCAATCGTCTTCAAACACAGATTCGCTCTCTCTACCAAGTACACTCCATTTCCTCTTTTCATTTTCAGGAACAACTCTATCGATTGAAACGAATCGATTGCAATCTCATCCAACAACACCTCACTTCCTGTCTTCTTCCTTTCCTCTCTTTCTATTCTAGTCTATTCAAATCAACAATCTGAATCATGGAAACAAGATGAATGGAACAATTCACTTCAGTCCCTCTATTGTCCAACTCCCTTCTTCTATTTCATTCTATTTGATTTGCTTCAGAACAGTCCAATTCCTTCCTATGAATCCTTGTATCAAGAAGCGATCCTTCGTTTCGAGGCATTATCAAAGTTGGAAGTGGATGTGAGAATGGAGTTGGAGTTGAATCGTGTAGGATATGGAAAGACAAATGGTTGAACACAATCGTATGGTTGTTGTGCTGAGTGAAGAGTCAAAGTGAGACAATGGTTCATGTATTTCCCTTAGATTGTATGAGAAGAATCGATATGATTTGTATATGAATGATCCTGATGAAGTAGTATTGAGTCCTAGGAAGAAGAAGAAAGAGAAGAAGGAGAGGAAAACACGTTCCTGTTATAATGTGTTCTTCCGTGAAGAAATACGACGAATGAAATTGAAAGGAAGCGAAGTTGGATTCGTAGAGTATTCAAAAGAAATCGCGAAACGATGGAAGGAACTATCAAGTGAATCCAAAGAAGTGTATGGTTTGAAATTGAAGAAACAATAGAAACATGTAACACTTGTTGTATATAGAAAAGTACTTGTTGTGAGTAACGAAGGATGTCACTCAATGGAACACGTTCCCATCCATTCTGTTCAAAGAAATCCAATGCCTTCTTCACTGTATTCTTCAATTCCACATTCCCTGATTGTTCAATTAGTCCCTTATAAGATTGAAGAGTACTCACACACTTCTTCATCTCATCACGTTTCTTTATATACTCATTCACTTCTTCACAACTGATTCCTGTCTGTAACGGAACAATTCCATACTTCATATTCTTCTTGTCCTTGCCATAACTGTATTCTAATTCTCCCTTCGCATTCATCATCATACTGAATACAAACGTGTGTAAGAACACTTCATTCATTGTTCCCAACAATATCCTCTCGTTCATTCCTTTGGAATACACATTGATACACACACGGAGTTTAAGGTATTTGGGTTTGTACTCGATTGTTTTCCATTCACCACAAGGTGTTCCCATTGGAATTACAACCATTTCCTTCTCGTCGTTGAACTGAACAATTACTTCTCGTACCACAATACTATGAACCTTGGGTAACACGATTGGACATGCCATTTCATATCGATCACAATACGATCGAAGAGCACTGATACACGCACCATTTGCAACCACACGATTTGGTTCCACATTCGCAATCACACGTCCTTCTCCAAAGGTCTCTTCCAACTTCCGCTTCACCAAAGGAATTACGGATGATCCACCAACCAACAGAATCTTGTCATTCGTTCCCAATGTCTTCAACTCACTCTGCGTGATACAGCGTTCACAAATGCGAATCGTCTCGTCAATGTAGTGTTCAATCCGCTCTTCAAACTCGCTCCGCGTTATCACAATCTCTTCATCCTCCTCCGTGTATTCAGAAATATCCACAACCCAATCTTCATTCGTCGTCAATCCAATCTTCACTTCTTCACTCTCTTGTCGTAACCGAGCCAGTTGTCGTTTCGTCAATCGACTCGTATCCACTCCCATTTCACGCATCTTTCTCAATACAATCGACATCATTTCATTATCAAAGTCTTGTCCTCCCAAACAAGGATGACCATCGTTCGCAAACACATTGTACTCATTCATCAACACCTTCATCAACGCTACATCAAACGTACCTCCTCCCAAATCATACACCAACAAATGACTCAACACTTGAGGACTCACATAATTACTCGCCAACGCTGCCGCACTCGGTTCATACAGCATTCGTAACACATTCAATCCAGCACCTGCTGCAGCCGTATAAGTAGCGTTGATTTGGGCTTGTTCAAAGTAGGCAGGAACAGTAATCACTACATCGCGAATTGCACCACCAACAAAGGTAGATGCGTTTGCAACCAAATATTGAAGAAACAAGGCATCGACTTGTTCGGGATACAGTAAATTGTAGTATTCCTCATTCATTCGACAATAGTACTGAGGAATATCTTGTTCATTCGCTACCAATGTAAAGGGATATGAAGAGTAACGAATCAACTGTTCACACTCTCGCATCCGTCTTCCGATGATTCGTTTCACATCATAGAATGTATTTTCGGGATATCGAGAAGCGAGTACTTTGGCACTTTTTCCAAAATGGAATTGACCATTTGCATAACTAATGTAAGATGGAACAGTCACACTTCCATCAATAGGAACAGGAACAAAGGACCCTTTCTTGTAAACATACACACAAGAGAAACAAGTTCCCAGATCGATTCCTGCACACAAGTAATCTCTCTCCATAAGTTATTTTGGAAATCAATACGATCTAACCGAACAAGATATTGGTTCACTTTCCAACAAACACGTCCCAATTATGCATACAAGTCAGAATACTGCTCTAATCGAGGAATCATTTCCTTGTTGATGTAATCATAACACGCCTGATTCACATCCTTAAACATATAGTCTGCAGCAATACCACGAAGCTCTTTAATCCGTGAAAGAACAACCTTCTTGTTTTGATACTCACGCAATTCTTCCAATTTCGATATCGCTTTACGCACTTTCCAAAGGAATGGATTCAAGGTATTGAATTTGGTGAACTCACATTCTGGTGTCGCACAACCATACTGAATCGGAACCACAACATTCTTCTCCACATCCTTCAATTCAATCAATGACTGTCTCGTGAAACTCACATCCACTTTCCATTCACTTCCAGCTACTTCACTCACATCCACATATCCAATGTACACAGGTTGTTCGTTCACAACTTGCCACAAGGGCATATACTTCTTATCTGAAGGAACATGAATCCTACAATGATTAATCACAGTATGAAGCATATCTTCTCTCACCAACACATAGGATTCTGTATCAAAAGAGTAAATGGTTGTATAGGTCGTACTCAATCCAATACTGAAGGAAGGAATAATGGGTTCTCTGATTCCAATTGTAGAAAGAGCCATCTTACATGCTCCTCGAGCAACCACTTCTTGTGGATTGCCATTGTATCTAATTGCAACACCCTTGTAGTTCTCCTTCAACATCTCACGAACCAATGGAATGTGGGAAGATCCTCCTGTCAATAGAATCGCATCTTCACTTCCCAACCTCACACCCTCCTTTTCCAAACACGCATTACATGCTTTAATGGACTGATTCAACAAATCATGAATCCATGAATTGAATGTATCACGCGTCAGTGTGTAGGGAGAATTCAACGGATGATCGTCACCATCAATCGTGAAGTAATCGGAGAAATCAATCGTGACTTCATCCACTGAACTCAATTGAATCTTCGCATTCTCCATCTCATCCAACAATCGTTGATACTTACGACTCATTGAATCGATGTGTCCGCCTTGTTCTTCGGCAATCTTACAAATCTTCCTCAACATGAGTCGATCAATTTCGCGTCCTCCCAACTTCAGATCACCTGCCGTACTCAAAATACGGAACCGATCCTTATTGTACTCCATCAGTGTTGTATCCAATGTACCTCCTCCAAAGTCAAACACCAACACATAACGGAAAGCATGTTCTGTGTATTCGATAGCTGCCGCACAAGGTTCTGGAACGATCCGCAACACGTGAAGACCCGCCAGTTCAGCAGCTTCAAGCGTGGCGTAGATTTGAGATTCGGTGAAGGAGGCAGGAACGGTGATGACGGCATCAGAAATCGAATGACCCACTGTCCTCGAAGCAATGGTCGTCATGTAAGAGAGTAGAATCGCATCCACAAGAGCAGGATAAGCGTATCCAGTAGTCGTACGTCCATTCACACCACCCAGTCTGAAAGATGTCAACTTGGGATAACTGTTATCATTCTCAGGTTGAACATTTGGATTTCCATACAACTCGAACGGCCAACAACTTGTTTTGTAGTTTCTGACGTCTTTAATTTGACGTCCTCGGATATACTTGACTTCTCGATAGACTTGACTATTCGCCTCACAACTGTTTGCCTTCGCGGCAGATCCACAATAGATATTTCCAGAACAGTAAGTAACAACAGAAGGTATAACTGCAGTTGTACTAACTGAATCAGGGATACACTGAACCTGATTGTTGGCAAATACAGCAATTGTGGAATTGCATGTTCCCAGATCAATAGCACAAATGTGGTCTGTAGTCATAAAGAAAGAGTGAATTCAGGTAAAAGGAGAATGTTCGGGGTTGTGCGTTGTTTGCTTATTATGGTATTTCCCTTTTTTGATTCCTTTGGTTGATATTAACCCATTCTGTTATTCCTCCTCCTTCAAATATGGCATACATCCTTTTCTTCATAGAGTGATCATTTCGAGACTGTGCTTTCACAAACCACAAATAAGAATAAAGGACTAACCCACATCTAATTTGTTTCTTTAGATGCGATGAGGACGTGTCATTCTCTCGCGCTCGCGATTCTGAATTTCCATCATCGTTTGCTCCCTATCCACCTAGACCTGTTTTACGATACCAAAATGTACTTCCATTGCCAACGGGAAGAGAATGATTACAGCAAGGCATCCAGCCACCCAACACAAACGTCCAGCCTTCTTGCCTAACTACATTCAATCTATCTTTAGTGTTACCTACCGACCAGGACGAGTTGACGACGAAGTTGATGGCGTCGTTAATTCTCTTCACAAAGTTCGTTTTCTTAAATCGTCCAATTGCCCTTTTGATCTTGATCTAGTTATCATTTACCCACGTTGCATTCTACCAGTGCACTCGTGTTCTTCTTTTCTGCAGGCTTACTGACTACATCTACTGGCGTAGGTGCTTGTTCGGCGGTCGCACTCATTTCTTTCTCGTAAGAAGCAATGATATGTGGTTCACCTTGTCTCTTTTTCTCCTCTTTTGTTGTTTGCAAACAGTTCTCTCTAAAAAGAATACAAATACAAAGGACCTAGAAGAAGTCTTCATCTTCCTCCTCCTGTGGTTGTTGGTAGTTCTTTAGTGCTGCCGTCAGAGATATCTTGGGCTCTGACTCCCTGCTTCCATTGGCTGATTCTCCTGTTGTCGCTACCGAAATCTTCACATTCAATCACTTTCATCCGATCCTACCTCTTTAACCACCTTTTCTGGTTGATTCTGATTCAGACTCTGTTCCAGTTGTTTCCTTTCCTCTTCTTTCTTTTCTTCCTCTCGTTTATTCTAGTCTTTTACGGTTGTGTTGAGACTACTCGATTGGCAATTCGGATTCTCAATTCATTTTGTTGCATTATCCTTTTCTGAATCTCCTTCCACTGTTCTTGTAGTTGCGGTTTCAGCGCTGAGTCTCACGCATATTCAATGATCATTGTTTCCTACCTGTTATGGATATGACCTCTGAATTCATCCTGAATAATTCTATCCTTCCTAATCGATTGAGTTTGACTGTGTTTCCCAATTTGCACTAGCGTAATTATCGCGGTTATTTCAGTTGTTCTTCACTTTTGTTTTGGTTTTTGGCCGTACGGGAACGCCAATTTGACCATTAACATGAAGCATTTCGTGTCGGATCGTAGTGTTTCCGAATGATTGTTATTTGTAGTGGATACTATCAACAGTATGTGCGTTCCAAAACCAACGTATGATCTTTTGCGTAAGCTTCCTTGTGTGTTATGTGACTTTCTTCCCAAACTCCGTCGCTACGGTTTGGGTATTACGTCGAAACGTTTTTTTTTGGTTAAATCTGAATATCTAATTTGTTATGACAAATTGGTGTCGAACCGGCTTCTTCAAAATCCTTCTCTCCAGCTATGTGAATATGCTAATTTGGCGAACGAGGAAGATATTAAGCGTGTCGTATGCCTACGGGAGTGTTCCATTATTCGTACATCCCGATCAAGTCAAAAGTATCCCTCTTCTATCACAATCAAACCATCTGGACAGCGATCCATCACTCTCTTCTTCTCAACTGTTGATGGTTGTGATATGTGGTATTCTGTGCTGATTGGTTCTCGCATCTCGATTCATCTATCCGATTTTGAGATCATTGGTGATTTGGGGAAGGGTGCGTACGGTTCGGTGCAGCTCGTCAGATATATCCCTGACGGTCATTTGTATGCGATGAAGCGTGTGATTGTCCACGGTGAGGGCGATACGCTTCTTCATCAGTTCCTCGAGGAGCGAACCATCATGCAGCGTCTCTGCGACAGCGCGTTCATCGTTCAGTTGTTGATGGCATTTCGCGAGGCGGACGAGTTGTTCTACGTGCTGGAGTATTGCGATCACGGGGACCTGCGTAACTGGCTGGACATTCGCGGCGTGTTGGAGGATGAGGAGGATGTTGCTCGTCTCGCGTGTTGCATGAACGAGGCGATCGAGGAGGTGGATTCTTCGGAGGCTAATCAGCCGTCTTCTTCCTCGGACGAGTCATGTGATAGCGTTCATGATGATGGTGGTGTTATCGGTCAGAATGTGAATTGTCAGAAGGAGGCAATCAATCATGATGTGGTGAATCGTCCTAATGAGACTATCAGTCATGATGATATTATCAATCACGACAACACTATCAATCACGACAAAACAATCAATAATGATATCATCAATCACGACAACACTATCACTCCCAACAACAACACCAATCCCAATCCTACCATCATCTCTCCTGACCCCTCTCTCACCAACCCACCAACCCTCCTCGTCCCCAAGACCAAATCCGAACCCTTCTCCTTCTTCGAGAACGCTCCCCCCACCCATCTCCCCTCGCTGGCCCATCCTTCTCTCGGCAGCCCCGCTAACTCCCTCCTCTGCATCCAGTCCTCCATGGCGCTCTCCGAAACGCACCCCTCTCTCCGCTCCGTCGCCGCCTCCCTCGTCATCGCCGTCGGCGAACTCCACGCACAGCACATTCTCCATCGCGACATCAAGCCCGAAAATCTCCTCCTCACCGCCACCGCCGCGAAACTGGCCGATTTCGGACTCAGCAAAACACTCCCGTCGTCGCGCAGTCGCGCGTTCAGCTTCTGCGGAACCGACCTGTATCGGCCGCCGGAGATGACGCCGCACTCGCTGGGGTACTCGCGGGCGCTGGACTGGTGGCAGGTCGGCTGCGTCCTCTACGAGATGGCGGTCGGACGACCGCCTTTCGACGGCGACAGGGCTTCGAGACGCAATAAGGTGCTGTTCAGCGAGCCGGAGTATCCTTCTGCGCTGGCGCCCGCGTTCGTGGAGCTGGTGAAGGGACTGCTGAAGAAGGACCCGACGGAGCGACTGGGGGCTGGCGAGGACGATGCCGTGGAGGTGAAACGATGTGCTTATTTCGATGGGTTCGATTGGAATGGTTTCGTGGAGACCGCGAGAAGGGAGGATAAGAGGCGTCCGAAGATTGGAGTTGTGTCACCGGTACGACCTGCGGAGGGTCGAAAGTACCACGGAAAGCCACTGAAGGAAGATGCGTTGTTGGGTTTTGAGTATGATGCTCAAGTTGTAAAGTATCTAATGAACATCCTTGGAGATTACTCTGCTATGGCAGGAACTGTATACTAGTGGTGTCTGTTTGTTGTCATCATTATTTCTTTCGATGGGGAATCAGCAGGCGAAGCTGGATTTGCGCCCGAGAGAGTTAAAGGAATTGAAAGACACAACGAAATGTTCGTGCAGTTTTCCCATTTGAGTTGTAGTCACGGAAGATGAAATCTACACACTCTACGATGCTTTCAAGAGTATCAGTTCGAGCCGGATCGATGACGGAGTGATTGACGACCAGTACCGCATGA
Source organism: Blastocystis sp. NMH (assembly GCA_039096215.1). NCBI lineage: Eukaryota > Bigyra > Opalinata > Blastocystidae > Blastocystis > Blastocystis sp. NMH. The sequence continues at coordinate 613,662 of JBBPEA010000013.1, read as the reverse complement.
TTGTTGTAGTTCTTCTCTTTAGGGAATTTAGACAGTTGGTTGGAATGAAGGATGGATTCTTCTTTGAACGGATATTCTCTATGTTTGATAAGAACAGTGATGGCCAGATCGTGTTCCCCGAGTTTGTGCGCTGTATTGCTTTTTTGACCTCACGTGCATCGCCGGAGGATCGTTTGCACTGTAGGTTTACTCTCCTTTGTTGAATGAAGGTTTGTTCCGGTTTTACGATTTGCGTCAGGACAACCTCATTTCCAGGGACGAGTTAAAGAGAATAACGGAGGCGATGTTGTTCCAGTATGGAATCAAGTTCACCGATGAGCTTCTGGATTCGATTGTAGAGGAGACGTTTGGAATATTGGGAATGTAGGCAACGAGGGAGTGGTAACATGTAGTGGTAAGGAGGAGAGCATCACCTATGATCAGTTTTGCAAGATTCCTCACATTAACGATCCCATCATAGAAATGTCAACAGTAGTGTAAAATAGAAATCTTGTTTCCAAGCAAACACGATAGAAAAATAGGCATTCTACTCTAGCAAAACAAACCACTAGACTCTCGAGTCACGATCCGCCTGTCTCTCTTCCATCCTACGCGAGCCAGGACCTTGATGGCTATCCGGTCCCACTCTTCCTCTATGAAGGTTCACAGTTCCTTCTGGGAAATCGGGAATGCGATGGAAGGAGTCGGAAGAAACAGGTACCACGGGATCCGTCGATTCCGGACGAATCAAGCTCATTGAAAACTCTGGAACGCTATCGAGAAGATAGGGGTTGCTTGGTGAAAACCCCACTGAGCCGACGAGAGTAGAATAGTAGCTACGGCTGTCGTCAAATGATGGAGTTGGCGATATATGTTGATCTGCTGTCGCGTCAGGTGCTTGAGTTGGTCTGCTCCTTCCGACGGATTCCTTCAGAGGAGGGGCTGGTTGATTCACAGGAATCGAATCATCCATAGGTTGATTCACAGGAATCGAATCATCCATAGGTTGATTCATAGGAATCGAATCATCCATAGGTTGATTCACAGGAATCGAATCATCCATAGGTTGATTCACAGGAATCGAATCATCCATAGGTTGATTCACAGGAATCGAATCATCCATAGGTTGATTCACAGGAATCGAATCATCCATAGGTTGATTCACAGGAATCGAATCATCCATAGGTTGATTCACAGGAATCGAATCATCCATAGGTTGATTCACAGGAATCGAATCATCCATAGGTTGATTCACAGGAATCGAATCATCCATGAATTCACCATTCACGGAAAGATCAGGAATGAAATTGATCATGGAAGAACTCAAACTCTGATATGACGCCGAGGGAGAAGGAGGACAAGGAGGCTTCTCAATGCCTTTTGGCGACTTTGAAAATAAACGAAACCGACTGGCTGAATAATCACTCCAGGGAATATAGGTACGAGGCTGTGTTTCCCATTTACGTTGACAATACACGAGAGTGAGAACAATATTATCAGGAATACCATTGTAGTGAATAGGTTTAGCCGAATCAATGATATGATCACCAATTCTGAGCTGATAATCCTCGTCATAACGACTAGGAACATCGCGACCAAGTTCGATAACAGCACTTGTCACAATCTGCTTATAAGGGCAATTCGAATAATAGTTGATGTTGATCACCTTCGCTTCGAATTCAACAGCCACCGTTTTGAATTTTCCTACGGTAACTGATTGCCCTGGGTTGATCTGAGCAGAGAGTGATTTATGGATAGAGAGTCTTGCTCCATTACAAAAGAAACCAAGGGTATTTAGTGGACGATTCTGAAAGCCCTATAGTTGTTAGTCCTCATTAACTGATACCTCAATGGCCTGTTCCTTTGACAAGATATTGTCTTTTTGAGTGAATTTCAGAGTCAAGAACTGATCTCCGAACCAAAACACGTAGTCCGTCATTGTGTAAAACAAGAGTGATTTCTCGATGATTCAGTATCAAGTGGATGGAACCACTGTACGTGCATTAATCCAAAGATAAGCGAAATAAAGGAAAGGAAAATGTTATAGACCTAAAATGTACTGTTGCGGAGAATGAAAAAGGAAATTTAACTTTTGAGGCATCAACCATTCATCGACTCTACCATTTATATAGCAAATAGTCCTTCCAGTAAGCAATACATTCGCTCATTCTGAAGGATCCTTAGGAAACGTGATTTCCATCATATTCCATTTATCTATTTTCTCTACCATCCTTTTGTCCGTGATGAACTGTTTCATTCGGAAGGAGTACTTGATAACTGGATCGCCTTTTCATATATTCAGTTCGTGATACACTCGGTTGATTAACGACATATTTTCGTTTTGAAATGAGTGCTTTCCCTCAGCCTGCGCCCGCTTATCCTCAGCCTGTTCCCGCTTATCCTCAGCCTGCTCCCGCTTACCCTCAGCCTGCTCCTGGCTATCCTCAGCCTGCTCCTGGCTATCCTCAGCCCGCTCCTGCCTATGTCGCTCAGCCCGCTGTGTAGAATTGTATGAAGGAGTGTCATTGCTAGTGCCTCTCCCGATCTTCTTAATATGATGGGATATGTGAAAGCTGTTTACGTGTTTGCTCTTCTTGAGCTGATTGGTCTGTGCTGCACTATTATTGGTCTGGTGTTCATCTACATGCCCATTTGCGGTATGAGAGCGAAGAAGAGATGGGAATTCAGTGATATGCACTGCGTAAGGATATTAGAATGGGTTGACGGGTAGTATTACATTTGGAAACTGATTGGAATCATCCTGAGTGCTATTAGCGTTGGCTTCTCCCTGATTGGTGCTCAGTCCATGAGTTCCGTTGTTTCCCTGATTATTAACTTCCTCATTTCGTGCTGGGTGTTCTGGGTTGCCTACAAGGCTCACAAGGGATGGGAGTCGTTCAGACAGTACACTCCTCAGGACCTCATCAACATCTACAATAGCAACCGTGTCGATTGCAAGGTGTTCTAACCTTTGTTTGTTGTAAACAGTTCATAGCAATAGACTTACTGAGCAAGCTTCGATGCTCCCACAAGCACTTTCTGCGCCAGAGCAGGGTTCTTCGTCATGATGTTCGAGATTTCCTAGGGGTGAAGAAAGGGATCTATTATTACGTTCTCTCCAGCAGTGTAATTCTGAGTAGGATCGTCGGTGATCTTCATTCCTCCCTTCTTGAAAGCGGGATGAATAAAGATGATGAGAACGTTGTAGAGAGAGACAATGATGACAAGAATTCCAAACACGTAGTTCAGAATGGAACCTCCCGTGAAGAGAATCGTACCCAAGCTAGCAGGTTACATAAGGAAAATGAGAGTACAAGAAAAGATAAGCAGCACGACCAATGTATGTGTAAAGGAATCCATAGAGTCTGCGCATCTTCTGTCCAAGCTTCTTCATCTGCATTTCATATAAGCAGAGGATTCCAGCAAAAAGAACAGAGAAGGCGTCCATAAGCAAAATTCCAGGGTTCAGGAGATTACCAATGATGCCGAATATATTCACAACGATAATAAGAGTTCCCAAGATCAAGTTGATCCAACGAACCTGCGAAAGAGCTTTGTTGATGTTCATTCCGGTAACCGACTGAACTGCACTCTTCACAGGGGATCTACAAGTGAGCAACGCCGAAATGAGGAGTCTACTTTGGCTTTGAGGAAGAAATACCCTAGGTATTAAACAAAAGAGGATTCCCTACAGCCGAGCCTTCTTCAAAAGGATTATCACTCATGATTTGTTTCAATTCTGAAGAGACACTCTAATTGGGTCCATGCTATTCGTTCATGGGTGCCCTATTTCCCTAAAAGTGGCTGTATAATCTATATCATTTGGGATGAAGAAACACACTTGATTCTGGGAACAAAGAGAAATAACAACAGCCTTAACAGAATAGACTCGGGTAACGCAAGAACCAATCTTGGCAGTATGAGAGCTACACGTGAAAAAGCGAACACGAACACACTTCCAGGAGGGGCTGTCCAAGGAAAAGAGAAACCCACATGATAATGTTACCAAAACGGCTGTTTTCGTAGTACTTGCTGATCACCTGCAAAGGAACCTGAACGACCATTCCCAGAAGGAAATAGGGAGAAATCTTTCGGAAGGCCACTGAACAGACAAGCTCGTGAGCCAGACCGGACACCATGAAGGTGATGAACGAAGCGATCGGCTTCGACGCCTTACCGTACACCTGGGACTCCACGTACACATGACGCAGACACCAGTAGTGAATGGGTCCGTTCCACTTCTTCCAGAACTCCTACGACTAATCAATGCCGTCTTCGCCTACGAGCATGGTCTGGGCATTCCACCAGTCCTCGTAGAGAAGACGGTCGCCGAACATGGTCACCTCGGCGAGGATGTTCAGGAGGCAGTGGAAGACGGAGAAGAAGAGCAGGAGCCAGATGATGAACCTACGGTGACAGTCCGTCCTTTCGCCGACGCGGAGAGCGAGCAGCGGAAGATGCGGAAGATCATGGAGGTTTGGGTGTCGGAGAGAATCGGGTACACGAACTAGCTGAGAGACGCGTCTCGTTCCCACCTGCATCATAATCACGTACATCAGCGCGAAGGCGACGACCATGTAGGTTCCGGTCTTGGCGATGTAGCCGAGGCGGATGCTGGTGGTGCGCGGGTAGTCGAGCTCGTAGAGCAGCGTGGGACAGACGCTACGGTCAACGCGGCCCGCAAGAGACACATGAAGTAGCAGTAGTGGCCGAAGCTGTTGGGCACGTGCTCGGTGGACTGTTTCTCGAGTCCGTAGTTGGTGAAAATGAAGGAGTGGCCCTTGAGTCCCACGATCACCATCAGCATCAACGGCAGCACCGACGTCAGCGGCCTACGCGTGATGGCTCGCCAGCGTCCGCACGGGATATCCGAGCGCCAGATGAGCGTCGAATCGATGATGGCCATGGAGGCCTGGTAGAGCGCGTAGAGCGTGAAGTAGAGCGGGTAGGAGACGTGCCAGCGCTCCTTCCACAGCCACAGCAGGTAGTAGAAGAGCGACTGGAAGAGGATGACTAGGCTGGAGACCCCTCGCCGAGCCCACGCGCGACAAACAGCAGCGCTTTCACCACGCCGAGGACGCTGCGGCGACAGAGGACCGACGACAGCGTCACCAGCCAGCCACGCTGCAGGTAGTTGACGACACACAGCGCCACCACTGTCGCCACCAGGTACACCATGCTGAAGTTGTAGAAGCCCTGCGTCACAGTGAGGTCTCAGACGTACGTGGAACCGCTCCTCCTGCAGCTTGCCCATCATATCGAAGCCGATGAAGTCGCTGCACTCGTACTGCGAGGGACGCATGACGAAGGTGTGCGGGTAGAATGTCGGCTTCGTGCTCTCGACGAGCTCCTCCTCGGACGTGCTGTCGGTGCTGGGACGACTCTCTACGCGTGACGGACGCGAGATAGCACAACGCAGCGTCTTCGACTTCTTCGACTTCTTTTTCTTCAGAACCACCTTCTGCTTCTCGTTCGTGGTCATCTCCAGCATCTTCTCTGCGTGTTAGACGAGGGAGAAAGCACCACTGGGAAGCTCGTTCTCCAGCTGGTCGCTGAGGTCTCGCATGCGCTGCAGAATCTCCGAGACCTGTGCGCTGGACGTTCTCACGAGCTCCTGGTTGTTGCTCGCGGAGGCTTCACGGAGCTGGTCAATGCGGCGCGTCAGCTCCTCCTGTAGCTGCTTCAAGTTGAACTTCTCCAGCATCTGAGGAATGGACTGCAGTCCCGTCTCCACCGCATCCTTGATGGTCTGGGCAGACTGCTTCAGCAGATCGCGCTTCTTCTTCTCAGCCTTCTTCTCTGCCTTCGACAAGCGTCTCTGCAGCTTAGGAGGCTCCTCCTCTACGCTGGTAAGCAAACGACATATCCTACCCTTGGGCTCCTCCTCGTGAACAACTTCCGATTTCAACCACTCTATGTCTTCAGGGAAATACAATGCTCAGAACCCTGCTCCTCCTCCGACGGTGCTGTCTCTAGGACAATGAAAAAAGGGAGAAAAAGATACTTTTATCACGACGTTGAACGACAGACCATCCATCCATATCCGCTACAACGTTACAAATGGGTCCCAACAGGCTGTACCCGATGTGCTCATTAAATGATAAATCTAGAATAACTCAAGCCTATGATTATCCGTACATCGGAAGTGGGTATGAAACTGTACCTCTGTAAGGTAGACTTTTGTACTCGAAGAGGATACACAGAAGAGTTGAACAAAACGAGGAGATACATGGATATAGAGTACGGGTGATAGAATAGACGAATTGGTAATGAGATGGAAGGATGATCCCAGATGGTGGTCTTTGTAGTGGACACGGATGAGTACATCAGGAGTATCAGCGTTATAGAGAAGGATTCCATCAATGAGGATGAAGCAGTGGTCTATTCTTTGTAGAAAGGGGGGTATCTGAAACTTGAAACAGGTCCCATATAGTCTAATTGGTTAGGATAGCAGGCTCTCACCCTGCCGATCCGGGTTCGATTCCCGGTGTGGGAAATTCTTTTCTATTTCATTATTACGATCGTGGATTCCTTTCACCCTTCTCTTTTAGGTACTTCTTTCCAATACCATCTCTCCTCATTCCATCCAAGCAACGTGTCTCTCAAACAAACACTCTCCCTAAGAACATGTTTTACTTGAACACCTCGTTGGAGTTGATCTCCATTCCGTCAATGGTCTCACTGGCGCACCACAGATCAGCCAGCTCCTTCTTGTCCTCCTCCTTGTCCTCGTCAATCTGCGTCCACTTGTAGGAGGCAGCATCGGGGTTCTCGTCCAGCATGGGCTGGATCGAGCGACCGCGGATCAGCCACGCTCCCTTCACGCGGTAGAAGCTCTCGCTCTCGCTCTTCAGGATGCTCATGTTACCGAAGGCATACTTGCGCAGGCTGTCGGCACGCTGGATGAAGCCCGAGACCAGGTTGGCGGTCATGAAGCCCTTCTTGTTCTCGTCGTTGTACATGTAGTCGCAGATCCACAGCGACCAGCCCTCGCGGTCGTACAGAGGCCAGAACTTGTCCATCACCGAGTAGAAGTCGCTATGCGTGTTCGAGTAGATGCGCTTCCAGTTGTCCAGATCGAAGGGAGTGGGCGGCAGCAGCTCCAGAGGGTTCTTCGCGGGCTTGGCGGCGGGGGCGGGAGCCTCAGCCTTCTTCTCCTCCTTCTTCTCTTCCTTCTTCTCTTCCTTCTTCTCGGCCTTCTTCTCCTTCTTCTCCTTCTTAGCTACCCATTACCCATCGACACGACGATTACGAGCAGCAGGCAGACTCATGAACTCGGTGGCGAGCTCCACGGGTCCCATCACAGCCTTGAACTGGGGCTACACTTCATCCACGCTCCTCACAGCTACCTGGTTGACGCAGGTGTTGAACCAGCGCATCAGCGAGGGGTAGGCGGCTCTGTACTCGGGGGCGAAGAGGAACTTCATGGGGTACAGCAGCTGGCACGCCATCACGATATCGGCAAGAGTGATTCTCTCGCCCACCAGGAAGGTGTGCTCGGCGAGGTGGCCGTTCAGAATGGCAAGAGGCTTCTTAGTGGCCTCCTTCGCCTGCTCCACAGCCTTGGGGTTGGGAGGCAGGTAGCCGAAAATCGTGTACAGCCAGGGAGACACGGCGGGAAGCAGCTCGCAGGTGGCCCAGTCAATCCACTGATCCACATGAGCCTCGTCGATGAGACTCTTTCCCATCAGTCCAGTGTCTCTGCGGATGCGAGCGACATAGCGGGCAATGGCCGTCGACTCGAAAATGGCTCCCTCGGGCGTCTTCAGCACGGGCACCTTTCCGTTGGGGTTCATCTTCATATACTCCTCGCTCTTGTTCTCCGTTCCCATGGCGAACTCAGGAACATGAATGTAGACCTCGTTGTACTGAGCGGCAATGAGGGCCATCATAGCACGGTTATTTCCTTCGTAAGTGTAAAGTTCCTACAGGTGACTCCATCCAAACCATCCCCGAACCATCATTTTTGATATTGGTTGAATATGAACAAACGAACAAAATTGGGTTTTCGGCAGTCGGGACCCATATCCCATTTGTGAAAAAGAAGTGGATCTTCATGCAACCAAGGCATTCATCACACATCCTTGTTGCCATTTACGCTGTTCATCTCCGTTGTTTGAAAATAAGGAAAAATGCAAGCGGTGGGACTCGAACCCACGCGTGCGAACACACTACGACCTGAACGTAGCACCTTGGACCACTCGGTCACGCTTGCTAGCGACTGTGTTCCTTTTGTTGCCTCTATCTATTTCACAACTGTGATTTGTGTGGATAATGATGGCAAGTGTGGGTGCAAGTGTGTATGCAACATGGATCCAGGTCGGAAATGTTAACCCATATCCATTTGAAACACGTATCCACATCCACTTAAAACAAACACACATCATACTATCATACTACTATTGGATCCTGTCTTTGGGAGAGTACTTCTAGCAACTACTCTTCGTTTCATACCACCTATCGTTCTGATTCTCTTTTCCATTCGCAGGAAAAGAAGAGTTACATCCATGATGACAATAACAATAATTCCAGACACAAATGCGACTGTGAAGTACGATACGCATACTCCCGTCGCCTTCTGCCACTCCCCATCTCTCTCACCCAACATGCAGGCTCGCTACTGCACACCAAAGGCATACCCTTTATCTCCGCAACGATACACTGCAACCTCCCCAACGTCTATCGTCGGGAACACTCCCTGCGCGCTGCAACGACCCTTCCGGACCGAAATCTGAATCTCCACAAACGCTGAGCTCGATGGATTCTCCACACGCACAACGAAGGAACGAAGGGATATCTCTTCCATCGGAATGCCGCTGATCTCTCCCGTTTTGTCGTCCAGCATCAGCCCGTGAGGGAGCTTCACGCCCTCGTCCAGGAACCATCGCGTGATGTTGCGATAGGTGGACTTGTCGGTCGAGCTCACGAGGTCCATGAAGTCGAACCAAGTGCACCGTCATGGACTCCATGCTCTCGCCAAAACTCTCAGCCAGGTTGAAGCGAGCCACTTTGTCGCCGTTGAAGTACACAGCCATGCCTCCAGCGTACTTCATACGCACATTCAGCACCGCGTACACCTTGATGTACGATCCAGAGGACCAGTAGCGCGACGATCCGTCTACCGTAACATCGAACCGGTCGACCGTCACGCACAGGAAGTGAACGTGATCCTTGTTGGGAACGTCGATGATCCAACGATATCGTTAGAATGAAGATGCCATTGGCAAAGTTGGTTATGCACACCTCAAATGTGCGATCCTCCATTACTGCGAGAGTGGGAAACACAAAGACAATAAACGACTCAGAGGCTATCGCAAAGAACTCCTCGGATGCATACTTCACCGTTCTCTTTATGAAGCTTGCATACACGTTTGGAGAATCACACTCAATCCCAAGCACTGCGGATACTATACATTACATGTCTTCTACTACCCTACAGACCACACCATATATGAAAAAGAGATTCATCCAGTTGTTTATTGTCATCGGTGGGTGGAAACAACCTAAATGAGTATCTATCAGAAAAAGTGAACTGGTTTAATGAATGCGCTATGGAGCACTCCAAAGATCAATCCCAACTGAATTCATCAACAACAAACAGATGTATTGGGCAAGCTTAGCACGCTCAGGGAAGCACTCAGCAAACGTATTGTGAGGATGCTTGTTCTCCTGATGACCCTTCAGCTGGGAATCAGCCTGGGAAGACATGAACTCGGTCTACAACATCAGCAGCAAATTCAAACTCCATACACGGCAGATCTGACAGACAACCTTGGGAGCGTTGGCACCGGTACGAGCAGCCATACCAGCATGGCCGCCGCCTCCTTGAGGCTTGGACGCCTCCTTCTCGTGTCTGGCACGAGCAGCCTGCTTCTTCTGCACATTGGAACCCTTTCCCATCTGTGTATTAGCAAAAACAAATCACGCCCACCTCCACAACTAACTATAGTACACTAAATAATGAATGAGAGGAGAATCTACGGCAACTGACCAGAAGTGGAAGCAACGCACCAGTTTATAGAGTTACCGATTGGACAATCCGACTAGTTCTTCCAATGAAATGGGGAATGCGAGCTCCTTTTCAGAAAAGGCATTTGCTTATCGAACCAATCCACATGGAAAGACATTCAGTGATATGGATTCGCGGTGGAATAGGGAACGCGAGATGAGCATTTCTACCGATTGTTCGATCCTCTTTGCAGCGTGTGCCATCGTTTAGCGCATACCAACCAGTATTTCAACCCAAACAAGCAACAATTCACATCAATGGAAACACTTTACACGGACTACGCAGGGAGTCCACATTTCTCCAGCAACTTCCTCATGTTGTTCTTGCACGCATCCACGTTGCTGTAGAAGTAGCGATAGATCTGACTCTCCGGCCCATTCGCAAGCGAATAGTCAATATTACCATCGGAATCGATGAACAGAATGCGGGGGTAGTAGGAACCATCTAGTCTCAGTCAAGTCACATCCACACCTACCTGGCCGGAACTCGTCAAAATTCGGTTCCTCATCGTCAATACACTGAATCATCACAAACTGCTTGCTCAGACGATGGAACTCTTGATCCTTTATAAAGCGGTCCCCAACCTTTTTGCAGGTAGGACACCACGATTTCTCTATCAGCACCATTCCCGGTTTGTGATCATTCAAGATCTTCTGTAAACCGTCATGAAATTTCATCCAATGAACCTCATCCCCAAAGTGACCTTTTGTAGACATTCCAATCCTAGCAAGTTCAAATGATAAAGATAACAATGGAGTAATCAAGTGATCATTGGGTGGCTCCTACCGATTTAAGTCAACTGGAAAACCCATTCTCACACTTCCCCATCCCATTCGGATTGTCCTCACCAGTGACAAAAAGGATCATCTTCCTTCTCTCTTCCTATTGTTCTTCGCATTTATTCTCAAAGCGACCCTCTTCCTTTGCCGTTGACCAATACCCGCGGTTATCGCCTCCTCACGGAACCTCATAAAAGAAGCAAAAACCCAGTGGAAACCATGTCGATGACTATGAGAGCTCTCCGTGTGGGACAGATGTCTGTCAAGAGTGTGTCCTGCTACGCTGCTACCCAGCTTCCCGTCTTTGCCAGATATCACACTCCCTACAACTACGCCTCTCCGGCCAAGCCTGCTAACCTCTGGGTGGGTCTCTGGAACTGTTTTAAGTGATTTGATTTCGTTTATTCCAAGGTGATTCCACCAATCTTCACGAGAAGATCTTCCACTACTCCCAGCTGACCGCTGCTGTTCTTTTCCCCATTTCCTTCGTTCTGGCCCCCTCTGCTCTTTGTGTAGGTGAATGCGAAGCAGCATTGACAGCTAGGTCCCCATCGACTATATTATGTGTGTTCTGTATCCTCTGCATGGATGCATCGGTATGAGCCACGTGTGGAGTGATTACTGCGGACCTGTTGGGTTGCCTCTTCCCTCTGACGTGTAGCATCTGGGAAAGACCCTCAAGATCTTCGATCTGATTGTGTCGATCCTTGCCATGTTCGGTCTTCTGTACCTGAACGCCACTTCGGACGGTCTGACTGCCACCATCAAGCAGCTCTGGAGACCCAAGATTGAGGACAAGAGAGAATAAGGTATCATTTCCGCTGTTTCCAAACAAACACGTTACAGTGTCTTGGGGGTCGGGGCAATCCAAAGAGGATCGGTAGGAGCGACGCTCTCGTACACGGTGCGTGTGCGTGGTTCGCTCAGGTACTTATCGCACATCGAGTTGAAGCGGATGAAGTGTGGAGTCGCGCGATGGCTCTTCATCGCCTCCTCGTTGTAGTATACCTAGTCTCCATCCCTCCAGGAGAGTCCACTTCGTTCAACTGAAAATGGCGCCGATTCTCGCGTTCCTATTCATCATTCCTTCACGCTGGAATGACCTGAATGATGTCGAAACGAACAATTCCGCGTTCCTGGATACTACATTCGCAGAATCATCGCACAAACACACCTTTTGTTGCAGTTGGCGATACACTCTTTCTTGAACGCCTCCTCTGCTCCTGAAATTCAGTGTGACAAGAATGGAAACCCTCCTTCGCCAAACAGTTAACATGAACGACAATAAACGACCTCCGAAGTGCTGGGAGGATGGCGCCTCGCTGAATCGCAAGCATTTTTGAGTTCATACGAATTCTGAGCGTTTTCGCCTTGAAGAACACACGTAGGAAAGCCACAAGCATGACAACGTGGCCGAGTGGTTAAGGCGTTAGCCTGCTAAGTTGATGGGATTTTCCCGCGCGTGTTCGAATCACGTCGTTGTCGCTTTTTTCATTGCTTTTGAGGAACAAAGAGGATACGATTATGATTGGGAAGAAGGAATCCGCTGAAATGAACCGTGCTTTTTGTGAAGGCGCGTTGCCTTCCCCATTTGAATCAGTTTCATGACATAGGGATCTTGAATACGAATAACGCGTTGCTTTCTATTGTTGCAAACAGTTTAATAAGATTACCTTCTTCTTTGAACACTTCGTCGCCAACTCACTGTTGTTATCACAGCAATTACAACGATGCATGCTACCACAATGAGGCAGTCGCAAAGGGTTGAATCAGGATATTCCTCCACGACGTTGATGGAGTTGTTTTCCACTACCGCACTATCTATCTTCGCCAATCCCCCACTTGCTCCAATTGTGAGGGTGACGAGAAGCCATTTACACACGGAATTCATTGAACTATCAAACCTCCATTATCCTTCGTGATATGGATCCACCGAATTTTTGGGTCTGACAGTGTTCTTACGCTTTTTCCATCACAACTCTCTACCAGAAGAGAGGAATCTCCAACCCATTCGTGCACGTTCAGTCGTTTCTTGATTGTCAACACACCTGTATTATGTGAATACGATTCACTTCTCTTTCCTGTACAGTTTCTGTACACGCCAGGAGGATTAGACAAACACCGGCCTCATGGAATTCCGCGTTGGATTCAACTACCGTTTGGGGCGGAAAGTGGGCGGTGGCGCCTTTGGAGAGATTTACATAGGGACAGATATCACGACTGGTTTCATTGGTTTGGTTGTTTGTGATGCATAGGAAATGAGGTCGCGATTAAACTAGAGTCAACAGCGACACGGAATCCCCAGCTGCAGTATGAATACAAAATTTACCGACTCGTCAAGGGTGGTGTTGGAATCCCCTCGTCTTACTATTTCAGTAAGGAGGGTAATTATAACGTGATGGTGATGGACTTACTGGGTCCAAGTTTGGAAGACATGTTCAATTACTGCGACAGACGGTTTTCCCTAAAGACCGTTTGCATGCTGGCGCGAGAGATGATTCTTCGGCTTCAATACATCCACCAGAAGTGTTTCATCCATCGCGACATTAAACCGGACAACTTTACAGTAGGTCTGAACAAGGATGCAAACGTCGTCTTCTTGATCGATTATGGACTCAGTAAACGGTATCGGAACCCGACCACACAGGAACACATTCCGTACTCACTTCCTAAGACTCTAACATAGGTATCGGGAGAATAAAAACCTCACCGGAACACCACGGTATGCTTCTCTCAACAACCACCTGGGAATGGAGCAGAGTCGTCGTGATGATCTGGAATCACTCGGCTATGTGCTGATGTATTTCCTCCGCGGCAAGCTCCCCTGGCAGGGGATCCGCGCGGAGACAAAGAAGGAGAAATACCAGCGCATTATGGAGTACAAGATCGAAATCGGCTTCGATAAGCTGTGTGACGGATATCCCGAGGAATTTTACTATTACTTCGACTACTGTCACTCCCTCCAATTCGCCGAAACGCCCGACTACGCCTATTTGCGAGGTCTGTTTTCCGATCTCCTTCGACACAAAGTGGTTTTCTGTTTTCCCTCCAAAATAGGGGTTGGAAGACGACGGCGTGTTTGATTGGATGAACGAGTCAGTAAAGCACGTTCCGGGAATGCTCCCAAAACACTGTCTCGGTCCCAACGGCCAGATTCGGCGGGATTTGCTGCACAGTGCCCCGCGGGAGAAGCGGGAGTCGCTGACGCAGGCGGGTGGGAGTTGGAGGGAAACGTGACGCAGAGGTGCAGCGACTGCGCGACGGGGGCGTTTCGTCGAAATCGGTGCGTCATCAGGCGAACCCGTTATCGGAGACGAGGTGGGGCAACCCAGGGGGTGTGAGTGTTAGGACGACCGTGGAGATGAGTCACCTGCCGCAGGTGTCGCGGAGTCTGTCGTTGCCGCAGGGAGTGGAATCGGACGTGAACAGTGCGTGTCCGCAGGTGGACGTGACGAGCGTGCGAGGAGTGACGAGCGAGCTGGCACATCACGAGCTGAGCGAGGAGGGGGAGAAGAAGCGCCATGGGTTGCGTTGGTTTGCGTGGAATTGGGGTGTTTGTTGGCATATGTGTGTGTTATGGTGTATGGTATCTGTGGATGTTTCATTATTATTTGATTGATTATTGGTGATAACTTGATTGATTGATGATTCACTATAATGGATCTCCATGATCATTTCAATCCACACTCTCTCCAACAAACACATCATTGAACACGAAAAGGCAACCGCGGCACCTCCTCTCTCCGCAACTCCCGCAAGTAGTCAAACACTGTCGGAATGCGCCGACTCGCCGCCTCGATGATCGCCAGTCCGTCGAACGACTCCTCCTCCCCCGCCATCCACCTTCCCTCCATCCCTCCCGCCACCCCTACGCCACCTGCACGCCCTCCTCCCCCACTCGCCGCAGCATTCCCGCGAACTTCGCCAGCCGCACGCCCCGCACCACCAGTCGCGAGTTCGCCTGCAGCAAACGCAGCAGCTGCGTGAAGGCACCGGTGAAACGCCCCTCAGGATATCCGTCGCAGCAGCTGCGCGCGCGGCTCGCTCTCCACAAATACAACGTGGTAAAAGTGGTTCCAACACGACCGTTTCGTCGACCAGCGATCGTCGTCTCCCGCCACTTCTCCCACCAGACGCCCGTAGTCGCAACCCCCCGCGGGACTGCAGATGTCCAGTGACACCGACTCGATATTGCGCCATTGCGCCACTGGCGTAGAACTGCCGTAACTCATCCGCACGCCGTTGGCGCAATGACGCAGCCATGTCCCGCGGGAGTTTCCCTCTCCCACCGCCAGACAAACCCCGTCGCGTGCCAGCGATGAAACGACCGTCAGTTCGATTCCCGCCAACTCGTCCGGATACCCGCGGGAATGCTGGATCCACAGCTCGTCGTGCTCGTTGCGCTCTGCGTCCAAATTCCCGCCTTTTCCCACTCACCACAAAATCGGCGCAAAAAACGCTCCCGCAAACGCTGCCTCGCAAACCGCGTTTCCCCGCGATTACCGCCGCGTTCCAGCTGGACAACGTGTCACCGACCTCCCCGCGGGAATATCCCACCGGCACTACGATGAAGAATCCCCGCGGAACTTACCGCTTAAAGAGATGTCCAGAATTTCGACGGATTTCTGCGCGAGGACGTCGACGAAAATACTCCCGAATTGTGGCAGCGCGTAGGCTTCGAGCGTCAGCCAATCCAATGGCAGCGAGAATGGACGAAATAGGACGAAATTCTGTATGTCACCGAGAGGGCGTTTCGACCATCGAAAACGGGGAATTGAACGGAGTCGTTTCGTAGAGGCGTTTCATCGAGGACGCATATTGGTCGAAATCGGGCGGATTTTGGACATCGACATCGCGACCGACCAAAACGATTTGTTCGCTTACATATCCACCGCGCACCAGTTTCCGCACCAGTTTTAACACGTCCAATAATTCCACCCCGAAAAATACCCCTGGATTGGCAATGGACAGAAAAGGACAGGTTATCTGGTACTGTGTCAAAATCGCCTCGATTTGCGTCATCATCCGTCGCATGTACAACACGCCGTGACGATTCACCGGGAGTTTCGTTCCGCACAGAATCTCGTGCGAGCACGGCAGAATCAAATCACCGGTGTCGAGAAGAATGGGAAGAACCGCGGGGCCCAGCGCCTTGATTCCCTCCAACGAGCGTTTCACGTCCGTTTCATTGCGGTTGAGAGATGGCGGGAAACTGAGTGCGACACACAGGTCGTAGGATTTCCTGCGGAACAGGTCTCCGTTGCGTGCGGAGGGTTGGGATCCCCACAGATGGGCGTTGGAGAAGCGAGGTTGGAGGGAATTTCGGAAGCGAGGTCGGAGAGGATGCACGTGTTCGTGAGCGTCGAAGGAGATGGAGGGATGGGATTGGGATGGAGAGTTGAGATGGGATTGGAGTGGAGAGTTAGAATGCAATTGGAGTGGAGAGTTAGAATGCAATTGCGATTGCATCGCTCTCTCTCTTTGGAGTGAGCTTAGAAGAGGTTGCTGCATTGGATTTGACACTATGGAGTTCATCTGGGGTTGGACCATTGGGTTGGGCATATCTCGTCGCAGTGCACTGATGGAAGGTTGTTGCACTGCCTTATCCGTTTCCCTTTGGAATGGATGATTCATGATAGTCTCCATCTCATTCCGTAATGAACTCACAGGAGGTTGTTGCACTGCCGTATCCACTTTCCCTCGCAGTGCACTCATCAGAGGTTGCTTCCCCTCTTCTACCCCCTTCTTCATTTCCAACCACAACCCATCCAAATTCACACCATTCTTTGAAGAAAAGGAGTTTCCCACATGAGGCATCCCATTGGAAACACTTCCCATACTACCAGAATGGGTTGGTTGTATGTTGTTGATTGCATTCAACAATTGTAGGGACTCACCCCCTGCAATGGACATTTGTTTCGCGGACTTCGGATTATGCCCTTGCATCAACATGTCCATCAAACCAGAGTACTCACGAGAAGAAAGAGGGACGTCCTCCTTCTTCCCAGGAGTCGTTGTGGAATGAGACGCATAGGACGAAAACATGTCCCTCAGCAGCTCATTCTCCGAAGACTGTCCAGTTGTAGTGATGCTGATCGGTACTGAGTCTTTGTTCACCAAAGAGAGATCACCATTGTTCAGTGACGAGTTGCTAATATACAGTAATGCCTACACTTCAAGAACTACGGTCCATCGCCTACACACTCACCTATCACAAGAAAGACACAAAGGATCGCAATGCCAACCCACTTCCATACGGCAGCCATTGGGCTTCAGTTGCTGTCGAAGAATGGTATGAACAAACACGACAAAACAGGTCCGTCAACTCAATAAGCTCCTCCTTACTCACACACCGCGCATGCACCACCTTCCTTTCCTTCGTGAGAGCCACTCGCTCGGTGCCCAACATCATCTCACAGGCGGCACACCGCATTCCCGGCTCCACGAGCACATGCTCATTCTTCACCTCACTCACTCGTCGCTGCAGCGCGCCCAGCTCCACCCTACCCTCCAACCCTCTCCCCAGCCCCACGTTGTCATGCCCAGCCGGATGCGACCCTCTCGCAGCCGGTCCGTCGAGTGAGGAACCACGCGCGAGAGGAAAGGCAGCCACTCCTCCGTCGACCAATCATCTGGCACCGTCGTCAACACCATCAATGGATCCAACTCCCCCGCAAACTCCACCAATATTCGCTTTCCTGCCGCGCGAAACGCCTCTTGCTTCCTACCCGTCATCCCCGCGGGAATCAACCCACTCCTCGTCCGTCTCCGAAAACAGCAGCTGCAGTAGAATCTTCCACGCGTCCATCCCCGCGGTTCTGCAACACTCGCAGGCGGTGCGCACGGAGCGCAAGGAATAGATGGCGAGATGTAACGCCTCCTCACAATGACGCAGACGCGTCAGCACGATGACGCGTTCCAACACGAGCGTTTCACCTAACACTTCCAGAATATCCGCGGGAGAATAATCCGCGTTGTCGCGCAAAAACGCCACGATTTCTGCACGACGTGGACGGAAGGCTTTGGGCGTTTCATCGAGCGTACAGTTGAAGAGAGCCGGTTCCTTCTGTAACTCCCGGATCCGCTGGGTGGCGAATTCCGTGCTTATTTCGGAGTCGTGCAAATCGTAGGTATTTTGGACAAACTCCACAAATTCGCTCCGATATGCGGAGTCTCCCAACAGTCCCAAAATCGGGCGAATTATGGGCGAAATGTCCACCTTCTTCGACACGAGCAAAGAAAACGCCTTTTCTGGACTCTTCGCATACACCCATGGCAGAAATTCCTCCAATAATGTGCACTTGTCTTCACCATCATAGATAGTGAAGAAATCGACCGTTTTTTCGACACCGTCGACCCCCGTTTCCACACTTTCCCCCTCTCCCAACTGCTTCCAGATTTCCAACGCCTTCCGAGCGTCGCCCTTACTGACGCAAAATTGCGCCAGTGCCGCAAACATTCCGCGATGGCGCAACTCGCCCTCCACGTCCTCCATCGTACACTCCGTCGGTTGCGCCAACAGTTGCGCCACTGCCGCAATCTCGTTTTGGCGCAAAAGAAGATGGAACAGCGCCACGTCCACGCTACGCGTCGGTTTCGTCGCATGCGCCCGCGTCAGCAGCGGCAACAGCGCCTCGTATCCTTCCTCCACTTTTTGCGCCACTGGCGCAGAATCTGCGGTCACGGCGGAAGGGTCAGCTGACTGTTGTTTCATGGTCGCCAGGACGAAACTCTCGAGCGAGTGGACGTTGCGCCCCAACACCTCTTCCGACACCCACTCGTTTTGCGCCAGTGGCGCAAGATTCGGCAACAGCGCAGGAAACAGCGGAAGCAGCGTCATCGCGTCGTCCGCGAAACCGAACGCCCGTTTCAACTCCAGCCGTTTCAACGCCTCCTGAAACGCCCGTCGACGTAACGGCTCTTGCGCCATGGTGGCGCAACGCACCGCGGTGGCGCGGCGCAACACCTCCAGCGCCGAAACCACGGCGCCGTCTCCCGCCAACTGCGTCGCGGCGGAATCTGCGTTCACCAGGTCGAGAATCCCCGCGGTTCCCGCCATGTCCACTCCCGCCACCACCGCGTAGAACTCCGTCGCCAGCGGCAGCGCCAGTTCCGCCAATTGCGCCAGTGGCGCAAGAGTGCCCAAAAGGGCGCCCGAGTTGCGGTCGAAGATTTGGAGCGTTTCGCTCTGCAGGAAGAAAAAGGGGGGAATTGGCGCCATCGCCTGAACAGGCGTTTCGCTGCGGAAGGAGAGCGAGGGAGCGGCGTTTCGCGACAGCAGCGTCACCGTATCTGGCGTCAAGGAATCGTCCCCGCGGGATCACAGGATATTCGGCGCAGAGCTGTACAGCACGCCTGCGTCGGTGGGTTGCAGCGGCAATGGCGATGACACCTTCACCGCCAATTTCACCTCGCGGAGATTCTGGCCAGTCGTCGCATCCAGCTCCGTTACATGGTCCTTGAACTGGAGGTAGATCACGTTGTCCTGCCAGCATGTCTGCAATGGGGTGTCGACGAGGGGAAGCGATTGCTTGTTGCGGAACTGACCATCGCTAAACTCAAACAGCAGCAGCAGCTTCTTCTGGAGAACCCATAGTTCGGGAATCGCCTCCTTCGACCCGAAGTTGATTCCCACGTCCAGGATGTTCGTCGCCTTGATATCGCAGAACACGGGCGTCAAGTTGTTGTAATCAAAAGCGGAGAGAACGCCATCTACGTCTTGCGCTACTCCAAATCCTACTGCTGAAAACGTACACCTTGGAAATGGCGAGAATTGGAAGGATCTTCTGAATCTTCTTCTTGCTCGCGATCGTGGATACTGTATTTGTAATCGAATATTTACGTCCCTGTTCACTGATCCCCTCACTTCATTTCGTACCGTGTGCTCTCCATTTCGAGCTTCCGCATAAATGCTATATTGAAACAGTTTGCCTCCCTTCAGTGCGACAAAGAGATGCAGGTGATCAAGATCGGTACCATCTACCGCGTTACGACTCGGTGTGATCCACTCACTCGAAAGCACAATCGATTCGACTTTGGATGACTCCAGTGTCACGAGTTGTTGCCATTGGAATAGTTCCCCACTCATGCTGTTGTGTATTGGCTTTTTCCTGTTTTCCATGTGTGTCCGCTGGAATTACGAAATTGCCGCGGTAACCGCCTTCCCTCATTTCAAACACAGATAATGGATGCATTTCCTCCTTGTTAGGAAGGTTACAGTTCGCAGTGGAAAGGACTCTGTTCACGGAACACATTGGGAGCTCGAACAAACATGCCACGATTTCACCGAGCTGCTAATAAGCACCATCGGCGTCATACAATAGTACATACAGCCATTCTTCACCGTCGTTCCACACATCAAGTGTGGCGTCGCGACTACTTGTCCATTCACCTCCATCTGCAGGTAGTACACCTGATTCGCGCTGATGGGAAAGTTCACATTCTGCGTGTTCACTAAGACGCTGCGCGCCTGGTTCAGCTGATACTGAAGCACCTTCCCATCAGGCGTCGTCGATGTCACGATCAGGGGACGAGGTTGCGCCATCGCCGCAGATTGCGCCACTGGCGCAGGAGACTCCGTCTTCTTTTCTGTCTTTGTCTTTGTCTCTGTTTTCCCCTCCATCTTCCCTCCCGTTTTCGTTTCCATTTTTGTCTCAGCTTTTCCCTCCACTTTTACTCCTGTTTTTCCCTTCATTTTTGCCTCCATTTTTCCCTCCATTTTTGCCTCCGATTTCATCTCCATGGAGACACGTTCCTCTTCCGCGGGGAAGAGGACGGTACAGCTACGCTCCTCATCCTGGCGCAGCAGCTTGGTCCCGCAGGAGCAGCTGCAGTAGAAAGGACCCCCTGGGTGCCGGAATTTCGCTGGGGCATCGTCGAACACGCAGCGCTCGCGAACCGGCTTCTTGCTCGGGGGAAACTGGGGCACCGAGGATGCGTCCGAATAGAGGAGAAACAGTGGAGATGTGCGTGTCGAGTAGAGACAGATGCGCGGACCCGTGATGCTACGATGTAATCGCGAGGCCATCCGTACCTTTTCTTCTTGGCCACCGCCTTCTTTTTCTCCTCTTCCTTGAGGATCTGGTGAAGCGATCTACTTGATACACTCGCTTGCCACGTACATCGTGTTGTCGATTTCTGTGGATACGCACTGCCGTAGCATTTGGTTTTGCGTCATGCGGCGAATCACCTGCTTCTTGCGCGTGTGCGAACTCTACAGTGAAGACATCATGGGAAACCCACGGATTCGTCCATTTCCTCTTCCAGCTGACGCTGGGATGCAGAGATCATGGTTTTTATCTTGGTGGAGGCACGGAGGGTTAGCTCCATTGGGGGCGGTGGAAGCTCTATCCTGTTCACGTACCACTGCTCTTCCTACTCGGCTTCGGAGTAGGCGTTTCCTGAGTTGCATTTCCTTCTCCGGTTTTGGTTGCATCTGCCTTCTTTTTCGCCTTTTTCCGTTTGAAGGCCGGGTCCAAATACACCGTTCGCTTGACTTTTTCCTATGGGATGAGGCGGAATGGTCGCTCGTCACTTTCTTTTCTGGCCGTTCGACGACTAGCGGCTGTTCGTCCTGGTCTTCGGGGAGATCAATGTCGGAATCCTCACTGTCACTCAGAGGTTCGTTCTCTATCGCTCATATAAGGCTTAGCGAAACGGACCGTGGGAGTCCGAGAAGTCCTCGTCGTCCTCGGCCTCTTTGAAGAAGTCCTGATTCCAGAACTGCATGTCCGCTTCCCTTGCGGCTCCTTCCAGAATGTGCATGCGCGTGCCACGCGACGCTCTCTCTGGGAGATCCTTCATCGAGTAGACACAAATGTGATGGGAACAAACAACGCTACAAGAGTTCGATGCGTCCCTGCTTCTTGGTCCGCTTGGCCGTCTTCTTCTTCTTCTTTTCCGCTCCCGCATCGACCGCATTGGGACTGAAGAGGAGGATCTGCATGATCACGCCCCTCCCTCTCCAACATCGGTATTGATGGAGAACTGCTCACGCTCGATGTTCTCCTCGCGCACCACCTTCTCCTCCTCGACCTCGCGCTCATAGCGCATCTCCATGGCAGTCTTGTCTCCCACGGGCGCCACCGCGATGATCGCCTACATCCCACAGATCCCCCAAATTCCACCTCCTGCACCACCTCCTCGTTCATCATCGCCACCGCCGACGGAAACATCTCCCCCAGCGGCCGCGTGCCCCCCAGTGCCAACATGCTACTCACCACCATCATCCCCGCGGGGATCCGCAACTCCACCGAATATCGCAACCACTCGTCGAGCGCCGCCACATACTCCGCCTTCTTCAGCCCCTCGCAACGCATCCCGCGGGACTCGCAGATTCCCGCCAACTCGGCCTTGGTGAGGCCCTCGACGCCCTCGGCGAACAATTCCCGGTCTTCCCGCGCAAGCCCGCGCAATCGCCGCCGCACCGCCGTCCGCACGAGTTCGTCCCCCCCCAGGGTGACCCCCAGGGTGAGGACCCCCAGGAAGCGCGCCATCGCCGCCAGCTGCGGCTTGTCCAGCTGGTCGACCACAACGCCGTCTCGGAACAGTCGCAACACCCGCGTCAATTCCGTGGGATCCCCACTCTGGCCGTGGGCCACTCGCCGCACGCTGCGCAATAATTCCTGCGGGAGAGGGAGTTTCAGCGACTACGTCCGCACATGCGTCACAGGCCCGATCCTCGCGGGAATGCTGCGCCGCCGACCGTTTCATCGTGTCGTAGTATTCCCGCGCCATCGCGATGCGCGCCTCCACCAAATTATGCCGGATTTCCGCCTTCGTCGTTTCGGAGGTGAAGGTGGAGGGCAGGAAATTGGGGAATTTCTGGATGGGGAGGGAGGGAAAAAGCGACCTTGAGGACGAAGGGCAGTGCGAACTCGGAGAAGGGAATAACCGCGAATACGGTGAAGGGCACCAGGCGACTCGTGTCCACCACGGCGCGCGTCAAAAGCTTGCGCTCCCGGTAGCTCAGCTGACCGCCCTTGATCAACTTCCAGAACAGGCGGCTCCCCGTGTGCACCTCGCGCCCGTACAGCTTCGTGCTCGTCCAGATGTTCGAGACGCCCGAATGCAGTGCATGCAGTGCATGATGCGCTCGACGCTCCGCCTTCGTGTGGAAACGTGCACATAACTACTTCTGCGGGGTCCGTCGCCATCGTCGCGGTGATTGAAACGATGTTCCCCACGCCGCGCTGCAATGAGACCGAATGGACACACCTACGCAGGTCGATTCCATGAAACGCATGCATTTGCTGCCTGGAGCCACCATGTCGAACACGCTCTTCTCGCACTGGACGTGACGCCACGCATGCGAACTTACCGGAAGCAGATTCAGCGAATCTGGAATCTGCTCTTCCTACACATGCAGATCCATAGCCAAACTTACGCGCAGACACATGGGATCCAGCACCCAGAGGTCGTTGCGAATCAAATCGACAAACGGCTTGTCGTACGACAGAAGCTCCGCTTCCACCACGTTCTGATCTTCGTTGAAGTGCTGTTTCCGAGAGAAGAAATGACCCGACGGAAGCGCCTTTCCCGAACTCAGACCCAGCTTTGTTCGCGCTGTTCGCTTTATATCTTTCTTTGAGACGGATGCATCTTCCCCTCGAAACGAAAGAACGATATCTTCTTTGGAATATATAGTCTGGGGAATTGTCTTGTTGTAGGAGTAACGGGTAGCGACACCTCGGAAGACCTAAACTGGAATCGCCCTCTTTTTCCTACAACCACTCCCATCTTCGCCACGGAGGGGAAACGGAACGAATGCGACAACATGGATATTGTTCCGAGGAAAAATGAAGAACCCGTTTCTGATGCCAAAAAAGGGCGCGATTCTCGCATGGCTTTGAATCACTGTTCTCTATCTTCATGGAACCAGTTTGTGCATCGAATGAGTCTGGGAGCGTTGTGCTTGTCGCCGACCGTAATTCCTAGAAACCGTGTATCTCATTCCAATGTACCAAGATACACAAGTGGAAAGGATCCTATCCCCGTCTCGTTCGGATATCCACGGAAGGGATCTCAACTATCAACCAAGAGAAAGATACTGTTACAAACGCCTGGAACTGGAGTCAGGTAAATGATCTATGTGCCACCGACGCAAAAGAGGGCCAATTTACCCTCACGGTGGTGAATGGAAAGTAAAACCCACTGACTTGTTGGCATATAGATCGCAGCAGAAGTACCAATTCAAAACGGAACGTCTCCGAGAGTTGTTGTGTGAGGGACGTTCCCATCTTCTTTCCCCATCAACCGAAGCGCCGGCTCCCCCTTTTGACGCAGTGAAGCTGTACCGAAATGGAGAGACGAAGAAGGTGCAGATTCAAGTCTGTCGCGGCTTCTTCAATTTGATTACGCGTATCTCATTTCGTTGGGGAGACACGTAGAAACCCGCACCAAACTGCTTCCCTACTACTATATCACGGGAGGGGCGCTCGTGGGAGATGACTGTATCAACCTCCAGATGCACGGCTCGGCGCGTGTATATCGTCTGAGCGACCGGGCATCCTTCCTCTCTTGTCTGGAGTCCCAGCTGTGTTGCTGCGGAGTGGCGGTCGACTTCTCGTCCTCCATTCCGTTGGATAGTGTGGTGAACGTGGATGGATCATGTGATCATGCAATGAGTGGATCACCTACCAATCCATTGGATGAGTCACATGATCTCTCCCAACCTCACTCGATCTTCCTCGTACGACGGTACCGCGGGGATACTACTCTCCTGGCATCCCACCCGTGTCCCGCGCATTCCCCCACCTGGCGCCCGCGGGAACTCTGTCTCTTCGGCGACCGTCTCGAGGAACGCGAAGACTCGCACATCGTTTTCTCGGTTCCACTCTCCGATCTCCTCGTTCTCGCTGCCACTCCCCCGCGGCAACACCTTTCCCTCGCCCTCCGTCTGAACGGACTGCTCCTTTCCCGCTACTATTTCTGTCCCCGCGTCGACGCGCTTCTAATGGACCTCCAGGGGCTCCAACTCGCCGCCAACCGACCTCTTCTGCCCCTGTTGCCCCTGCTTCCCCCGCGACACAACCTTCTTGCCGCGCTGTGGACGCGCAAAACGGTAACCACGGACCGGCTCCACGGCGACGGTTTCATGGAGGGGGTGCAAGTTGTCTGTGCGGGTCAACCGTTGGCAACAATGACCGCGGGAGAGGCGATGTGCGTGGTGAGGCGCGCCGTAGCGGTGGCAATGACCGCGGGAAATGAGGAGTTGTTGCCGGCGTCCGATGAGGCCTCACAGGCCTCCGTGGACTCCAACGCCGGCGCGGGCGATTTGCTGGGTGAGTCGCTGGATAAGTCGGTGATTGAGGCGTCGCTGGACCCGGTGAAGGAGTCGATGATGGATACGATGAAGGAGCATGGGACGAACGCGTCGACAAACGCATTGACGAACTCAATAACGAACCCGTTAACAAACCCAATGCCCAATTCGTCACCAAACCCACCCACCATCCAAATAAGTCCATCAAGCGAAACCTTCTCCACAAGCACTTACGTGGACGCACGCTATTGTCTGGCGTTTCTGGAACAGTTCCTCCCACAATCGTCTCTCTCCCCCGAGGAAACAGAAACGGCGCTGGCGCCGCTGCTTGTCGATCCCCCACCCTCGCTGCAGCCAGCCCTCCTGCAGCTCCTCGCCGCCCTCCCCACCCCTCTCCCCATCCCCTGGGTCTCCTCCCTCTACCCCACCGATGACTGCTATCTGCAACTCCTCCTTCTTCTGATCGCGGGCGCCACGCAATGGAACGACTGTAACTCCCTCCTTCCCCTCCTCTCCCGCTTCGCACGCTTCCCATCGCTCCCCGCGGTTCTCCAGGCCCTCCTCCTCCGCCTCCTCCACTCCCTTCTGTCCCGCGGGGACCTCCTTCCCACCCTCCAGCAAAGAGTCCTCGATACGGGTCTCTTTCTACGTGCCGAAAACGAGGCCTTTTTCGGACCCGAGGAGCGGCGGCCTCTCGCGCGGCTTCTTCTCCTTTTCCTCTCCCACCAACATCTTCCCGCCATCTCCCTCCTCACACGCTCCCTCCCGCGGGAGTTCCACAAATACCTTCTCCCCACCACAAAGACCGAAACTGTCGCCGTTCTGGCCTCGGAGGCTGTCCAGAATTCCCCCCAATTATCAGTCGTCACTGGCTGGCGTTTGGTCGCATCACTGGAGATCCCCGCGGGAAGCTGGGACGCACGGGGTCTGTTCGGGGTTTTCGACGCGGATTGCCACAAGTATTGGCTGGAATGGTCCCAAACCCAGCGACTGGAGCTGCGAAACGCCCTCGGTGGGGAAATCGAGGCAATCGCCGGCATGTCGCCGAATGCGTCCTGGAACCACGGGAGTTTCACCGTCCGTTACCCCTCCTATCAATCGCCGCTCTTTTTGGATGATTATTTCCTGCCGAAAATCGCTACAATTTCGGTCACACTGCCTTGTTCCGCCATCGAGAGTCGCATCCCCGCGGATCTGCGCTCGAAGGAGCAGGAGCCACCAGAGCTGGAGGTGCGAGATCCCCGCGGGTTCCTATTGTCTCTGTACGCGCGGTATTGTCGCGGGGAGTCGAGGGATCTGATGCTGCGTTGTTTGCGAGTGACGGCGGTGCGTTACATGGAGGAAAGCGAGGCTTTTTTCGACGTGGATCACGTCTGGAAGGAACTGGAGTCGGGGCGCAACGACATGCTGTTGGGGTTTGCGCAGGCGCTGTTGCGCGGACGGCGGAACGCGCTTGGACTGTGGGGTGCGCGACGCGTGGTAGCGTTGTTGCTGCAGCGGCTGCGAGAGGCGGTGCGAGAGGCGGTGAGTGTGGGAGAGTGTGATGGTAGCGTGGTTCATAACGACATGGACGGTGATGATGGGGTTACTGCGGGTGATGAAAAGGGTGATGCCAGTGATGGTCATGACAGGGAAAAGGGAAGTGGTGACCATGGATATGAAACGAGCAACGTTGACCGCAACAATGAAGCCAACAACACCAACCATGACATTACCAACAACACCAATAACAATACAACCTCTCTTCTCGTCCCTCCTCCGAAGTACCCACCTTATTCCCTCCAACCCACAACCGAAACGCCCGCCACTCGTATCCTCCGCATCCTCGACATCCTCTACCGCCTCCTCACCTTTGCGCAAACCGATGAAACGCCCAAACCTCTCTTACCACTTCCATCTTCCCTCCATCTCCTTGCTACCACTTCCGCGGTTCTCACCATCGTCAACACACTCTTCGTTGACTCGCCGCGCGTTGCCGCCTATACGATGACGCTTCTTCTCTCCCTCATTCAGATTATTCCCGCGGTTATCCCTCTCCTCGCGGAAACACCTCTCGTCGATGCGATCTTCCTCCAGCCGGCACCGTGGAATTCCCTCCACGTGGAACTGCTACGACATGCAATCTCCCGGAAAGAGCAGCTCCAGGGCGTTTTACCGGAGCCGGTTTTGATGGCGCTGCGTCATGCCGAAGCGCCCATGTTTATCAGGCTGTTTTTCGGCAACACGGATTCGGAGCGAATTGTGTGGACCAATGAGATGCGAGCGCAATTACTCCGCAGCGTGACGCATCACGTGGCAAACTACTGCATTCTTCTGCGTTCTCATCCTGACGCACCATTTGTCGCTACGCCACTGGCGCATCTCAGCTACCCTCCGTTGAGAAATGACATTTATTGCGCCAACCTCTACTTGCGCCGCTGGATCGAAACGGGCGGACGTAAATTGCCCAATAAGAACGTTGCACTCGTCTTCCAGGCGATTCGACGCGAGTGGATCCATGAAGGAAAACGAGGAAACGTGGAAATGACAGAAGAGGGGTGTTTGGAGACGCTGGGAATGGATCAAAGTCGGTGGGAGAAAGAAGGAACCTCATTGTGTGAAGAGCGATTCTGGCAGAAATGGGTGGAGAAAGGAACCGACCGCGTGAAACTCCAGAGAGCCTACGACTTGCTGTCTGGCGTTTCGGAAGCGAGCAACGGTCCGATTTCGTGGCGACTGCTCCTCCTGGTGGAATTCCAGAAAATGCTCTATTTATCGCACCCGGTGCGCCTACAAAGCTTCGCATATCCGGCGTACGACCTTCTGGTGACGCAGCTGCAGATGCTCCTCCAGCGCTCTCCGCGCGCGCCAGAAGAGAACGCGCTGCTGGCGGCACTGTTGGGTTTCCTGGAGGTGACGCTGCGCAGCTGCCTCGATAACGCCCCCGACTTCGCGAAACGGCGCGGATTCGTCGTCTTGCGCAACCTCCTTCAGGCACTGGACCCCGCCGTGCAGCAACAAGAGCCGGATGCGCTGAAGCTCCTGCGGCTAGCGCTGCGCGTATTGGTGCAGCTGGTGCAGAACCGGTCGCTGGCGGGGGCGCTCACGGACCAGACGGAGATGACCGCGCTGCTGACGCTCTACGTGGGGTTGCCGCTGCCACTAGCGGTAAAGACGCTGCTCCTGCGCTACCTCACGGAGATGGCGCGGTGGAGCGACTTCCGACTGTCGTTGCTGCACACACCGGTGAACGTGCTGGTGACCGTGCTGCCGGTGCTTTTCGAGTTCGACGCCGAGGGTGAGAAGAGCCGCGAGAACGCCTTCAACGAGGAATGTCATCGTCTGGGCACCCAGTTGATCCGCTCGCGAAACGCCTCCCTCTCCCTCTCCTGCGACTCCGACGACCGTGGGGACGCCGACGAGGAGTGGGAGTCTCCGGAACCGTCAGTCGACGAAACCGATGTCGGCGAGAAGCCTCTGTTTTTCGAAGACGCAGTTTCCCACGCCGACCCCGCACAGGAGGCTCCACAGATGCTGTCGGTGAACCAACTGTGCGAACAGGCTGTGAGATTTTTGGCGGCGCTGCTGGCGGAGACGACGCTCTTCTCGACGCTGCTGGCGCGCCTGCTCACAAAGTCCCTCTGCGACCTGCTCTCGCACTACGACTCGCATCTGCTGCTCAGCATCCTCGTCGCCGACCGCTACGAGAGTCCTTTCATCATCTGGAACGCTGCTATGCGCAGTCAGCTCCTCGCCTTCCTACACGACGAGTTCCTGCGCGCGCGTCAGGGCGACCGCGCCTTCGTCCAGCGCGCGCAGCTCTTCGTCTACGAGGCCATTCAGGATGAGCTGCTCATCGCCGACGTCTACGTCCGCGTCTACGTCGAACAGAAACCCGAACACTTCCTCAAGGACCAGAAGTTCTTCGCGGGAATCCTCGCGTTCCTCCGCACCCAGATTCTCGAGAGCGCTGAAACTCCCGACGAGGTCGGTGCGACAATCCCTCCCAAATACGTCCAGCTGATGCTCCAGAGCCTGCTGCTTCTCCTCGCGGGAAACCCCGCCTTGACGCAGGACCTCGGGGCGCAGGATTTGCGCGTTTTTCTGACGTTCCTCCAGCCAACCATGGGAAATGCCATTGTGTGGGAGAAATCGACGGTACAATTGGCATGCAATGTGATGTCGGTGCTTTTTTCGGACTCCAGGATTTGCGACGAATTCGTCCAAAACCATTTCCAGGAATTCTTCCTCTCGCTTCTCTTCCAGAATGAAACTCCCTACGCGGAAACCGTGTTTTCCCTCCTTGCGGCCGTTTCCATGACCGTTTCGTCCACGGAAACGCTCCTGTTTTCCACGGGAATCTGGGTTTTTTTCCTCTACTCGCTTTTCCACTTCTCCGGCGAGGCATCAAAATCCCGCCGTTTTCTGGCATGTCAGGTGCTGTCGCACTGGTGCCGCGGCGAGAATAAGGCCCGATTCCGGGTCACCTTCCGTCGCTACCTTCCCTCGTACATTGTGGATGCATTCACCGAAACGCCCGTGGAAGTCGTTCAGTTGGTCGACGGTACGACGGTCACGCCGGAGATTCTGTGGGATCCCTCGATGCGTGTCGTAGCGACCGCCGCCATCAACCGACTCTTCGAGCAGTACACGTCTTGCTTCCACACACATCGGGAGTTACAGCTGGAAGAGACAGTTCGATACGCGAAGCTGGAGGAGGCGTTTTTCTGCGGCGGGGTTTTGATCCGCATCTATCTGTCCCAGCCGGGCTACCGTCTGCGTAAGCCGGAAGTTTTCCTGGAGGCAGCGATGCCGATGTTCTTTGCGCAGGCGACGGCACTGCGTGAAGCGAGTGATAAGGAAATGTGTGAGGCAAGTGGTGAAACAACGTGTAAAGCGAGTGGCGAGGAACCATATGAAGCAAATGGCGAGGAAACGTGTGAAACGAGTGGTGACGCGAATAAACACGAAGAGGCATATGGAGAGACCTCTGATAGAAGTTGTATGGAAACGCATGAAGCGAGCGCGTTCGACCAGCTGACGCAGGCGATCGAGCGGGTGCTGAGAGAGGAGCCACTACTGTCGGAGCGGTTCATGGAGAAGGGATATCGGTCGTTGGTGGAGACGTGGAAGCAGTGTTTGCCGGAGAAGGCCGACTCGTGCGTCTCGAGGAACTGCTGTCGGATCATGAGCTCAGTGGGTGCTAAGGAGAGAGATGATTGGTAGATTGTGGAGGACTCGGGAGCGATCACGGAAATGGTTTCCGACTCGACTGTTTTCGGCATCCTACTGGAGTGTATTCGTCAAAACACGCGGAATTGCATGGAAGTGAGCTCGTTGTTGCTTACGCTCTTTCGCAACCACGGAAACGATTGTCTTCACTACGTGATGGAGCTGAACTGCGTTTCGACGCTGTGCGCCTGTTTCCACCACTCTCCACAGCGTTCGATGCGTACGGAGGTGCTTGTGAGAGAGGAATGCGAGGTTCACGTGTAGAGCAACGTGTACAAGACGCTGCAAGTCATCGAGATGCTGGGCGGCATTCACAAGGAGGTCCATTCGGCGTTAGTGGAGGCGGACTGGCCATCAATCAAGCGACAGTACTTCTCTATGTGGAATTGCTCTGATTGTTGACACAACTGATATAAGATCTTTCAGTGGTCTCATCGAATCAATTCAAAAAGTTCCCATGCTATAAACAAACAGTCTCATTCTACATTTATGTTCACAGGCGGATGGTTGAACCCTAAAAGGGACTGTAATAGGATAAACAGGTCTAGCTGTCAGAAAACGGGCCCATTCCTACAGACAAGCACACTCCCCACGACCGTAAACCCGGCAATTGCGTATGCCAGAATTTGGGAGTAAAAGTCGTGAAACGGCGTAACGGCGTTTTCAAGTACCATTTTCTTCTGATTGTTGCAAGCGTTGATCTTCCTATCAACCGACACAAAATCGTACCCTTTTCTGCACCTCCTTCACACGTGTTTCCACCGTCGTCCGAAAATGATTCAGCAATGACGCCGTCAGCGCCTCGTTTTCAGCCTTTTTCTGCACCAGCAACTCGGATTTCCTTCCATTCACTCGCTCCAAAAGGATTACATATTTTCGACAGACTGAAAACTCTCCTTCCGAAGTCGTGCCAATGCTGCGACATTGCGCCGATGGCGCAACGGACTCTGCTTCAACTCGCGTCGCAAGAAAACGACCACCTGGCGAAGAGATTCGATTTCCCGCGATTGTCGCTCACAAGCGTCCCGCAACGAGCGCAAGTCTTTCTCGTTCAGACGGACGGGCGTAACGGGCATCGGGGGCGGGAGAGGAGTGGAAGGTGGTTTTGGCGGGGGAGATTCGGTTTCCGATGAGCTCGTTGATGACGAAGAGTCCGTTTCCACGGGAACGGATCGACGATTCTTCTTTCCAAAGAGGGAGATGCCAAATCCACGGCGTTTCTTTCGCTGCTTGTGTTTGCGACGAGGTGTGGTGTCCTCCGACTCCGATTCCTAACGTTGAATCGTGATGATCATCACCACCTCGATGTACTGACGAGAGCGGTGAAGAGATTTGCGGACGCTTCCAAACATTTTGGACTTCTTCTCCGTCGAATCTTCCGAGGTCTTTGTCAAATACGGATACTGGTCCGATTCCCGACTCTCCGGACGATAAAACACAGAAGACGCTAGTTGGAAAGAGATGACAACAGATACGAGGAGGATGCATCGATGGAAAGGAGGAGATCATAGAATCTGTAATATTCTTCTGAGATAATGTTGGGTCGTTCACTGTTTGAATCATACAGTTTGTATACTCTGTCTTCCCATCAAGAATGAAAACAATTCCGACCTGCTGCGAATCCTTTCCAGTATAAGGTGACTGTTGTAGATCTTTGCTAGTATGATACACTTGTTGTTCCGTATGATGCTTGAAACGTTGCATCTTATCGTTACTAGCAAACCCATCTACGAATAACATGATCACTCTATTTCCACTTGATTGCTTCATTAAATTCGTTCTGAATTGGCTATCCAGCGAATGAGAGTATGAAGGTGAATTCCCTGAGGACGCTATGGGGTCAAAATGATTCCTTATTCAAATACACATCCGCAGACCCCCTTTTCGATCTCTCTCAACATACGAATTCTACAAGTCAGCTTTCCTTTACGTCCAAACGAGTGAGCTCTGCATGCGGTACATTTTCGCGAAAAGTTGAATTGTACACGACAAGGAATCTATCCAAAAGTAGTGTCGTTTTTCGTTCTCTCTTTTTCAACTCCATAAAACACTCCTATTCAGTGTACGGAGCGTTCATTTCTTTCGTTGGGAATAGCCGTGATCATATCAGTGAAATGGGACAACTGGAGAGTGTTTACATTGAGGGAATAGATGATGCGGATGCTGACAGTATTCTGCATGGAGATTTAACTGTGGAACGTATCGCCAAGATCATTAAGGATGGAGATGTGCACAATATAGTGGTGATGTCGGGAGCAGGCATATCGGTGAATGCGGGAATTCCCGACTTTCGAACTCCCGGAACGGGACTGTATTACAATTTGCAACAGTACAATTTGCCAACTCCGGAATCCATGTTTGACATCGAGTACTTTCGTCAGAATCCGGAGTCCTTCTATTCGTTCGTTATGGTTTGCGTTTGAATTCCTTCACGATCGTAGGAACTCTTTCCGGAACAATACCTCCCAACATATACACATTATTTTATAAAACTATTATACAAGAAGGGAATCCTACTGCGTGATTACACTCAGAACATTGATGGTCTGGAGCGCCAGGCTGAAATCCCAGAGAGTCGTTTAGTGGAGTCCCACGGCACAATGGCAACATGTTCTTGTATCGACTGTCGGCGACCCCAGAAGATTGAGTGGTTCAAACAGCAAGTCATCCAAGGAGCGGTTCCTCGCTGTAAGTGTGGGGGACTGGTGAAGCCGGACATTGTGTTTTTCGGAGAGCCGCTTCCACAGAAGTTCAACTGGATGTCGACGGCCGATATGGCGAGCTGCGACCTCCTGATTGTGATGGGAACGTCGCTGGCCGTTCAGCCATTTGCAGGTACGTGCAGAGTGGGGGGATGAAGGAAAGGACTCGTACACAAAGTGAAAGAAAACGTTCCCCGGTTTCTCATCAACAAGGAGCCTGTCGGACCTTTCCGCTTCTATCAGATGGACTGCTGCTTCCGAGATGTCGTGCTACTCGACGACTGTGATAAGGGCGTGCTGAAACTCTGTGACCTGATTGGATGGAGAAACGAGCTGGAGGACTTGTACAAGAAGGGGCGAGAAAAGCTAGCGAAGCAGCAGAAGGAGTTTTTGAAGATGAAGGCGTCCTTGCAGAAGCGAAACTCTGTGGCTGAAACCGTCACCGAATAGATGATACTATAGGATTCTCGTGATACCTGTTTGTAACAAACACGCTCATTGTCCTAATAAAAGCACAGCTTAGTTCTCCTCCTCAGCCTGGCTGGCACGCTTCAGACGACGACCGTAGTTGCGAGCATCGCTACGAGCCTGACGAATTCCCATGAACGCAGAGTGCTTCTTCATCTCGGGAGTCACCTCCATGAACTCCACCTTAGGAGCCACCTTCTCCACCGGCATGAACTCGCCACAGAACTGAGTAGCGCCCACAGCCTCCTTATCGTTCTTGAACACAACCAGCTTGCTCTTGTAAGCCTGCAGTCTCTCCACGTTCGCCTGAAGTCCCTCCACAGACTTGTTCACACGACGGTGATCCACAGCAATACCAATCGTAGCAGCCTCCTTCGCGTTGATTCCGGCCTCCTACACCATTACATCCACCACGCAGACACTTCCCACCTTCAGCTCACGAAGAGTGAAACCACGGCCAAGTCTCGTCTTCATGTTGTACTTCTGAGTGGGGCAACGAACCACAGGACGGAGCAGTCCGCAAGCGGGACGAGGAGCAATGGCAGCAGCCTTCTCCTTACGGAGCAGTCTGCGGCGTCTCTTCTGTCCAGCCTGATCGAACCAGGTCTTCACACGACGATCCCAATCCTTCTTAAAGTGAGCATTAGGCAAAACGTTGTTATGCTTCATTTATACGAATTCTACGAGTGGGTAAGGCGATAGAGGACACTGAAATGAGAACAACTTACCAAGGACAATAAACGCTGTGAAAACACTAACCCCAAGAATCCCCACAATTTGCAAAGGAGGTAGACTCAAATTGCAGCGATTTTGAATCATGCAATGGTACAGAATAAAATGACAAGATATTGGGGAATATTCACTTGACGATTGCACCAATCCGTGAACGATTCACTCTTTTCAACAGAGTATAACGTAGGTGATCCCGATGATCGTTTTAACTCTGTAGAAGATCCAATGCAAATCTTCGTCAAGACTCTTACTGGAAAGACCATCACTCTCGATGTGGAGTCCTCGGACACCATTGAGAACGTGAAGGCTAAGATCCAGGACAAGGAGGGAATTCCCCCAGATCAGCAGCGTCTGATCTTCGCTGGAAAGCAGCTGGAGGACGGCCGCACCCTTTCTGACTACAACATTCAGAAGGAGTCGACCCTGCATCTGGTGCTTCGTCTGCGTGGAGGAGGCAAGAAGCATAAGAAGAAGCAGTACAAGACCCCCAAGAAGGTGAAGCACGTTCACAAGAAGGTGAAGCTGGCCATTCTGAAGTACTACAAGGTCGACGAGAGTGGCAAGGTGACCCGCCTGAGACGTGAGTGCCCTGTGTGCGGTGCCGGAGTGTTCATGGCTAAGCACGCTGATCGTAACACTTGCGGTCGCTGTGGCAACTCTTTCAAGTAAGCTGATTCTGTCCGAATCGGATGTATTGGATGCTTGTCTGAAAGTAGTTTGTTTAGAATAATGGTATGACAGCTAGTTTGACATGTGGGGAGAGAATGTCAATCAGTTACTTGCATAAGTACAATAGGGAGAGTAATAGTAGTTTCGGTCATATCTAGCAGGAAACGATCACTTCTATTACAATAGAAACAACGCACAACCCCGAACACTCTCCTTTTACCTGAATTCACTCTTTCCTTATGACTACAGACCACATTTGTGCTATTGATCTGGGAACATGCAATTCCACAATTGCTGTATTTGCCAACAATCAGGTTCAGTGTATCCCTGATTCAGTTAGTACAACTGCAGTTATACCTTCTGTTGTTACTTACTGTTCTGGAAATATCTATTGTGGATCTGCCGCGAAGGCAAACAGTTGTGAGGCGAATAGTCAAGTCTATCGAGAAGTCAAGTATATCCGAGGACGTCAAATTAAAGACGTCAGAAACTACAAAACAAGTTGTTGGCCGTTCGAGTTGTATGGAAATCCAAATGTTCAACCTGAGAATGATAACAGTTATCCCAAGTTGACATCTTTCAGACTGGGTGGTGTGAATGGACGTACGACTACTGGATACGCTTATCCTGCTCTTGTGGATGCGATTCTACTCTCTTACATGACGACCATTGCTTCGAGGACAGTGGGTCATTCGATTTCTGATGCCGTCATCACCGTTCCTGCCTCCTTCACCGAATCTCAAATCTACGCCACGCTTGAAGCTGCTGAACTGGCGGGTCTTCACGTGTTGCGGATCGTTCCAGAACCTTGTGCGGCAGCTATCGAATACACAGAACATGCTTTCCGTTATGTGTTGGTGTTTGACTTTGGAGGAGGTACATTGGATACGACACTGATGGAGTACAATAAGGATCGGTTCCGAATTCTGAGTACGGCAGGTGATCTGAAGTTGGGAGGACGCGAAATTGATCGACTCATGTTGAGGAAGATTTGTAAGATTGCCGAAGAACAAGGCGGACACATCGATCCAATGAGTCGTAAGTATCAACGATTGTTGGATGAGATGGAGAATGCGAAGATTCAATTGAGTTCAGTGGATGAAGTCACGATTGATTTCTCCGATTACTTCACGATTGATGGTGACGATCATCCGTTGAATTCTCCCTACACACTGACGCGTGATACATTCAATTCATGGATTCATGATTTGTTGAATCAGTCCATTATAGCATGTAATGCGTGTTTGGAAAAGGAGGGTGTGAGGTTGGGAAGTGAAGATGCGATTCTATTGACAGGAGGATCTTCCCACATTCCATTGGTTCGTGAGATGTTGAAGGAGAACTACAAGGGTGTTGCAATTAGATACAATGGTAATCCACAAGAAGTGGTTGCTCGAGGAGCATGTAAGATGGCTCTTTCTACAATTGGAATCAGAGAACCCATTATTCCTTCCTTCAGTATTGGATTGAGTACGACCTATACAACCATTTACTCTTTTGATACAGAATCCTATGTGTTGGTGAGAGAAGATATGCTTCATACTGTGATTAATCATTGTACGATTCATGTTCCTTCAGATAAGAAGTATATGCCCTTGTGGCAAGTTGTGAACGAACAACCTGTGTACATTGGATATGTGGATGTGAGTGAAGTAGCTGGAAGTGAATGGAAAGTGGATGTGAGTTTCACGAGACAGTCATTGATTGAATTGAAGGATGTGGAGAAGAATGTTGTGGTTCCGATTCAGTATGGTTGTGCGACACCAGAATGTGAGTTCACCAAATTCAATACCTTGAATCCATTCCTTTGGAAAGTGCGTAAAGCGATATCGAAATTGGAAGAATTGCGTGAGTATCAAAACAAGAAGGATGTTCTTTCACGGATTAAAGAGCTTCGTGGTATTGCTGCAGACTATATGTTTAAGGATGTGAATCAGGCGTGTTATGATTACATCAACAAGGAAATGATTCCTCGATTAGAGCAGTATTCTGACTTGTATGCATAATTGGGACGTGTTTGTTGGAAAGTGAACCAATATCTTGTTCGGTTAGATCGTATTGATTTCCAAAATAACTTATGGAGAGAGATTACTTGTGTGCAGGAATCGATCTGGGAACTTGTTTCTCTTGTGTGTATGTTTACAAGAAAGGGTCCTTTGTTCCTGTTCCTATTGATGGAAGTGTGACTGTTCCATCGTACATTAGTTATGCAAATGGTCAATTCCATTTTGGAAAAAGTGCCAAAGTACTCGCTTCTCGATATCCCGAAAATACATTCTATGATGTGAAACGAATCATCGGAAGACGGATGCGAGAGTGTGAACAGTTGATTCGTTACTCTTCATATCCCTTTACATTGGTAGCGAATGAACAAGATATTCCTCAGTACTATTGTCGAATGAATGAGGAATACTACAATTTACTGTATCCCGAACAAGTCGATGCCTTGTTTCTTCAATATTTGGTTGCAAACGCATCTGCCTTTGTTGGTGGTGCAATTCGCGATGTAGTGATTACTGTTCCTGCCTACTTTGAACAAGCCCAAATCAACGCTACTTATACGGCTGCAGCAGGTGCTGGATTGAATGTGTTACGAATGCTGTATGAACCGAGTGCGGCAGCGTTGGCGAGTAATTATGTGAGTCCTCAAGTGTTGAGTCATTTGTTGGTGTATGATTTGGGAGGAGGTACGTTTGATGTAGCGTTGATGAAGGTGTTGATGAATGAGTACAATGTGTTTGCGAACGATGGTCATCCTTGTTTGGGAGGACAAGACTTTGATAATGAAATGATGTCGATTGTATTGAGAAAGATGCGTGAAATGGGAGTGGATACGAGTCGATTGACGAAACGACAACTGGCTCGGTTACGACAAGAGAGTGAAGAAGTGAAGATTGGATTGACGACAAATGAAGATTGGGTTGTGGATATTTCTGAATACACGGAGGAGGATGAAGAGATTGTGATAACGCGGAGCGAGTTTGAAGAGCGGATTGAACACTACATTGACGAGACGATTCGTATTTGTGAACGCTGTATCACGCAGAGTGAGTTGAAGACATTGGGAACGAATGACAAGATTCTGTTGGTTGGTGGATCGTCCGTAATTCCTTTGGTGAAGCGGAAGTTGGAAGAGACCTTTGGAGAAGGACGTGTGATTGCGAATGTGGAACCAAATCGTGTGGTTGCAAATGGTGCATGTATCAGTGCTCTTCGATCGTATTGTGATCGATATGAAATGGCATGTCCAATCGTGTTACCCAAGGTTCATAGTATTGTGGTACGAGAAGTAATTGTTCAGTTCAACGACGAGAAGGAAATGGTTGTGATTCCAATGGGAACACCTTGTGGTGAATGGAAAACAATCGAGTACAAACCCAAATACCTTAAACTCCGTGTGTGTATCAATGTGTATTCCAAAGGAATGAACGAGAGGATATTGTTGGGAACAATGAATGAAGTGTTCTTACACACGTTTGTATTCAGTATGATGATGAATGCGAAGGGAGAATTAGAATACAGTTATGGCAAGGACAAGAAGAATATGAAGTATGGAATTGTTCCGTTACAGACAGGAATCAGTTGTGAAGAAGTGAATGAGTATATAAAGAAACGTGATGAGATGAAGAAGTGTGTGAGTACTCTTCAATCTTATAAGGGACTAATTGAACAATCAGGGAATGTGGAATTGAAGAATACAGTGAAGAAGGCATTGGATTTCTTTGAACAGAATGGATGGGAACGTGTTCCATTGAGTGACATCCTTCGTTACTCACAACAAGTACTTTTCTATATACAACAAGTGTTACATGTTTCTATTGTTTCTTCAATTTCAAACCATACACTTCTTTGGATTCACTTGATAGTTCCTTCCATCGTTTCGCGATTTCTTTTGAATACTCTACGAATCCAACTTCGCTTCCTTTCAATTTCATTCGTTGTATTTCTTCACGGAAGAACACATTATAACAGGAACGTGTTTTCCTCTCCTTCTTCTCTTTCTTCTTCTTCCTAGGACTCAATACTACTTCATCAGGATCATTCATATACAAATCATATCGATTCTTCTCATACAATCTAAGGGAATACATGAACCATTGTCTCACTTTGACTCTTCACTCAGCACAACAACCATACGATTGTGTTCAACCATTCGTCTTTCCATATCCTACACGATTCAATTCCAACTCCATTCTCACATCCACTTCCAACTTCGATAATGCCTCGAAACGAAGGATCGCTTCTTGATACAAGGATTCATAGGAAGGAATTGGACTATTCTGAAGCATGTCAAATAGAATGAAATAGAAGAAGGGAGTTGGACAATAGAGGGACTGAAGTGAATTGTTCCATTCATCTTGTTTCCATGATTCAGATTGTTGATTTGAATAGACTAGAATAGAAAGAGAGGAAAGGAAGAAGACAGGAAGTGAGGTGTTGTTGGATGAGATTGCAATCGATTCGTTTCAATCGATAGAGTTGTTCCTGAAAATGAAAAGAGGAAATGGAGTGTACTTGGTAGAGAGAGCGAATCTGTGTTTGAAGACGATTGAATTGGGATTGTGTGATGATAGCTGATTGAATGAGATGGGATTGAAGTTTGGAAAAGGGAGTGTTTCTAAAGAGAAGGAAAGGAAGGAAAAGAATACATGTAATATGATTGTTGAAGTAAATAGAATCGAATAGGTTGAATAAGTGTGTATGGGATCATGTAAATGAAATAGAAAAGAGTTTCCCACACCGGGAATCGAACCCGGATCGGCAGGGTGAGAGCCTGCTATCCTAACCAATTAGACTATATGGGATTTCGCTTGTTTCGCTTTCGACTCACATCCCCTTATTCTACATTCTCATACTCAACCCACCTCTTTCAAATGGACACTCCTCTACAACAACAATTGTTACTCATTGGTTATCTCACTCAAGGTGTTTCACTCTATCGTAAACATGGAGACCACGAGTATGAGATTGTTCAATATCAGGGTGATCATCATAATGAATACACTATATATCAACTGAATGGACGAATTCGAGATGGACCTGCTGAATTGTACGAAGAGGGTATTATCAAACTGAAATGGAATATGAAGAATGGTGTACGCGATGGAGACTACACGGTATACAAAAATGGAATGGCATGGATTCGAGGTAGTTGGAATGAACTTGACGAAGAGGAACAGCGGATCATTGAGAATTGTGAAAATGAAATTTGGATGGTCATTCGAATCAATGGAGAAGAAGTATACAAGGGAGGGTTTGATGGGAAGAAGCGATGTGGGTATGGATTAGTATATGAGAATGGACACATCAATTATTCGGGAGTCTTCAAAGACGACCAACTTGTTCACATCCATCAGCGCTTTATCGATAATCAACAAATGATTGAGTATGCAGGAGATGATAACAATCTCCCTGTCCTGAATCGTCGACCTGTTTACATGGGTGGATATCAGTTTGATTCCAAAACCAATCGATATGTACGCCATGGAATTGGATATCGATTCTATGAACATTCAGGCATTTGCTCCTATCAGAGTGTTTGGAATCAGGGAGAAGAAGAAACGGAACATCAGCGACTATTCTATAATGGATGGTCGCAAGACTATTCACAGGACAAGTTCATTCGGGACGTTGTCTTTAATGATCCAGAACCTATTCTGATTGGAAACGAACCTTTCATTCTCTCTCCACTCACCATGGAAGAATTGGTCACAGAAGAGAATCATTTCAATGACCCAACAGCCACTCAATTGGAATTGACAGAATTGCCTCGATTGAGACGAGTGATGATTGGATCCTCTTCACTTCGTTCCATTCGCAGATTCGTCGTCCAAGGTCTTCCTGAACTGACCGAGTTTGTGATCAGTCCACACTGTCTGAGATTGACCACAGAGAATGAAATCCAGCCGCGTGAAGATGGAGAGTGTCACTTCGTGGATTGTCCCAAGTTGGGGGTAATTGAGATTGGTGAGAATTGTTTCAGTGATTATGTCCAACTGGAAGTCACCAACCTACCGAATCTCCAGACTCTCTCCATTGGTCGTTTCGCTTTCTATGGTTCTCCTTCTGTTTGTATGCGAGGTGAGATGAATGACAGGGTTCTCCCACAGATCTTCCTCAACTCCAAACGCTCCTCTTCAATTCCTACTCCTTCTCGTATTGTCATGACATTGTGTTGGAGAGTAAGCATGATGGATTCGTTTTATATGGATTTGCCTAGTCTCAAGTTCCTCTCTCTCGGCTGCATGGCGTTGAATGGAGATGATCGAGACGATCGAAAGGTGAACATGAGTGAACCGTTCCAATACAAGAATACACTTGTGATGAAGGGTATGGAGATGGAGGCGATGAGTGACTAGATCTTCCTTCATTGACACAATTGAATGGGGAGAATGGGAACTTTGGGAACATTGGGATCTTCACCTTCACGAACATTCCTCTGTTGAACAGGAAGAGTATTTCCTTTATGACGACTCCGTTTGATTCGACGAAGCGAGTGAATGTGGAGAGTGGGAATGGAGGGGAAGTGTGAGGAATAGATGCGAGCGGAATTCTGGGTTATCTCAAATCGCTAAAGAAGCCAGTGCATGGAAAGAGCAAGAAGCGTTCTTAGATTGTTGGTTTGATGAAAACAAGGAAGGGAGGCGATGGAGCGGATGAGAGAATCCAAGAGGTCCCACTCCTTCTGACATCGCTTCAGGGCGTCTTCCTTCATCTCCTCTTCGATTCGATCTGCTATGGTGATGATGATGGAGTCTTGGGGAGTGGACCGTTTGAAGTGGTACCAAGAGAGGGAGAGGATGGAGAGGAATGAAGCAAGTAGAAGGACGAGAAAGGTGATGGGAAGAATGGGGAGAAGGAAGTGGAGGGTGTTGGATTGGCTGATTGGCTGTAGAAGTGTGTTGAGAGAAGTGTGTTGGAAGAGCTGATGAAATAGAAGGAGGAAGAAGTGATAAGTGGCTGGTGTGGTGAGAATGAAGAGTCTACTCATCAGAAATAGAATAGATGATGACAAGAGATTGACGTAGAGAGCATTGAAGAGCGTGTCTTTGTGTCGTAGTGGATAGATGGATACGAAAGGAAGATTGATTCCAAGAGAATACAAGGCTACGGTAGAGGCGAGTTGGAAATAGAAGGAGAGAATCGCAAACTAGAAGTGATGGAAGTGGAACATGATTGCAGTGATGAATGTGAGCGTGGGAAAATGAATGGAAATGGATTGAAGAAACCGTGTGAATCCATCGTATAATGGCGGTTTGTACAACGTCATTGGAATGGTATACATGGTCAGTTGAATGATAAAGAAGAGGGAAAGGAAAACGCTGGATTGGATTTGTGTATTATAGCTTACCTGAGGAGAGCAGAGAGACTGAGGACGATTGAATGGATAATAAAGGAGGTCGTTCCTTGACGACGCGATTGTTCCAGTTGCAAATTGTTGAGGGAACATGACTGGTTTTGGATAGCTTGACTATATGTTGCTTCTTCTGTCTGCCACTACATTGTTCGTTTTAGGGATTCGTTGACGCGT
Source organism: Blastocystis sp. NMH (assembly GCA_039096215.1). NCBI lineage: Eukaryota > Bigyra > Opalinata > Blastocystidae > Blastocystis > Blastocystis sp. NMH. The sequence goes on along the minus strand of JBBPEA010000013.1, from coordinate 571,319 downwards.
CTGATTTGTCGTTTGATACGTACGCGTTGAACGAGTTTCAGAGTCATTTGTTTCAGGGAGTTCTGTGAAGTGAAGGACTTCTTCCTTTGTGTCTCCGGATATGTGTTTGTAGTAGCTGTGTTCCGATATTCTGGGTCGCTTTCACCTGTTGACGGAGTTGCTTTTGCAGGATCATTCCGTTTTCCACTCTCGATTGGAATTGAGTGTCCGCATGCAACTGGATATCTCGAACGATTCGCCTGGTGTCGTGAGTCCAATTCTCCCCTACGAGATCAACTTGATAGGAATAGCGATGAGTCCGTAGGGAACGTATATGAGAAACGGGATCCACGATAGAAGGGTTATGGTTACCGGAACAGCATTGGAGAGAGTTATTAGCGCATTCTTCTTTCCCACCTGATACAAGATCCAGCTGACAGTAACGAGCAATAGAGTTCCGGCAGCGAAGGAGAATAGGGATTTGTAGGAATGAGAGTGATAAAACCAGATGAGTGTTGGGAGGATGGAGAAGACAGTGAAAGCCATCACATGAAACAGAATCGTCCAAAGAAGGAGATACGGCGATTCCTATTCATCATTCATCTTTCCCTATTCTTTCTTTTTCTGTAGATTCGGACTGAAGGTCGATCGGTATTAGCGGAATGGATAGTTGAGAGATGGAAAGAAGGAGGATCTATTTGAAAGGGATGTGAAAAGCCAACCCAAATGACGGAGTTGAGTATTTTTGACTTTTCCGATTCAATAGGAGAAACAACCATAGTAAGGAAGCATCCATCAGCAAGGACCAAAAGTAAAAATGTGACAGCAAGGAGTAAGATGGAGTAGATATCCATTTGGGAGAACGAAATGGATCAGGGATAGTGATTCCACGCGAAGATAGAGTCGGTATTACGAATGGAGGATGATACAATGTGGGAATTCAAATTTGGTGAATGGAACCTTGTTATTCATTTCAATGGTAGGGGTCAGAGAATGAGAAAAGAAGGTTCGAAATGAGTACGGGAGGTACCTAACAATCATTTTTCTTGGCACCCTCTCAATTGCTTCCACTCTCAGATTATTACCATGGAAAACACTAGACCGCCTGAAGATGCTGAAAGCCTGTTCTCTATTCGTATTGAGGGGCTTACGAACGATGCCACGTTCGTATTTGTGGTTGTACTGTCATTTCGTAGGAAGGACGATTTGAACAAGATGTTTGAATCTTACGGTAAGATTGGTGATATTTACATTCCCAGAAACACGAGAGAGGGAGGAAATCGTGGTTTTGGTTTTGTTCGTTTCTACAAGCAGGAGGACGCTCAGTCTGCTCTGCAGGAGAATGGAAAGAGTCTCCATGACCAGGAGATTCGAGTAACGATGGCTGAGGCGCGTCCTCCCCGCAGAGAGTAGATGGAGGCTTGGATGAACTCATATTTAGGTCTCGCTACCATAGCCCTAGCTATGATCGCTACAGACGTTCCCACAGCCGTAGCAGAAGTGGTCATCGCAGATACCACAGCCGCAGCCGCAGCCACCACCGCCGCAGCCCTAGCCGCAGCTATGATCGTTCTTACCACTCGTCGAGTCGTCGTGATCGCTCTAGCCGCCGCGATCCTTCCAACAGCCGTTCGGCGTCAAGACACTCGAGGGACTAAGATGAGAGTTGCTGTCTTTTGATTTGCCATTGTTTCTTTCAATTCCAATATGGTAGTTTTCTTTCGTCCCACAACTCATGTTACAGAGTTCTGAAATGGAAGTGGAGGTTGAATACAACCAGATTATCGGTATGGCTCTATTTGTGTTATTTCAGTCATAGATTGGTGTAGGAACCGTTACCAACTGAAAGACGATTGGTATGCTGCTTCACTGTTCGTATAGTTTCTTAGGAGCAAGCATCTTACAGTTGTCGAAAAGGATATTGAGGATGCGTTTGCCATTTGCAGTGCAAACGGTATCATTGTGCCGTTTTCAACAGATTGTAGATCTTCTCTTCTTTCATACCCGTAGCTTGTGATTACTATACCGCATCGGTCTTTTTTGAATCGCTTAAGCAGCAGCGTGATTCGACGAAGACCCTCCTTCGATCCGTTTGCTTGTATTATGTTTACTATCCTAGTATGCGGATCCAGTGTTGAATGCATGGGCGAAACTGATTTCGGATTATCAGTCGGGAAATGTGTATTTGGCTGATTCGGCGCTTCGTATGAAGCAAATCGTTTCCTACGAGCTGTTTCCTTTGTTCTTTCCTATTATCTAGTCCATCGTTGGTGAAGCAGGGAAAAGAGAAGGAGCGTCAGATGGAGTCCCTCACCCTTCGCATTTCGGTGTGTCAGTTTGATGGATGTGATCACTAGGATATCGCAAAGTCCATTGAACGGAAACTGGGTGCCATTGCGGATTACCGTGATGAGTGGCGAATTCCTGTCGCATTTCGTTGGTGAATCAACTGTAGGAGTCTGCAGTTACGGAGGAAGCCGTAATTGAGGGTTTGAAGGACTCGACCACATCGCTTCCCCAAGTTTGCGTTGATGTTATGAAACGAATTCAGTCAGATCAGTTTTCTACGGCGATGACCTATTTTGCCGCATTTAAGGCCTATTTGAGCAAGTCTACCGTGGAGCCGGATTCGCAGTCTTTCCCGTGTTTGTGTGAATTGAGGGAATTGCATCCTTCGGAGCCAATGAGCGAATGCGACAGCACTTGGCATTTCTTCGTGAATGGCGATTCGCGCGAGCGACTTCTCGATGAGCTTTCTTTCCTCGACTCCTTTTTGCTGGAGCGAATTCGACAAATGAATTCGTCGAAAACGGTTTTGTACGAAGATTCGGTATTGTCTCGTTGAAATGAATAGGGTCAGTTATGCATAGAAATGACCCAGTCGCAGCTGACGGATTTGGAGATTGACGTGAAGTCGCAGATTGATGAGTTGGAGGGAAGAATAGCCGTGTTGAGTCGTCTGCGAGGAGATGCTGCGTTCCAGCAATCCATCGCGAGTCAGTTGCAGAGTCAGTTGCGAAGAGTGGCGTCGTTGGAGGAGTTGAAGGCAGAAGCTGCTGGAAAGAAGGAAACTGCAGCGAGCGAGTTGAAGGAGATCATGAAGCAAGTGAGTGATCGCATGGTGTCTGGAAGAAAGCTTCATGAGGCAATGGAGGAGTCGATGAGCCATCTCTTTGAAGGCTTGAAGGTGACGATTGTGGGTGATGAAACTGTTTTGTATTGTGTTTGTTACGAAATTGTTTGCGTAGTACTTTCATGCTCTCTTTTGTTTGTTTTCTCTCTTTGTTATCCATTACACTCTCCCACCATACTAACCTCAATTCTTCCCTTCTGTCATTTCCCATCTTCCATTCTCATTCCATTTTCCAACTCCTCTATTCCATGACATCATCCACTCCATTCATTCAACAAACATGCAGCTACACCTATACCTTTCCATTCGATCGGTTCTTCATCATACTCTTATATAACATCCGGAAGACACCTCTATCCTTCCGATTGGGATATGTCTCTTCAAGCAGCTTATCAAACTCATCCGACGGATATACCAAGTCGCCGCTCAACACTCTTCGCGTCAACTCGTTGTCCGGAACCTTCGGATCAATCGCCTCCTTCATTTTCATCTTCGTTTCCATCTTCTCCTTCTGTGATTTCTTCAGCGGTTCCCTCTCCCGCGGTTTCTCCTCCAACTCCACGACTTGCGCCACTGCCGCCTCGGCGTCTTGGCGCAACGCCTCCGGAAAGATCGCTCTCACACACTCCGTCAACAGACCGCGGCGATACGACATTTGCGCCAGGCGCAAAACTGCTGCAATTGTCGCAACGGCCTCTACGTCTTGCGGACTCAGTTTCCCGCCACGTTCCGCCTCATCTATTTCCTCCCCGTTTTTTGCCATTTCGGACTTGACAGTTTCCTCTCCCTTTTCCGGCACTTCTTCTTCCCTCGCTTCCCCGCCATTCTCCGCTTCTTCCGTCACCGTCTCGATTCCCGCCATCTGTCGCACTTTTTGCGCCATGTTTTGCGCCATGCGTGTGGAGGTGAGACGAACGGATTCCCGTAACCCGTGGGAAACGGTCCGATCCATCGGGAGTACGTCGAAATCGCTCGTGTCCGAAATAACCGCGGAAGAACGGGCTGAAAGCGCATCGCGGGAACTATCATCTTCCGCGGGACCATCGAAATTGCGAAGATAGTTTTGAATGCGAACCTTCCATTGGATAGAGCGTTCGCTCCTCCATATTCCGAAGAGGAATTCACCAAAGTCGGAGAGATGATTGCAATCGGTGATGAAGCGCTTCGCTATAAACTGCGGATATTGAAAGGTATCGGCGTCTACATAGGCGCTGATGGCTTCCTGCAGCTCCCTCTTGTCTTTTCGAGCAAGTGACCCTATTAGTGTTTGGAATTGGGGATCTTTTGTGTCGCGGAGACCCAGTCGCACTGCGAGGTGCAACGCAAGTTCCACCTTTCCATCGTTGTAAACACTCAAAACAAAGCCCAAATTGTCCAAATCGATTCGGTACATGATGGGTTCTTCCTCGAAACATACAATGAATCCCGCGGGGGGAGCGAAACAGGATGCGATCACGGGTCGCGGGTAAATGAAAGAAGAGAGGGTCAGTTCCTGATTCAAAATGTCCCAAATATGAATAAATCCGTTATGGAACACAATTGTTGCAAGGCCATGTTTGGGGTCCGGAATAATATAATCGGGTCGATTCTCGGAAGACAGACCAGGAATCCGAATAAGAGATGTGCGGAAGTGATACCTCAATTGCGGATCCATGGGGGTCACTCGGAAAATCAACGCATTGGGTTCTTTTTCGTAAACGGATACTGTTAGAGCAACCAATCCTTTGATAGACAAGCAATTCAAACAGCAAAGACAGGCAGCTGGACCGGTCAACACAATCGGCTTCGAATTGAACATTCCCAATTGGATTTTTCCAAGTTGACCATCGTCTGCTTGAAGCACGTAACAACCGACAGTAAAGTCAATGTATACTCCAACCACACTCTCAACGGGCACCGAATCGTCAATCGGACTTATCAAAAACATTTCACTTCGATTATTAACATCAAATAAATACATCTCATGGGAAAGCAGGACTGCCGCGAGAGTAGTTGTAATCCATTGAATTCTCTCGATTTTGCTGTCCTTTTCATACGACATTTCATCGATAAGCGTGTTGTTTGGGAAATCAATCAAACTCAGTTGGTTTCCTGTTGAAACGAGCAGGTATTTTCCATCTTCGCTTAATGCGAAAAGATCAGCATCGATATCGATACCGTTTATGCCATCTCGGTCAAAAACAACATGCAACAACTGGTTCGATCCGTTCTCACTGCGACTGCGGACAATCATCGATCTGTAAGACGGGAATGAAATGTCTCTGGCCTTAATTCCACCCTCCTCAGTCATGAGAGTGGAGAGCTACATGTCATCATGGCTGTGATAGCTACGTCAAAGACAGAAGAGAGAGATAATGGATTTCGATAATCGTCAGCAGACATGATTTCATATGACTCGACTTCTTTAACAAACAGACCAATTATCTCCCACGATTACCCTTTTCTTCTGTTTTCGTTTTCGTTCTTTCTTTTGTGGTAGTTTCACGATTGCACAGTCACCAAGATTGTGACACTACACTCAACGCCATAATGAATTCCTACATATCCAATGTCTCTCAGTTCTCCGTCAGGTTGCATTACCATTCGGGAAACAAAGGTTTCTCCGTTTGCAAGCCGATGTGAGTAAAAACATGACTCTCCAAAGGGACAAACTCCTTTCCCGCCGTTGAAATACTTGCAAGGAATCTCTACACGTCACTCCATCTCTATCAAGAACCACTTGACATGCTCTCTTTATACGCATTCACAATTCTCTGCTTCACCTCAGGATCGAAAATCGGCTCATTGGATGGAATTACGTAAAATGAAGTGGCTCTGCAAAGCGGACATCGACGAACATTCGGATCACCAAGATTCGAATAACGCCAGTTCCGAATACACTCCAAACAGAACAAGTGATTGCAGTCTATCGTTTAAGTTGCAAGGAAGGATCCACTTTGCATCAAACCGAATCGCTTGTGATTCTTCAAAATATCTTCCTGGCAGATGCAGCAGGTGGTAGAGATATCGTCGAAGAATGGTTGCTTCGTCACTTCCTGCTGTTTCGTCATGTGATGGGAATACCAGCACTTGTCTCCGTAAATGCAGTTTCCGTTCAACCAATAGCGACAGACCTCCTTCACCTTCGAGGGAGTTGATTCGGTTGGCTCCGGAGTCGGTTGGAGATTTATCGGCTCTCGCATATGTTCATGACCAATTACATCGCTCCAAGTCTTCTTTTCACTAATTGGTTTCTCCAAGAGCGGGTGGCTGAAAAGGGAGAGATCAATGTCCAAAGAATCGAATAGAATATCATTCTCGTGCATCGCCTTGTAGTCGAGAGAGTTCAGATCAATCGAACTGGGATAATCGGGAAGATTCAATAGGAATGAACTATCCGGGGAATATAGGTTCACGTTGGACAAGAACTGATCGTCCTCCTCCGTTCCAAATCCTCTCCACTCCACTACACGTCATCACAGGAGCAAGGACTCCACCTTCCGGTTCATCAGCAGTTTCATGAATTCCAGAAGAGAAGGACTCAAGGTATCGAGGGGTTTCTGCAGTTTCTGATGACGTGTTCTCTAAGGATCGAAATAACACTCGAAACGCATACGGTTCATCAGTAATACACTCTGTTTGAAGAACTTGTTGAAAATTCAAACGAACAAGGAGAAACTCAACAAGATGTCCTACGAATCAGTGTCCGCCTATTTCACTACTGGTGCAGTTAGAGGTGGGAATTCAAGCCTCACTGAGTGAGTAGTTTTCTCCTGCGAATGTGAACTATGAGGATTCGATAACTCAATTGCAACAAACAGCTGGTTAAATCTTGGGATGCAAATAAACTAACGGTTCTGCATTCAGATTTTCATAAAACACAAACATATCCTCCACAGGATGGGGATATGTAACATGAACCACATATTTGGATGTCGGATCAATATTATTGAAACGCAAAACACGGTTCTGCTCAACCATCACAGCGTAGCGCGTTTTTGGATCCACCACACTGGCCAAAACAGGAGCCTTCTTGTACGCAGAAGGTTCTTTCAGCATCTGGATTTCTGCAGCATAGTTATCTACAAGAGACCCCAGATCACGTCCATCGATTCCTATACAGTGAGTACGGAAATGGTCGCTGAAGAAAAGACAATTCTAAGAATCATTTTGCAGGCCTAGTAATACGGAGTCCGCACTCACTCCGCATCGGAAGGGAGAAAACTAAAATGAAGTGTCTCAACGAATCTTACAACTTCAGGAAGATGATTTGATGGAAATTGCTTCACATTGGGATTCGTCATCGCAATGCGGATAATCAACTGTGTTGTCAAAACGACCCACTCACGATGAAATGGAAGTGCCAGCAACCCCGTAATTCTGGAATTGCCGATACTGTTGCTAATGGCGGCATCGATGGGATTGAGCTCTAAGTGAACAACTCATGGAATCAAAACGATTCTGAGAATAGCCAAAGAAGACGAGAGAACCCGAGTTTCGAAGAACGAGTGCATCTTCATCTTCCCAACAAACATAACGGGCATTCGCGTCGTCAATGCTATCATGAATCCAGGAAGGAAATGGCTACCTGGTGATGATTTGCTTTGTCGAAAGATCCCACAACTGCAGGGATCCATCGGCCGATGTGGCCATCAATTGATTTGGATACTTTGTGGACACGGACAAACTGGTGACAGGCAAACCACTTGGATCTATTCACTACCGTAAGTCAATGCTCACTTGTAAGGATGGACACAATGGTGCATTCATTACAACTCAGAATGAATATCTCTCCATTCGAAGTGCCGACAGCAAGCAGACTGTCCTCCGGATACAGATCGGAGGGCACCAACCAACAGCCAAACGTGCAGTTCTGTGCAATAAGACAGTCAAAGCGAAACTACGCCTCCCTTGAAGTAGGGCGTCTTTTCAACTTCATAGTGGGCGAAAAACCCAATTCCCGTGTTTTTATTTTCATTATCGTATCTGTTGGGTAAGGGAAAGACCAAACAAATACATATTCACTTGACTGGCGGAGATGGTTGCAACATATCGATAGATCCCGTTATGAACACGTTCGTCCACTAGTTGAATAATCGGATCGCTGTGCGGTTCCTCCAGAATGCGTCGACAGGTGAGATTCGTCAATCCGTGCTCAAATGACTCCCTATCCTATTACTCTCGGACCGTTATTGACATGGTGTTCATAGGTACAATGCAACAGGAAACCCAGAAAACAACTGAATTCCGTCACCCAAATCGGCGCTGTTTCGACATTCCATTATTTGGTAAATGTCCTTTAGCTTTAAGAAGGTTGCTGGATTCGCGTCAAAGGTGAAGGACACCGTTGCCAGCAACGTGTCGTCGATTGTTCAGAACAATCCATCCTTGTCGCACGCGGGTGCTTCGATCAAGGAGGGACTCTCTGGAATCGTTTCCTCCGTCAAATCAACATCGGCAGCCGTTGGAAAGCAGATTGCGGATACGATGTCAGCGAAGCCGAAGGAACTTATTACCATATCGATACGAGGAAGCGAAGTCTCTGTGATTCTGAACAATATGGGTCGTTGCATGTTTCATTCTTCATTCTAGAGAAACGGTTCGATGACTCCTTTGTCTTGAGAGATCCCATTCAATTGGATAATAAATTGATTCCAAAGGGCTATGCCATTTTAGCCATTCAAGGGATCCATCTTCCGGGTAGGTGCATTCATTTGTCTGTAACTGAAGATGCTTTCTGTAACATGGTGTTCGATTTGTTGTACATGGTCAAATTGCAGCCTCTGGTAACGCTCACCTTTTCTCCATTCATTCCGTTCATCGAAGAGAGACCTATTCGGACTCCCTACCTTGATTGCTATGTTTTCCTAATGGAGCACTTTGAGATCCTTCAGAACCTGTCAGCATCAGCAAATCACGCAGCCCTCCGAAACCACTACATCTCCGTAACCACTCTTCTAAAAGCGAATTCGACCATTTCCCTTCCTTCGATTCTATCTCCTCAGTCCGTCGAGCAAGTTCTCGTAGTGTATCATCTGCTCGATAAATGGATCCGAAGCCAGTTCCCCAAACCTATCTTGTTTGCATTCATCGAACCTCTCACATGCAGTTCCAAATACTTCATCGATCGAAATGATCTCTCGAGAGATGCCGTTTGCGTTGGCAATTGCAGTCACATGTAGTTCATTCATGCCATCTCCCCCACAAACCGAAGTGTTGTGCTTCCACTCCTCCGCTATTACCGCGCCGTTTTCGTCCGTTTCGGAATCGTTTTTCTCTCTTTAAACTTCCATCTAGTTCCCATCATCCGATGTCATGTCTCTTCTCTGCGAAACTCCCAACGAAGCTTTTATGACGTCGTTCATCTACCAATCCGACAAAATCTCACCCGAATTCTGGCGTCTGACCACTCTTTGCACAGTCTTGGATATCAAGAACCACTGTACACTTCTAAAGTCGCCGTCTCTTCTTTCCGTGGAAGAACTGCGTAAGTGGCGGGAAAAGTTGGAGAGTTGTTCGAGTGTGGATTCCATTTCCTTTTTGGTCGCCGAGTCGACCGAAATAACCGTTATCGACTGGTTCGCGGTTATTCTCTCGATTTTGTTTGACGAATGGGAAATGCGCGATTTGTGTTTCTCCATGATTTCGGTCGATTTTCCTCCCATTTTTCACCCGAAGATCTTCCAGAACCTGCCGGTGGCGAAACGCCTGGAGGCGATTCGTTTGTCGTTGCAGCTGCTGTCTACGGAGGAACGGGCACTGCTGACGCATCTTCTGAGCACGGTGTGAAATCGTTGCGCAAATGAGGGATAGAATTCGATGGACGTGGAGAAGGCGGTGGCGCGGTTTTGCTTCCCGTCGACATGTCCGGTAGGGAAATCGGGCCGATTTTCACACAGGTGACGAAGAGTCTTCCGTTGGTCCAGTTCTGGTCGGAGCATCGAGAATTCTTGTTCATGGATGCGATTCCGTGCTATTCGGGAAGTGTGGAGGGGGAGCTTTGTTTAGACCTCCCGTTTCAGAAGATGCATGAAATGGCCTGTCATTGGGAGAGTCCGTGCGAAAAGCACGTGGTCACAAGTCCGTTTTCGAGTGTGAGTTGGTTCCATGTGTGGTTGTGTTTGTTGGAGTATACGAGATGCACTGTATAGAATAGGATTGTTTTTGTGATGATTGATTGGTGTTGGTTCAAGATCTCTCCAAATGAATTCCGTTCTCCCAATAACACTTTCTCCAACAAACCCATTCTTATACAGTTATTTGTTTCACTTCACTACATAAAAGGAGCCGGTGCGGACTTCGATTCTTCATCACCTTGGTATTATATAAAACAAACGTTCGGGTGTTGGCACTCATCACGTACTTCTTCTGTTCCAAGTGATACACCGATCTACCCATCAACACCCAACGTCATCCCCACGGGAGATGAGGAAGATCAAACGCGAACGCATTCCGCATGATGATAAAACGATACCCCAAGTTGCGGAGTGTCTCGATGTAGGAAATCTTATTGAAACCGAAGTTGATGAACTCTTCGTAGTAGTCTGTGACGCCGTCTCGGCGTTTCACCATCACGTAGGGCTCCTGGAAGCGATTCGGCCAACAAGTGACATTCAGATACAACGCTTCGCTCTTCCTCATGTGAGAGCTGACCCAGTTGCCTCTCACGTAATACTAGGAGTGAAAACAGGGGGAAAAAGAGACATGATTGAACACTCCTTTCTTGAACGCTATACACTTCCTCTTCTTCAAACATGTCATCAGCTCGCCGATGGTGGATGGAATTCGGTTCTTCACCCTACGCGTCATCCATCTCCGCCTTCCCCACGATTCGATCTGTTCTTGGATATCCGTGTGGGTGATCGTCCACTGGTTGTGGAAGAAGGCCGGAACGATCACCGCGGTCATGTTGTCGCCCTCCGTCTTCGCTAGCTCCAACAGCGAGAGATAACTCTTCTCTACGAATCATCGCGTCCGACGACGATCACGTGATGGCCACATGTCGATGTCCAAATACACATAATGGGTGGTCCGCGTGTGGTGGATGCCGAGGTTGCGAAGGGTGTTGATCGGGTAGTTCTCGTGATAGAAGGAGCCGATCGAGGAGGTGTAGACGATTAACGTGACTCGCTTGGAACAAAGCTCCGGGTGGGTTTGGAGATAGGAAGAAAACAGAGGAACCTCCTCCTCCTTCAGGTGCACTGCGAAACAGATGGGCCTATGGGAAAAGGCAGAAAGTGTAAGGACCCCTCCCAACGCGAGAGTGTGATTGGATAGGTGATGATACGATTGTAACTACATATCATCATCAAGCGGGAATCCGACTTGCTGGCTGTCACGAGAGTCACGTCGACATGGCTAGCATTCACAGGCCAGACTGTGCGATCATTAACCGAGTATATGCTTACCGTCCATACGAGACAGTTGCTTCGGAATCATACATCCGGAGTAGTCCCAGACGAGCGATCCCTTCTCTCGAACTAGTTTCGGTGGATACATCGCTTCCGCCTTAATGTGTTTCTTTTTATTTCCAACAGTAACCGGGGTAATGTTGACCACTGGAACAACTACTTCGGTTGGAAATGGGTTACTCACTTCCAGTTCCGTCACATTCATCAGCGGAACCATCTGCTCCGGATCCAGGTTTACAACTGACTCTGAGGGTGGCTGGACATCAACTATAAAAGACGGTTCTTTTCCCTACGCTTCAAAAGACCTCAAGAACACTCAACAGTTAGTTGATTACCCCCTAAACCATAGAAAACGACGAAGATGGAGTAACTACGTTTCAAACAACAAACTATTCACCACATGAACAGAAGTAGTGTCACTGTGCACTCTCGCAACATATCACGTTTCCGTCGAACAAACAATGAAGGATCTCACCTTACTCATTCTTGATATGATTCTCCCTTTCTAATCGCGCGACTTGTTCTACATAACGAAGAGTGTTTTAACGACTACGTTGGATCTCCTCCAACTCCTTGTGTTTCTTCTCTAAGATTCGGAAACGACGAATGTCCACACTCATCCGGATGATACTATACAGGATGAACAACTACATGAAATCGCTTTCAAAAGGAAACGATCTGAACCGTCGTAATCAACAAGATGGGAAGCGAAAAGAAGAACGAAATAAAGAAACCATCCTGGTCAAAGTAATTGGTCTTTGAGAAATGCTTCCAGTACTTTCTATCAATCAAAAATCGTGTCCAGATCCTTCCTTCCCAATGAATTGAGACCCTTCGCTCCAAACACCAATGACGAATCCACTATGAAGGCGACAAACTGAAAGAAAAAGCTGTTTCTGTACTGTTACCCTCCTTCATTCTCCAACCTGAAAACGAGGATCATCACGAACCAGAGAACCATCACAACCACCGCGCACCGGATCCATGTCTCTGACCAGTCAATCGATTTATAGAAAGTAAGTAGCGTTCTTCTGCTTTCTGTCTTGAAGGTCGACCACAGCTCTGTCCAATTTGCCTTCATCACCTCTGAGATCATTGCTTGGAAATCCTAGGCATCAGAACACCCTCTCATCCACACATCCATCTTTCTTTTTGCAACTTTCAAACAAACAACCAAATCTATTCTCTAATCCGAATCAAATTCCTCTTCACGGGGACTACACATGGAGGGACACTCGCGTACATACCTCTTAGTCGTCGCGATGTCGTTCTGCTCCAGTAGCTCTTCACATGTCAAGTTGGATTTCAAAAAGAAGCGGTTGATGATCACCTGTCGTCCATCGGTCAATGTGAGCTGCAATACAACATGCATCAACTTCCCTCCTTCCTCCAGTGTCCGTGTATCCACGAGCACGCCATTGTTGTTGGACAGATGGGTTGTCATAATTACGGAATTGTCAGTCCGACTCACCGTGATCTAGCTCATCAGCAAATACGACTGGTACATGATGATTCCCACCATTGACAGATTTCACAATGTACTCATCGGCATATCGTAGCTCCTTTGTATCCTTACCGAACCGCGACATGCGACAGATCGTAAAGCACTCATCAGTTTGAACAATGTGTAATATGTCAACCAGTTTGCTTGCCGCTTGTGCTGCAAGATCGGGAACACCCTATACACGGAAATCAAGATTCCGGGAAATGGCGTACCAGCGCACTCAGATAAGGAAGCATCGACTCAGAGCGGTTATTATCGAGCTTCCATGTTCCTGAGAGGTTAATTGGCATTGAATTGAGTGATCAGGAATGAGTGCTTTCAAATTCCTAGATTCGATATTTATCATCTCTCCAACTATTTCTGCCTATGAAGAGAACAGAATCTCGTCCATCCTCACTCTCTGTTCTCTCTGTGTTCTACGGATTCTATCAACTCAAAAACTTCCATATTGCTCAATATACCGATTTGAATCTCTATTGTCAATTCCCACAGAACAACCCTCGATTGAGGTCGCATATGTTCATCGGAGGTTTGCTCTTTCCTACAGTCTCCATTGTTCGACTCAAGGATCTCTGGTTGTATCAAAGGTATTATTTGTTTTTTGGTTTTGAATGTTCGTAGATGGTCAAGTGTCTTAAGCCCGGAAAGGTTGTTGTCGTTCTGTCTGGCAAGTATGCCGGTAAGAAGGCCGTCATTGTGCGCGTGAACGAGAACGGCAGCGATAAGCATAAGTTCCCTTATGCTGTGGTTGTTGGTGTGGAGCGCGCTCCTCGCAAGGTCACCAGAAGCATGTCTGAGAAGAAGATCAACAAGAGAACTCAGATGAGAGTGTTCACCAAGGTTATGAATCTCCAGCACTTCATGCCTACCAGGTTTGCTGAAAATTAGTGTTTTGACCGTGCAGATACTCTGTGGAGTACGACTTCGCTGCTCTGCCCAAGGAGGGAGTGGAGGCTGACAAGAAGAAGGAGGCTCTGAAGACCATTGCTAAGACGTTCCAGGAGAGGTGAGAGATACTGTTGTTGCGTTAACGGTAGCTACCTGAAGCAGAATGAGAACGAGAAGGAGAAGACCAAGGCTGGAGTTGCTTACCTCTTCAAGAAGCTCTACTTCTAAGCAATGACAATGCGTATGTTGTACTGGTTTTCAATCTTGAGTCCTTTTTTTGGTTTGTTTGTTGGAAGTTATTGTGTACATTCCCTTCAAACAGTGTATCATGCATGAAGGAAGAGTCAGATCATTGTTCATCCATACCATGGAAGGACGTGTAATGGCTAGAATTGGAGACCTCCGTGTTGAGGATGAGAATGGAAACGTCCATATCGCTCCGACTCAAGTTGCTTTTCCATTGTTGTTTGATTGGCTGTAGCGTGCTGATGGCTCGTGGAGACCGCAAATTCGTGTGAAGAAGGGGTATATTCCTCAGGAGGAGATTGGCGTGTGGAAGTCACGCGCTCAACTGGTTTGCTGACTCCATAAGCAGGTGATTTTGTAGGCCCGAGAAAGAGAGGAGCAGTATGGCGTTCCCGGATCTTTCGGGTTTGGTTTTCGAACGGTTCTTACCTGTAGCGGAGAGTCGCAAGTCATTATGGGATCGATGAAGCGGCTTGGAAACGTGACTATGGCGAAGCAACATCCGAAACCTAAGGAGAAGGTTTTTATGTCTTTTCCTCATAATAAGTAGAAACCCGAGCCTGTAGCCGAAGTGGTGAAGGAGCCCGAGCCCGTTGTCGAACCGAAGGTCGAACCAAAGGTCGAACCCGCCGTCCCCAAGACCCTTGAGGAGATGACGATAGGTAGAGGACTGTGAGGATGTTCATGGAAGAGGAACTCCAGAAAGCCGAGAAGCGTCTGAGAAAGAAGCTGCGTCAGATCGCTGCGCTGGAGGAGAAGGAACGGGATGGAGCGCAGCTGGAGTGAGTTTATGGATGAATCCATGATTTCTTGAGAGGAGCAGTATCAGAAGTTGAAAACGAAGGGCACCGTGGAGGCCGAGTTGGACCGTGTGCTGAAGGAGGTGGAGAAGCGAAATTAGCTGGAGTTGTTTGATAAGAAACAAGTGATGTCTTTTCCTTGTTGTTCAACTGAGGAGTCGGAATCTCCAGCTTGTCGACTAGAGTTGCTACATTCGAAGCCACGCCAGAAACCCAGTTTGCGATAGCTGCACAGCGATTGACGTAGGAAGGGATCTCCTTTCCGACAAGTATCTTACAAAAGTCATTGGAAAAATTGTTACAGTTGCTACTGTGAAACGCAAGGCGTGATCCTACTGCTGGATCATCTGATAGTTGTCTCCGGTGTATGTTTTCTTCAAGTCATGAATGACGTCACGGATCTGCTTGTCCGATAGATAGGTGGTTCCCATGAATATCGTTTCACGATACTCCGCGCCCTCCACACTACGAGGACGGGACACGACAATGCCACCGCCACCGCCATACGAGTATTCTTTCCCTACAGTGAAGAGAGGAGAAAACACAAACCATCGACCACAACTCCAGAGTGAAGAACACCCAACCCAACATCTACGAGTAATGAATATGGCATGAGTGTACCAAAAAGAAAGTAGTTCTGTTGGATGAGATCGTAGATCTGCATGTCACAGAATGGGCTCATCGTACGTTCAACTCAACAGGTCTCCCATGTTTATGGGCTGTTTCACTCATGGGTATCGTTTCCACCAAAACGGAATAACCAAGTATGATATTATGCTTTTGCGAGTAAGCGACCCAGTCTTTCTCTCTTCTTCAAATAACGGTGTTGATTCTACATGCCATAATTAACCTATTGTCGGTATTATTGTTGCAGCCTTTTGTTCACTGAATGAGGTCCAACGCTAAAAGGAATCCAAGTAAGCCATGGACCGATGAAGAAGATGAGTGTTTGACTTCGTTAGTGGAAAAATACGGAAAGAAGCAGTGGTCAAAGATAGGCGTAGAAATGGAAAGCAAAGGGTTCCTGAAGCGATTGTCTTCTCATTACCGCTATCGATGGAATAACCATCTGGATCCTTCCCTTTCCACTTGTGAGTGGAGTAGAGAAGAAACGAACCTATTAATTGCATTGCATACGGAATTAGGCAATAAGTGGTCCGCAATATCAAAGAGATTGGATGGAAGGTACGTGAGTGGAAGGAGATGTGATTGGTAGAGGTGCAGCTACTGTGAAAAACCATTGGTATTCGATGGTTCGTCGTCAACGCAAATTGTTGTACAGTTATGTAATCGACGAGGTAATTCGAACGGACAATGATGTCAGTTGTGTAAGCGCATTAGTGTTCCTATCACGTGCAGGTCATTAGAATGAATCAAATGAATAATGATCGGTATGTCTTTGAACTCTTTGATTCCATAGTCTTCTTTCTTTTTACTCTATGAATAGTGAACAGATGTCAGTGCTTCGGTCACTGTTTTCTCATTCTTTGGTGAATCGAGTGTTATATAAATCGTCAGGTGTTTTTCATCCTTCAGAAGATGACTGTACTTTTATTATTCATCGCCTATTAGAAACATATGAATCAACAAAGTCTCGTTTTTTATTGGATATTGGAAGCTCGAATTGTAGTTCTGCATTCTCAAGTGAGATGCTTGATCCCTTGGAGGAGTCATTCCCTTTCTACTTGTAGTGAACGTGTTTTCTGTTTGTTCTCAAACACTGGTATGAATTGGATACAACACCGAAAGTGGACGGACACTTCGTAACCATCGAAATCGATGTTGAACTGGATTCCGCTACGGGTGGACAGTCGCCGGGGTCAAGTGAATTCCTTCCACTCCTGATTTCTACTGACTCCGGTGCTGGAAAAGCAGGAAGAGAGTTTACCTCACTCTCAGGGATTGGACTTGAAGTCACAACTTCCTCTTTGTACTTATCTCCCAATACATACTCGCGAACATACTCCATTTCAACGATCATTCCAGAAATCAGCTTCTTGCAACGAATCTGCTTCCCCATCAGATTGCTCGAAGGAACCAACTTCTCATTCTCCATCCTCGCAATCTGGCGAAACGCGTCGCCAACGTAGAATTCACAATCACCCTGGACGTCCTGGAGCGTCAGGGTCCCTTCCTCGTTGATTTGGTCCTTCTTCCACTTTCCCGAGTACACGACATCTCCCCTCGTGTTCAGCAGCTCGCCTTCGCCATCCTTCAGTCCGTTCACGAAATCGCCTTCGTACATCAGCAGAGACGCTTCGCGATCGCCGAAGGAATACTGGCGGCATTTCCCATGTGGAACGTTCTTCGCAAACGATCCTTCAAACTCGACTCCTCCATTCATGTAGTACTTGGTGCCCTCTCCTTCCATCTTCCACTGTTTCCAACTGCCCTTATAGAGCAAGGTCGAGTTCATGAACAGACGACCTGTCGCACACCCATTCTTCCAATTTGTCACTTTTCCTACAAATCGAAGCGATGGGATGATTTTCGATCGGAGCGTCAACAACCGATCGTGTTGCGGAAGATCCACGCAGAGAAGATACGGTCGGTTTCGGATGCTCATTCGCTTGCGGATTGTGCCTATCATCGTTCTCAAGTTGATCGAGTGAACTTCCTGGATTTCTCCCTGGTTATTGATCTTCAGAGATCGATAGGTGTCTTCTTGGACACGTTGAATCGTTATCTCTGTTCGTTCCGCAGGAATGGAACAAATGGGGTCCAGAAGTGTGATCGAAGAGGAGTCGGATTGGTAGGAATGAGACGTAGGAAACACTGGGAGCGCATCACATGTTAAGAGAGAGGCACCTTCCTCATAGGTAAGGGTTGCCACGAGAAAGAGTTGGGAGTTGTAGAGCTTCATCGTAACCAGCTGCTTGTTATTCCTCTCCGTTGAGTGGAGATGAATGAAGTAGTCCAAGGAGGCATCCAAATCAATCCGTCCAATCATTTTCAACGTTTCATAAAAGCAGAGACTCATAAACGATCGATTCTTCCCTCTAATCTCAATCACATTATCACACAAAATCAAGTCGTTGTTGCGGAATAAACTGCACTTCTTCGATCCCGACCGAATACACAGCTGCAGACGATTCGGTTTGTCATTCGGATTCGTGAAATCACTTCGTATCAATAATTGAGTAATATCCGTTTGTTTCTGAAGGCCCAGTTGGCTGTACTCCGCAAGTGAAATCATCGAAGTCGAATAATACCCAGGCTTGGAGGGAATGTTGCACAAATCTATTCCGTTCGTATTCACAACGGTTACATGGACGGTACTGTTCTT
Organism: Blastocystis sp. NMH; assembly: GCA_039096215.1. NCBI lineage: Eukaryota > Bigyra > Opalinata > Blastocystidae > Blastocystis > Blastocystis sp. NMH. The sequence continues at coordinate 553,093 of JBBPEA010000013.1, read as the reverse complement.
GAAACGGGAACAACAGAGTAACTCCTCAAGATAACGAATCATACTTTGGCTGGAGGAAACCGGGTTCTCTTCGTTATCCCCGTTTAGGTCAAAATACCATTCTGAAAACAGGTATTCTGACTGAGTTATATCATCCCCTTCGGGACATTCATATATGTTAAACAGATAATAGTCAGTAAAGTGAAGAAGAATAATGTTCGTTCTCATTCTAGGAATAAAACTGGAAAACAATTTGCAATAGCGAAACCTGACTATTCGTTTCAGTTTTCCTTGTTTAGCACTTGAAAATGGTAGGATTCTGTCGACGAAATGGTAATGGAATATAGGAAGGGAACAAACAGTCTTATCCGCAAATGTGGTTGTTTCAACGGAAACATATCACCGACCCAGTATTGTACGATTCTGCAATCCTATTCATCCTAGAAAGGATTATATCATCAAGCACGCTTATGTGGAGTTCATTTCTCCTTCGGGTGAAACACAAATCGGTATCAATCCACGGTTCAACGAGCAGGATGACGACGAGTTTCGCCTGCAAGATGTTGGAGTTGTTCTAGCAGACCATGGGTAGAAGTGTATCTACAGTCGCGGCCAGCCGTCACAGACGAAGGTGTCAAGACGATTTCTCGCGTATGCCTTCTACTGTACTGCTGTTATCAACATTCTGGTTGTCATCGGCTTAGTTATCCAGACGTCGTTGTTGTTTTTCTGTTTTCCCGTAGCTTCTATTCGCCAAACGTTTCGCAATATCGCAGCACTGTTTCCATCGCCATCGCTATTGTTTCGACCTTTCTAACGCTTTATGGTGCGTTGGCTATGCAGTCGCAGTCACTAAAGAATCTTACCATGTTTCCTGTCGTTTGGACTCACGAGATAGATACACTGTATTGAATCTGGGGTGCTCGATCATTCTCTTTCCTCTGTCACCGACGTCCTTTTACTTTGCCCATTTTGTGCTGGAGCTCATCCTAGTTTATATCGCATCGCAACTCAAGTATCGTCTGGTGGGCTGAGGATTGTGCAATTGATGTCCAGGATGATCTCTGGTTTGTTCCCTCCTTTAGTGATTCAATGAACCAGCTTTTGCTTTAGTTTGTACTCTATTTCTCAAGTGTTTGATCATGTGATCCAACGAAACAGTCCTCTCACTATGTTATATACGGAAGCAGGCATTCTCCTTATCGATTTGCAACTTCTCTTCTTCCGTGAGGTCATCTTCCACTTGGAAGAACTCCCGAAGTTCAGCCACACTCTTTCCATTAATCATGCTCGCCGTATAGGCAGCACTGCGATACAACCCCCATCCAATGACCTACCATAATGAGAGCAGCGAGTCATTTTGCAAAACCTGAGCTGTGTAGAGAAGGTCAAAAATATCGTCGCGGTTCAATTTCACCATCAGATCGCTGTCAAAGCTGTCTTCGATGTTATTGCGAAAGTTCTGGTTGTCTGTGAGCGGCTTTGGGATTGGTGCCATGGGTTTGTGTAAGTGGTACTCTACTAACACATGACTCCCCCAAGAGAATCCTACAAAACTTCTTCGCGATTTCAAGAGCATTCAGTGGGATATTCGTTGTGATTTCAGTTACAGAGGGATCTTCCTTCAATACCGTCTCCAAGTACTTTGTTGTGTTTGCTACTTCCTCCGATAGTTCGATACTTGTTCCCTCTTTGGAAATCACACGGATTGTGCGACTCATAGCAGCGAAAAGGGTTTGTTTGGAGTGAACGGGGTTTGAATTCGTTCGGATTGACTTGGATTATTGAAATCTATATTGAAATGAGCCAGAGCGCTGATGCTCGCTCCCTACTACAACGAAGATCATCCGAGGAATGCATCCATCCCATCCAGCGAGGAAACAGTCTTTTATATTCCATTTGTGTTGTTCCAGATGAGATAACTGTTTAGCAATTGGTTTTGTGGATAACGAGTAGAAATTGGAGATGACGCCCGAAGTAACCGAAGAAGACGAGTGCGAGTCCGAGTAGGATTCGATTTTTCGGATTTCCTTGTAGAAGTCTTGTTGCAACTCCCGATTCCAAACCCATTGACGCAAACGACAACTTTTCACTCTCCAATGAAAAGGAGACGAAGAAGGAAGAGTTTCGTGTTGTAGGAAATGGAGCGCATGATCTGATCCAACAGGATACCCTTTCCTATGTATATCAGAAATGGAAGCACCAGTACGAAAACGAAGATATTTCCACCCTCAACCATCACGTTGCGTTGCATCTTCTGGAGGATACATTCGATCTCCCTTCTTCCTTGATTTCCTTTTTTCTTTCCTCTGTCGTATCGTCTATTGCGAGTGGAGATGGCAACAGACTTCTAACGGAAGCGGACTACAAGGAGTGCGTTTGTCATACAGTCGGTGAGCCATAGGTTTTATGAATCCTACCTTCAACAGCGATCTCAAGTCGAGCAGTGTTTCTTCTTGGTATCCTCGCTTCTCCTATACGAGAATAGCTCGCATATCCTGAAAGCACCATCTCCGTAACATCCATCCACCAACTCATCACACGTGAGAATACTAGCAAAGAATAACCCAAGATGTCATCGACACGACGCCCGTGCTGAGCAAAGCCTTTGCAGAGGAAGAGGACCGGAAGAGGTACGAGCTGACGGTGATGGCGACCATCTTCTTCCGCGTATTCCTTGTTCGTTCTCGTCTCCGTCCAGGTGAATCTCTCCGACACCCACTCCATCTCCCTGAACGAATTCACCCACAGCAATTTCTATCGCGTGTTGTGTCTCCTCTCAACGATCGAGTCCGTCGATTCGGTAATCCTTTCGCTCCTCTTCCAGCCAGCTGCCCTTTGCCTTCAGCGTGAAGGCGTATCGCGTCATTTCGAGCCAATTCACGGCGCTGGACCGAGACGGCGACGAACGGCTCTCCATCGACGAGCTGCGGCAGTACGGCGACATCTGTCTCAAGTAGCGTCGCTGAGACCTGTTTCCGTAGCGAGCTGGCGCTGAGACGCGTCATGGAAGGCTCTGGAAGGAGGAAGTGGTGTATGGAGAAGGATTTCATGGACTATCGGGACTTCGTCTGTGGGAGTTGTCGAGTCGATCCAGCGTAGATCTCGTGATCGCCGACGAAAACAAGCGCTCCGGAACCTCCATTCGCTACTGGTTCCATGTCCTCGACGTGGAAGAAAGAGGCGTGATTTCGGAGCAGTGTGTCCGGCTCTTCTACAAGAGTCAGGTAGACGAAGAAGGGGGGTTTGACACAGATGGAACGACTGAAGGAGTACGGCTATCGCGAGTTGGACTATGGAATCTTCTGGATGACAATGTTTCCGTGAGGATGAGCGATGACGCATAGAAAGGACCTGCTGTTTACGAGGCATGACCAGTTCACGCTACATGACTTTCTGCCCAAGAAACACGAGTATATGATTCCCGTCGTGAACCGCGTCACGGCCATCAACATGCTCGTGAACACGTACAAGTATTTGTTGTACGAGCATCGCGACCCGTCCTTGTTTGCTGGGTTTGATTCGACAAGTCCGTTGATGTGGTACGTGGTCGGAGAAGGAGTTCACTGTAGCGACTGGGCCTACTATCTGAACAACTGGAAGCCGAACAGTGAAGCACCCAATGAGGCTCTTCAGGAATGTGATATGCTTGAAGTGGAAACAAAAGTGGAGATTCCTTCCCAAGAAGGGAGTGAATCCACAAAGGTAGATGAAACTAGCAGCTCCATTAATTGTTGAATCAAAGAGTGGTTTCCTGATGGAGCATCCAGAGTACTAGACTGACCATGAATTTGCTATTGCATTTGGCCGTTTGTGTAAGTAACTCTTCAGTAATGAGCACAACAGAGATCATACACTGGAAAGAACTACTAATTGCATTTAATGATAGGGGTGAACTCGTGTATACCATGAGAGGTAATCTGACATCTTATTGATTATAGAAATCACACCACAGAATGTACATGCATGTTCACGATAGTACTATTTTTCCATGAGAGTGTATCATCATAAACACATTATGAGAGAATGAGTAATAGCTGTTTTGTTCCATTTCTCATCGGTTTCTTATTCCTCGTATTTCGAGTTTCCTATTATTTCATTCGAATGGGAGCGTGGTCCCATCCTTGAGATAGTGAATAACGCCATTAGGAACTGCGCCAATGGCGCAATAATAGCTGTTTCATCAAAACCACAATTCCGACCGTTTATCTTCAAAATGGAAGACGATACCAACGTAGAGGTCAAATCCTTTAAGGATTATGGAGTCTGTGACGCCCTGTGTCAGACGATTGCCGGTCTCGGCTGGAAGAAGCCATCTCCCATTCAGGCAGAGTGTCTGAAGTATGCCTTTGAGGACCGCGACATCATTGGTCTGGCGGAAACGGGTTCCGGAAAGACGGGCGCGTTTGCAGTTCCGATGATCCAGAGACTTATTGACAACCCCCAGAGACTCTTTGGTTTGGTTTTGACGCCCACGCGTGAACTGGCATTCCAGATTAGCGAGCAGTTCGAGGCGCTGGGAGCGTCTGTCGGACTGAAGACTGCCGTCATCGTAGGAGGAGTTGATATGGTCCAGCAAGCATTGGCCTTGGCAAGAAAGCCTCACGTGATTATTGCAACTCCTGGTCGTCTCGTCGACCACTTGGAGAATACGAAGGTGGGAACTGTTACGGTAGGATGACTTGTAGGGCTTCACGCTTCGTAACACAAAGTTCCTGGTTCTCGATGAAGCCGACCGAATGTTGGGAATGGATTTCGAGGAGGAGATCAACAAGATCGTGGAGGTTCTTCCCAGAGACCGTCGCACGTACCTGTTCTCCGCCACGATGACGCAGAAAGTGGCGAAGCTGCAGCGTGCATCTCTCAAGGATCCCGTGAAGGTCCAAGTGTCATCCAAATACCAGACCGTGAGTACACTGATCCAGCAAGTGTCCCTTCTTTCTCCCCTTCACACGTAGTACATGTTTATCCCCGCCAAGTACAAGGACTGCTACCTGGCCTTCATCCTGAACGAGTTCAGCGGGAAGACGATCATCATCTTCGTCTCCACGTGCTCCACGGCACAGCGTCTGACGCTGATGCTTCGCAATCTGGGCTTCAAAGCGGTCTGTCTCCACGGGCAGATGACGCAGGAGAAGCGTCTCGGCGCGCTGAACAAGTTCCGCGAAGGCTCCCGTAACATCCTCATCGCCACCGACGTGGCTTCGCGCGGCCTCGACATCCCCAACGTGGACTTCGTGTTGAACTTCGACATTCCGAGCAACGGCAAGGACTACATTCACCGCGTGGGAAGAACGGCGCGCGCAGGCCGCTCGGGACACGCCATCAGTTTCGTAACGCAGTATGACGTGGAGAACTACCAGCGGATCGAGAAGCTGATCGGGAAGAAGCTGGAGGAGTATCCGTGCGAGGAAAAGATGGTGCTGGTTCTGCTGGAACGTGTGTCGGAGGCACAGCGAATCGCCAACCAGCAGATGAAGGAGGAAGGAAAGAAGGAGAAGAAGGATAAGGCGAAGGATATCGGAGATAACGACGATGAGGTTATGGAGTCATTCGGAAAGGGAGGAAAGAAGGGATTCCGGGGAAAAAAGGGGAGAAGGTAATGTCATTTATGTGTCTTGTTTGTTCGGGGAATTAAGATGGGACACGTAAAGTCGTTTCTCTTCCTGATTATGGTGATTTCTGCGCTCTATTTGGTTCAAGTGTTCATCCTTCTTCCTCCACCAACCGATCGCGATTTGGAGAACCAGCTGTGGTGGAGGAGGAAAACCTACTCAACACGGCGGAAGATAGGGTTAAGCAGTCAAAATGATACGATTGACCTCCGTTGTATGGAACATGTGCTGGAAATAACGTATAGTGTCTAGAGAAGAGCTATATAAGGAATCGCTCGTCGAGAAAACGGCTTTGCGCCGTCAATTCCTTGAAAGAGCGTTGAAGGAACAGGAACAGATGAGACTGAATCCAGGGAAAGATACAAAGTATATTGTGTTCAATCCCCTTCCATCCGGTTTCGGAAACAACCTCGCTGTGATGGCAGAGACGCTCTTTATCGCCTTCCTAACGAATCGTCGTTTTCTTTGTGGTTGCTTTGAGGCCTCCTGATGATTAGTATACCGATGGAAGTCCTTTCCTGTGTATTATAACCTCCCCTTAAATGATTATTTTTTGAGTGATGAGAGTGGATATGTCATGATCGTCTGATGGAGTAGGTTCGATCCACGGTGGCTCAGTAATTGCGAACAGGGAGTGTGAGACGACTTTGGAAGATGTGCTGTCTTCTTCTGACCAGTATCTTATCATCCGATCAACCTGTAAACTACTCGATCTCCTGTGTGCAGATGAGAAATACTGGCCAATGTTGGATAGAGACGGTTTCGTCCTCCATCCACATCTCAAGTCGCCCATGGACATTCGGAAAACGGTGTACAGCTTTATGTACAATACGGTCATTACACTAAAACCGGAAATCCATGAGAGAATCGACGAAAAGAAGGCGAAGCTTCATTGGGACGATTACTATTGGATCGGTCTTCAGATCCGGACAGGAAAACTCGGAGTGAGCGACGCTGCCGGTCATTTCCTTGATAACAGAGATTACGATTTGTTCACTCGCATCGCACTTGAAAGGACTTATGCAATAGCGAACAAAACTGCCAAGCCCGTCAAGTGGTATGTTGCGTGTGATAACAAGCTAATGATTGCCAAGTTGAAAGCTACCTATCCTCAGTATTTCATGTCCAGTTCTTGTACCGTTTCTCATTCGAGCAACGAAATGAATCGAGCTTCCCTTTCGTTTCCCATGATGTGTACATTGTATGATAGTTACCTTCTTTCCTCGGTGGACGAAGCCATTATTACTGCCAAGAGTACCTTTGGTATTCTGTCCGTTAATCGGAAGCCGAAAATGAAGAGAGTGTTGATTATGAAGGGAGACTGGAAAAAGTACAAGAAGTGTGTTGTTTCTTAGAAGTACCTCATGTCATTGTCTTCTTCTGTACTCGATCTGTGGCCGTCTGTTGTCCCCACTCATTCCAAATACCCCACCGGACGTACAAAACACATTCATTCCATTCTCCCGCGGTTCTGTCTTCATTCCAGCAAGTTGTACCGTTTTCATTCAATTCTATCTTCCTTACAAGAAACACATGGATTTTAATTTTGATAGCAGTAAGACTTACATAGTCCCATTCAAACCTAGTTATTGGTACCACCTACAATAATCCCATCTTTGATGGATATACGGAAAAAGAATACGATGTGGAGAAAGTTGATGGGAAGTTACAGGGATTGGGAAGACAAAAGTTTGAAAAGGACGGTCAGGAGTACATTTTGGAATGCACATGGGAGAATGGAAAGAAGAATGGAGAGGGAAACTTTCTGGATCCGAACGGCATTCTCCTGATGAAGCTCCACTTTACTGACGATGTGGTGAACGGTGAGGGCTGTTTATACTCGGATGGAAAGATTTCCTTCAAGGGAATGTGGAAGGATGGAAAGCGATGCGGTCCCTGTATTGAGTATCAGAATGGATACAAGGTGTATGAAGGTGAATACAAGGATGATATGCGCAATGGTTTTGGAACCGAGTACGATGAGACGGGAGTGATTGTATTTGAGGGAGAATGGGTGAATGGAAAGCCCGGCAACAAGTTCATTGAGAAGAAGAAGAAGTTGGTAGAGAAGGATGAGAACGGAAAGATCCGATACATGGGAGGTTTCAAGGAAGGAACCGTGATTCGCGATGGTGAAGGTGTAGAATATGACGAGAACGAAAATCCCATCAATTCCTGCATATATGAGAATGGCGTGATGGTCCGCAAGGTGAAAGAATTCAAAGGAAAGGAGATTGTGCTATATGATGAGAACGGGAAGATTCGGTACCAGGGTGGCTACTCCGATAAGGAGAAGCTCGGCTACCCGCCAAATGGAAAGGGAAAGCAGTACGAGAACGGCGTGTTGGTGTACAGTGGTTCCTTTGTGAAGGGATATCGCGACGGACAAGGAAATGCCTTCTATCCCAGTCACACGATGAAGTATGAGGGAGACTGGAAGAACGATAAAGCGAACGGAATGGGCAAGTTCTACGACGAAGAGGGACTGTTAGTTGCTGAGGGCGAGTTTGTGGACAACGTGTACCGAGACGTGGACAAGATCTGTCACGTGGACACGGGGAAGATTGAGAAGATCAAAAAGCGTGGTTGCTTCTGCTAATTCGTTAACGTTTTTGTCTTGTTAATGAAGTTGTTTGTGGGAACAAAGAGGAGTAGAATCGCATTCCCTTCAGAGGACTCTTGGAGACGGAAGGGTTCATGGAGATCTCGTCCGGCGGAGAGAGTTTGGTAACGGACGACGTGATCGTGGCATGCGACGACTGGTTGGAGGTGGTGGGAGAGATCGTTCCCTTTCTACCGGCCATTGGCGGCGGGGGAACGATGGGGTCGGGCGAGGAGTCCGGCGGAGTGATGTAGACTCTCGCAGGAGACGGACTGGCTCGCGTCCAGTTGGAGAAGCGCGCTGCAGACGAGGTTCGCTGGGGTAACGGAACGGTGTCGAGGTCTCTGCGGGAAGAGATGTCGACGGCTGGAAGCAACTGGAAACTATCTTTCTGTCTCTCCGTCAAGCGAATGTCACTGTCTTGGAAAGGGGTCGTGGAGGGGATGGGGCTGTGAGAATCGGGGGGCGAGGGATACTCGGCCGCGCTGCGTTGTTGGCTCTCGTACTGGCGCTGGCTCCTGCGATTGTTTTCGCGAAGCTCCTCGAGTGAGGTTTCCATGGGTGAGAGGTCAATGGATGAATAAGGGGAATAATGAGTTACGTTTATGGGGGATGAATAGGGTTGTTGGTTTGATGAGTTAAAGGATACTGTGTTTGACAAGGAGTTTGACAAGGAGTTTGACAAGGAGTTTGACAAGGTGTTTGACATGGTGTTTGATAAACCATTTGACAAGCCATTTGATAAACCACTTGACAAGGAGTTTGATAAATCATTTGACAAGCCATTTGATAAACCACTCAATTCACCATTAAATCCTCCGTTCGACCCTTTCAGCTGGGGATACGCCCAGTGCGGCACCAGTTCCGGCCCCGCGGGATTCACGGACGGAAAAACGACCTTCGGCGGCTCCGGTGACGTCTGTGCGGCAGCTGGGTGGGAAAACCGCACCAAGCCGAAGCTGGGACAAGCGTCATCCAGAGGAAACGCCTCGGAGAGATTCAGCGTGTGGAGGAGAGCGTCGACGAGGAAAAAGCAGGAGCGAAACGCCCCTCGGAGAAGCGGAGGGTGGGAGAGCGTCGGCTGGTCGGCCGAATCCCACAAAAAGAGGAACGAAGAGCGAAACAGGGACAAGTGGGTTTCACAGGCAGCGAGGAAGGCTGCGCGAGAGACCTCTGGGAAGGGAGGAATGTCGGGACGAATCCTTTCTTCGACAGCGAGTTGGTTGATGGCTTCGAGAGCCTTCAGACGGAGAATGTGCTTCGGAAGGGCACATGGCGGGAGGAGAGAGAGGAAGTCGTCGATGAGGACGCCACAACCGGTGGAAGTTGTATTGGAGGAACGACGAGAAAAGCCTGCGCTTTGGGAAACATCAACGATAGAAAAGGTGATGGATGCATGATCCAGGTCAACAACGAGAATCGTCTGAATTTCCTCCTTAGGGGTATATAAGCTCATACAAGAGGCAACGGATGCGGGATAGGTTTTCACTTTACGCATATAAATATCAGAGGCAATCGATATAAGCTCCGCTCTCTGATCTTCTGAAAAGGCGTCAGGATACGAAATAACAATTGAATCGTTGTATTCCATGTTCCCAGAATGCATAACTGCGTCGAATGCATAGCGAAGAAAACGAGTAACAATCTCTTCCGGATCCTCTTGAATCGAAGAAGAGGTTATGTGGATTCCCTCTGAGTCGTAGGTTACCGGGTTGTCTTTCAAGAACTGATCGAGCTGGTTGGCAGGGATAGGATCTCCGATGAGTCGGACCACGTTATACAAGAGAGAAAAGGGATTCGACTATCCGCACTCTGTCGCCTCATTTCCATAGTATTCCATTGTTCCATAGAATACAGAAGCTACGAGAGAATCCAAATTACTGAAACGAATAGCCATAGGAGAATTCCCCTTCCATATGGAAGCACGTATCTCTCCCCATTCTACGCTAATGCCCTTCACATTTTTGACTTGCATTCTCGGGGTTATGGGTGGGATTCTGAATGAAAGAATGAAAACAATGAACCCGTTGTCCTCTGCGTCATTAAGATTGCTTAGGAAAATGGAGTGTATGCATCCATGGGAAGGTGGAATGTGTGAATCAACAGGAGGAGGATGAAGAATACTATGCGGAATTGCTTAAGTTGATTCGCCGTTTCATTTAGGGTGAATTGTAATAGCCATATCTATTCTGCCTTCTCTGTTTGATGTAAACGGCGTTTCGGCATCTTCTGTTCAAGCCCAGTCTGTTCTTTCGAAACGGTATTTCTATGTCGATTTGTCTCTCTGTCGATGATATTTAGAAATCGAGGAAGAAAATGGAATCAGAGCCCATTTCGGAAGCGCAGATTCGCAAATATGAAGATTTAATAGAAAACAAGATTAAAGTAACCGGAAAACGTTGTTTGGATGATGCGTAGCCGAGTCTAACACGGGAGATGGATGCGCTCAAAGAACTGACCTCGCTTGTCGAGCAGTACGAGGTCCTTCGAACCAACATTCAAATGATGAAAAAGGAGGAAGAGAAGGAATTGAAGTCGCTCGTTAACATCGGTTCGGAAGTCTATATGCAGGCACGTTGTCCTGAGAAGAAGTATATCTATGTCAACGTTGGTTTGGGTTTTCATGTTCAATTTACTCTGAATGAAGCGTTGGCGTTTATCGAAAAGAAGACAAAGAAGCTCCAGGCGTATTGTGTATTGAGGCGATTTCAATCTAGGGATGTCGTACTAAAGAACGCGGATGTGGAAAAGGTGAAAGAACACTACTTCTCTGTAGGGATGAAGGGGATGGGTGAGAGTCAAGGCAATTCATTCATTGGAACAACTCAAAGGACTCATGTCATACCATGTTTGTTGCAAAGGAATGTTCCAGCGGTGATTAGGATCTCTATAATACACACAGACCAGACAATCTCCATTTCTTTTCATAATGATTCTACATTGAACAGTAGGAGGTAATCACGTGTAACACTGACATCCTACAACCCCACTCTCTTCCCCCTTTCTCACCGCGGTTATTGACCGAAATGGCTTCGCCGACACCATTTCTTTCAGTGATGAGTCTCGCGAGGGTGTACCGTGATGTGAATCTGATCCGTCCTTTCTCCTATTGGGATTACAATTCGATCGAGATTCCATGGGGGTTTGTGTGCTTCTTCATGGTTCCCATTTAGAAAGACATCCAACTACGTGGTGGTTAAGAAAATTGGACGGGGAAAGTACAGTGACTGTTATCGTGGGTCATGCACGTTTAACGGGAGGGATTGTTGCATCAAAGTACTGAAGCCGGTACGTGTGAAAAAGATCAAACGGTATGGAGTCAGTAGATATTTTCACCCATAGAGAAGTGAAGATCCTTCAGGATCTATTCGGAGGACCTCATATTGTCCCGGTAGTGGGAGGGGAAATAATTGAATGTAGTTGCTTGATGTGATCAAGAATCAAGAGACCGGGATTCCAGCGCTTGTTTTTCCATATCTCCAGGGAGTGGACTATATTGTAGTTGCTTACCAGTTTGATCAAGTAGACCCATTTCACTTCGTTCTCCCTTTTCGAGATTAAGTGTATCCTATTTCAGCTTTTTGAAGTTTTGGCGATTTGGTTCCATTCCGTGTAGGCCTTGGATTATGCGCATCGGAACGGCATCATCCATCGTGACGTGAAGCCTCAGAACATCATTCTCCAGTACCCAAATACGGTTTCAGGCGACTCTTCCTCTCTCGGCGACGATGGTTCCAACAGCGCATCTCCACGTCGCTACCCCGAGCTGTGGCTGATCGATTGGGGTCTCGCCGAGTTTTACATTCCCGGAAAGGAGTTCAATGTGCGAGTGGCATCGCGCTATTACAAGGCCCCGGAGCTGCTGGTTTCGCTCCAGGATTACGACTACTCGCTCGACATGTTTTCTGCTGGGTGTCTTTTAGGGTCGCTGGTGATGATGCATGGAGGACGTGATCGCTAGTTGTTCGGGAAGGAGCCTCTGTTTAAGGGAGAGGACAACCAAGATCAGCTGGTGAAGATCTGCAAGGTGCTGGGCACGGAGGGGCTGAAGCAGTACCTCGATCGCTACGGGTTGGATCTTCCTGAGGTATACGAGCAATCGTTGAAAGACTATCCGCGTGTTCCATGGAGTGCGTTTATAAAGGCGTCGAATCGCGCGAAGTGTACGAATGATGCTCTGGACTTGCTGACGCAGCTGCTTCAGTACGACCACCAGGTAGGAGTGTGTTTCGAAATGCGACGCAGCTGCGCCCGACGGCGAAGGAGGCGATGGCGCATCCCTTCTTCGATGAGGTGCGGGATCTTGTGAGCAGCAACACGCGGATGAAGTTTGACGTGGCGAATCTTCCGGAGATGACGCGCTGATTGTGTTTGACTGTGTTTTTTGCAAAACAAACCTAGTCGTATGGATTTTATACCGGGAAACGATGCATCGGAGTGGCAGGTGCTGGGCGACGAAGAGCGCTATGTCCTCTATCAGCAGGTGACGGTACATGAGCCGATGGGTTGGTCTGGCCTTTCCTTGGAATGTTTCAAGGCGGCGTGCGGAAAATACTGCGGTAGGGGGTTGCGAATCCGAGAAGGTTATGTTGGTAGGTCCCATTGCGCTGAAGTGGAATTCGGACGAGACGCTTCCGATGAACTGCGACGTGAGCTTGACTACAGACATTCTGATATATGATTCCTGTGGAAAGAAGGTGATTGGCGGAAGTGCGGCTGGGACGTAGATAACGCAGATTCCCGGGAAGGAGTGGCAGTACACACGGGTGATGTCTATGGGATGGACGTCGACGGAGAAGTTGTTCCTTCTCTTTGAAGATGGGCAGTTTGTGATCTTTTCGAACATGGGAGAGTTGTGTTCGCGGAACAAGCTGTTTAAGGCGGCGTTGTCGGACATCGTGGTGCACGCGAACACGACCGATGACGGTTTTATCGCGTTTACGAAGGCCAACCACATGTAGGTTGTGAGTCGCTAGTCTCATTGAGTTTCTGCGTGGATTGTAGCGGGGACGAGCCGGTGGTGATTCCGTACCCGGATCTTCCGGTGGTGGCTGGGAACGGGATTGAGTGTTCGTGCGTGTTGGAGGCGCGGAACAACGAGTCGAAGCAGGTGGAGGCGGTGGTGTCGTGCATGGACCAGAGTCTGTACCACATCGCGATGGAGGCGATCACGGAGGTGTCTCCCTCGGTAGTGAAAAATCGTATTCTCTCACACCCAGACGCCGATAGAAGGGCAGATCATATCCCTGACAGCATCATGGAGTGGCGATTACATCGCGTGCTTCAGCAGCGAGGGTTGGTTAGACGTGTTCGACCGAGACTTCCACGAGAAAGTGACGAGTAAGAACACGAGCTGCCGCGTGAGTCCGCGGGGGTTCGCATGGTGCGGCGACGACAGCGTGGTTTTGTACTGGCGGACTTTGGGCCTTTTATTGGTCAATCCGTTCGCTGATTGGCTGAAGTACACCTACGACAAACAGGACACGCTGGTGCTGGTGACCGAAACCGACGGTCTGCGCGTGTTCTCTTCGCTCAAGCAGGAGCTCATTCGTGTGGTGGGAATATGGCGGGAGTTTCATCCAGGTACCGGAAACGATTGTGGGAGTGTTCTCGGACTTGGCGGGAAATTGTGGCGCGCAGCTACGACATACCTACGAGCAGTTCAAACATCGTGCGGGCGACGTGCCGCTGTTCCGCGGGGAAGAGGGGGAGAAGGAGCGGTGGTTGGCGGGAGTTTCGGAGTGTTTGGCGGGAGCGGTGGAGGAGGTTTCCACGATTCGCCAGGAGGAGTTACTTCGTGCCGCGCAATTTGGAAAGTGTTTCCTCGACGGCGTTTCCCCCGCGGGAGACGAAGCGTTGGTGGGAAAATTCGCGGAAGTTTCCAGAACGTTACGTGTGTTGAATAGTCTGCGCAGTCCCGCGGTTTCCATGTTTCTCACCTACCGGGAGTTTCAGTCATTGGGGATTCCCGCGGTAATTCGTCATTTGTGTGAACGTCGTTTTTTCTACCTGGCGATCAAAATCTGCGATTATTTGGGCGTTTCATCGGAGGAGGTGTTAGTTTCGTGGTCGCGGGAGAAGATTCGTCGCGGTGTCGGAAATAGTGACGAAATCTGCCGCGACCAGTTGCGGGAGAATTTGAAGCCATTCCCGCGGGTCTCGTACAAAGCGATCGCAGAAGAGGCGTTTCACTGCGGTCGGAAACGCCTGGCGACGATGCTTCTGGAATTCGAACCTTCCATGGGGGACCGAGTGAGCGTTTCATTCCCGCGGTTATCGACAGATCGACCTGTTGGTGGCGATGGGGGAGTTTCAGTTGGCGTTGCGTGCGGCGACGAGTAGCGGGAATAGCGAGTATATGACGGAGGTGGCGCTGGCGGTGGAGGATGTGGGATTATTGCGGCATTTCCCGCGGGTATTCCACTGCTGGTTGACTGCGGTGCGGAATGTATCTCCGGGGCGTTTCATGGAGGTGATGGGGCAATTGCAGCGATGGGAGACAGTATTTGACCTGTCGGTGAGAGAGGCGCTGGGAGGGGAATCCTTGGGATCCCGTCGCTCGGTGTTGGAGCGGACGAAGAAGCGGTTCGGCGAGCTGGTGGCTGCGGGGCGGAAAGACCTGGAGTTCTACGTGAGTGTGAGAATGAGGGATGGTTGGGATGTAGAGCGTGAGTGAGGAGCTGGCGCTGATGGACTTCAAGGAGAAGTTGGTGCGGCTGACGCGTGAGGAGGTCTGTGTGAACATGACGCTGGTACAGCTGCTGCGGTACGCGGTGGTCACCAGTCATGTGGATGTGGCGGATGCCATGGCGAAACACTTCAAGGTGGCGCCTAAACGCTACTGGAGGGTCAAGGTAAGGGCGTTGGCCGATGCCGAGATGTACGACACGCTGGCTGTGTTCGCGGAGAAGAAGAGTCCCATTGGATACATCCCCTTCGTCGACGCCTGCGCTGCTAATAAGAATATGCATGAGGCCAGCAACTACCTTCCCAAGATTAAGAATGATGAGGAACGCATGCGCACCGCTATGAAGTGGGGACTCTATGAGGGAGCTTTCCCCTGCGCTGTCAAGCTCCGCGATGTTGATACTCTCATGAAGATCCTCAACTCCTCCCGCAGCGATGCGCTCAAGGCGCAGGTCAGTACGGCCATCGCCACCATCGAGGGAAATAAGTGCACTGTTTGTTTCAGCAATGATGTCATGGACTTGGTCGTGGCGCACTTTCACACTGAAAAGGAGAATCTGTTTCAGCAATGATGTCATGGACTCGGTCGTGGCGCACTTTCACACTGAAAAGAAGGAGAATCTGTTTCAGCAATGACGTCATGGACTCGGTCGTGGCGCACTTTCACACTGAAAAGAAGGAGAATCTGTTTCAGCAATGACGTCATGGACTCGGTCGTGGCGCACTTTCACACTGAAAAGAAGGAGAATCTGTTTCAGCAATGACGTCATGGACTCGGTCGTGGCGCACTTTCACACTGAAAAGAAGGAGACTCCTTCGAATGACGGTTGGATTGGTTGAATAGCAACGAGGAAAAGAATAGTTGGAGGAGAGGGGCATCGATCCCCTTACCTCTCGCATGCTAAGCGAGCGCTCTACCATCTGAGCTACACCCCCTTCCTATTACCCCTTGCACTTTACCCTCTATCACCTATGCACTCCACTCGCCACTCTACCCAAATCCAACTCATGAAGATCGCATTCCTTCACCCTGACCTGGGAATCGGCGGAGCGGAACGACTCGTCGTCGACGCCGCCGTCGCGCTGAAACAGAAGGGCCATGACGTCACTGTGTACCCATGCATGCATCCACTCACTCGCAGATTCACTTCTCATCACGGAGTGAAAGCCTTCGACGAAACCAAGGATGGTCCACTCTCCTATTCCCCATAATCTCCAGGAACGCTCAACGTCATCGTGCACGGAGATTTTCTTCCACGCACTCTCTTCGACCGCTTCTACATCCTGTTCGCTATCATTCGCGCTCTCTATCTCGCCTTCATTGTCAGCATCCAGTACCCCCACTTCGACGTCATCTTCTGCGACCAGAATGCCGCCTACATTCCCATCCTCAAACTCCTCACCTCCTCCAAGATTCTCTTCTACTGCCACCATCCGGACTATGTGCAGACGTCGCACACGGGATTCCTGAAGCGACTCTACCGTCTGCCCTTCGATCTCTTTGAGGAGTACTGCGTATCGATGGCTGACATGGTGCTGGTGAACTCGCTCTACACGCAGTCCGTCTACAAGAAGTCCTTCCGAACCATCTCCCAGATTCCCGAGGTCCTCTATCCCGCCGTGGATTTCGAGACCATTCGCAAGCTTGCGGATGCGTGTCCGAGTCTCCCAAAGGAATTGGCCGGAATGAAGTACTTCATCTCGGTGAATCGCTACGAGCGAAAGAAGGGGGTGGAAAAGGCGATTCTGGGCTTCGCAAAACTCCGAATCCATTTCGGAAACGACGTCTATGAGAAGCAGAAATTGCGATTGGTGATCGCGGGCGGCTACGACCCTCGTCTGACCGAAAACGTGGAGTATTTCAACGAGCTCAACGAGCTGGCCATCGTAGCGCTACAATCGTTTCATCCCCTAGAAAGAAGGTGTCGCCGACTACGTCGTGTTTTTGCGCAATTGCCCCCAGGATTTGAAGGCGTTGTTGATCCGTCGCAGCCTGGCGCTCATTTACACGCCGACCAACGAGCACTTCGGAATCGTTCCGCTGGAGGCGATGGCGCTGCGACGACCCGTGATCGCCGATCAGTCGGGAGGTCCCATGGAAACCGTGATCCCCGGCGAGAATGGGTTCCTTTGCACAACATGGGATGCATATGGAGAGGCGATGGCGACATTGGTGGAGAAGCCCCATCTGGACGAAACGCTGGGAATGAATGGATGCGAGCGCGTCGAAAAGAAATTTTCGTTCCAGGCGTTTGGAGACCAGTTGGACGATTGTGTAAGGAAGATGATCTCCGTGTTCAAGCCGCAGCTGTATCTGCCGTTTCTTTTTCTTCTTGTCTTTGTGGCTACGATGATGTGGTCCTCTGTTTGTACAAACAGACTCCCATAAATGAACATTACTCTTTACGAATCAACTTCTCCACATCGATAGCGTTCTTCAAAAGCTCGTCGTAGGAAGCCTTCATCTTCGCCTTTTCCGGACTCGTCTCCAACAACTGGTCCGTCTCCTTCTTCAGCTTCTCCAACTCCGCAAACATCGCGTCCTCCTTCTTCTTCTCATTTGGATGCGCCTACATCGAACCACTCTCCCACCTCTACCTGGAGATACAGATCATGCAGCTTCTTGAAGTCGATATTGTACGGATCCTTGTAGTCCTTCTCGTAGTTGTTCCAGTCGAGAAGCACACGACCCCAGTCTTCGGGGATTCCAGTCACAGGGGCAGAGAACAGGGCGTCGTCGCTGCGAGGCTCCTGAGCGAAGCGCAATTTCCAGATGTTCCAGTCCGTCTCACGTACTTGAGGGACATGCGGATTCGTGTCATCCATGTATATACGAAGTCGCTTAATTCTCTCCTCCCGCAACTGTTACGTTAGCACTACCCTTCTTTCCTACTCTATTCTTGGGAAGCATACCATATACAGCCTTCCACAGAATCCGCTCCGGATCCTTTTCTTCCATTTCCTACACATGAGCACAACCCATCCCGATGCAGTTCCTACCTTCAGGGAACGCTTCTTCAAACCACCAGGCCAACCCGTGTACCAATAGTACACTTTCTTTTCATATGTCTTTTTTGAGTAAACGATATCCGACGCATTGATTACAACAACATAATCGCCACATTCGGGATCACTAGGATCGTAGGTAGGTTTATGTTTGCCCATTAGCACTGCAGAGATCTGGGTTGCCAAACGGCCCAACACCTAAGCATTACTCTTCCACCAGGGATAATCACCTGTCCCTTCGCGTCCACGACATGCCAAACACGATTCCCGTTACGTTCCAGAATACGCCGTGCTGCCGACATTTTCAAATCAACAGAGTGTGTTGGTTTCAATGAGTTCCTCTCTTGGGAATGTCAGGGTGTTGAAAATGGGGGATCCCACTCTATGAGGATAGATGGATGGATGGATTGGTTATTCGCTATAAGTCATCCCTGAGGTGAAAGAGCGAGTCGAACGCTCTTGGCATTATCCATTTGCCTCCAGCATGTTTTCTCTGTTTCGAGCAATTGGAAATCGTCCCTTGATGCGATTGAGCTCGTTCGCTGCTCTGGGAGTTCATCCCCAACTGGTGAGTCGATTACAGTCGCTCAACATTACAACCCCGTCTCCGATCCAGGAAAAGGTACTGCTTGGAGTGGCACCCGAATTCTAGTCCATTCCCATTCAGTTGAGAAACGAGTACCCCGTGGTGGTGTCTTCGGAAACAGGAAGCGGAAAGACGCTCGCCTATCTTGTTCCGTATCTGCAGGACTATAAGCAGAATCCCAACACGCGGATGATGGTGATGGTCCCGCGAAAGGAGTTGGCGTACCAAGTAGACACGGTCCTCCATCAGTTGGCTCCCTCCTTGTCATCAGCCATTCTGGTTGGAAAAACCGAACCGATCGAGCGTGGTGTATTTCCAAATGTGGTCATTGGAACGTCGGAACCTCTCCACCGCGTTTTCCTTCTCACTCTCGATGACATGTAGTTTGTGAAGAAGGCGCTGCGCAAGTGTAACATGGAGACGCTCACGATGTACCAGCGAACGATTTCGAAGCTGGTTCTCGATGAAGCCGACATTCTCCTCAACGACCCGTTTAAACACAATGTCTTGGAGTCGCTGCACATTCTCCGCAGAATCGATCGGGATCTGAAAGTGGTCGCTGTGGGCGCGACGCTTCCTCGAAACGGTGTTTCTTTCCTCTCCGTATCACTGTAGGTCGTTGTACGGCTGGGGGCGTGTTGGAATCGGAGTTGAAGGGACTGCATTGGATTGAGGGTGTTCAACCGAACTGTGTTCCGGACGCAGTGTCGGTTGAGTTCATCGAGAGTGAGAGCGAGGACGAGAAAATAAGGCGATTGATTGAATACGCTCCCAACCTGAGGAACATGTCCAGTCTTCTCTTCGTCCAGAACGGCCGTCGCGGCACCGAAGTGGCCTCTGTTCTTCGCGCACAAGGAATTCGTGTTCAAACGCTGTCAAAGGACGAATCGAATGCCGATCGCGAGATGGCAGTGAAGCGTCTCCTCACGGGATCGCCCATTTGCACCATTTGTACCGACGTTGTGAGTCGAGGTGTGGACACGACGAAGGTGAAACGAGTTGTGCAATTTGATTTTGCGCGCGATGTTTCCACGTTTCTGCATCGCTGTGGACGAACGGGTCGCAACGGGAGTGCCGGTGAGGGTAGGTGTGGGATCAGGAGCTGATGCATAGTGGTGTGTTTTGTGACTCCGCAGAACGCATTATTATATCAAGGGATCCAAGTGGGTGTAGTAAAACGAATTCAGAGTAGAAATGCGGGGTTCACGGTGATCTGTCACCCCTGTACTCTCGGAAGCGCCTGCTACGGAAGAAGGAGAAGAAGGTCACTTTAGAATGGATTGTTTGTTGAAGTATACCATTGTCCATGTAATGTAATGCACTGTTTCGCACAAACACGATCAATTTAATAATCAGCGTTCTTGGGCCAGCGAGGGAAGGGAATGACATCGCGGATGTTCTCCATGCCGGTGACGAACATGACGAGACGCTCGAATCCAAGTCCGAATCCGGAATGAGGGACGGTTCCGTAGCGACGCAGGTCGAGGTACCACTCGAGCGTGCTCTTGGACATGTGCATCTCCTCGATACGTCTCTCGAGCACGTCGAGATGCTCCTCGCGCTGCGATCCTCCGATGAGCTCTCCGATCTTGGGGACGAGGATATCCATGGCGCGCACCGTCTTGCCGTCGTCGTTCTGCTTCATGTAGAAGGCCTTGATGTCCTTGGGGTAGTCGGTCATGATGACGGGTCGCTTGTACACCTGCTCCGTGAGGAAGCGCTCGTGCTCGGAGCCCAGGTCTAGGCCCCAGTAGGGCTGCACCTCGAACTTGTGTGTCTTCGCCGCCTCCGTCAGCACATTGATGGCCTCCGTGTAGGTCAGGTGCACGAACGGACTCTCCAGCACGTTCTTCAGACGGTCCAGCAGCCCCTGTGTGTCAGTCGGTCGATCCTCCACCCACCGGCTCGATCTGCTTCTCGAAGAAGGCCAGGTCGTCCGCGTTGTGCTCCATCACGTACGACGTGCAGAACTTCACGTAGTCCTCCGCCACCGCCATGTCCACGTCCAGGTCCGCGAAGCTACCTCGCACACCGAATCTTTCCCTACGCCATCTCCGGCTCGATCATCCAGAATTCCGACAGGTGGCGCACCGAGTGCGAGTTCTCCGCGCGGAAGGTGGGACCGAACGTGTACACGTCGCACAGCGCACAGCAGTACGTCTCCACGTTCAGCTGCCCACTCACCGTCATCTTCGCGTGCTTCCCGAAGAAGTCCTTCGTGTAGTCGATCTTCCCGTCCGGCGTCGCAGGAATGTCCTTCACCTTCTCGTCCAGCATCGTCGTCACCGTGAACATCTCACCGGCGCCCTCGCAGTCCGCCGTCGTGATGATCGGAGTGTGGATGTACTTGAAACCACGCTCCTGGAAGAACAGGTGCGTTGCGAACGCGCACGAGTTGCGCACACGCGCCACCGCACCGATCTGGCTGTTATTGTAACGTTAGAATACTCACCGTGTTCGTACGCGCACGCAGATGCGCGATGTCACGCAGATGCTCCAGTGTGTGTCTCTTCTTTGCCAGAGGGAACTTGGCGGGGTCACAAGTGCCCAGAACCACCACCTCCGTCGCATGCAGCTCCACGGGCTGACCAGCCGCAGGACTCTTCACCAGAACTCCCTTGATCTGCAGGCAGACGCCCACGTTGCCGGCCTTCAGAACCTCTTCGTAGTTGGATACCTTCTCGCTATCCACTACATGTCACGAAAACGACCAAATCCCACTCACACACTGAAGGTTGTCGAAGGTGGATCCATCGTTCATGACCACGAAGGCAAACTTGCCTCCTCCCTACACATCGCCCGTTGCGCGAAACGGATACCTGCTTACGAATGGTACGCGTCCATCCTCCAATCGTAATCATCTTTCCGACAAAGGAAAGACCCTTGTCAGCTACTCATTAGGCGACTGATCCAAACGATACGGGTGCAAATAATGTCGCGGATGAGAATTCTTCTTCTCTTCCACACGTCGTCCACTTTGTTGGTAGCCTTGCACACTTCAGGGTGCACAGTGGGCAGAGTAAGCTCCTCAGCCGTCTCGGGAACAACAACTTCAGTCATTTCGACTCAATCGTAAATAATAATGAAGGTCTTTGTGATGTCAGCGGTCGAACAACAATGGCATCATCTTCGTCGCAAGGAAGACGAAATAACCGCGATTCCTCAAACGATGAGAGTTTTCCGCTCTTTTTCTGTTGTTCATCCCTGCCCCCTCTGGGATGGCAGAGGGTGGCTCGCAACGTTGTGGAGGGAAGATGCTACTCTCTCTATTCTCTGCTGAAAATGCGTAAACACAGTACTACAGAGGTTCTATTCCCTCCTCTTCTCCCACAACCTCATTTGGTCCATCATGTTTTTCTTGGTGGAATAGGATTTGTACCGCCGCTACTCAGTTTCACATTGTTTCATTGTGGATTTGACATCTGCGGCCTTTGACAGCCTGTGTTAACACATTCCAAACCAATCCTATCTCCCATGAATGCAAATATAAAATCCTATGTAACACGTGTGAGAGAGTATGCTACCGTGTAGAGACGAGAGCAGTATCGAAAGAGAATCATCCGAAGCCGTGCTGCGAAAGCTGAAAAGAACAAAACATCTCAGTCGCTGCTCTGATTGGTCCTCATTGCATAGAACAAAAGACAACCAACCTTCTGCCAAGCAAGATGAAAAGGCAAACAGAGAAAGTAATTCAGCGTACGTCTTGTCAACTCCTTACAACATGTAGATCTCCACTTCCAAAAGAGGAGTTTCCTTTCTACAGTAATGATGAAGGCAGGTTTGTGATAAATAGATCCGGACAAGTTCACTTCTCCGGATGCCAAGCCGGTGTACCCTCTTCCAAGTCGAAGCCGAGACATGCCCTATCCGCATCCCAGCGACCGACGAGCAAACTTTCCAACCAACAACGACTGGAATGCGTCCACTGCCTACGACTACTATTCAGACTCCTATCGCAGACGTCCGGACTCCTATCGAACTCCAGGGAACTGGAATCAACAGCTACCTCCGCCCACATGGAGTTCCATTCCTGCCTCGATGAACTCTCCCTTCCTCTCTTCCCCCGATGTTTACTACGACCTGCCTTACACTTCTGGCTACTACCCTCCCGAGGAGTCTCCGCTCCCCAGCTACGCGTCCGGCTCCGCCTTCCGTCGCACCCACCCCTCCTATGCGTCACGCTTCGACGAGCCGGAGTATCCCTCGAACCTGTACGACTTCAACGACCTCAACCACACCTTCCGCGGACTGGAGGGCTCTGCCGCCGACTCTTGGGACCGCGGTGATGCGCTGTGGGACGACCGCGAGCAGTCGTACAACGTGTTCGGGCTGAGCGACAGTCTCTTCCTGGACCCGCAGGACTGCGAGGGCATGTCGGTGTTCAACGCTGTCAAGGGCGTCCACGCGCCGCAGCCGCCGCCGCAGATGCGCGACCAGATCGCACGCGACTCCAGCGTCTCTCCGTTTGTCAGGGACGCGCAGCCGGTCGATGTGTCGCCGATGGGTCCACGTGATATGGCGTCGTCGATGGGTCCGCGTGATCTTACATCCCTCAATCAGCGTGATTTTGCATCATCGATGAATCCACACGATCTCTCATCATCGATGAATCCACACGATCTCTCATCATCGATGAATCCACACGATCTCTCATCATCGATGAATCCACACGATCTTACATCATCGATGAATCCACACGATCTCTCATCATCTATCAACCCGCAAACTCTCGCATCACCCATCAACTCACACACCAGCCACAAAGAGCTCTCCGAGCCCAGCAAGCCACGCAAGCGCGACTCCCTCGAGTCGCTGCCAGACCAGAGGCCTGAGCCCTCCGAGATGATCGCGCCGCCACTGGCGCTGGCGCAGCTGTGGCGGGCGCCCGTCTACCGGCGCATCTGGGAGTCCTTTTCCCCCGCGAAGGTGCGTGGCCTGCTGCTGCCGCACGAGACGGCGAACGAGGCGGCGATCATCCGTCGGCGTATCGACGCGAGCATCCAGGAGAAGAAGGTATGCCACATCGACGCGGCGCGTAGCATCTTCGTGGAGCTGGCGGTGGAATACGGCTCCAGCATCCAGGTGTGGATGGAATTCTGCCGCCTGGAGATGGAGTGCGGCGAGTACGGCAACGCGCGCGTGGTGCTGGAGACCGCGAGTTCCCTGCACCCGCACAGCGAGCTGCTGCTGCAGAAGCGGCTACGCGTGGAGGAGCGACTGCGGTCGGTGGAGAACGTGGCGGACCTGGTGAGCGAGCTGCGGGCGATGGACACGCAGAAGTCGATGAAGATCATGGTGGAGGGGCTGGGGATCCTCGCGAAGCTCGGTTATGAGAAGACGGCGTTCGAGTATGCGAAGGCGATCGCGCCGACCTCCAAGTACTTCACGGGCAACCTCTACCTCGCGCGGATGCTGGCGGAACAGCGTGCGGGCAGCTGGGAGGAGCTGCGCCGTATGGCGGTGGAGGCGCTGGACCTGTTCCCCAAATACGGCCCGCTGTGGTTCTTCTGCTTCGAGGTGTTTCAGCACGACACGCTGCTGCACTGGGACATGCGCGCGATGAGCGACATGCTGCACCGCGAGGTCTTCGACCGCTTCATGCAGGTGGCGCCGGCACAGCTGACGCCGGACATCCTCTGGAAGGTGTATTTGGTCCGCATCGACGACTGGTACCGCACCTGCATGTACATGCGCTCCGTCACCTTCTACAACGTATTCATCCTCTCCCCGCTCCACCGTAGCCCTCGCGCATCTACGAGCTTGTCGGCTGCGAGATCACCTGTCTCTCGAAGGCCTTCGTGCAGATCGTGCACTGTCTAAGCGCCTGTCCCGGCTCGCTGCGCTGGAAGCTGCTGATGCTGCTGGGCCGCTACGTGACGCTCATCGGCTACCACGCCATCGGCCGCAGAGTAGGTCTCTCTCTCCCCCTCACACCAGTTTCTCCAGCGCAGCTACCGCCTCGCGCCCGCCAAGTCGCGCCACACGGTGCTGCTGGAGTACAGCAAGATGGAGTACTGCGGCCACACGCTGCGTGCCAGCCTCGGCCTGCTCAACTACGGCATCTTCTGCTTCCCCGCCGAGTGGAAGCTCCTCCTCGAGCGCGTGCAGCAGCTCACGCTCCAGGAACAGTACACACGCGCGCTCGCGCTGAACGTGGCGGCGCTGCGCAGCCACATCGGCGCGGGCCGGCTCTGGTCCAGCTACATCCACCTGGTCCACCAGTCTTTCTTCTCCCTTCCTCCCACGTAGGATGTTCGGACCCGAGGAAGCCTTCCGCGTGTTCCACACCTCGCTGCGCCACGTCGCCAAGTCCGGCGAGGTCTGGTGCGAGGGCGCGCGTATCTATCTGGACCCCACCTCCCGACACTTCAACCCGCTCAACGCCTCCAAATGCCTCAACTTCGCCGTCTTCTTCACGCCGCAGTACGGCGACAGCTTCATCGAGGCCATCCGGCTGGCCGTTATCACCTCCGACGTGTTCCTCGTCTTCCACCAGGCCTCCTCGCACCTCCTCCTCTCGCACCTCCTCCGCTCCCTCACCGACATGGTCTACTTCATCAAGCGCGCAGCCTACTTCCAGCCCAACTACGGACCGCTCTGGTTCCGCTGCCAGGAGTTCCTCTCCTCCTCGCCCAAGGAGGTGCGTCTTCGCTCCCCCTCTCACCTAGGTGCTCTACCGCGCCTACCACCTCACCGTCGTCGAAATCACCAAGAACGCCGCCCTCTACTACGAGGCGCTGCTCCGCGCCGGGATCCGACGCGCCGAGCGGCTCCGGAGACGCGGACAGCCCGTCTCCGCCCCCGCTCCCGTCCTCGACGACCACGCCATCGCCGAGTCGCGGAAACAGTTCTCCTACGGGTTCAAGCCGGACTACATGTTCCAAGTCCTCAACCAGCCACGACAGATGATCCGGAGAATGAAGGTCCTCTACGGCGCCACACAATTGGATAACTGATGCTCTCTTTGTTCTAACAAACACACCACTGCGATTTGTCCTTCTCCTCCTTCTTCTTCGTGTCCTGCGAGTCCTTCAGCGACTCCAGAATCGCTGCGCGCAACTACGTTCCAACCAGCGCACAATAGCCACCTCCGCGTCGTAGTCGTCCTCCACCTCCATGTTCCCATATGTCTCGCGCAGCTCGCTCGCATTGCTCTCCTCCGCTCCCTCGCCCGCGTCCTGCTTCGCCTCCGCGCCCGTCTGCCCCATCTCCTGCTGGTACGTCCGCATCGACTCCTCCAGTACGCGGCGCAGCTCCGGGTCCATGTCGTCCTCCATCCCGAACTCTGACTATCATCCCCAGCCCCATCTATCACCGTTGCCCGACTGCGGCGGCATCAGGACCTCGCTGAAACTCTGCGAAGGAAGCACCTCGTACAGGTGGCTGAGGGATATCCGAGATGAAAGACCTACCTGTTGTTGTCAATGTTCACCTGCGAAATGAACTCTGTGAGGAGACTTCTGTTCTGCTCAATCTCGCCGAAGGAGAGAATATCCACGCCGATCTGGTCCTTCGACAGCATCAGCGCCAGTCTGGTAATCAGCTATACTTCAATCGAATACCTCATCAGCTTCGGATTCTCCTTGAGCGGACTTCCCACAAATGCAATAATGCGCGCTCCTCCGTTCGTGTTCTCGCGATGCTTCAGAACAAGCTAATACACTCAGCACGATAGAAAATACCAACCTGCGCCATGGCCAGACCACGATACAAGTCACACTCGCCCTTTCGCTCCAACTCTTTCATTGACATTCCCAGTTTATACCGTTCACGCGTAAGCGACGATTGCACCGTCACACTACACGTCATCCCCACGGTATAACCAAACCGATTGCCTCCCATCGTGATCGTTCCCATTGTATTCTCCGGATTCTGCTCCAGAAACATGGGGTAAAAGTCGTAGACTATGGCGTCAAGCGAAGATGAGAACAGCCCACTTACGTCGAGTTGCGCGTCCAAACGCGTTGGACGGTAGTCGCCGTTTCGTGACCACGCCGAATTGTCAATACTGCACCGTTAGCGAACCATCGATACACCGATTACCAGAATACTACATGTTCCAGTCCTGACATGGTTTATATATGCAAATATGATGTGATAATAATCTCTCCGAAATGAGTTTAGGTAACACACAGAATTGCGACATAACCGCGGTGAACGACAAACGATGCCCATTCTACAACGAAAGGGATGAGTTTGTAGTAAAGAAGATAACTGCATGAACAGATCCAAAAGTGACCCATTGTCCATTCCTGCTCCACGAACAAACAACGCACAGACACATCCATTCAACACAAAATGATTACCGCTTTGAAGTGGGCATCGCGTGGAGTGAAGGAATCCCATCTCCATTCATTTCAGGATATAAAAGGTACAGTACGCTTGACGGAAAAGGCATTGTTCTGCGCCGGCTGGACATAGACTGCCGACTGTCCGATCGCCGAAGGAGGCGTTCGGATCATCGGCTGTCCGTTGGGTCCTCGGACAATCCCTCCAGGCAGCATATTCGGATTATGAGGAGGCATCGGGGGATGGACTTGGGGTGATGGCCGATTCACCGAGTGTGGCGCGGAACGATTTGCTTGTGGCGTGGGAACCATAGGAGGTCGATTCGGCTGGGGTGATGGCACGGCAGGTGGATGATTGCTCTGTGGTGATGAAACCGCCTGCGGACGATTCGCCTGAGGAGACGCCATTGCAGAGGGACGGTTAGCCTGTGGCGATGAGGCTGTAGCTGGATTCGGTTTGGACATCGCGGGTGCTGTCCTGTCGCTATCGGATTTCTGCTTTACGTCCTGCACTGGTGCACCACCTTGCTGCACCTGACCCACCATCGAGTCCATCTCAAAGTCGATTCCGTCAAAGTCAATCTGACTGAACATGTCGCTTCCTTGCGACACTTCATGACCGTCTGGCTTCGTCTGGACTACTTTCGCCACATTCACACCCGATGTCGAGGACACGGTGATTTCCACCGGTTTCGTTAGCGGAGGCAGCTTTGGATTCGTTTCTTCCTGTGGCTCGGGAGATTTGGGATTCTCCGAATCCACGCGTTGGAGCGAACTCTTCCGAGAATCGCTCGAAATTGTAGAGACAAGGTCTTCATTTGCATTATCTCTTTTTCTGACGAATGGATTCCAATCGTACTTGTCGGATGCATACAAAGCGGAAAAGTAGATGCCAAAGAGACGCAGCGACTGCTGACGGGCATTCATGACTGCCTTCTGAAGATGATCGCCCTCTCCCTTCCTTACCATTTTGGCTTCCTGAATCGCAACTCCCTTGTTTTCGTTTCTTGATTCAGCAAATCCCACGTTCTCGTGATAGGAACCATCTTTCAGAGTGACACGGACGATCGCAGTCACTCCGACGCACCACAGGGACAATTCCTGCTCCGAATAATCCACATTGAGACTCATAATCCGATCACTCCAGCCGTTGAAACTACCCGTGAATCGCACAACGCAACACGACTGAAACAACTCATTTGCCAGATCAATTTTGGATTCAATTGTATGACCCCGGTCTTTCTACGAATAAATGAAACGGATTCAGTCCAACATCGGAGGTGCCGAGTTGCTGTGTTGGGGGAGACGGAAGCGATTGGAGAGTCGCCTGGATGGCATTCTGCTCCTCGGGCTCGAACTGTCGACTCCCGAAGACGGGTCCTTCTCCAAACTCCGTCGAAACACGGCTCGACTGCATGAAGAAGGTTTTTATGACACAGTGACAACCCCCGCCCTTTTTCGTGTACCTTGCTAGTGAATGCAATGAATGCGAGGATGCTTACCTGACCAATCTCGGGTGGATTTTCCGCTTCGTTAACAAGATAATACAAACTCAGAAATGAAGAAATCTGGAGAATTACTGGATCAGTCTCTTTGGAGGGCATTTTCTCCTTAACGGCGATGAATTCGTATTCTCTCTCCACACTCCACATACCGGAGGGTCTCCATCTCGTCCTGGGATCAGTGTCCCAGTTCCGACGAAAGGTAATCGATCCACATGTTGTAAATGGAAGGTGTTGGATGACCTCCACGTTGTGTACTCGCAGTTCAAAGCGGGAATCAATGAAAAGGCGATTCGTGATGAGGATCCCCGAGTTCTGACGATGAAATTGGCAGAGGCGAAGATGGAGGTAACACTATTTGAATCTTTTTCATCCTAGGCCGTGTTGGCACAGAACTCCTTTTCCGATTGTATCGTGATTAGTGCCGATCAGGTTGCTGTGAAGGACGGAGTCATTCGGGAAAAACCGCAGACGAAGGAAGAGTGTTATCGTTACCTTGAAAGCTATTGTAATTCGGGTGTGGAATTGTTCAGTGCTGTCTGTGTGTACAATACAAATACGGGAAAGAAGTATGTCAACTGTGATGTATCGTCGATCAAAGTAAGAATGAATCACTTGGATCACATCCAGTTCGCCAATATTCTAAAGGAGGTACAGGATCATCTCGTTGAGAAGGGAGATGTGATGTATACATGCGGCGGAATCACCGTGGAGGACCCAGAATTGCAGAAATGTATTACACAAATCGATGCAATGGACCGAGTCTGAATCGTGCGTGATGGTAACGGGTAGATTATGGGTATGCCTCTGGAAATGATTCAGGAGGGAGTGAATAGTGTTTGTAGTTGTTGCTGTTTGATGAAAAGAGTGTGGATACTGTTCCATCCTGACACCCATCATCCACATCATTCAAACAAACACACAAGACGAGCCAAGCTAATCGGACGAGTCTTCATTTCTTCTATAGGATACAGAGTTGATTTCCTTTGTCATAATGCTGCGCGGGTCTTCATGAGAAGTCTGACTGGGACTGTCTTCATCCAGTAAGTTCTGAATCAGTTTGCGGAGAGGAAGTTCCTCTTTCCTGTTGATCATCTTGAACTCCCGCTCAAAGAGAATAAACCGTTTGAAGGCGGTGTTCAAATGGGCTTCCGCACCATTCTTCGTGAATTCCTACTCCTTAACGAATGCACCTCATCTGTACAATGAGATGATGGTGATACACGTGCGCGTAAACTCGAAACAGCTTCTTGAAGATGGAGCGGCACAAATGCATGAAATCGTCTGGGAACACACCATTGGCACATTTGTCGTAGGGTGGACTCCGAAATACATCACGGACGGATTGGAAAAGCGTTGTGATATACTGATTTGCAGACATCTACCGTCCAAGAGCATCGCCATTCCTACAGGGGTGGGACTCGAGCCATTGAAATCCGTCCAGAAATAGGTGTAGTGAGGTCCCGCAGTCATTTCGGGACATTTACAAACAGACGAAACGCTAGGGAATGAACAGACCACCCAATCGATACCAGTCATAGAGCATTTCCGTCGTCTTGAGCGATTCCATCAGATTGTCGTAAATCCATCTATGCGTGAAATGGACACAGGAGAGAGACTGATCAAGAGACACGCCATTCGGCTGCTTGATCGCTTCTCGTAGAGATTGGTCTCCATCGAGAGTGGTGGATGACAAGTACTTGATGCCATCAATTCCGTTCACACTGGAATAACTACACGATATCGACTCATTCGAGAATTCATACACTGTGCTCTTCTTTTGCGTCGATTCCGGGGTGGTGATTTGTGTCTCTTTCCGATCCGTGTTCGGGGCTTGCTTCTGAGGTCGGAAATCTTCGTTTCGTTCGCTGCATAAGGAACCTACCGTCATGCATAGTCAAGTCCAGATCAACAGGCTTCTCACTATGCCTTTTCTTTTCTTTCTTCTTCAACATCTTCTTGTAATCCTCCTTGCTCTGAATGCATCCCATTCCGACAAGTGAATCTGGAATGTGCCATCCGTAAGATAATGGAAATTCCCGCGACCATCGTCTCATAAATAACAAACATCCCAGATAAAAGAAACGACAACTAGAAACAAGACTTGGATCGTGTTGTTCGAACTTCTCCATCACAGATAAGCTGCAATCGCGGCCATGGATGGTTCTCCACCTTATAGATGTAGACAATGAGAGCAAACTCCTTCAGGGTGAATCCGGTCTGCTCTGGAACGATCACCTAGATGCCATCACCCCCATCGATCCTACCTCGTACAAAAGGGGAATGCGGAGCGTGTAGATGGTATCCTTCACAACGTGCACTTGGATAAACAGCGACTGCTGACGTGCTTCAATCTTCACACTCTCGGCGGAAATCGACTCGAATTTGGGATTCGTAATGGTCAGTCTACATCACAATCCGCCCCATTCCCCACATCACCGAATCT
This sequence comes from Blastocystis sp. NMH, assembly GCA_039096215.1. Lineage (NCBI taxonomy): Eukaryota > Bigyra > Opalinata > Blastocystidae > Blastocystis > Blastocystis sp. NMH. Next base: position 522,382 of record JBBPEA010000013.1, on the reverse strand, counting down.
CCCGCGTCCGTCCACACAAAATCGCGGATTTCCTCCACATACACCGTCGGATCGACATCGACACTATTCTTGTCATCATCATCAATGGTGGTATTCGGAATCACGTTAAACTCCTTATTCTCAAGCGTGCTGAGCAGAGCTCCCACCGCCCCACAATATCCCTCATGTTCCAAAAAAAGGGCCTTTACGGAGCCAGCGGACCAATATCGCATGGACATCGAAAGCAAATGCATCGCAATCTCATTGTGGTGGAAAAAGTTCCCCGAGTAAATGATTCGTTTGATTCCGTAGTTTTTCGCATGCAGGTTCGCTAACGAACCGATATTGTTTGTTATCATGTGCAAAATCGAGGCTAACACGTCTGCCTGCGAGTAGGCGGTGTCGTTGTACTCGCGACCCAGCTTCCCTTGCCATCACTCTCCCGAAACACGACTACCGAAGGAGCTCGCCACCACGCTGCCCTTCAGATTGAATTTGTCGTAGTCGCCGCCGTAGATGTCGCGCACAAGCATGTCCACGTTACTCTTGTTTCCTTGCGCCGCTTGCGCCAGTGACGCGTCGAAGCTCATTCCGCCCGTCAGCAGCCGCGCAAGGCCGAAGAAGGTGCCGCCGCCCATCGGACAGCCGCCCACGCGCTCGCAGATGTTTTCGCTGGTCACTTTCAGGATACTCACACCACTCCCGATGTTCACCAGGATGAACGGGTACACGCTCTGCTTCATCGGAATCACCACTTTATGAGGCTGCTCTCCGTTCTCGCCGGGGATGAAGGTGTAGCACTCATTTGGATAATGCTCCTGCAAAAAGGCAATTCCGCGAATGAGGCTCTCCAGCTCATCAGCCTTGGGACAGGGACGGTGCAGCACGCTCTCCAGTTGCGATTCGAACTTGAACGCACCTCCTCCCGACGCCGCCACGTTAAACGTCTCGGGAGAACATTTCAGGTTCTTCACCAACTCCAACGCATCCTAGACATCACGACCCCTCACCGAAACAACAGGAACGTCCGTCGTTTGAAACTTCAGGAAGTGCATGAACCCGTTCATCTTCCGTATCCTGATTTCGTACTTGGAATCATCCACGCTCTGGTCAGCGATCTTTGCATTGTACCGTTTGTGAAACTTGATGAATTCCGTCATTCTGTGAATCTTCAAATCACAATGATGTCTCCAAACTCACGTCCTCGACGTTTCCCAGACAATTGGACGGCTCGAAATAGACGCACTTGGTAAGTGTCCCTCCAATATCAATTCCAAAGAGCGGCTTGTTCACCTCATGTCTAGGATCACACGAACAACTTAGCCAAACTTCACCCAACTGGTATAGTCCGCGAACTGCTTGACGCTCTCTTCACCGTCGCAATCTTCCATCATGATCGAGGAATAGGGAATCATAGAAACAGAGAATCAAAGGCCCCCACTTTTGAAGAATAACCGTTATTGGAATCACGAAAGGCAGTGACGTAATCTGGTGAGAAGGGACGTCATATTCCTTTCTTTGAGTTTCGGCGGTCAGACATCCAAGGACATTATTCCCATGATGATGGGAAAGGAGTCGAATTACCTCACCTATTGCTTCTGTTATTCATCACAACATCCTTTATGCGAATACTTGCATTTGTTATCATCCATCGTACCATACCAACAAACAACACTCATATACACTACAGTAAAGAACAAATGGTTAGTTTCTGCCACGACCTCTACCACGACCTCTGCGACCCTTCGACGCCTGCACGCGGGCTGGATTGTTCTTCGGAGCATCGTCAATTAGATACGCGTCCAGATTAATGCTACAAATCAAAAGGAAGACGCAGATCACACCTCTCCGGCAGAATAACGTATCGGATGCTGCTTCCGCGCACACTCATCGAGTCCAATGAAACGGGATTTCGTCCCTTGATTGTCATCTTCACAGCCTTCAAATGTGTATTCATGGCAATATCAACGCCTGATTTTCATTCCACATATCAAACCAATTTACCTGTAATCGTTCCGACAATGATCGTACCGTTCTTCAACTCGATCGTCACGCTCTCCGTCGAGAGCTTCATCAAGAATCTATAGCATCATAACCGACTCTTCTATCTCACCTAACAAGTTTCATTGCTCAGAAGTGGAGGGCTCCAGCACACTCTATTTTTGAATGTGAGAGACCCAAATGGCCCAATTTCATACTTGTTTCCAAACAAACACATATTCATCCATTAATCATTCCATACCCACCTCTTCTCTACAAATCACCTTCCTTTGCAAGGGTCCCTACTCATCGTCGGCGCTTCCTCCATCGGGGTCGCTGCCGGAACAGGAGACATCTCTCTCATCGCAGAAGACACTTCAGGAGAATTCACCACGCCAGCCGTGATCTTCATGTCTATAAGTGAAATGCCGTTTCCTCCCTCACCATACACCAGCGTCTGTCTCTTCGCCACCTGGATCGTTGAATTCACACGCGACTGCAAGATCGGTATCACCACCTGATCAAAGCTCTCATACACCTCCAGCGGCATTCCGTTTAGAATCAGCTCCATCACATGATCGTCCACCGTCTTCCATCACCTTCCAACCGCACCCCTACCTTCATCATGTACATCTGCATCCACTGTATGGCCTTCTGTCTCACAGCGTCATCCGTCTGCCAAATGTGAAGCAGCGACGTCACGCAATCATCCTGCAGACTGTATCCGGGATCATCATATCGGCGATCATCCGTCACCCACTCCGCGAGGCGTTTCACCACACGTTCCTGCTCTCCCGCCTCTTTCCGCGCAATATCCACATCCTCCATCGACATCAACTGGCGATCTTGTGATCGACGCGCCTCGCGCTCATGCGCCAATTCTTCTTCTAAAGCGCGTTTCTCCTCTCCCGCGGTTCTTTCCAACTCCTTTCGCGCCGTTTCCGCCTCCTTCTCTACGATCGATTCTCCCGCGGGTTTCTACGTTCCGCCACCGCCGCCTCCAGTTTCTTCTCCAACGCTGCGAGTTGTTTCTTGTGTGTATCTTCGTCCTACATGTCATCGCCATTGAGAGATCCCACAGACACCAAATAATCGATGCGCGCTTGCACCAGTTGCGCCTCCTTTGCCTGATTGGCGCTTTCTAGACCTTGGATGGTTGCTCCTTGGAATCAACATGGAAATGAGATTTTACGAAGCGATTGCTCTGTTTCGTTCTTTTCGTGACGCAGAGAAGCGGTTTCCTCGACAAGCTCCGCGATGTGCTTCCGATGCTCTTCTTCGCGAGCAGCCTGCATGAAAACACATGGAAACGGATTACCCATTCGGCAGATGCCTGCTGGTAGCGAGAAGTCAATTCCGCCAGCTGATCGTCGAGATGCTTCATGTCCGCTTGGTAGCGAGCGAGGAACTCGCCGTAGCCGTTGTCGCTGCGAGGAGGGAGGACGGGAGGGAGATCGACGGGAGCTGGTGGATGAGCAGCGGCCAATGCCGCCATCGTACTATTTGTGGACTTTGAAACCTTTTCTTCGGAGAGTTTCATCTGGAGGGCGATGCATTGCGATTTGTACTGCGAGCTACGAGTGCGCTCCACCTATCAATTTGTTTACCAACGGCTTCCATACCTCCAGCTCTCCTTTCAAATCCGCCATTGCCGCCTCCTGGTCATCGTGGGCCTTTTGGATGGATATCATTTTCTCCGTTGTCGATTGCATAGCCGCCTTCAGCGACTCCACATCCTTCTTTTCCCCGGTGAGCTGCGTTTGTACTACATGGGATTCTCTGAAACAGAATCTACGTTCCTCGATGATGGCATTCTTACTCTTGATCACGGCGTTCATTTCCTCCTGGTATCTACGAAAGACGCATCTCTCCTCTCCTACTTTACAAACCCGTCGATCACCGCTTTGTTCCGCTGCTGCATCGATTCCATCTCTATTCTCCGAAGAGTACACTCCGAACCTATTCTTAACGACAACTCCTCAAACACACAGCTCTCTTTCGGATCCGTCGTCTCTGGGACATCGACACTCGGATTTTCTTGCGTAGGATCGCTTGCGTCATGTGGAACACATGGCGTCTCAGTTTCCGTTCCCTCATTTCGTTGTTCTCCGTCTTGTGGGGACGCGACCTTTTCGGGAGATTGTTCCGGATTCATAGAAAAACAGTGTCGACACCTCCCATTGCTCATTATTTGTATTTGTGTAGTGTGAAACAAACTAGTGTACTGCTCCAAATCTGTTGTCAGCATTTTCACAACATTCTCCAGCTGATCATTTCCTCCCAGACGCTTGATCTCATCGCAGATCTCGTCTGCGAGACGCAGTGCCTCCAGTCGCGTATCCTCTAAGCAGCCCTTTCATCATCACTCCTTAACACATGTACATATTCCTCAATTACCTTCTTTGCATACAACTTTAGTTCTATTTTATCCGTGCGCTGCTTGAGAATGTTGATCAGTCGATGATCCGAGGGATTCTTGTGAATGCATTGAATGATCGGATAGGAGAACTACCATTCTCAGCCACTGCCATTCATACCTTTCCCTCTGTGATATCCTCGAAGAAGCACTTCTCCTTGGCGTACTTCTCGCTGCAAATGTTGATGTAGTCATCGCGGATCTGGTAGAAGACTCCAATGAGATACTGCGTTGACATCACCCTCTTACGCCTACCAAGAGATGGGTGTAATCCTGATGGTTGTCGCTGAATGCCTGCATCAGTCCAATCGACAACCGCAGCAGTCCTCCCGTTTCTCATCATCACCCACTCCAATCATCGATACTGTCGGATATCATCTGCTTGTACTCGTCTTCCGACGGGCAGATGAGGTGGTCGCGCCAGTAAATGTCCATACCCTTGCGTCATTCCCTCCTCCAAGTCGCACCTGACCGTGATGGAGACTGATTAATTCCCGAATGAACACGTCCAAGGCATCGTCATTGTGGAGACTGCGGCACTACGGGAACAATTCACACCCAAACACACCTTCTCCAATGCCAAGAAGTAGACATAGTTTGCAGCGTTGATCGTGGACGCAACGCCAAACACTTCGTGTGCGACTACGGATAAAAACAATATCATCAATGCAGACCCGGAACACCTCGCCGTTGTTTGGAATTGTCCTCGATATCGTCGATCCTATATAGCAATAAACGCGATTCACTTGCATTAGACTGGATACATGAAGCGAGTTGATGATGTCACGGATCTTCACCAAAACATCTTCTGGTATCTTCAGCCACTGCTGGAACACATCAATGAGCAAGCTGCGGATGTTTTTTCCTGGAACATGGAGCAAGTATTCGTAACTCTCAAGCAGGCACTACCAATCAACGACATAGTGATTGTTTACTTCTTCTGCCATGAGGGATTCAGTATTAAAGAAACAATGACGGTCAATGAGAATAATCAACTACTTTAACGCGACTGGAGTCCTTCGGGTCCTTTTGAAGTATGTTACATGACAGCAGAAGTCGGATGCTTTCGCTCGACAGCTGTTCTGGCGAGAGTGTACTGTACTTGTCCGTTGCTTCTGTGCTCAGCGCCCTTTGGATGCATTCCTGATTGTCATCATCCATAGGGATCTTACCTCCAAGATGGTCAGAATCTCCTTCGACAACAGCAGACTCGGATTGGTGGAGGACTAGCATGAAACCATGAACCTCATTCCTACCTTGCGATTCCCATAGCAAATGGTCAGCAGGTCCTTGATCTCGTCGATCAGGATCCTGTTTGCCTTCTGCAGCCGCGTGTGCTCCGATTTGTACATGTCCATGTCTCGCTCAAAGAGGGAGGTGTCGTTCCCGTTGAGACTCTCTAGCTGCCGCGAGTTGTCCTCACTGTGTCGCTCCAACTCCATTCGCATTTCCGTCAAGTACGCATTCGTCTGAGCGAGTCTACGATGCAAGAGGAATCCATGAATGACCCCTGTTTCTCCTCCGTCATCTTCTCGATACAGCCCTGATAGTACGCGATCGCGTTCTTCAATTGTGTGCATCCAGAATCCACGTCGCGGAGAAGCAACTCCTCCTTCTCCTCCTCCGTCAGTTCCGATATTCCCACTACGATAAACACAAACACAATGTCCTGCTTTCATCCAAATAGGATCCAGACTCCCGCTCCTTGGCAAGTCGCAACTCCGCCTCCAGTTGCAACGATAGAATGTCATTCCGCGTCTTCTGCATTGTAGTATACCGCATACAGGAATACGCCATCGCTGCCAGTACCAACCGATTGGAGCAGCTGAGATGCCTATGCTATGATACAAGATGACAGTTCAAACTGTGTTTAGCTGTTCCTGGAGATCGGACAACTGGAACGGCATTTGTGTGAATCACAATTCGCTTGCGTGAAGGATTCTCTTCTCCCCTCGATGAAGACGTTAGCTCAGAAGTCGGTTGCTGCTGTTCGAAAGGCCAATAAGCAGTGGAAGATCAGTCTTTGCTCTGGAGCCATGATGGAGCTGGTTCGATGCATGGAGACACACAACTCTAACGTGTCGGCTTGCAGAGGCGCCATCGAAGCCATGAGCCAGTGCATGGCTGGAAAGAGAGTAGGTTCCTCCCGTTCTGTTCTCATCCGCTAGTACCAAATGGGCTACAAGGCGAACCATCCTTTTGCTGATCCTGCCTTGTTGAACGAGTTGCTGAGAAGACAGCACTAATGAATCGCCCTATGCCTTGTTATCTTTAGTACATGTGTTTGTTGTGAGAATTGATTCCGATCTGCCCTTGTTCCTTCTTTCTTACTCTGTCCCAATGCCATTCAAGCACATGTCCCACATTTTTCCATTGGTTCCCTCACTACTACTCAGTATCATTCTATCTCCACAACACATCTCTCCCTTTTCCTTGCTCTCATGAAACTTCAGACGATCAAAATCCTGCTCCTCGTGTTTCTAACGTGCTTAACGACGGTTCAGGTAACGGTGATGCGCTACAGTCGTATTGTGAGCCCAACCAAGTTGTTGTCTCTATCTCGCTTCAATCCTAGATATATTGTGTCAACAACGGTGATTCTGTCGGAGGGACTGAAGGTTCTGTGCTGTATCGTGTTCTACTGTAGGGAGGAGGGATTTGTGCGAGGGATCAAGGTAGTATCCTTGAGTTTCCCTCTTCTGTAGATTATCATCCAAGAAGTGTTCATAAAGTGGCGACGCACGCTTCTTCTCTTTGTCCCAGCATTCCTGTATGCCATTCAGAACAATCTCCTGTATGGTGAAGTCCTCTTCCTCAGATCGCTAGTCTCGTTGCCATTACGAATTTGGACTCCGCTATCTACTCCGTCACCTACCAGATGAAGATTCTGACAACGGCGCTCTTCTCCGTGTTCCTCCTCCACAAGCATCTCTCTCTTCGCAAATGGATCGCCTTGATCATCATTGTTCCCGGCGTTGGTCTCGTGGAACTCAGCAGCAAGAGTGCCACCATGAAGATGAATACGACGGCGCAGGATCCCCTCCTCGGCTTCATCTGCATCGTCATCTGCTCTCTCACGAGTGGATTCGCTGGAGTCTTCTTTGAGATGGTCTTGAAGGGAAAAACGAAGAGCAACATTTGGATTCAGAGCATTCAGCTGTGTCTTGCCACCTGCTTCTTCTGCTGTCTGAATGCTATGACCAAGGACCTCCCGAGAATTCGCGATGAGGGTTTCTTTACCGGATACAATGTGTACACGTGGATCACCATCTTCTTGAATGTGATGATTCCATGTCCTCTCGAGTTGTAGGGACTCTCCGGCGTCGTCATCGCCGCAGTCGTGAATTACACAGACAACATTGTGAAGGGTCTCTCCTCCTGTCTCTCGATGGTGCTTTCCTGCATTGATATCCTTTCCTTCCCCCTGTACCACTTCCTTCACGACACTGTCTAGATTTGTGTTCGGATTCAAGTTCACTGGGAACTTCCTTGTTGGTGCGACTCTCGTCTTTGTAGCGCTCATCCTTTATAACTTCAATGGCACTCCCGTGAAAAACGAAAAGGTTTAATGCGCTTCTTTGTTTGAACACACACAATCATAAAGGGATTACAGTTTCACGCCAGACATTGTGTTGATTTTCTCTTTCTCGATACGCAGATACTAGCTGTCACTCAACGGAGGAACACCTACATAGGTGGAGTTCTTCAGACTGTCACACACGCGTTCCATCACCTGGGGAGAACTACAGAACTGAAGGAAAAACATCGGTCCCTCCGTATATGTTTTTGAATTGGCCTTACTGAACAACGGGTACCTACATCCATCACCAGATCCCTCACAGAACGCACCTGAAGATTTGGTTTCCCGTGTTGTATATTCGCTGAAATACACCACCGTTGTTTATAACGTATTTCGCAGTTTCCACGAACTTGTTGTAGATGGAGGCGGCTGCAAGGTCGTTGCGTGTTACCAACAGTATTCTGTAGAATGGCATGATCACGGACCAATCTGCTCCTTTTTCTCTGAGTTGGAAATCGATTTGCGAGCTCGCCAGCAATCGGAAATTCCCGCGGAAAGCGGATTCTCCTCATTTCGCATTCCGTGAAGTTTGGAAAGAAGTGGGATTGTCCTGAGCGCTCTACCCAATTGCCAACTCCATCATGTCTTTAGTCAATCGATTGTGTCGAACGTATTTTACGCGAATCACTCCCGTGGTGTCTCTATTCCCAGAGAGGAAGATATTGGATAAGTTGGAACGGAGACAGATTGATCGCCGGAAGTATGCGTCCTATTTGGAGCGTTTGTATTTCCGATTCGTCTTCATCTGTAGAGCAAAAGCAGAAGCAATATGATAGAGAACTGGAAAGAGCAATTGTGGAGAGAACCAAATCGTACAAAGAATGGGAATATGAAATCGATCAGGCGAAGCGAAACATTTTCAAAAAGTATGTCAGCAAGATGGACGAAACCCATCCCTTTATGGTGGATGACTACCGCATGGAAGTGGCAAAGGAGATGCACCGAATCGACTCTTTCTATGAGCCTATTATCCAGCGAGAAGCAGACGTCTTGCGAGCCAAACGCGCCCGAGGACTGGTATCTCTTCTCTCTCCGTATCACGTAGATTCATATCGAACCGGAGCCTTTTCATTTGGCAGGGCTGGACGAGGTTATTCCCGAGATCCATCGTCTTCTCGCGGAGGAGGAGGAACCTCAACAGGTGGAGGCGAAGGAGACGAAGAGGAAACTGCTCAAATCAATTGTGTGTTGCCAACAAAGAGACCATTGACTAGCATTAACAAAATTACAAACCAAGACTGCTCAATCCAGGAAAACCACTCTTCGTGTTCGATTTCGCTTCCGTTTCGAGTTTGTCCTGAGCTGTGCACACACGAATGATTTCACGCTTGTTCGTCTCCAAGATGCGTCCACCCAAACACAACTCGTTCAGAACATGATAGGCCTTATCGTAGTTGAAGATGATATCCAGCTCGCACACCTACACCCTAACATCTCCCTCCTGCTGCTACATTTCCAAAGTACTGGTCTAATACCTCCACATAGTGCTGAATGAACTCCAGGGCCATCAACTCATTCTCGTCCTTATCAATGGAGATGATAAAATATAATGAAGCATATCTACCCATCAGGAACGTCAACACAATTCAAACCTCTTGAATACAATCTTCGAGTCCTTCTGTTCAATATAGTTACAGTAACGAGTCGGACGTGACAACACTTGGTTCACTGCGTTTCGAGTGATACTCTGAATTTCCTAACAACATGAGCGATCCATTGCCGACATAATACACGAGGAGTCGCCCCATTATAAAACTGTTGAAGTCGAATCTTTCCCTGACGGCTTATCAGCAGCAACCATTGAATCTATCCATTACTCTTAGACCGTACTATCCACCATTGGAAACACACGATTTGAATACGCTTTTCAATGCTACTTTGGTTCAGGCTTCGTACCGCATCATGAAGGATTTGGGATCTGTGGGATCGCCAAGATCTCCCTTTTCCATGGATCGTTCCTGTATACGGTACTCCCCAGTCCATCTACACTCCAGAAGAAACGAGTCAAATTGTTTCCTTCGATTACTGCTGTCCCTACAGCGCGTGTATTCTTAGCAGTCCCCATGAAACGGATGCGGATCGTGGAAGATGACAAGGAAAACGATAGACATGTGAATGGGCATTCGTTTTAACTGATGTGCAGAAGTATTTTTCCGAGTTGGAGTGCGAGTACAAGAGGCAAATCGAGTACTACAAGGAGGAGGAGCACAAGGCGAAAAAGGCCCTTCGTCAGCAGGAGCTTGATTTTATTCGTCAGCGTCAAGAATTAGAACAAGAATTAGAGAAACAACAGTCCATCGTATGAATATACACTCTCCCTCCCATGTAGTCTTCAGAACTGAAGCTCCAGGTACTGTCCCTTCGAGGAGAACTGGAATCGGCAAGCAACGATCTGGAGTCATCAATTGTGAGTCTCTCTAACCGCAGCGTCTTGTCGGAGAGGCCGTCGATTGTGAAGAGTGACGACGAGATGGAATCGCTTCAAAAGAAGTACGAGAGCGCAATGAAGGAGCTGGAGGAGCTTCGCTCTTTCAAGCAAAAGGTCGAGGAAAGTTTGCAGAAGGGAGGATTCTCGTTTTGGGACACACGCATTCTCCATCTTCGGGAGAATCCGTACTCGGAACTGAAGGAGAAGAAAGAGGATGCATTGAAGCAGCAGCTGGAGACACTCCGAAGCAAGATCCAGCCTTTTTCGCCTGTAAGTGTGACCTCTCCGCGAGCAGATTCGTCTGTGGCGCCTCTGAATGATTCGACGTGCAAGGAGGAAATCGAAACACTGAAGAAACGAATCGAACGGATGAAGGAAGTGTTTGCCGCCCAGACAAACCGATTTCGAGATGCAGTGTAGCATTTGCTTGGCATTTTCACTGTAGGTATCAACTGACGGGTTGGAACATTGACTTGAGTCTTCACGAAAACCGTCTGCGTCTGAAATCGAGGTATGCGTCGAAACGCGAAGACACCATCGAATTGATGTGGTAGGGGAGGGAAGAGAATGACGATGACAGGAAGGACACCGATCAGTTTGAGCTCCTGGATACAGCCTTTGTCAATAGTTTGGATTCGCACTTGTTCACGTTCATTACTGTCAGTAATTCCTATCCCGTGTTTTTGAGTGCGGTGACGCAGGATCTCTTTGAGAAGCAAACCATGTATGCTTCCGTTTCATAGTTGCAAGGACGATTTGTTTTCCGATACAAACAGAGAACACACGAATTAATCTGTCTTCTCCTTCACACTACTCTGGACCTTCCACATGTATCCATAATAGGGAAGACCGATCAAGTACGGAGACAGCTACGAATGAAAAGACGAAATGACGCAATACCACGATCCAAAATCCCTTGATATCACTCCAGAAAAGCGATCCCAGGTACAAGCACAGACATAGAGCGGAAAGAATACAATACGAGATGAAGATCACTCGATAGTTATACTCCTCCGACGGAGTGAGCAATTTCTTGATGAGGGACATTCTTTGTTGAGAAGACAACGAGCGCAGTAAAAGGGTCAACGAATTGGGCCCATTCAAACAATAACTCGCTATTCCTCATAAAAGGCAACCGTAGTGTCCTATTATTTGTGTTGAGTAAAAGGAAGATCTACAACAACTAAAATGACTACCTTTCAGCAGTTTCAGGAAGGAATGAGTTCCGATGAAATAGAAGAGAAGCTGAAGTACGTGAAGCTTGTGCTTTCCGTTGCAAAGGAAATGGGAAAGACGGAAACGATTAACTCCCTGCTTCCTTTTCTAAATGGTGAGAATGACAGCTCTCTCTTATGCGATAGATTGGTGTCCCGATAATGACGATGAGGCACTCACTGCACTGGCCAAAGAAATCTACACATTAAACGAGTTGTTCACGTCCGATGAAATGAAGTTTGTTTTACCGATTTTGAAGCATCTTGCGACGACGGAGGAGGTCGTTGTACGCGATGCTGTAGGAGCTGCAGTTGCGGTGATGAGGATTAGGCTGTGGACAGCATCAACAAGATTGTGGAGAACATGTCTCCCGACGTTGTGTGTGACGAAATGGTTTCCGTGATCGAGGATCTCTTCCATGATGATTGGTTCACTCCGCGCGTGTCCTCTGCCTCTCTCATTTCAAAAGTGAGGTCGTTGGAATTGTGTGATGTAGGTGTATCAAAAGATCGTTTCCTTGACCGGAACACGTGATGTCTCGGAGCAGCTGAAGTCCCTTCGCGACTGTTTCTTCTCTCTCTGTAAAGACGACACTCCGATGGTGCGTCGCGCGGCAGCGAAGAACATCTCCGCCGTCTTCGCCGTCTTCGAGGACGAGTACATTAGTCTCTTCGTCGCGCAGTACGACGAGTTCATGCGCAGCGACGACGTACGTCTCTCTCTGGCCACTCACGGCAGGAGGCGATCAAGCTCACGCTGCTGAGCTTCACCAAGGAGCTGCTGCAGCGTCTGAAGGAGGAAGCGGACCGCGCGAAGGTGCTCGCGCTCTTCCAGAACGCGATGGAGTCGCGCTCCTACAAGATCCGCGAGGCGGCGGCGCTGGAGGTGGGCGCGGTAGCCAAGATTCTCGGCAGCGCAGCCTTCTCACAACAGCTGCTGGAGACCTTCGTGAACCTGCTGAAGGACAACAACACGGAGGTGAAGAAGAACGCGATCAAGCAGCTGACGCCGCTGAGCGCGGTGCTGCCACGCGAGGCCTTTCTGAGCAAGCTGTTTCCGTTCATCTCCACGCTGGCGACCGACACCAACGCGGCGATCACGTAGCGGCGAGAGAGAGAGTGAACGGTAGCGAGCAGATCGCCAGCGTCGTGATCGACCTGGCGCCCGCCTTCCCCGAGAAGACGGCGGCGCTCTTCGACCTGCTGCTGACGTCGCCCACGCCGCAGGTGCGACTGCTGCTGCTGCGTCGGCTGAATGAGGTGACGCTGAACGAGTCGCTCGTGCGTTGCGTGGTGCTGGACGAGAGTCTCGACGGCCCCGACTGGCGCGTGCGAGAAGAGGTGGCCAAGCATATGGCCTGTCTCCTCTCCGCCACCAAGGACTCCCCGCAGCAGGCGAAGCTCCTAGAGATCGTGGGTGTGCGGGAGAGGCCTCATGGACAGTATCTTCACCTCTTCGTGGACACCGTCAGCAAGGTGCGCGAGACCTGTCGCGCGTCGCTCGCCGCCGTCGTCACCGCGCTAGGAGCGGACTTCGTCTTCAGCAACGTGCGGGTGCGGCGCGGGGACCATTGTAGATTATCGACAAGCTCGCCGCGCAGTATGCAGAGACCACCAATTACCTCCTGCAGTTCAACACGCTGTACGCATACGAGGTCGTCGTCCGCATGGCGCCGAAGGACCCGCGCAGCCTCCCGCTGCTGAACACGATCGTGACGGAGCTCTCGGTAGGCGTGGAGGAGGCGGGTGAGCGACAGAACTCGGTCCCCAACCTCCGCTTCATCAGCTGCCGCATCCTCACGGACCTGGGAGAAGTGCTTCCTGCGGATGTGAAGAGCGCGACGCTCGCGAAGATGAAGGAGCTCGTGAAGGATGAAGACCGCGACGTGAGGTCGTTCGCCACGAAGGGCGTTCAGAAGCTTAGTTCACTGTAATTTGCGTTTGGCTGTGTTTTCGGTAATCATGTTGGTTTCTGTGTGTTGGTTTCAGTATTGGTGTATGTAGTGGTTTTTATTGATCACTTGATTGCTTCTCATCATACTATTCATAAATGATCCTCCCATCAACTATTCTATCAACAATCACATCACTGGCTCTGAAAGGCATTATACAAAACTCGGGAGGCTCCGTTCTCTTCGTACATTGCGCGCGTAACCACCTGACTGGCAAACTCGGGACTCCGAGCCAACAGAGCGCCGCCTCGCCACGTGTCGCCAATGGAACTGCATCGGAGCCGCTCCACAAACCTACTCGTCCGCCTTGTACAGCTGTAGCGGCGTCCCCTCCTCCACGTACGGCGTCACGTCCTGCGTGCAATGAAGGACTCCCCAGCGACTCCTCAAGGATATGAAAACCGCTCGACGAAGTTGGGAATGGTGACGTTGCCTCCCGTCAGCAGGACGTTGCTCAGTAACAGTTCGCGCACTCCCGGCGCGAACGATCGCATGCAGCGTCCCACCGTCTCCGCGATTCCCGCCTGACGAATACCAATGTCGGAGGGGTTGAAAAGGGCCTCCGGAACCATGAATCGCTCGTTTCCAAGCACGAGGATCTGCTGACTCGGATCCGCTCGCTGTCCCGGCTTCTAGAACTCATCTTCCATTTGTGCTGCAACCAGCTCATAGCCGGTTGAGGACGTCACGTAATCGGGAAGAACGAAGACGACGCGCTTCTCGGAGGGATTCCGACGACATCGCTCGAGATCTGCGTCATATAACCGACTCAACCCCACCCTTATAGACGTCGAGAGAGAAGTAGCTGTACTGTTCCTTCAGCTTGTTCACGAGGAAGGTGGAGTCCTGGACGTTCACCTGGCGGAAGGAAAGTGTCTCCTTGAGGAGGTTGGTGAGCAGTTTTCCTCCCACGTTAACGCGACGCACCGCGTTCAGAACCACCTTACCGTCTACGATCGGCACCACGTGCGTGAAGGAAAAGCCGCTTTCAACAACAAGTCCTGTACGTGTTTGTTTTGAAAGATGTGTATCGGGGAGGTGCTGAAGATGGTTATGGAATGCCCATAGCGGCGCGGGCGCGGAAAGGAAGGAGTTGAACTGAAAATGTTCAAACACCACCTCCACAGACGCCTTCATGAGCGCGTCCATGTTGAATAGAGGCTGCGACATGTACAAACAATAATCTTGAGGATCCTATAGCGTTAAATGGAACGCGTATAACCACAATATGCAAGTGGTTCTCGTCAAAGAGACGATGCCATACCTTCGTCTCCAAATCGTAGTCTACCAAGTATCCTCTACACAAAATCAGCATAGAGGATGACGCACTTCTCAATAGGCCGATAATACAACAGTTGGGAGTGATCGGAGACTCCCGTCAGCGTATCGTCACCAACCAGTTCATGCAGTGATTTCTTGATTCTTGCAGTCACGTTCGGCATGACACTGGAATGAGCATCAACACCATCGGCCTTACATCGAAGGAGAATCGTCGGAGGCCATTCCCGCCTTGATCGTGCTCCCTCCGTTGTCCAATACCAGGACTGGGGTCTGCATTGAGGTGATTTGTAAGAAACACACCACATAAATAAAACTATCACTCTTCTTTACTCTCATTTTCGCCTTCCTCTTGTGTCGTTTCGGAAGTACCCTTCTGCTCCCGCTTCTCCATGATTTTCTCGACAGTGTCTTCTACCTTCTCGTCAAACGGTTTAGACAAGTGGAAAAAACGCTGCAGTACATTGTACGCAGACAGGACCGATTTCTAGGTTTCACACTGTCTTCACTACTACATTCCAGTATCTGCAAATGGTGGTGCGCGCTACTTCCACGTAGTCGATCGATGTGGGCAACTCTCCCATCTAGTCCATGGCAATTCAAGAAAAGAGAGTACAGACTGTGTGAAAAAGGGATCGTGGACAGAGCGAACGAGTTCGTTGTGGATGCGGTTGTTCTACTCCTAAACCTTCTCTCCCTCTCGGTACACGGAAGGTCAGTTCGTTCGAAGTGAACCGGTATCCCACATAGCCGACAGCAATTCCAGAGACGAACGCCAGTGTCCTGTGTGCAATTGCAAACCCCCTATCCCGTGAATCCTTCTGTTAAACACCTACATAAGTGGAACGAGCCGTTAAGAGGAAATGAATGATCGCAACAAACAACACTCCACTTAATCCACCTTAAGGGAACCGTAAATCTTCTTCGTGAAGAAGAGACACGAATAGAAGCTCACCGTTCCACACGCTAACGAGAAGCAGCCACAAATCATCACCATAAGACACAAGTAGAGAATCACTAGCGGTCACGCGAAGCCTCCTTCCCTACCAGAAACCGGCTTGTTGATTCCAAGTCGGATCATATAATAAACGGCGAATAGGAAGATGAAGAGTCCAGTACAAGCAGTATCTGTGAACGAACTCCACCACCACTTGTAGTCCTCATGCGCGAGTCGGAAGTAGCAGATGACGATAGCGATTTCCGCCGTCGTGACGATCATCAAGAAGAAGATGACGAGGAGGAAGCCGAAGACCGCGTAGATCTGATGGAGCAGCACGGAGGACATCATGAAATAGATCTCGAGGAAGATGGTGCCGAAGGGGACGCAGCTTCCCACGAGGCAGGTAAGCGCGGGATGAAGGTACCACGGCTGGGGAGGAATCTGCCGCTCGATGTGGTTGGTTCGCACCGGCATGTGGTACTTGGGGAGCTTGTAGGCCACGAAGCTACCCAAGAAGGCCAGCGGAATGGAGATGGCGAACCAGAGTCCCGCCAGCTTCAGCACGGAGGCTGTTTGTGAGCGAGGAACCACACCTACTGAAGTGGATGAACTGCGGAGACTTGAGGATGTACCAGAGGATGTTCATGCAGGAGGTAATGACCATGAGGATGCCTGGAAGGAGACAGCTCACCAGCATGATGACGTAGGTGTAGTGCTTGCCTCCAAAGTACTGATTGCTAGGGGACGAGGACGCCACGAGACCTACAGTCGCGCGGAGGAGAAGCCGGCGAGGAATGCCATGAAGAAGAAGAGGATGACGGCCGCGGTGAGAAGGCTGCCGCGGTGCACCGGTGAGAGAATGCCCAGCGCCGCCAGCACGATCACCATCGTCAGCGTCCAGAAGACCTGAACGCCCGTGCCGATGACCGACGCGAACAGGTCGGGATGGGTGGGAGGACGGAACACGTCGCCGTGAATCAGCTTCCAGCCACTGTCTTCGACGGCGTCCAGACGCTCCTCCTCCGTCTATGTGAGAGTGTCTCGACGTGTCTACGATGGAGTTGTAGCGATTGATGTCTCGCGACAGCGTGCGAAGAATGATCACGCCCACGACAGCCTAGCTCACAGACCTCCCGCTCGCCTACCGAGAGGAGCAGCGCCATGAGCAGGGAGTTGGTGAGAGAAAACCAGTGGACACCCTTGTCCTCGTTGTTGTACAGGTAAATGTCCCAGCGTGATCCGTAGGGGATCGCGCTCTCCTCGAACTTCACACTGTAGGAGAAGATGATCTCGTGGGGAGTGTCCACGGTCTAGCGGTGAATGGGGAGCGAGAGAATGACAGCGTGGCCCTGCTTGGTGCGAGCGATTAGCTTGTCTTTGTACTCAATGTAATCGACGCTGGAAGAAGAGACACGAACGCCAACGATGGTGTACTTGTCCGAGTTCTTATGGTAATCAATGGTGAAGGCAAGCTAGAGTGGAAACCACGAAACGATCGCACATGGTTGAAGAGGACGTGCGATCCTCCTACGTTGAGTCCGAGTGGATGCGTATCGTCAAACACCAATCCTTCCCCATCCTCACTCACCGATACACTGGCTGCGGGGAAGTCGTCGATAATCCTACGTTGCGTATTTCACTCCACAACGTACCACTGAACTTCGTACTCCTCCTCAATGCGCGCCTTCAACACCTTCACATCCTCCTCCGTTAACTTGACCGAACAGATCTTTTGCGGATAGAGGACGTTCTCCAGCATTTTGAACGACAGAGGAGTGTTCGAATACTCCTCTCCCGAGAGAGCGTTTCCAATGTTCATCGTTTGTTGGACAATCTTCTCAGGCTTGCAAACAGGGAGAGAATAATAATCCAAAGGGATTTGGGTCTTGGAGGAAGTCATGGAATTCACAAAAACAGGTATCTACGAAATGAAACCGATTTATCACTCCGTACACTCTCGTGCTCGCTGTACTCATTCATCCGAAAGAGACTTGCCGAACAACCCACAGCACATAATAGCAATACAGTGCTCAGTGTTTGAAAGATCATTCTGATGACTGTCAAGAATCGAGCAAATAGGAAGGAATACTCGAATCGATAATGATCGATCCAACAGAAATCGGATGTCCTTGGTATTCAAGGAGTCACTGAACGCGAGTATTGAATGGTGATCTCATAGTTTTTTTGTAGGAGGTAAGAATGAGTAACCGAATGTTCTTTCGTGGGTGAGAGGATCACCTGAAAGTGATGATAACTATTTTCTCGACACCACTGCAGTCAGTCATTGACATGCGCGGTCGTGGGGTGTTGTCATAGTTACACTGATTCTGTAATGTGGATAAACAATGACGAGTCAAAATAAACCATCTTTCGACTGAATGGTTGTGATGTCAATTCTCAATCGGAGTTGTTGGGCATACACACGCTAGACCTGACATATGCCAACCTAGATAGTGTCGGGGTATAAGTTGTGTAAAACGGCTGTGTACTTAGAGTTGATTATTATGTGTCCCATACATGATAATTGCTTGTGTACTCACATATTTGTAGTCGTGCTTTGTGTTTTCCTTGTTTGTTCCCATACATATCTATCAAGAACCACTAAACGTTCAAATCCAGAGTATCATTTCAAGAGTGTTGGAAGAATGACAGGAGAACCAGAGTTTGCCCAGTCGATTGAAACGCTTCAGGGATTCCAAAGGTTGGAGATGGCGTGGCTCTCACCAGGATAGAAAGTCATGGTGCCAGATGAAAGGGGAGGACGTCAAAAAGTGGAGAGAGGGAATCATGGTCTTGAAGGACAACATTCTGTACATATACAAAAGTGAAACCGTTCGGACTTGATTGCGCACTGATCGTTGTAGGCGAAGAGTCCTCAGATGATTATTGGACTGGATAAGTGCATGATCATGGTTCGTTGGATTTCATGGAATTCACGGGTAGTACGCAGCCGAGTATGACGGTCAGCAGAATGTCCTCCAGTTGAAGACCTTCACCGGACGCATCTTTTGCTTTGCTCTCCCGGAGTCAGTGCGCTGTTGGGAATGAACCGTAGAACGGAGGTGGTGAGCGAGTGGACACAGGATATGAAGGCCAGCGACTACACATCTCTGAAGGAAAAGGTGGTGTCCCTGGAGCAGGGACTTCAGGCGATCGGTCAGGCGCAGGTAGGATTCCGGACGCATTCTCATCGCAGGAGTCCAAGGCGAAGGAGGACCAGAACCGAATGATCCACCAGAACCAGGAGCGAGCGATCCGAAGCATCATCCGTGTCCGCTCCAGTCTCCTGGAGCGCCAGCGCATCCAGCTCTTCCTGCAGTGGGCGTCGTTCGCTCGCCAGCAGCAGGCAGTGGCGCGTCTTTCAGAGACGACGCAGGAGGCGATGCAGCGTCGCGAGGAGTCCTTCCAGCAGTCGCTGGCGGAGCTTCAGGGGAGGTGGGACGCCAGCAAGCAGGAGGCCGAGTCGCAGCTCCGCGAGCTTCAGTCGGCGGCCGTCCAGGAGTCGCGTCGCCACGCGATGCGGGAGATCCGGAGTCTCCTGGAGTCGCAGCGCGCGTCCATCCGCCAGCGCGCGTTCGTTCAGTGGATGCAGCGGGCGCTGGAGGCTGCACGGACGAGCGAGACGGCGACGCTGAAGGGACAGGTCGTTCAAGTAGAGTTGAAGGAGAGTTGTGAGGTAGATGGAGACGGAGCTGGAGACGCTGCGAGAGGACGCGAAGACGCTGGCGGAGAGCAAGAAGAGCGAGCTGGCGGAAGTTGAGGAGCGGAAGAAGAGCGAGCTGGCGGCGCTGGAGGCGAAGTACGCGGAGGACGAGAGACTGTACGAGGATCTGAAGAAGGAGCACACGGCGCTGAAGAACATGCTGGAGGAGACAATGGCTGCGAAGGAGAAGAGCGAGAAGGCGACGGAGGACCTGGCGAAGCAGGTGGAGCAGATGGCGTCCTCGCTGTCGGTGTTCCAGGAGGCAGCGTCGGGAAACTCGGAAGACGCCAAGGCGGTGGTGGCGCGCCTGCAGCTGCAGGTGAACGAGTTGCAGACGCGTCTGGAGTCGAGCCACCAGAGCGAGGAGGAGTATCGGCGCAAGTGGGAGACGCTGCAGGAGTTCTCGGTGGACGAGCTGCAGCGCGCGCAGGCTCGCATCGACGAGCTGACGGCCACCTGCGGACAACTAGTGCAGCAGGTGGAGGACGCGAACAACGGGAAAAACATGACGGCGCTGCTGGAGGAGCTGGAGGGGCTGAAGCTGGAGAAGGAGATGCTGATGACGCAGGTGCAGGAGGTGCAGAACCAGTACGAGGCGACGGTGGACGTCGTAAGCAACAGCAGCAACATTGCGATCGAGCGTGAGAACAAGCTCGACGAGATGAAGGAGAAGGTGAGCTCGCTGGAGAAGCAGTTGGAAGAGAAGACGCAGCGGGAGAAGGAGTTGGAGAAGGAGCTGTCGACGACGAAGGCGACGAGCGCTGCGACGATCGAGCAGCTGGAAGCTAGCGGCGAGGCGCAGAAGAAGGAGTTGACGCAACTGAAGCGTCGCACGCTAGCGCTGAAGAATATGGAGGAGAACATGAAGGACGTGGAGGATCTGCTGCAGCAGCGCGAGAAGCAGCTGAAGGACGTGCTGGAGCGCATCAAGAAGGCAGACCGTCGGAGCGACGAGGCGACTAAGGAGGCTGCGCAGTATCGCTCGGAGAACGAACAGCTGCGTCACCAGATGGAGAACTACCACTTCCGCGAGGGCGAGGCGGGAGAGGTTCTCGAGAAGGTGGTGGAGGTACAAGTGGACAAGCCGGAGACGCTGCAGCGGCTCTCAGCGTGTGGCTCGGAAATTGAGGAGCTGAAGGCGAAGATCGCGTCGCTGGAGGAGTCGCTGGAGAAGAAGCGACAGGAAGAGGAGGCAGCGAAGCGAGCCACCGAGGCGGTGCATGCGGCGAAGCCGCTTCCGCTGAAGTTCTTCCCGCTGTATCCGGAGCTGGAGGCGGTGGAGGAGGAGACGGAGTGTCTGCACGGCGCGCGTTTGGAGCCAGTGGAGTTCGAGGAGGGTGTGGAGCGCGAGCCTGTGAAGAAGAGCGAGATGCGGAATCCGGATGTTGTGAGAAGAGAGGAGGCGGAAAGAAAGAGAAAGGAGGAGGAGGAGAGAAAGAGGAGAGAAGAGGAGGAGCGTAAGAGAAGGGAAGAAGAAGAGAGAAAGAGGAAAGAAGAGGAGGAAAGAAAGAGAAAGGAAGAGGAGGAGAGGAAGCGAAGAGAAGAGGAGGAACGTAAGAGAAGGGAGGAAGAAGAAAGAAAGCGAAGAGAAGAAGAGGAGAGAAAGAAGCAGGAGGAGCAAAGCCAATCGACCCAGGAGCAAATTCCTGCTTCCAGCAATCCTTTTGCTGAGCCGGAAGCTTCCGTCGTTCCGGAGAACCCTTCGTCCGAGAAGGAGACGAATCCCTTCGATGAGCCGGAATCGTCGGAACCTGTAACGAATCCTTTTGCTGAAACCGAATCACCTGCCGAAGAACCAGCCGCCTCCAACCCGTTTGCTGAATCGCAATCCAATCCTTTCGACGAACCCAAATCCAATCCCTTCAATGACCATCAATCCAATCCCTTCGATGATCATCAATCCAATCCCTTCGACGAACCCGCAGCCACCTCCAACGAAGCTCCAGAGCCCGCTCCAACGACGCCTCTGAACCCCTTCGCGACCGAGACTCACGAAGACAACTTGCCGGCGGGAAACCCCTTCGCGGAACCCGAGAAACCCGTCGAGCCGACACCTGCTCCCGTCAACCCCTTCGATGAACCTGCGAGCGAGGTCCCTACACAGCCCGCTGAGGCGGAGAAGCCGGAGCAGACGACCTCGGTGAACCCGTTCGACGCGACGGAGCCGGAGGAAACGATGGCTTCCAACCCGTTCGAGGCTGTGGAGTCAGAGAAGAGCAAGCGATCGCTGTGGAAGAGTTTGAGCAGTCGGAAGAAGGACGAGGAGAAGCCGCGCAACAAGCTGATGGGCGGCGTCGGTCGGTTCCAGAGCATGCTGAAGACGGCGGCAGCGATGGGACAGTCGGCGTTCGCTAAGAAGAGCGAGGAGCCGGAGCATTTCCCCGATGTGAATACGGAGGAGCTGCAGCGGGGCATGGCGAGCAAGCCGGTGGAGTACTTCTTCAAGAACTGGCACTGCGCGGAGGAGGAGAAGAAGCACGTGTTTGAGTGGGTGAAGGCGGTTGTGGACAACGAGATGAAGGACAACGTGAGCGAGGTGACCGTTGAGAAGGCGTCGATGTTCGTAGGTGAGGAAGTGGAATTGAGAGGTAGGCGGAAGAGGCGTTCCGGACGTGTTTAGTTCCGTTGATGGGAGGAAAGGAGACGGTGAGAGTGGATTTGTCGGAGCTCCCGAATGAAGACGGCTCCTTCCAAGTGACAATTCGTGCCACGAAGAGGAATTAGAGGTGATTGTTGAAACAAACAAGAGACTCCTTGTACATTTCATTCACATTCCAGCCAGGTTTCATAAATCGAGGATGCATCGTCTGCTGGTCACATGAACAGAACACCTACCTCCAAGAAGTGCTTTCTCCACAAGATCATAAACTCGGAAGCCGCCTTCTGACGGTGAAGGAAAAGGACATTCAAGGATCCAGGATATGGATGGATTCTCACTCGCGAGAATGCTTCGCATCACGTGCTCTTCGGGAGACACGTACGTCGGGTCAACAGAATAGGCATTCAGATTGTTCACTACGCGTGAATGAATCAACTCATCCATTCCTTTGATCAGAATCGACATGTCAAAGTTGTGGACGCCTTCCGTTTCATCGAGCTGCATCGTCTTGTAAGGGTTGGGAGGAACAGCTTCCTCCGGATTCGCGTCCACGTCGCAGAGCGGCGAGGAATCGCTATCGCTGGACGCGTAGGCATCCCTCTTCTGGAAGTCCTCCTCCGATAGAATCTCGTAGCTGCAGTTCTCCGACTTCTTGGCACTGGACTCCTCGTTCTTCTGCCACAGCTCGCAGTTGTACTTCTGCAGGAACCGCAGCAGCTGTCTCTCCAGCTCCAGCTACGCTGAGAAGCCACTCACAGCGACACCTTTCGCGCGTTCGGAGGGTGGATGGAGCCCTCGTAGATGCGAATGAGAATCCCAGCGGTCTTCCTTGCAGCGATCACCTCCTTGTTGATGATGATCGGCATGCTGTTGTGCGCGAAGCCGAATTTCTTCAGGATCTGGTGGCTAAAGATGTCGTCGAACTTGTTGCAGCGCACGGAACAGGGAATCTGCGTCTCATCGTCTCTCTGAGCCTACGCAGAGCACCACGTTGTCGTGGTTGTTGTGGCTCTTCCACTTCTCCGGGAGGAAGCGACGATACTTGTGGGGGAGGATCGAGTGACACACGTAGTCCGTGTTTTTCCCGCAGACGACGCAAATGTTGTCAGTGGCCTCCAGTCGAATCGAGTTGCTCGGCGTTCTCGCTACGATTCACAGCAACATCCACTTGCACATTTCGGCTCGAACTTCAGCTGGACGGTGTACGGTTCCTCCTGCACGACGACTACTCTTCAGAGACGCTTCAAGAGATACTTCCGAGGCCTCGGTGGACGTACCAGTCGAGTTTCCGCTTGTTAATGCGGCAGAGCAGCTGTCCGTCGGGCGACACTGCCAGTGAGTTCGTTTGATGGGACAAACAGAGCCGACAGTCTTCGTAGACAGGTCGCTTCCGCTTCGTGTAGCCGCCGATTTTGACGCCATTGATGGAGGAGAGAGGGACATTGGAGTAGTGTTCGCCGTTCTCGTCCTTGACGAGGACGAAGGCCTTGTTGTTGGTCTCCGTGTCATTCACCGACGTCTAAAGGAAAAAGGGGACGGAAGGCGAACCTCGATCTCGTTCACTAACGACCACTCCAACACCGACAGCGGAGTCTTCTCGCTCGCCGCGTAGAGTCGGTAGAAGTAGAGGAAGACGGCGCGGGAGTAGTAGCTGTCGCACGCCGCGTAGTGGATTTGGGCGTCCGATAGCTCCTTCGCGTCCCAGTTGCCACAGCGGATCGCCGGGTCTGGTGGTCAGGTGTGCGAAACGACCTACCCTTGTTCAGCGTCACGTGGAGGTACTTCTCGGTCATGTACTGAAGACTGGTTCGCAGATCCTTGTGACCCATCAGATGGGCGGCATCTCTGTGTGAGTGGAGATGATTAGGCTCACGTGATGTCAACGACGCCGTTCACTTCGTCCACGACCATATACTTCAGGAGTTTTCGAATGTCGTCTCGAATGCCGACTCCCGATTTCAGAATACTAGGGTGCATATCCCTTCCATCGCCTACTTTTCGTCCTTCATCATCGCGTTTAGAGAGGGAGGGGGAAGGACATCCATCTGTTCGACTTGGATAATAATGTTCACGCTCTCAAAGGAGAGTTGGACGATCGAGAGAGGCGTCTACCGTTAACGAAGCAGATTTCCATCACATTGCGTGTCCATTCAGCGTCGAAACCGATTACCGTCTCTTTGAGCAAGTTGTACTGACGAACGAGCGATTCAAACTGTTCACAGGTACGAACAACATAAACCTAGGATTCACTCCGCTTGGAGTTTCTACAGGCCGATCTCCAACCGTCTGGGAGGAACGGAACGTGGAAAGAGCTGATTGCCGTTTTCGATTCTTCAGAAGCCAAATCGACGCAGACAGTACGGCTGCAGTAGCTGCACCCGCTACGATGAATCTGGATGCGTCTTTCATGGAGTGATTACAGATTAGTCTGCCTAACGAATCTTCCAAATCGAATGCCATTTGGAATACAGAGGATGCAGATGAATTTGGAACACTGGATATCTTCCACTCGTCTTTGATCGCAGCACGCCTTCACTCTAAACGAGATACTACCATCATATACGAATTCTACGTAAACAAACAAGACATCCTAAGATAATGGTACAGATTACAGAATCGTCTAAACAGAAAGGAGCTCACTTTGCCTTCTCCGCCACAACCTTCGCCACGACCAAGGTACAATCATCCATCTTTCCTCCGCGATACACCAAATCGAGATTCCGCGTCGCCACTCTCGACCAGGGCGTATCCGCATGCTCGTCGACCGCCACCTTCTGCGCCATCTCGCAGAGATACTTGCACATCACATCGAGTGGGACATGTCGGAATCCCCAGATGTACGAGACGAGTAGATCGTCGTGGAGATTATCGAAGATGCTTCGCTGGAGCCAGCAACGCACTCCTACCCGTCGGAGCCGCACACAATGATATCTCCCGACATGAGGTGAATCGACCGAATGACTCCATCCTCGGGCTTGTCACCGCCCTTGCTGCTCAGCTGGAAGGGACAGCCGAAGTAGTGTTGCTGTTCGGTGGAGCGATAGAAGATGTTTCCCTCGCGGATGACCATGATGCTACGTGAGAGCCGGTTCGCAGACCCACCCGATGTCGCCGATGATCAGTGTGTGGAGAATGTGGCTGTAGCGATTCAGAATGTGCAGTCCGAAGGTGCAGCTTCCCTGCGTGTTCTGGTCGACGTCGTGCTTCACCAGTTTCACACACTCCACTGGGTCCACGATGCCGAACTCGTCCACTACTTCGTGAGAGGGGAAGAGCGACTACTCATCTGTTCGCTGCCTTTGAGCAGCTGGTTGCCGTAGTCTTTGCTGTTGGCGCCCTGCGAGTGAGGAGGGGGAGTGAGAGAGACTTCGATGTGTACGCCGTCGGCGACGCCCAGCATGTGAAACGCGTTGCCTTTCGCCTTGTAGCGGTCGATGTAGGTGAAGCTGTCTTCGCAGATGTCCTTGTCTTGCGACTGGATGGTGTAGCCTCCGCAGAGAAGACCCAGGATCTTCCCGTTGTCCTTGTCTTTGGACACACCCGCCTTGTAGGCAGGAAGCGTGATTTTCAGATCACTACGCATTATGGATGGGAAAAAGGACGACTAGATGTCTCCCTGACCGTCGATGAAGTGACCACATGGAAACGACCACTTGATCTTCTTTTCGTTCTCCACATCGATGTTCTGTAACAACCATCCCGATCCCGTTCCAATGTTCGTGTGTCCCACACGGACGTGGGTCAACTCTCCCAGGTCCTGCTTCACCTTGAGAGGGACCACCACGGAGCTTCCTCGGGAAAATGACACACCGTTCGGAGGAGCAATCTCCATAATATCACTCTTCCCGTCCTTCCCAATGAGTTGCAGATACACGCTGGATTGAATTCCGGCTCCCCGACGACCAGACGTCTCAATCTACACTCTCGTGCCGCAAGACACACTCCTACAGTCGCCGTATACGTTGAGGCGAAACGGACAAACGTTTGGAAGGAAATGGGAGACGAAGGCAAAAACCCTCCCAAAAGACGACTCCCCATAATGCACCTCCTGAATGGTTGGGATGATCTCAACGTGTGGAGTGCACTGGCACTCCGCCGCAGTAGAGCGTACATTCCAAGAGAAAACGAGTGTCTTTGAAACGAAAAAGACCCTGCTGGAAAGGGAAAATTCCCGCGATGGAACTCTGAATCCCTTTTCCGTATCCCCTCATCCCTCCTATCAGCCAATCGATTTGGATCAGAGCGGAGGTGATGATGCTGAAGTAATTTGGGTTCTAGAATGATTACCCTTCTTTTGAATAGGCTGTTGGCGTATTTCTGTATTTGACGGATCAATTTCACACCAAAGAGAATATCATATAAATGATTACCACCTGTTCGCTAGAGGGATTTCCGAATCGGTAGATGTGTGGAAAATGATTCACTGAGAGATGTGTGCATTACTGTATTGTGAAGGGAGATCATTCAGACATCGATTATGAGAATGTGAACAACGACCGTTCTCTTCACTTTGTCGCGGTCAATCCAGTCATGGTATTCTAAACTACAAGTAGTCTCACTCTAGGTGTTTGGACTGAACCACTTGTTAGTGGCTTGTATGAAAGCGATTAACAGAGAAGAAACGGGGAAGAAGTTCATATCGGGAGATATCAATAGAGAGATCATGTACTCGTTGTCACCGTATGGTTGCTGGAGAGTATGAAGGTAGATCCAAGAACCTCAAGGAGATTATGAAAATGTTCTGTCCGTCTGCGGGAAGCCCTTTCGTTCTGTTGGTCAGCTTGGAGAGTGAGGATGCAATTGTAGGCAGTGATGCGCTGGTATTCCGTAGAGTTCATTTATCAAGACTAAAGGGCTGGAGGTTGAAAAGGACGATGCCATTCTCTCTCAGGACAAACCGGAAGCGGTAAAGCAGCAGATGATCCATCACTTTGGTATTACGGAAGAAGAGCTTTCCTTCTACTCACTTGCCGACCTGGTTCAGATGGGAGTGGGCATGAAGAATGTATAGTATTCTAGCATTTGTTTGAGAAATGAACAAACAAGGCAAACCGTCGTATTCAAGGAGCGAGAAGATCGTTCTGCTGCAAATGGAGCAATTGCTGCAGACACGATTGAATCGACTCAAAGTGGGAATGGGACATTAGAATAAGCTACTAGAACGAAGAGAGAGAAATCCAACTTGACATCCAAGAGTTACGGCATCGTCTCTCTGCATGCGATACGACTGCTGGACAGGAAACTCACAGCATTTCGGAGAATCCAACGGTTCCTAGTGAATCGGTTCCCACTTCCTACCAAGGCTCTATCTTGGAGGGAGGAGTGTACATTTGATCTGTTTGTTTGAATCACGCGTGATGGTACGAACTCATTTCTCGTTCCCTGCTATTATGGAGTGAAGATTGGGGAGGAAAACAAGAGCAAGCGTGACCGAGTGGTCCAAGGTGCTACGTTCAGGTCGTAGTGTGTTCGCACGCGTGGGTTCGAGTCCCACCGCTTGCATTTTTCTTTCTGCTGATTCATTATAGTGATGACGAGGTTCGTTTCAAACGACCAAGAGGTTTTATATTATGATGCTGTGTATGCGCATGTATTAGGGGAGGATCCGAACGCATTGTCGGGGAAATCGGCTGTTTCGTTCCTATTGCGATCGGGATTGCCAATGGAGACGATCAAGAAGGTAGTTCTGTCGTATAACCTCTCTCGAAGATTTGGGTCACTGCGATCCCTTCACGTGCTCTAGAAATAGATAAGGATGGATTCTGTGACATTCTGCATTGTATTGCGTTGGAACAAGAGGGATACACCGTTACGTCGGCTTCCTTACCGAAACTGGGTAGTATCTTCTTTTCGCAGTAATTGTTAGCAGGGAAGTCCGTTCCGTTTGCCACCTTGGAGGGGATTCCTCCCTTTCAACCTGTGAATCGCCTATTGAGAAAGATCGCGATCTCCTCGTTTACAGATCTGGAAGTGAACGACGCTTTGGAAGTATTCGTCATGGGAACGTTGAATCGTAGGGGAGGGCAGCGATCAACTACCTGCGAGGATTCGAAGTCGAGAAGGAAACGTTGCGTTCGGTAGGATTTCCTATTCTTGGTAATAGGGAGGTGTGGACATTCGTGGATTATAATTCCGAAATGAAGATTTCCCAGGACCAGTGGGAGATCTGCATTCTCCTAATTGCGTATCTAAACCGTGGTCACGCATTCAGCGATTCTGTGTTGCTGGAGGCTCTTCAGGACCAACCGGATTCATTGGAAAAGCCCGTTCAGTCTTCGCCTACGGAATCCGTCGACTTCTTCAACATGCCATCGCAAGAGTCAATCTCCGCTCCGGTTCCAGTCGAGCAGCAGACACCTCCGCCGACCGTATTCCCTTCATCGGTACCAGTATCCACAGAGACTCCGTCCATCGTGCCATCATCCATGGAGCCGACCGTCCCAACTCCGCAACCAACCGAAGTTCCTCCCGCGGTTTTTCCCTCCGTTTCTTCTCTCCAGTCCTGTTTTCTCGCTCTCTCCCGCTCACTCGTAGGGGAAAAGAAGGCAGACGTGGTTTGGAGCCGTTTCACCGATCACGTGCTGGAGAAACTTCCGGGAACTTCTCTGAAGGACGTGATTAAGGGCCTGCGCGGTCTGGAGGTGGACGTGGAGTCGTTGAAGAAGGCGGTTTCGAAGCTTCTCGAAGAAACTCCCGCGCTGGATCACGTGGACGAATCTTCGCTGCAGCGACTGTTAGTTCTTCTGGGCGACGGGGGTGCGTCAGAGGATGAAAAGAGTGGGATTGTTGCGCTGGGGTGATGGGAGGTGTTGCGTGGTCGATTCCGGAGATTCCCGCGGAGAGGGAGTACTGCGAGCAGGCGAGACGGGCGTTGACGCGTATAAGGGAGGAAATGAGGCGATTGGAGGAGGTGAATGAGAATGATGAGAGGAATGAGAATAATGATATGTCTAACAATTTGAATCACGATATGAATCACGATGTGAATCACGATATGAATCAAATGACACAGAGAGACAGGAAAGAGGTCTCGGCGGGTCAGCAGCCCCTCTCTCAGTCGTCTCTCCAGGCTTTCACACCACAACCACCTATATCCCAATCCCAACCTATATCCCAATCTATATCCCAATCCCAACCTATATCCCAACCTATATCCCATTCCCAACCTATATCCCACACACTACAAACACCCCAATCACCCCAACAACCCCGCAGAGACTTCTATGACGCCACCAAAGACCTCTTCCTCTCTCTCCTCCGCGCAGGAGACCTGCGTGACATCACACAACTCCAGACATACCTGGGGGTCCAATTCAAGATCCGACAGCTCATGCGTCAACACGCCCCTCCCGAAACGCTCCGACCTCTCCAGATGTCCATTCCCAATCCACTGGAGATCCGCGACAAGTACTCCAACCGGGAACACGTGCCCAACGTCTTCGAAGAGGTGAAAGCGCGATTGCAGGCATGCGACCCCACAATGGCCGAACGGACGCTTGCAATGATCCCGGAAGACCCTGTGATGTTTGTGGAGATGAATAGTCTGCAACGACTCCTCGATCTGGTTGATGTCCTCCAGTTCAACACGGGAATCGTCGAACTGGCCTCTGTCAAGGAAAATGAACTGTTCGTACAGCACTGGACCAAGATGATGTTGGAATGCCGAAAGATCATCACTGAGTGTAAGCAGTGGATGGACTCGGTGGAAGAGGATATCAAGGGAGACGTGCTAAATGCATCGAAAACACGCGAGTGGATGCATGGTTGGTTTGATGATGTGGATTGATTGTAGATTTGCAGTGGTGTCTGTGGGTTGCACAACGCGTGGATGATAGTATGCGAATCATCAGTAACGAAGTGGAGGATTGCTTTGATGAGTGCGAGTCTACTTACAAAGAAATGCTCGATGAGTTCAACAAGGCGCAGAAGAGTGATCAGGAACAGATCCACTACGAACGCTTGGAGTTCGACTACAAGGAAAAGAATGTGTGTCAGCTGTGTCTCCATGCTTCCAAGAGCGACCGCAAGATGGGAAGTCTTCTGGGCAGATCGTACCATCCCGAGTGTGCGAACCTGTGGTTTTCCCGCATCGACAAAATGATCCCCGTGTTCGTGTCGAAGGAAGACTCTCTCTTTATGTGACCTGTTTATTTCAAACGCAATTGTGTTTCCCGGTTTCCCCTTTTGATCATTTCACCATATTCCTTGAACAAAGGTAGGGTTTGAGAGCAGGAGGTGATGAATTAGATCCCTTTAGAATGCCTGAGAAGTTCTTCCAGTGGATTCGCTCAAGCGATATGTCCTACGTGAAGATGCTGATTCACGAGTCAGCGCTTCACGATTTTGTTGACAAGATCGGAACCATGAACAACGTGCAGTTCACGGATGTAGGAAGTGGCCATGTGGGAGATTATGCGTTCTAGCTGAACTACGAACTGACCGCCTCTCAGAGACGTTATGTGAACTACATCCGTCGCTGTGACGAGATGGAGCGCCGCCTGGAGTACTTCGAGAAGCAGCTCGCCAAGTTCGGTTTGAAAATTGAAGACAACGGAGAGATCGAGGACTACCTCGCTACCATTCGTGCCGACAAGGCCATCACCTCCGAGGAGGTTCTGAGCTCTCTGGAGACTCTGCTTGAGCAGAACGAGAACATACTGAAGGAGCTCGAGAAGAACAACATTCAGCTGACCACCCAGTACAATCAGAAGGTGGAGCAGAAATTCGTCCTGGAGCACGGCAACAAGTTCTTCCGTGACGAGAACATCGCCGTCTCCGCGGAGGCCATCCAGGAGGAGGAGAAGTCGAGTCGTCTGGGTAGGTGCGATTGCGGGTGATGACGGTCAGAGAAGGGCGTGGAGGGAATCCACTTCGGCACCATCATGGGAGTGCTGCCCATGATGGAGAAGCCCCGCTTCGAGCGCATGCTGTTCCGTGCGACCCGTGGCAACTGCCTGGTTCGCTTCAGCGACGTGTCGACGCCTCTGGCGGACCCGGTCACCGGGGAGGACGTGAGTCTGACGGTGTTCATGGTGGTGTTCCGCTCGACGCTGATCGAGACGAAGGTGCGCAAGATCGTGGACGCCTTCGACGGCCACGCGTACGACATCGCAGACTTCAACGACGCGCTGAGTGTGAAGCGCGCGTACAGCCGCGTGATGCTGGAGCTGGAGGACTCGGAGCGCGTGCTGAAGGTGAACATCGACAAGTGCGAGGAGGTGCTGCGGCAGGTGGCGCACTACATGCGCGTGTGGCGATGGACGGTGACGAAGGAGAAGGCGGTGTTCGACGTGTTCAACAAGTTCCGTCCTGTGTCTGCGGGCAACATGTACGGTGAGGGATGGGTGCTGACGGAGTCGCTGGATGACCTGCGTACCGCCATCGACGAGGTGCACCGCGGCAAGGAGAGCACGGGCTACATGGAGATCATGGCGAAGCCCTGGCCGATGCCACCCACGCACTTCCACACGAACGAGTTCACGAGCATCACGCAGGTGGTGGTGGACACGTACGGAGTGCCCACGTACAAGGAGTGCAACCCTGCCGTGTTCACGCTGGTTACCTTCCCCTTCCAGTTCGGAATCATGTTCGGAGACTTCGGTCACGCTATCTTCATCACGCTGGCGGCCACCTACTTCCTGGTGCGCAGCAAGTACCTGAAGAAGCACGGCATGAACGAGATCATCAGCATGATCTTCTCGGGCCGCTGCATGATCATTCTGATGGGTATCTACGCCATGTACGTCGGTTTCCTGTACAACGACCAGTTCTCGCTGGGCGTCGACTGGTTCGGCTCCACGTGGTCGTTCCCCAACGACGCGCAGAAGGGAGTGTGGAGCGGTCGCGTGTACCCTGTGGGAATGGACCCTGTGTGGCACGACAAGGAGAATGCGCTGCTGTTCTACAACTCGTTCAAGATGAAGTTCGCCGTCATCTTCGGTATCTCGCAGATGATTCTCGGAGTCGTCCTGAAGTTTATGAACACGGTCTACCACAAGAACTGGGTGGACTTCTGGTGCGAGGCGGTGCCGCAGATGGTCTTCATGCTCACCTTCTTCGGATGGATGATCGTGCTGATCGTCGTCAAGTGGCTGATCAATTGGGACGAACGCATGGCGGGCAACGTGAAGGGTCTCTGCAACCCTCCTTCGCTGATCAACACGCTCATCAACTTCGCGCTAAAGCCTGGCAGCGTGAGCGACAAGCTCTTCATCGGCCAGGACACCATCCAGTTCTGGCTGCTCATCGCCATGGTGGCTTCCGTGCCTTGGATGCTGCTCATCAAGCCCATCATCCTCGCCTCCAAGAAGCACGAGGAGGAGCCCGAGACCGAGCTGATGAAGAACCCCACACTGCCTCACTACGAGGCCGAGCCCACCAGCTTCATGGAGCTGTTCATCTTCCAGGGTATCGAGACCATCGAGTACTGTCTGGGATGCATTTCTCACACCGCCTCGTACCTGCGTCTGTGGGCCCTGTCGCTGGCTCACTCGCAGCTGTCGGAGGTGTTCTGGAACAAGATCATGCAGCCGGGTATTGATTCGGGCAACCCCATCATGCTCTACCTGCTGTTTATCTTCTTCGCTCTGGCGACGCTCGGTGTCCTGCTGGTCATGGATGCCCTGGAATGCTACCTGCACGCTCTTCGTCTCCACTGGGTCGAGTTCCAGAACAAGTTCTACGCTGGTAAGGGATACAAGTTCGCTCCGCTGAACTTCCACGACCTTCTGGTGGGTGAGGACTGGTAAACAGAGTGTTTGTTAAGAAAGAAACGAATGGACACAGAGGGAAGTAAGGAGCACAACAACGAAGAGGAGAAGCGCGTGCTCCTAGGGAGAGTACGAACACACGTTCTTACGCAAATACGCGAGAAGGAACGATCCTTTGTCACATAGGAGCATTTCCGATAATCCCTCTCCTTCCAGTTGTTTGGAACAATGCGTCTAGGTGATAGGATGTCAAAGTGAATACGATTGCTGCGAGGGAATGTGAAGCACACTCCAGTCCCTCACCTTCTTGTACACGTCTCCGACATCCATTCCGTTTTGCAACGAAAACAAGAATCGAAAAGAGCAAAAGGGATTCTGGTTCCATTGACTCGTTTTGAATGAACACGTATACACTTCTCCAAATCATCCTTTACGTGCTCACCATTGTCTTTTTCACCATTCTGGGTGTTTTTGCGGGTTACAAGTGGCACGAGAAGCAAGTCCCTCAGGAGGAAGAGGAGGAGGACACGGATTCCGAGAGCAGCGACAGTGAGGAGGAGGATGAGAATCCAGGTATCTCGCCTAATGAACACCTCAGAGAATAGACTTCAGCATGAAAATGGTTCTTTGCGTTCGTAAGGACCTCCCCATGACAAAGGGAAAGGTTTGCGCTCAGTGCTGTCATGCCGCCGTCGGAGCAGTGAGTCGTGCGCGGAAGCACACGAAGGGTGGGATGTATGACCGATTCGATTAGTTGTAGAGCTGTATAACACATGGAAGCGGAGTGGATGCAAGAAGGTGGCTCTTTCGTGTCCCGACAAGGAGACGTTCATGAGCATCGCGGAAGAGGCGGAAAAGGCCGGACTGACGTACTACGCAGTTGTAATCGTCTGCCTTCGGATTCACAAGTAGTGTGATGCGGGACGGACACAGCTGGAACCGAACACGCTCACGGTGATTGCATTGGGTCCGGATAAGGAGGAGCGCATTGACAAGATCACCGGAAGAGAGGGCAGTCATCCTCTGAAGCTTCTGTAGAGGAATCGTTTAGTCTATCGCAACAAAGATTCTTTCTTCATAGTCACTATTGTACATAGGGTTCCTTGAGAAGATCCCAAATGTGAATCCTCCGCGAAGGATTCTCAACTAGCATTTGTTGCAAAAGCGCTGCACATCATTCTCTCTCCCTACCCCTACCGATTGCCGAGGGTTCCACCTCTGCGTCAACGAGAGGTTGTCGAATGAACTCAAAACCACACTCCTGAAACTGGCAGAAGTCGTCGTCGCTCTCGTTGGCGATATCAAATGGGACGTCTCCCGTAAGTAAACAATACAGGAAAACGCCCAAACTCCACACATCGGCGGGTTCTGGAGAAAAACAGTTCCCGAAGCACTAGACGTGACACCAGTCTCCGAAACGCACTTCAGGCGCCATGAAAGAGCAATTGCCCCGAATCGACCCGTCCATAAAAACCTTCTGTTTCGCCACGGAGACGACATGTTCCAAATCTGTGAGTTTCACAACGACTGAAGAAAGGGGATCCGTTTCGATCCGCAGCGCCACGGAGTCCAGCGAGAGAGAGGTGTGATAGTATCCGATGGAGAGAAGCTCGCGGTACGCGGCGACGAGCTGGGAGAAAACGGTCCGAACCAGGCGATGATCGCGAATCCACTCGAGTTGCGTCGCCACCGTGCCGCTAACTCGTTCGGTCACTGCGATCCATTGATCGTCGGTCTCTAGAGGTCAAGCGAGTAATACGGATGAACCCAGGAGGTGACGCAGTGCGATCACGTGACGACTGCCGGATCGGGAGAGAAGGGTTTGGAGATGGAGCGCTCGCTGATAGTCTTTGTTGTCGAATTGGAGACACTCGTCGACCGCGGACTGTGTGTGAGGAGCAATGAAAGGATGCCTTGTTGTAGAACACGAGCGCGACGGGCTTGTGGGAGAAGTCGACCTGATAGAACCCCAGGCGCTGCTTGACGAGATATGCTTGTTTGGTGACGCCGACGCAGGACGAGTCGATCGTACGGTCGGGAACGTAACGATCATTGCCGGCACATAGAATGGGAGTGACATGGAACGAGTGACGGTTTTGGAGAAGAACCGTTTTTGTGAATGCCCGGGTGGGGTGCAGGAGAGTGGGCTCCGATTCTACACCATTCAATCGCTGATCGCTGCCAAAAGAAGGAAGATGGGAGGATGAAAACACTGCTACAGATAATTGTCGTTTCAATAAACAAACGCTTGGAACGCGTCGGCGAAGAGGGTATCGGACATTCGGTATCATGTTCAAACTGCAATGGTGGTAGATAGGATAGCGCCACTCCCTTGGAATCTGAGTTGGACCACTGTGGAAGATCATCCGTGAAACCATCGACTTCTTGGAAATGAACAGAGGAGGTGCTCATCCTCCGCGTCGAGAAACTCTCTGAACTAATCGAGGATAAAGAGAAACAAGGGACAAATGAAGTGGATGCGTCCACTTGATCGAGTAGCCCTTCCTCTCTGGAATTCTACAGGTTCATCCGATTAACAACAAACGTACACTCATTGTTGTGAATGTTCGTCATGATCCGTTGCACGCATTTGATTGGCTGAACGAATTTACTTCACAATCATTCACTTGGTCATTCCAGCCTTTATTTTGCTGCAATTTGAATAGAAATGGAGAGGAATTGGGGACAAAGAACCATTGCTAAAGGTAAAATGACTCGGATTCCCATCGCAATCAAGAAGGGTTGGATGCATGAAATATGAACTCCTCATTCAGACGCTCTCATCCAATTAATTGAATACTTGGTTGTTTAGCGAAATGAGAGTGATTTTTGTCACTTCCAAATGGCAGAAAAGGTCGTTTCTATTTCATTGTTGCCTGTGTTTGTTGTTCTATTGCTCCAAACGTGATGTCGAATGCGACAACACTTGCAAAGAAGAATGTACTTCAGACGGAGTTGACTGATTGCTACCATCTGAACCTTCGACAGTGTAGACAAGAGGGTATACTCACCTCATGTTCCTAAGCGAATAGAGCACAAAAAGGGAGTGAATTGTTCTGATAATCCGTCATGTCTGTGAGCGGATGTCTAATTGTGTGATATGTAGATACTGTTGTGGAGAGCAGACGATGATGCTCCTGATAGATGAGTTGGATCGTGTGAAGAGCACAGCAACGATGATGATTCGTGATGTGAATGTGCCAATGGGTCTTGAGAATGCCCATAATACGTGTTATATGAATGTGCTTCTTCAGTGTCTCTTCCACATCGACCGTTTTAGAAAGTTGATGTTGGTTCCTCGTTTTGTTTCTGAGTTTCAGATTGACTATTCGAGTGAGCGATAAGGAGTCGATTCTGTATGTGATACAGAAGACGTTTGCGATGATGGCGTTTTCCAACAGTCTCTCCTACTATCCGAGTTCTCTGATTCTGTCTCTCGGGATTGACCCGCATGTCCAGTGCGATGTTCACGAGTTCTTCGATCTCTTCATTTCGACTCTAAAAGCCGTCCTAAGTGAGTACCACGAAGTAGGCGCCATCGTAGCATCCAACTCTCCCCTTAACCCTAGAAAGAGATTGATGATCTCTTTTCTGGAGAGCGTCTTCTCTGTCGCTGCTGCATGAGTTGCCACCAAGTATTCTATCGTTCCGATGTGTTTTCCTTTCTCGTTCTGTTTCTTTGCATATGGTGTTTTTCAGGACTGTTCGGTCGTCAACACGCCGCGCCTGGAAGACGCCCTTCAGGTTCAGTTCACCAAGGAACGCATGTCCGGAAGCGAGCGTTATTTCTGCTCATCGTCCCCATCATCATCATCATCATAATCTCTAGTTGCAACCGCAAATGTGACGCGGAGGTCCTTACTCGCATTCGCGTGCTTCCTCCGGTGCTGATGGTGCGGCTCCAGCGACTGCAATACGACCGCGGCAGCGGCAGCCAATTGAAACTCACCAACGGAGTTCAAATCCCGCTGACGCTCGATTTTTCGCAGTTCTGCAATCTCGTCTTTTTTCGGAGTGGGGTCGAGGGTAGGATGCTTCCGTGGGCGTTTCGGAGTATGAATTGTCGAGTGTCATCCAACATCATGGAGATCGAGCATCACGTGGACATTACACATGTCACACTCGAAACCGTAATTTTGTCGTTTTTTTACTATGAGACGATCGTTGGTTCTCAATCAATGACGCAAATGTGGAGGAAATCGCTTGTCCGTACATCGACGGTCGGCATCGCAATCGCCTCTCATGTAGTGAATGAACATCCCTGGAGACCCTGCAAGCAGCCCAATCGATCGTTTTCCGTCGAACCGGTCGCGTATCACGAGATCGGCAATGGAGATGATCATCACAATGATCCGCAACCGACCTCTTCTTCTACTTCATCTTCCTCTTCCATGCCTCCTCCACCCATTTCCACCACTACTCCATCATCATCATCATCATCATCATGTCTCCTCGGCGGCACCACGCGAAGTCGTCGCATGGCCACTCACCAGGCCACCGTTCAATCCGCCTACATGTGCTTGTAGACGGCGGTTCGGTCTCCCCACTAGTTTCGTCCGTCGCGACGTGGCGGAATCGCGGGAATCCGTTTCATTGGCCAGTCTCCCCGCGGAAGAGGTGACGCAGATCGAGCGTGGAAACAGGGAACTGGAGGAGTCGGTGCAGGAGGAGTTTCAGCGACTGATCGCGCTGGGAACGGCGTGTCGGCGTCGGATGGAAATTTGGCGGGAAGATGGCGGGAAGGAGGGAGAGAAGGTATTTGTCCCGCGGGAGGAGTGGAGTGACTGGGTGTGTGGGAAGGATGTGATTGGAGAAACGTTGGGATTGTTGGGGGAGAAGAGTGTTCATGAGAGGGATGAAGGGGATGCTCATGAGAGGGTTGTGAAGGAGGGTTTGATGGACTTGTCTTCTAAAGAGATGTCTAAGGATTTGTCTTCTAAAGAGATATCTAAAGAGATGTCTTCTAAAGAGTCTTCTAAAGAGATGTCTTCTAAAGAGATATCTAAAGAGTCTTCTAAAGAGATGTCTTCTAAAGAGTCTTCTAAAGAGTCTTCTAAAGAGATGTCTTCTAAAGAGTCTTCTAAAGAGTCTTCTAAAGAGATA
Source organism: Blastocystis sp. NMH (assembly GCA_039096215.1). Lineage (NCBI taxonomy): Eukaryota > Bigyra > Opalinata > Blastocystidae > Blastocystis > Blastocystis sp. NMH. Next base: position 484,501 of record JBBPEA010000013.1, on the reverse strand, counting down.
TCTTCTAAAGAGTCTTTGAAGGACTTGCCATCAAAGGAATCTCCTAAAGAGATATCTTCTAAAGACTTGTCTTCGATAGATGTATCATTGAAGGACGTATCTTCTAAGGATATACCATTGAAGGAGGAATCGACAGAAATGTCTCGAAAGGATCCATTGAAGGAAGAGTCGTGTCAAGACGTTTCATCTATCGACCAATCAAATTATTTATCTATCGACCAATCAAATCACTCACCATTATCTCTTCCCGCCAACTCTCCCACCAACAACCCTGACTCCTATGAAACTCCCGATCATGACCCCACACAAAATCCCTCCAAATTCCTCCTCCGCTCGGCGTTACAACTCATGCATTCCTGTCTCGAAATCGACCCTTTTTCTGACAGGACACAAAAAGACCCTTTTGACGCCAATTGTTGTTCCCACGGGAGAATCGACCCCATTTGTGGCTTTGGAGGGAAGAAATCACCAATAGATTGTCGAACTCATTTCAAGACAATTTCCGAGCCTTTTTTGGACGCCATCCAAGCGACCACAAATCGTCCTTTTCACGCCATTCCGATAACAGAGGCGATTTGCGACGAGTGCGAAAAAGCCTATATTTCGTTCCTTCAAATGATTGGCGAAACGCAAACTCCATTAAACGACCTGTATTCTGCCATTCATGATTGCAAGGAAAAACCTCCATTTTTGGACAATTCAACTGTGATGATAAGCAGCCACTTTCTAAACAGTCTGAAACTCACACTTCGCGCAAGAAAACGAATCCTCACACATCCCGATCATTGCACTCCATCACTTCTTCATGTCGCTCAAACCATTCTAAATCCAACCGAATTCATCCTCTGCGTAGTTTTTCCCGTTTTCCTGAATCGAAGGAACATCATCTTCGAAAACAGAATCTTCGTCGAACAGACTTCATTTGGGTCTCTTCGGACTTATGGGCCCGAATTCACTCCTATTTCCCCACTGCCATTGAAATCCATCGGTTTCCATTTTTCCCTCCTCTTAGTGTAGTGATTATCCTTGCTGTGATATTTGCAAACGCAAGCGAGTGGGAGTTTCATTATCAACTTCGGACACGAAACGAGTGGACATGCTCGTTTCCCGCGGTGCAGAGGAATTCCCTCCCTCATTGAAGGGCGTTTCACCGAATATGAAACGATCGGAGAGTCCATCATTGAGGAATATCGTGACGATTTCCGTCAAGGGAGTAATGGAGGGAAAGGAGGATGGGTCGAAGAAGCGATTGCTTGATAAGTCTGTTGATAAGTCGATTGATAAGTCGATTGATGAATCTGTTAATAAGTCTGTTAATAAGTCTGTTGATGAATCTGTTAATGAATCTGTTGATAAGTCTGTTAATAAGTCTGTTGATAAGTCTGTTGATAAGTCTGTTAATAAGTCTGTTAATAAGTCTGTTAATAAGTCTGTTGACCAGTCAAAGGATGAGTGGAAGGACCAGTCGGTGGCTTCATCTACCGATCTCTCATTTACCTCACCTATTGACCCCTCTGTTCACTCATCCACTCCACTATCCACCAATCAATCCACCAATCAACTCACTTCCCCACTCACACCCATTCGCCTACGAATCTCCCTCCCCCATCCTCCCTCTCCCCCCACCATCCGACTCACCCTCCCTCCCCGCGGTTACGCTCTCTTCACCGCCATCACCACACACTCTTTCTGCCCCTCACACATCCCACCCCTGGATCCACCCCTCCGCGCACAGCGACTGCGCAATTGCCCCTCCCTCCAACATCTCATCGCACGTGACACTTCCCTCTCTCCAAACTACTTCTCCCGCGGGAATCTCAATGAGGGATGCTTCTTCTTCCTCGAAGCTTCCTCGTTGCGCCAATGGCGCAATTGGCTCAACGACCCGTCGCAACCGCCGCTACCTCTCCGCTTTCCCTCTCTCTGTAAACATGGAGGTTGCGCCATCCCTGGATTTTTGCGCCATTTCGTCACTGGCGCAACAAGTGTTCCCTGTGAAGTAGGATTGTACGAGGAGTGTGACGCAGGCAATGCGCGGGAAAAACGCGTGGGAAATGGTCGATGAAACGGAAATGATGACGCTCTTGCAATACAATGAAACTACTGAACAGTTCGTCGGTTTCTTCTTCGGCGTCGGGGAAAATGGAGAACGAACGATGTTGTTCTTCCCCGCGGTGTGTGAGGAGTGTCAGCGAAAAAAGGCATGATTTTTGGAGGAATTTGAAGTAGATGGAAGTATATGAGCGATATTTGAAAGCGGAACCGCGACAATGCTTGATTGTCTCTGGATCGAAGGGAATCTTGACGCTGGAGGAGGAACGGGAAATGCTTCTTTCGGGAGATAAAAGTAGGAATGGAAAGGGATTGACAACGAGATGTCATCATCACGACCTTGTCGCCTTCGTGCTCGATCAATGAATGGAGAGAAAACATCGCATCGATCCTACATGTGGATCCTCAGTCCTTTAGCCTATTCACGAGAACGAGACAGATCGAATCGGAGCATACTATCCGGCATTACGGAGTCGATCCAGAAACAGTTGTGTATATCACTTATCGTAGTTAATCCTATGTTTGTTTGTTGCATCATTCAATAGTTGTATTGAATCTCATAACTCAAAGCTGTACAGTTCAGGAGTATCCGTTGACAGCACCTCGGGAGATAATGAGTATCTTCCAGCCAATGACGAGTTCATCCCACCTGCCAACTTTGCTGTAATCGAAAAGGGTCTCTACCGAAGTACCTGTAACTGGACAAATGATATCCAGGTGCTTTTCCTGTGAAACGGAATTTTCCCTTCCTTCTCCACTTGGGTATCCGATCCATCCTGTAGTCGATGGTAGATGCTGCCTAACTGAATAGTGTGCTCGTTCCCGAAGAGTATCCAGAGGATAGCATCCGATTCATGAAGCGGTTCAATATTCAGCTCTTCAAGTATCCGCTCGTCGGAAACAAGGTTTACGTTTCACTCCTTCCTCATCCATCAGGAGCCTTTTACCGAAATACCGACAGATATGGTTATAGAAATGATGCACATCATACTAGGTAAGAGTTTTCATCGATGTAGACACTAGACAAACGTAATCTCCCTCTTCTCATCCATTGCAATAGTGGAAAGGTAGGAATCGAGTTCAAGGAATCACCTGTAGCATCGCACAGGTTCCGTGGTTGGTTGCATTCGACGGGTAGGGATTGGGTTCTCCCTTGATGTGTAGTTACAAGGATGGTCGCTGTCCTCAATCCTTTGGGAATACCGACTCTATGCAGAGCCTAAGCCTCGCTTTATGGACCAACAGTTCATTGAGCTGTTTGATACGACAAAGGTATGCCCCGATCGCCGCTATCTGCCTGATTGGCCAGGTATCAATGAGTAGCTGTACCATGTCCTTGTTTGTCACAAACACAATACGAAATCTGCATCTTCCTTAAACAATTGCCTAATTCTGTCATAAGGTCCTTCATGATTGGGACGTTCTCGGACCCAGGGGGGAGATAGCGAAGAATTCGTCTAATCATGCTACCCATCAGTTCCATCGTCCTTGCCTACGAAATTGATGTTGTGATTGAAGGGTTGGTGACCTTTCCGGACGACGGGTGCGAGTCCAGCCACGTTACCAATCGTTCCGGGAGATAATCAAAGAGTCGCACTCGTCTGTTCTGATTCGTCCATTGGATGGATTCCTGAATAAACGCCTGCACTGCCGACGTCAACTCATACTCACACGCCTTCTCCTCCTCCTCCGTCAGGTCCTTGATGACACCACGACACAGCCGATCCCCCTTATCATCCTTCCCGGCGAGGAATTGAAGACATCCCCGCAGAATGCCATAGAAGGCAGGCGATATCTCGAGCGCCTGACAGACCTGGAGATTGGTCTGCTGTGCCCCCTCCTTGTTGGCGCTCAGACAGAACATCATAAACTTGGTGCGTTGATGGAGTGTGTGATCGCTGAGAGAGACTGCGGGGAAGGGAGGGAAGGACGGAACGATGAATTGTTCCTATGGTGAAGAAACAATTGAAATCAAACCCAATCCGGAAACAAAGAGGCGATGGATGGAATAATGGAAACGGGGAAAGCCTTGTTTAGTTTCAACTGAGCAGCGACGCCGACGACAGTAATAATGTGGATCGCTTCGTCGACGGAACGATTCTCCGCCTCCGAGAGACTGCCGGCGTACTGCTGTTCGATCGTGATGTAACAGCCCTTTGTGATGGGAAACGGATAAGCTTCGAGTGTGATTTGGGCCTTGGCTTCTTCAGTGGGCGTTGTCGACTCGCTATCGACGCCTCGACGAATCAATTCGAGAAGTCTACTTGAGAGAGTTGGAAAGAAGGTACTTCTTTGTGTTTGCCATGAAAGCAATAAAGGATGCCAGATCTCGATTCTGCCGACTGTCGCTTCGGATGCTCTCTTGTGCGTAGGAAGCGACTCTGAAATGATATTCGTGGAACATCACTACATGCGCCAGCAGAACCGAGCAAACGCGTATCGTCGCGACGGAGATAGCAGCTCAAGGACACGAAGCATGTAAGAGAAGTCGGTCGCATCCAGCTGGTTAAGTCGGTTCACCACGATTTGGATGAAGATCGTATAGAAGGAAGACACGGGAAGGAAGAGACTGAGAAGGGAGATGTAATTGGAGTGAGGATGGAGAGCAATGTCCAGTAGATTCTTCCAATTCCCGAGATCAACGGAACTACACGTCACAACATGAGAGAATAGAAACAAGTTCTCGTTGTCGAAACGAATATACTCCACGGGAATGTTCAGATACGCAAGGTAATATTGAACCGTATTCTCCGTCACGTTCTCAATGCTGATACGCGAGCTACATGAAAGAAAAGTACGAAACCGACTTGACAGCCATCGAAAGGACAGTGACTGCCCTCACTTGGTGGATTAGATGAATGGCCTCTTCCTCTCGCTCCTTCTTGTGGTAGTCCGCTTGCAGAACCAGACACAAGAGAAGCGCGTGGCCTGGAGATGTACTGGTTTGGATGGCATGGACAAGAAGGTCTAAATATCAGGAAAAGAGAGGAGAACAACCTTCTTCCGCCTTGTTGAGTGACCCGTTAGGAGTGACTGCAAGAAGTGTACTTGCTAATTCCGAAAAGGAGGAAAAGAATGCATCGTTCACACCTACATAACACCACAGCAATCAGAACCAACGATGGATTGGAATCTGAAGAATCCATGGAACAAGATACTCAATCAAGGGAGACAGGGAGGATTCCTCGCTATTTCCAAACTCCTTGAAGAACTGGAACACCAGTTCCTTCTGGTCGTAGAGGCAATCCATCGCCAAGGAGAACAAGATGGATCGCGACGCACGAGACAGGGAATTCTCGGATCGAATCCGATATGGCTTCGTCTACATGACAGACTGGAGAGAGAGGAACTGGTTGAATGCACTGAATCCACTGGGGAAGATCACGATACGTATAGGAGGGACTCGCCTCGACCTTATCTGCAATCACGAACTGGTCGCTGTACGCCTTTTCCCACCGCGGGATCTCTTCGTTGTGCTTGATCACATCTTCTTCCTCGTTCTTCCATCTCGCCTGTCTCTTTCTCCAGTGATCCAAGAGAACGTAATACCAGGAAATCACCATTGTGTAGTATTCCAGCTTCTCTACAACACCTATCCATAATCATCCTATGGTAGACCGACTCTCGTTTGGTTCCTCCAATACCACTTCTTCTGCCTGAAGATCCTCTTCCTTCACTTGCAGCTGGCGTGCGGACGACAGTTGTTTCACCTGCTCCACACACATCTCGACCAATGCCGAATAGGTCTGCGTGAGGTCAATTCCACAGCGAAAGCAGTCTTCCAGAAGCTGTACATACACGCCGGGGTGTTGAATCTTTCGGATTTCTTCTCGTATGGAATCTGAATGAGAGAAGAAAAGGGAGGAAATACTCATTAATTCGGGATTCTGTTGCGGCAGACGCGAGCTCCGAATCAGCTGGCGAATCACAGTGTTTTTATGAACGATATCGAGTCGCTTCGTCAGTTCTCCTGCGATCTGAATGGTCTCCAGATTACAGGATAGGATAATGCGCGAGAACGTTGTAACTACATGATCCTTCTCCTCTTTATCGAACAGCAGGAACTCGCCAAGTGGAGAAGACACGAATCGGCAACTAGAATCACAATGAAAGACATCTGAAACGGGAAGGGGAAATAGTAGTTGAGAACTCTCGAAAACGATGGAACACGATATGCCTCCAAGTAGCTACGGTTCTCACTGAACAGCAGAAGTAGAGGAAGCTCGATTTCCTTCCCTTTTACCATCACACTTGTTTGCGTCCATACACATTGAACATCTCGGTATCTATGTTGACAATAATTCAGCATCAAGACCCTTTCCAAAGGTGGATCACCAGTCCTTGATAGAGATCGACGCAGAGGACACGGCTGAGTGAATCGCTGATCACCGTGTAGCGTCCAGAGGGACACGTCCAGACTCGAATACTCTCGCGTTTCGAATCGATCACTTCAAAGTTGGATCGGACCGTCCGACTCTCCGGAATGGGTATTTCGGGTTCCGTAGTTTGTCTTCCCCATCCCCATCTACTTTACACACTAGACAAGAAACTACCCTGCAAGGCTGCGCACGGCACCGACAATGGACTTCGCCATGCTCGCAGCAATTGTTCCCACGGAGAGTCCCTTCGTATCCTGCGAAATCACGTAACTGCAGATGGGTGGCTGCATTCCAGCTGCAACGACGAGAAAGGATTCTTCCAAATCCTTAGCAGACTCCGAACTTGATTCGGTTGAGCGACTCCTCTCCGATTCCGTGGATGAACTGGGATTCGTTTTGTCGGTTAGCGTGATGCTGATTTGGTGAATGCTCTTTTGACAAGAGAGCTGGTATCGCTGCTGCGGAATGGATCCGCATTCCACCTTCTGGAGATTCTCCACGTCCTTACAGCTTATGAATGCGTGTATGTTCGTATCCACCGATGATTCCAGAGAAGCACATGCTATCTTCACGAGGAGTCCGTTGTCTGCCAGAAACCAGTAGAACTGTGAATCACCTCCATGAACCAAATGGGTACATCACTACACGAGAGTATCTGAATGATCGGAGTCATCGCCATGTCGCAGTAGAAGATGACACGGTTCATGATGCAATCCAGTCTACAGGTTACTGGGGAAAACGGAGGCGACATGTAGATGTTGCCCATGACAGTTCCAATCAGGAGTCTTCCCGATTTGACGAACAGCAGAGACGATATGATTTCGTCTGTTCGTGGGCATAGACCACACTGAAAGCAAACCTAGAAGTAATACATCCAAATCATTTCAAACAGAGTTGTTCATATCAATCAGAACGAGGACGTTTTGATGTGAGAGAGCAATCAACGAATCTTCAGGACTCACTGCCGTAATCACATCCTTGTCGTATATCCATGTTTGTTGTAACTAGAAAATGAAGCAGGGAAGGTTTGGGGACCGTATTGAGGAGACTATCATTCAACGAACTCCGTTCCATCAAAATGGAGTTCAGTTCCGGTTTCACCTGCGCGTATTCGATGGAAGTATACTGCTTAAAACGGATTTCCATCAATGGATCATTGAGTTCAACATAGAAAGGTGGGAAAATCGCGGGAATATTCAGGAAATCGCTAAGAACAGATCACATGATACAGCCAGGATTAACTGCAATTTGAAATAGAATAGACTAATAAAATGCAATAGTAATAAATAATAGAAATGGTAATGATCAAGCACGAATGATTCTGTTGCTATTTCACTCAACAAGTCGAAAGAGTTTTAGGCAGATTATAACTAGTTATGGGGACTGAAATTACCATTCATTAATTGTCAAATAGTTTGGTTACATACGGAGAGACACTGTGAATTGGAAGGCTGATGGGAAACAGGAGCTCTTCATATCAGAATATTGAAAAGGTTCCGACTTTTCAAATGACGACAATGAATGTAAAGATGTTTCTATTCCTTCAAAGTAGTCGCAACGCTCCTATTCGAAATCAGATGAAACGGATAGTTGATTAGGGTGTTTTCATCAAGCGTAGAGGAGACGATATTCACCATATTTCGTGTGAAGAGCATGGAAGATTCGGAAATTCGTGGAGATCCGATTTCGGAGGTGAAAACGAAGGATTACAATTCAACCTTCCAGATTGCCTATTCAACAAAGAAAGAAAAGGTGGGGGAAGTAGAAGATGCTCATGGTGTTAGAACATCAGAAACAACCAAGTAGATGAAGACGAGATTGTAGTAAAGCAGACTACTCTGCACAATGACGCTGTCTTCATCGCTGCAGTGTTTGGATTGATTTGTTGGATTATTTGTAGAGTGGATGGTCATCAAGGTCGCGAGGCAGCGGAATACGTATGTAGTACCCTCTTTGATCGGATTGCCAATCTTCTGCTGCAAAATCCAGAGGATATTCAGATGGAGATCAAGAACATCTTTCAGAGCGTGGATTCCGAGTACTGTCAGGAAAAGGCAGTGTACATTCGCGAGATCCTGCATCCCAAGAGGCAGTGTTGTTTTATCCATCCTGTAAAGTCATCGGAGCCGCAGTGCCACAACATTGGCTGTGGCTGTGTTCTCACTCTTCTCTGCATCCATAATAATCAACTCATTTTAGTCGGTCTCGGAGACTGTGGAATTGTCTTCAGTTCCAAAGGCCGCGCATGCTACTCATTGATTCGCCACAATCCAAACTTGGAGGTTCAACGTATCTCTGTCCCACTGAATTCCATCGGTAACCTGTAGTCTGCTGGCGGTCAAGTGATCAACAACCGCATCGACAAGCAGTTGGGCGTTTCTCGCTCGATTGGAGATGTGTGGTTCAAGAAGTCGTATATCGATCCCAAGTAGCTTTGGAGAGTGGATTCAACCCATAGACGCATGCTGTTGCCTCAACAGGATGTGGTCATAGCAGAGCCAGAAGTGAACATGTATCCGTTATCGAGTGGTAAAGGAGGTAGTGAGGAGTGAGAGGTAGATTTGGAGTTTTGTATACTAGCAAGCGATGGGCTCTTTTCTATCATTTCCTTTCAGATGGCAATCAACATTGTGAAGGACTGCATGTTAATGGGGAAAACAGGAGAAGAAGCGTGTGATGAACTGGTCCGTAGAGCCCGTTCGTAGGACTCGATGGTGAGTGTGACGTGTAGGAAGACAAAGGATGATATATCTGTTATCATTCTGTTCTTTCATATTCCCATGCCGAAGGCAAAAGACTAACCGTCTAGTGATATTGTGTGTTATGATGAGGTGTTTGTTAGGAAACACAAGAATCCCATAAGCTTAAATGGACTGAGTGGAAGTGGTTTTAACGGGAGCAGGAGCGGTCTCGACAGGAGTGGTCTCGACAGGAGCTTCAGCAGGAGTCTCAGTAGCAGGAGCAACCTCGACAGGAGCAACCTCAGCAGCGGGAGCCTCAGGAGCAGCAGGAGCAACCTCAGCAGCGGGAGCCTCAGTAACAGCAGGAGCAACCTCAGCAGCGGGAGCCTCAGTAACAGCAGGAGCAGCCTCAGTAACAGCAGCCTCAGGGTTCTTCGGCTGGGACATCTTTCCGTAATACTCGGGATGAGCATCCACGCAATCCTTCAGAGCCAGCGTGATCTCTCCGCAGTTCTTAATGAAGGAGTCCGCATCCTCCTGGTTCTACGCATCATATCTCCTCACCTTCCCCACTGCGAGAATGCACTTCTGCCAGAGCTCGAAAGGCTTGAAGCAAGGTCCCGACTTCATAAACACGCACCAGCTGCACTCACGATCGTTCTTCGCCTCCTGGCACCTATCGGTTACGATCTCTTCCATTCCCTACTCGTAGGTCTCACAGTTCATTCCGCGCTGCGTGCAAATCTTTCCCTTCAGCACCAGTCCCTCGCTTCGCAGGTCCTTCACGCTCACGTGCGTCTCGGGGTACGAATAGTAACCCTCCACCTCCACGTTCTCCACATCCTCCTTCGGGACATACACGTTGGCGGACTCCTCCACGAGCAGTCCATCCATCACCGCACGGTCCACTAAAAGACGACCATACACCGAGGAGTAGGCAGACGTGCGATCCTCGTCATCGCAGGACAGAACGATGTGAGGATAGCGGTACGATGACTCCGTGTTGCCAATGTCCAACACGAGCTACACTTAAGAATCCGCAACGAGACCTACCACTTGAGCATGCTCGTCAGACACCATAGCAATCACCTTCATTTCCACTTCATCGCTCATCACAGGGCCATACTCGTTGGCATCCTCGGGCTTCGGGTTGTAAGCAAGCATCACCTTGCGCTGAGGCCTATCCATGAGTCAGTGAGTCAAACCGGACTTGTACTGACGAGTCGCAGGGAACTTGGCATCCAGCTTCTCAATCTCGTCGGCAGGAAGGAAGACCGAAATCTCCTTCACTCCCTCCCACCAAGGATGGTACTCCTCCTCCTCCACTGAGGCGGGAGCTTCTTCTTTCTTCTCAGCAGGCTCTTCCTCCTTCTCCACAGGAGCAGCCTCCTTCTCCACAGGAGCAACCTCCTCCACCTTCTCAGGAGCAGCCTCCTCCACCTTCTCAGGAGCAGCTTCCGCCTCCACAGCAGCCACAGCGGCCTCAGGATGGGAAGGCTCGGGAGTGGGAGGGATCACAGGCATGACGGGCTCCGTGACAATAGGTTCCTCCTTCTTTGCAGCGGCGCGAGCAATCTTCTTCGCCTTGCGGTTTCTGTAGATAGCTCTGCCTCCGAAGAAACAACCGGTCGCCACCACAGCAAAACCAGAAAGACCAATCGTCAATCTCTTTCTCACGGAAATGTCATTTCTAAAAATGAGAAACCGTCTCACGAAAACCAACACAAGAGCAAAGCCTCTTCTATTTACCGTAGGAAGTGCAGCGATGCTGTTGCACGTTCTCGTAGCAGCACGAACAGTTCTGTACATCAAGGAGATAAGATGAAAACGAGGAAAAAGAAAGGGGGTTTCATCGATTGAATTTTGGAAATGCGAAAAAGCAGGGTAATTCTGTAACCAATTCTGTTTGTCATTAACAAGGTTATCGAATGAATTGTTACCCCTTTTGAGTGTAGAGAGGGATGGAGAGTTCACACAAACAATATCAGAAAAGAAAAGCTAATCGCTTCAAGGGAGTGTATATATCGTCTGCAAGGAGTGAACGATGTTCCGAAGTCAAGAAAGGATCACTTCGTTTTCGCATCTGCTTTGGAGCGATTGGAGTGAAAAGAACGTCTTGGTAACCACGGGAAATGGGGAGACCAATGTTGTAGTCTGGTTCTTTGGGATGATTCATGACAGGGAATCTCTGGAACAGGAAAATAGAGCAACCTACTCTCTGTAGTGCAAGTGTAGGTGGTGTAGAGGACTTTCGTTGCTCATTCCTCGATTACTCAGAGTTTCCTTCCATTCTTGCAGTTCTTGCGGAAATATAACTGCTTTAACATTCTTCACTTTGATTTCATCTTTTTCCTACACATGACGCTGTTGGTAATTCTCTTACTCTTTTTGGAGCTTCCTTATGGTTTACAACGGACTCGCATATCTTGTTGCTACTCTTTTCCGATTCCTCCTTGTTGCCGCTCTTATCTGATATGGAAAGGTTAGGTGCCAGAGCGTCTTCTGTTGCTTCAGGAACAGTTTCATCGTGATGACAGCTCGAATGACTACGTTGTGTGGTCACGTTGGGAGAGTCAAGCCTCCCTTTAATCGTCAGCAAGTTTCCCTTCCGTTTCTTCATAATAGTGACATGGAGGGAAAACGATGATTCGATAGTATCAACAAACAGAGGAAGCTGATTCTCCTTTCATGAACTTATCAATCGCAGCGCTGACCACCTTCTTCTGAGCTTCTTCATCAACGATCGTCGGTCCAAAGCACCGCTCATACGAGGTCTTCATCGTCTCTTCTACAAGTCCACGAAGGTCAGTCGTATCCGGGAGCAACGCCTTCGACATCGAGAGAACAAAAGCCAGATTCACCACAACATTGTGGAACTGATACTCGAAGATCATGTTGGAGCGAATCTCTTCCAGAACGTTCTTCACAAACAGCTTCATCGTGCTTCCAACGACATCCATGATTGTCGGACGCAGCTCCTGCGGTAATATAGACACACGTGAAGCCATCGCCCGCTCAATGTAACTGTACACCTCGTTTTCGTCAACGACGCCATTCTCACGCGTCACCTTCGTGAGCGTCTCCAGCGCCGGCGCTCCCATCTCCACGACGGAATCCACGACCGCATCGTCACAATCCTGGAAGGCAGTGAAGAGCAGGCGTTCTGCGTGGAACGTGGAGTCAGCAATGGCGGCATCGAGATCGGAAGCATTGAGGACGTGCTCGATGAAGTCCGCCGACAGCTCATCGGCACAGAGAATGGCGAAGCAGCGCAGCATCGAGGCAGCGGCATCGTTCGATATCTGGACCAGCGACGAGATGTTCATACCGCGAGTGAGCGCTTCCTACAGGTGACAAATAAATCGCAGACGAACCTGGTCGATCGAGGGATCTTCTGGTGTGTAGTCGACGAGAGTCTGGACGATCGACTTGATGACGGAGCGACTGATCAGGCGACACGCACTGAAGAGACCGAGTGCGGTGCGGGAAGAGACGGTGAGCTGAGGAAGCTGGTGAACAAGCGCCTCGTTCAGGTACAGCGCCGGCTTTCTGCGGTGAAAACGAGAGCAAATCGATACTTGCTGTCGGAGTCGGCGTAGAGAACGGCGCTGTCGGAGCCGTAGAGAAGCGGATGGGGAGTGTTCTGAATGCGGAAGAGAAGAGCGCTGAACCAGAGCAAAGTCTGCTGGATCTGCGTGTAGAAGTAGTCTGTGAACGCGACGAGCGAGTCGGGAACGGTGACCTGCACCAGCGAGAGGAGACTGTGGAGACGCTCCACGACACGACGCAGCAAGGTTTCCATTTGCTCGCTGACATACTTTCCGATGCCCTCCACCGTCTCGCGAGGTACTTCCTTCTCAACGGGCTCGGAAGCAGGCGTGGGAGCAGTTGGAGCCGCTTCGGGCGTCTTTTCCGACGGCTCCGGAAGCGTGACGGGACCTTCTCCGGGAACAGGAGCCATCGTGGTAGCGAAGAGATCATCGGTCGACGGTGCGGCGGGCGCTTCTGCAGCAGGCTCCACAGCAGGCTCCGCAGGTGCCGGGGCAGCAGGTTCGGGCGCAACGGGAGCCGGAGCAGGCTTGGGCTTGGGAGCCTCCCAGAGGGGAAGCGACTGGGTGTTGGCGTCGGCAGTCTTGATGACGTTGGCCAGCTCTCCGCGAATGACATCGAAGGAGCCAGCCATCTGAGTCTTAACGGTGTTCTTGACGAGAGTCTCCATGGAGGGAAGAAGGCCGGTATTCTTGACGATGTTGTCCACCTTCACAACATCCTGATGCATAATGTCGAGAGCACTGCGAATCTCTCCGAAGGGAGAAATGGTCTCCGTCTCAATCACATGCTACGATGAAACAAGACTGGAAAACGAACCTCATACGACGTATCCGAAGAGATGCGATCGGTGACAGCCACCATATACTTGGTCATCAGGTCCTGCGTGAACGCAATGAGCGAAGTCTGAGAAGACTAGATGACAACATGATCGAAAACCCACCTCGTTTCCCTTGAAGATGTCGGTGTATGCGACAGCGACGTGGATAAGGAGGTCAACGAACTCCTATGAATGAACCGATATGCACAAACCCACCTTTTCTAACATGGACATGAACTGAAGCAGCGGATACTCGTTCGTGACCTTCTGCTTCGCTCGCACCTTCTCCACCTCCTCCTCGCTTCCACTGAGTGCGATGATCTCCTTCTCGTCCTCGCTGAGAGGCTTCAGCTTCTGGTACTTCTCGATAATATCGTTCAACCGAGAACTGTGATAATTCAGGTAAATGGTGTAGAGATCCTCCACGGGGTGTCCCAGCTTCATCAGGAGACGGACAAAATCCTCCAGACGCGTCATCAGAATAGTGGGCTCCTGAATAGCGAGAACCATGGTCGTCTTGAGCTTGCTCATGATGGCGTCCGCCGACTCCTGAATCGCGTTGAACGATTTGATATGGCGGTAATCGTTCAACACAAGCTTGGACGACGTATAATAGTCGACCGCCTGATCATACGCCTCCAGCTCAACACATCTAGAATCAAGAGGACTTCCAACTCCGACCGCTGCAGACGAGCAGGCAAGTCGAACAAGAACTGAAGCTTCTTCAGCAGGCGCTTCACACTAACGAGCTTATCGACCTTCGTTCGGTTGCTGTCCAAACTGGAGCCAACGGTTCCCGTAAGCGTTGACACTACCTGTATCTTCTCCAGCAAACTGGACATGCGAGTCTCCATATCACCCACATTGTTCTAGCGATGAACATGCGATAGAATGGAAACCTGAAGAGTTCGGACAGTTTTCGAAGCGCTCATGAAGCGGCTGTAATTCTCATATACCAACTTCTGCATGTCCGAATCCAATTGTTTCGCCTCCGATACAACACGGATATTGGTTTTAATCAACTCCGGGAGTGATTGCTCTTTTAAGATTTTCTAGTCATGATATCCTCGTCACAACCAAACGGGAATGTACTTGTCCTTATCGAACACCTTACTATCCATATCATAATAGTCTTCCTCCTTCACTTCGCCTCCGTTATCGGTTCCATAATAATCCTGGAGCATGGCACGAATGTTATCCATGGCATGATCCTCTTCTCCATCGGAGTATTCGTTATCAGAGAGCGACATTTGCACAAAACTCAAATTCCCTGGCAAAAGGAACTGTTATTCCGATGAATCACGCCAATCTAGAATAGTGTGGTTGTCATTCTAATCAAGGGGCCACTGAACAAACAGACAACAACGAGAACAGATACGCAAACTGTCACTGACTTAGGACGCTTCAGCAACACTATTCACCTGGACGATGGATTCATGAGATGGAAGTGGGGATAGAGAGAACATGTCGTGTTTACAAAGAGGGCAGAGAGTATTCCTTCTAGAGTTGAAACAGAGAAGGTGAAATTACCGAATCCACTCGTCAATACAGTCCTTGTGGAAGATGTGTTTACAAGCGAGTAGGCGCTACGGAAACAAATCCAATGAAACGCTACAACAAGATCAGAAGGCTGGGATTTGTATTTTTCAATGCAGATGGGGCAGCAATCGTCTTCAGAGTAATCTTCATAGTCCTTAAGCTACACATTGGGGCTGTTCAATATTCCTACTGTTTCTAAGCTAATTGGCGTGTAGCATTCACAAGTGTGTGTTCGTGATAGAGATGGAAATACCCTAGACACTTCTCTTGAACTACGAGAAAAGGATCATGACAACGACTACGGTTGAGAAGGTCGTCGATGGCAAGAACGGCATATGAGAAAAGTACACTCTGCAAAAAGTGCAACAAGGCCAACTGTTAGAACACCTATTGAAAGACATCGATCCCCTCGGTTACCGATTATTACTACGGCAGAGACAGGGTCCATGAAGAGTGAACGAATGAGCAAAGGGATACAAAAAGGGATATAGAAAGAGAGGGATGGTCACGAGACCGCTTCAAAACTCACTCAGAGGATTGGAGTAGAGTCGCTACATTCAGTAGGTGGATAAAAGTGGAAAGCAAGAGAGTCCTGATTGGAACAATTCGCATTCGGTCATCATCAACACGATGTAAAAACGATGAAGAGAGGAAACCAGCTCCATATTTACTCAGTACAAAACGGGAACAGCAGAAACATGTGCTACAAAGAGGAGGAAACAGTAGTGTAGTTTTTGATTAGCATGGCTAACGAGAGGTGTGGAGAATCCATTCTCTATCGCATTTCATATTACTTGATCATTTTGATATTGAATCGTAAGTGATTGATATGAATTGAATTGTGATTGATTGAAGATGAATTATGAGAAGAAAGAAATGAATACTAACGATATTTGTTGTAGATGGGCAATTGGTTGGGAAAGTTCTTGAAGATGAAGAAGGATATGCGTATCCTGATGGTTGGTCTTGATGCTGCTGGAAAGACTACTATTCTGTACAAGTTGAAGCTTGGAGAAGTGGTGACTACGATTCCTACTATTGGATTCAATGTGGAGACTGTGGAGTATAAGAACATTTCATTCACTGTGTGGGATGTTGGTGGTCAGGATAAGATTCGTAACTTGTGGAGACATTATTATCAGAATACTCAGGGTCTGATTTTCGTGGTTGATTCGAACGATAAGGCTCGTATTGAGGATGCTCGTAATGAGCTTCATAAGATGCTTCAGGAGGAGGAATTGAAGGATGCTGATCTTCTTGTGTTCGCTAACAAGCAGGATCTTCCTCACGCTATGTCTGCTCCTGAGCTGACTGAGAAGCTTGGACTTCAGAAGTTGACTGGTCGTCAGTGGTATATTCAGGCTTGCTGTGCTACTACTGGAGATGGTCTTTATGAGGGACTTGACTGGTTGTCTGATATTGTTTCTAAGAAGTAATCCTACAGTTCTGCGTTATTTATTGCTTGTTGTTTGTTCGAGAACGATTGAATAGTGCATCACACTTTCATTTCCTAAACAGACAACATGGCTCATCGTAAATACGAATGTGCGTGGTGACTGTCCCTCCTCTCTGAACCGCTCTAATCTCTGTGTAGGCCCTCGTCACGGTAATCTGGGTTTCCTCCCTCGTAAGAGATGCACGCACCATCGTGGTCACATCCGCAAGTTCCCCAAGGACGACGCGTCTGTGAAGCCTCATCTGACGGCGTTCATGGGCTACAAGGCCGGTATGACCCACATTGTGCGTATTCTGGACCGTCCCGGAAGCAAGGCCCACAAGCAGGTGATTGTGGAGGCTGTGACGATTCTTGATTGTCCCCCGATGGTGGTTGTGGGTATCGTGGGATACATCGAGACTCCTCAGGGTCTGCGTACTCTGACGACTGTGTTCGCTGAGCACATGGACGAGTCTTGCAAGCGCCGTTTCTACAAGAACTGGTACAACAGCAAGCGTAAGGCGTTCACGAACTACGCTGCTCGTCTGGCTACCCAGGAGGGCAAGGAGGATATGGAGAACAAGCTGAAGCGTATTGTGGAGTACTGTACGGTGGTGCGTGTGCTGGCTCACACCCAGATGCAGAAGGTGAAGATTGGTCAGAAGAAGGCTCATCTGATGGAGATTCAGGTGAACGGAGGCAGCATGGAGGAGAAGGTTGCTTTCGCGAAGAGTCTTCTGGAGCAGGAGGTGAAGGTGACGGACGTGTTCTCTCCTGACGAGATGATCGATACGATCGCTGTGACGAAGGGTAAGGGCTTCGAGGGTGTGACGACTCGTTGGGGAACGACCCGTCTGCCTCGTAAGACTCACCGTGGTCTCCGCAAGGTTGCTTGTATTGGAGCGTGGCATCCTAGCCGTGTCCACTTCACTGTGGCTCGTGCTGGTCAGAACGGTTACCATCATCGTACTGAGATCAACAAGAAGATCTACCGTATTGGAGCTGCTGGTGACAAGAACTCTGCTTCGACTGAGTTCGATCTGACGGAGAAGAGCATCACTCCCATGGGAGGATTCCCTCACTACGGAGAGGTGAAGAACGACTGGATCATGGTGAAGGGTTGCGTGGCTGGAACGAAGAAGAGAGTGATCACTCTTCGTAAGTCCCTGCTGGTGCACACGAAGAGAGCCGCCACCGAGAACATCACTCTGGCTTTCATCGATACCTCCTCCAAGTTCGGTCACGGAAGATTCCAGACTTCCTCCGAGAAGGCCAAGTTCTACGGAACTGTCAAGAACTAAGTGCGTTGTTGACGAACTGGTTAGGTTTGTGTTTGTTGTCATGAAACATGGAAAAGGGGGTTCGTTGCCCGTTCAACAATTCGAGAGGGAAGCAAACCTCTGATGAGAACAGGGAAACACCGCAGGGAAAACACATACTCAACAGAGGTGTGGAGAATCCATTCTCTATCGCATTTCATATTACTTGATCATTTTGATATTGAATCGTAAGTGATTGATATGAATTGAATTGTGATTGATTGAAGATGAATTATGAGAAGAAAGAAACGAATACTAACGATATTTGTTGTAGATGGGCAATTGGTTGGGAAAGTTCTTGAAGATGAAGAAGGATATGCGTATCCTGATGGTTGGTCTTGATGCTGCTGGAAAGACTACTATTCTGTACAAGTTGAAGCTTGGAGAAGTGGTGACTACGATTCCTACTATTGGATTCAATGTGGAGACTGTGGAGTATAAGAACATTTCGTTCACTGTGTGGGATGTTGGTGGTCAGGATAAGATTCGTAACTTGTGGAGACATTATTATCAGAATACTCAGGGTCTGATTTTCGTGGTTGATTCGAACGATAAGGCTCGTATTGAGGATGCTCGTAACGAGCTTCATAAGATGCTTCAGGAGGAGGAGTTGAAGGATGCTGATCTTCTTGTGTTCGCTAACAAGCAGGATCTTCCTCACGCTATGTCTGCTCCTGAGCTGACTGAGAAGCTTGGACTTCAGAAGTTGACTGGTCGTCAGTGGTATATTCAGGCTTGCTGTGCTACTACTGGAGATGGTCTTTATGAGGGACTTGACTGGTTGTCTGATATTGTTTCTAAGAAGTAATGGGTTGATTGGATATATAGTGATGATGTGTTTGTTATAGTAAGGTAAATGGAATGAGTATGAAATAGTTGTTTGCTCTATGTCGAAGTATGATAATGATAGAAATGGATGATATGAGTGTAGGACAATACGAAAATAGAATGATTGATAGTAAGAAGTGAGTATTGAATATGAAATAGATATGAGTGAAATCAAACCTCTGTATAGGAATGAAAGAGTATGAATGAAATAATGCTGAATGGAGGTTAGAATGGATTGTCTATCGCATTTCATATTACTTGATCATTTTGATATTGAATCGTAAGTGATTGATATGAATTGAATTGTGATTGATTGAAGATGAATTATGAGAAGAAAGAAATGAATACTAACGATATTTGTTGTAGATGGGCAATTGGTTGGGAAAGTTCTTGAAGATGAAGAAGGATATGCGTATCCTGATGGTTGGTCTTGATGCTGCTGGAAAGACTACTATTCTGTACAAGTTGAAGCTTGGAGAAGTGGTGACTACGATTCCTACTATTGGATTCAATGTGGAGACTGTGGAGTATAAGAACATTTCGTTCACTGTGTGGGATGTTGGTGGTCAGGATAAGATTCGTAACCTGTGGAGACATTATTATCAGAATACTCAGGGTCTGATTTTCGTGGTTGATTCGAACGATAAGGCTCGTATTGAGGATGCTCGTAATGAGCTTCATAAGATGCTTCAGGAGGAGGAGTTGAAGGATGCTGATCTTCTTGTGTTTGCTAACAAGCAGGATCTTCCTCACGCTATGTCTGCTCCTGAGCTGACTGAGAAGCTTGGACTCCAGAAGTTGACTGGTCGTCAGTGGTATATTCAGGCTTGCTGTGCTACTACTGGAGATGGTCTTTATGAGGGACTTGACTGGTTGTCTGATATTGTTTCTAAGAAGTAATCCTGGCTGCTTTTCTTTGCATAGAGTGTTTGTGATCAAACATGTGAGTTGTTTTTACCCTTACGGAATCGCTGGCTCTTTTCTTCAAGGAAGAGATCACTCGTGTTCCAACCACCTTCCACCATCTTCTTGTAGAAAGTGTCGAACGAATTATTGACCTCTGAAGTGAATGAAAACTCATTATACCCACCTTCCAAACTCTTCTTCACCAAGGAAACTTGGTTACTGAAGCTGAAGTCATCTGTGTCATTAAAGCATGAACGCAGAAGATGAGCATGATAATAAGCTCGAAGCTGGTCATCAGGCCTACGGTTAATCCACCACATTAAATCTACGTCGCCGCCTCCTTCAACGATACTCCAATGATCCGTTGCTTCCTTCGTTCATGATTCACCAGGGATCGATAGAATCCCTGTTTCTGAATGCAGCTGCTTACAACATAGTTCTCGCCGTCGAAGAGACTCAGATACTGATTCATCTCCTCTTCAGACGACGCACACGAGAGAGTGGTCTTCAGGGGAACTCCAACCACAAGATGAGAAAGCTTCTTCTTGTTCTCCGGCTTCACGGTCAAGTAGGGCAGGTAAAATCGCTCCATTTCCGAGACGCGTTCGGGAGAGAGAATCTCGCCGGTGCGAAGGTAATGAGACGTCATGATTTCTCCTCTCTGCGATGAACGACACGAGGGACGCCAACCTGATAGTTGATTGTGGGAAGCGACACGCAGTGCAGCGAACGATAGATACAGAAGAGGGAGATGGAGCTGATGCACACGCTCGACAGCAGAATCAAATTCATGTGTCCGGGACCGATCAGGTTGGAGAGTGTGATGCCCAAAAATGTACCGAATACGGTGATGGCCACGGTTTGTGACCCCTCCTTCGCCGTGAGATCGCCCATGTTGTGCGCGTTCACGAAACCGTAGCGAATTCCTGCCCGTGTGGCGCTTCCTGCCAACCAGCTAATATTCTTCCCCACATTCGCAGACGTGGCGAGGAAGAGAAAATAGTTGGGAAAGAGCGGCGTGAGAACCTCCAGCCAGGTAGAGACTTCGAGAAGCCACGCAGCAAGGATCCGCCATCCTCGCGAGTCGGAGTCAAGACGACTGTTCACGAGACTCTATAGAAGACGATTCATGGTTCATACGCAGTGAATGCCATTCCTCCGAGTTGACCAAGACCATCCTTCAGAACCCAGTTGAGAGCAGCTGCCATCGGAATCGCTCCAGCTCCCATTCCCGCGGCGAAGCTGTAAATGAGAAAGACATAACTCTGTTTACAGCATTGATTGTGTACTAAGAACACCTCCAGCTGCACTCAAGCCCATGCCAAATGCTGCCCAAGAACAATACTCCAAGTAATCACCCTTCACGGATTGGGGATAGTGCTACAGTAATAAAAATAACACAAATTCACTCGAGGAAGAAAGACCTCCGCAAGTTTGATCTTTGTTGTCTCTTTGATATTACTGTAGGTGAGCATCGATTTCCAACTGCGGTTCTACATAATACGAACACGAAACCAAGACATGGTCCTTATGAGTTAGCGTATGCTCCTTGCTGTCATAGAACAATGGCCGCCGCTTCCCTTTATACACTTCCGTCAATTCCGTTCTACAAATGAGTGTAATCTCAAAACACTACAGGTGATTCCGTTTCTGATTACCATCTTCACAAGGACTATCATTCGAAAAACAGCACCGTGGAATGATATGAGGATAGTAGGCAACAGCCCCTCGAATCAAGGGTACTGCGTGCAGAGAGTTCCCGAGACACTTCCTTGAAATGGAAAGCATCCTGAAGCAATATCAGGGAAGGTTGCTTCTTTGTCTGTAATGATTGAATGGACAAATAGAGAAGACCGCCACCGCTTGCCATTGAAATGAGCATTAGAGCAACCGCTTTTCAATAGTATTGAGTATACGGACCGTCGCAATTGACCTGAGTCATTGTGTTATTTCAATTGAGCATTATGATTGCAAATAGCATGTAAGTGATTCTCCGATGGAGTATTACGGCAATTATCCCGAAACAATTCCGTTCAATTGTAATATGCGTGACTGGCGTGTTATTGCGCCACTGCCGCATTTGAGTTCGATTTCAAATGGAGCCTATTGGTATAATCGGTAGTACAGAGGAAGAATATATCACCAGTGAAAAGCATTCTTCTCATTACAGAAATGTGATCCAGCTGAGTTTCGCTTTCTTCTTTTTGTTTTTCTCATTCAATTCTTCTCAGGTAGGACAAACTGTTGAGAATTACGCACAGACAATGCAGACCACTCTTGATGAGAAGCTGGGTTACATTAACTTGGGGTGTCTGTACTGTATGTTTGCTTTCTTTTCGGTGTTTGGTCCTCGAATCGTGTCCTACTTTGGTCCATCGTCCTCCTTCTCTTCTCAAATAACTGGATAGAAAGTCGATGGTGATTGGTTGCATCGCTTATGTCATCGTTGTGTCATCCAACTTCTTCCCCACTCCCTATGTTCAGATTCCCTGCAATGCCATTAACGGTGTTGGAGCTGCAATCCTCTGGACTGCACAAGGCGTTTACCTGGGTAGATGTGCTTTGTGGGATTCACGGTCATCAACAAAGAGTGCTTATATATAACCATATTAACACACAGGCTTTGGTGATACTGCCAACGAGTACAATGGCATCTTTTTCTCCATCTTCCAGTTTACGGGTTGTTTAGGTGCCACCGTTTGTGGAGTGATTCGTCTCTTCTCTACAGGCACCGACACTGTATTCATTTTCTGATCCTTCAACGAAGATCGTCTTCAGCGTGCTGGTAGCTGGAACCATCATCGCTCTGATCTTTCTCATCTTCCTTCCGAACGTAAAGCCCTATGAATCCATGTCGTCAGACAATGAAGAACAAAACGTATCTCCGCAACGACTCTCTCACTCCCAGTTCGTCTCTTTCACGGAAACTCTCTCTCTCCTCGTCCATTCCTCCAAGATGACACTGATGGTTCCTCTGATCATCTTCAACGGCATGAGGTGACGCATCGTCCGAATCTTCATCCTAGCATCGCCTTCGTCATCGGCGATATTCCCCGTAAGATCAGCGAACCCTTCTTCGGCAAGGCGTGGATTCTCTTCATCACCGCCATCTTCTACGGATCCAACGCGCTCTGTTCCATTTGAACTCCTCTTCGAGCGTAGTTTCTTATCTCTGCGGAATACTCACGTCGTCTCGCATCCGTCGCCGAGGCACCTGTCTCATCGCCTACCTCACCCAGATGATCGCGTTCGCCATCCTCATCTGCTATCGCTATCATCATGTGCGCTCTGACTGGACGGCGATTATCGCCACGATCCTTCTCCTCGCACTGGGTGATTCTGTGTGGGAGTCGCAGCCTCCGGCAATTCTCCAGTCGTTCTACGGACTGGATCGCGAGCGCAATGCCGCAATGGCGAATCTCAAGATGTGGCAGTCGTTGGGCAATTGCGTTCAGTTTGTACTGGGAGTCCTGCTGACTGGAGAGAACAACATGGTGCTGAAGTCTATCGTTTTGGCCGTTTGTTTGACTCTTGGTTATCTGTGTCTGGTGATCCTCGATTTCAAAGTGTGTAAACTCGATCGCGTCAAGGGAGAAAGCCAGCTGCTTCTGGCTGGTATCGTGACAGATAATCAGGAAATGTATTGTGTTTCTTATCCAAATCAAACATACATGGAGACTGTCATTTCGAGTAATTGCAACTCGTAACTGGAGTATAGGATACTCACTTGATGAAGTCAATTAGAGAAAATGTAGAATGCGAGAAAAGGGAGGAGCAAGTTCCGCAAAACGGCGTTTCGGCATACTGTCTCCTTTTCAAACAACCATCACAATTAGATTATCAATTAGCATATGTCAAAAGGTAATCCATACGGGAAGCATTCAAACCGTAGCTGGACAAATAGCTTGCGCTGTGAGCAACATCATTCTGTGGTCGTCTGTAATTGGCTACGCCGGTTATCATACATACAAGAAGACGTTTGGTCGCAAGAAGCCCGATAACAATACAAAACCCGAAGAGAACACTACCAATTCAACATCACCAAAGGACCAATACCATTGTTTGTTTTGATTCACAACAAACACATAAGAATACAGGAGCAATTTACTTCTTAGAAACAATATCAGACAACCAGTCAAGTCCCTCATAAAGACCATCTCCAGTAGTAGCACAGCAAGCCTGAATATACCACTGACGACCAGTCAACTTCTGGAGTCCAAGCTTCTCAGTCAGCTCAGGAGCAGACATAGCGTGAGGAAGATCCTGCTTGTTAGCGAACACAAGAAGATCAGCATCCTTCAATTCCTCCTCCTGAAGCATCTTATGAAGCTCATTACGAGCATCCTCAATACGAGCCTTATCGTTCGAATCAACCACGAAAATCAGACCCTGAGTATTCTGATAATAATGTCTCCACAAGTTACGAATCTTATCCTGACCACCAACATCCCACACAGTGAACGAAATGTTCTTATACTCCACAGTCTCCACATTGAATCCAATAGTAGGAATCGTAGTCACCACTTCTCCAAGCTTCAACTTGTACAGAATAGTAGTCTTTCCAGCAGCATCAAGACCAACCATCAGGATACGCATATCCTTCTTCATCTTCAAGAACTTTCCCAACCAATTGCCCATCTACAACAAATATCGTTAGTATTCATTTCTTTCTTCTCACAATTCATCTTCAATCAATCACAATTCAATTCATATCAATCACTTACGATTCAATATCAAAATGATCAAGTAATATGAAATGCGATAGACAATCCATTCTAACCTCCATTCAGCATTATTTCATTCATACTCTTTCATTCCTATACAGAGGTTTGATTTCATTCATATCTATTTCATATTCAATACTCACTTCTTACTATCAATCATTCTATTTTCGTATTGTCCTACACTCATATCATCCATTTCTATCATTATCATACTTCGACATAGAGCAAACAACTATTTCATACTCATTCCATTTACCTTACTATAACAAACACATCATCACTATATATCCAATCAACCCATTACTTCTTAGAAACAATATCAGACAACCAGTCAAGTCCCTCATAAAGACCATCTCCAGTAGTAGCACAGCAAGCCTGAATATACCACTGACGACCAGTCAACTTCTGAAGTCCAAGCTTCTCAGTCAGCTCAGGAGCAGACATAGCGTGAGGAAGATCCTGCTTGTTAGCGAACACAAGAAGATCAGCATCCTTCAACTCCTCCTCCTGAAGCATCTTATGAAGCTCATTACGAGCATCCTCAATACGAGCCTTATCGTTCGAATCAACCACGAAAATCAGACCCTGAGTATTCTGATAATAATGTCTCCACAAGTTACGAATCTTATCCTGACCACCAACATCCCACACAGTGAATGAAATGTTCTTATACTCCACAGTCTCCACATTGAATCCAATAGTAGGAATCGTAGTCACCACTTCTCCAAGCTTCAACTTGTACAGAATAGTAGTCTTTCCAGCAGCATCAAGACCAACCATCAGGATACGCATATCCTTCTTCATCTTCAAGAACTTTCCCAACCAATTGCCCATCTACAACAAATATCGTTAGTATTCATTTCTTTCTTCTCATAATTCATCTTCAATCAATCACAATTCAATTCATATCAATCACTTACGATTCAATATCAAAATGATCAAGTAATATGAAATGCGATAGAGAATGGATTCTCCACACCTCTGTTGAGTATGTGTTTTCCCTGCGGTGTTTCCCTGTTCTCATCAGAGGTTTGCTTCCCTTTACAATCTCCGTATTTGGCAGTACTTGTTTCATAGATCATGAGTGTTTCTTCTACAGTGTATTACACGTATTTCCTCCTATGTTTCGATCAATTGTTCATATCCATTTAGCAGTACTGTACTCTATTCACTAACTATTCGCATAACACATGTAGTACTCATAGGCGGTTTCCTTATACTCCATGATTCCATCGTATGATTCTTGTCAATGCTATTCTAGTACTCACAGTAATGACTCTAATCCAATTCAAATATCCATTATTGTTTTCATTATCATTGTATCCTGATTCCACATTCATATGTTCAATGAATAGTACCAGTGTATCTCTCTCTCGTCCATACTATGTAAATGCACCGCTGATTGAAGATGCGAACAGTAGCAACCAGAAAACTGTTGAACTGAACAACAATCTGTGTCGTACTCTCCTTCAACGTATTGACAAGTACATTCCGTATATGTATAAGAAGAATCAGTCCTTATCTTCCTATAAAGGTAGCATTGGATTATCCTGCTCAGGGGTAGACTGGCCGTTATATTTGCAGATTGTTCGATATCATGTGGACATTCCATTGATACAGGAAAAGCTAGATAAGCATCTATATTACTGCGTTCAGGATATGGTGGATGATATTGAACTCCTCTGGTTCAACTGTATCAATTACTTTGCAACTAACAAGGAGGAATATCGTTGTGATATGGCACTGAATTGATTATAGAGTCCTTATCGGAGAAACGCGATCAATGTCTGAACTGTATTGAGGAGATGACCAAGGAGATCTCAGTATACCAAACGATCCGTATGTATCCTTTGTGTTGGATCCCTCCTAGAATCGGACCACTGTATCTTCTGTGGCGCGGGAGCCTATCCCAAGTATCCTTTAGTTGAGTGTCAAGGCAAATGTGGCAGAAAGTCGCATTTGGTAGGTGCTGTGAGCTCACGTAATGCTTAGCACTGCGGTTTCATATCGAATAATAACTGGACATGTGCCATGTGCTTGAGAAGAGAAAACACTAGTGTATTTAGCAATCGGGAACAACGGGTCATCACTCTTTTAGCTGCATATGCAAACTGGAAAAAGGAACTCCCGAAATGATGTGTTTGTTAACAAAATAGCTTGTATGCAAAGAGTGCAATTGGTAAAATTAGTCAGACGAATCATTCCAAATCCGGAAGTGCTTCCATCGAAGACAACATCTCTTCACCGGCAATAGTAGATACCAGTGACTTTATCTCTGTACACAACGCTTTAAGTTTCATATCACTGTCCGAAAGCAAATGAGACAGTGTCGGAATGCGAGAAGAAGTATCGGAACAAAGCGACCACCGCTGGGGAAAATGGTGGGGTGCTACAACCGCTTTGGAAGGAGAAAAGGAAGGTAATTCCGTAGGCGCATATGGAAGCCTAGATTCCCTTTGCTTTGTTTCTGCATAACACAGTTTACCGACGATAGGACACAGGGAAGCTACCCCATCAACAACCAAGAGGAAATCCTACTTCGTCTAGAGGAACTCACGCTATCATTTCCAACAGTATCTGAATAGAAAGTTGAACATCCAGAAACTCTATATAGGCGTTCACTTGGGTTACAATTGGTAGTATCCGTAGTCTTTCGTTTTTGATTACACACTTTTCTCTCACCTGTAGAATTATCTAACCAATTAGTCCAAAGAGGAAAAAGTACAATGGTCTCCATGATTGACATCTCTAGTTGCAAAACGACCTGCATTCACACTAACCATTTCCATGACGGAATCTGAATCATCACCAAGCAAACTGCTCGAGACATCACGGTCACTCGGATGATACACACTTGAAAGGTCTTCATCACTCAGACCCGATTGGCCTTCCTTCATGGAAGTCTCCGCTCTATTCTACAAAGACTTACTAAAGAAATAATGATGGTAACAAACAAGTAGCAATTTCAATTTACTTGTAGTTCTTGTCAGTGAAAGCAATTCCCTTAGCAATCTGCTTCTGGAGGGCAGGAATAGCCTCGTTGATGTTGGCCTGCTCAGTAGCGGTGATGTTCTTGGGAATAGGAATGGCTCTCTCGACTCCCTGGCGACCCAGCTCGCACTGGCTGGCGAAGAACTTGCATCCGAGCACATCCTGCTCAATGTAGGCGGGCTCAATGATGCCAGTCTCTCCGTTCAGACCTCTCAGGATGGATCCAGCGAAGGTGGCTCCAGCGTAAGCCATCGACAGAGTAGCAGAACCAGCACCCTCCTTGGCAGCAACGACCTCATCACCACCGAACTGAATTCTCTTGGTGATGGCGGGCACGTCCAGCTTGCTGATCTTGTTATCAGGGAGCTGGCTCAGCAGGGGAATGATGGTGGTTCCAGCATGTCCACCAATCACGGGGATGTTGCACTCCTTGGGGCACATGCCCAGAGCCTCGCTGATGAACTTGCGAGCACGCACAGAGTCCAGCTCAGTGACTCCCATAATCTTACGAGGATCATGGACACCCATCTTCTTGAAGGTCTCAGAGAAGATAGGAACGGTGGAGTTCACGGGGTTGCAAATCACCAGAATGCAAGCCTTGGGGCAAGCAGTAGCGCAAGCCTTAGCCAGGTTCATGGCAATTCCAGCGTTGGTGTTGAACAGATCGTCTCTGGTCATACCGGGCTTTCTGGGCACTCCAGCGGGGATGATGACGACATCAGAGCCGTCCAGGACCTTCAGCAGGTTGTCCTGACCATTGTATCCCTCGACCTTGCAGGTTCTGTCGATGTGGGAAAGATCCACAGCAACACCGGGAGTACGAACAATATCGTACAGGGACAGGCGAGAAACCAGAGGGTTCATGGCCATCAGCAGAGACACAGGCTGACCAATACCTCCAGCAGCTCCGAGAACGGAAACCTTAGCGCCCTACCATTTGAACCGATTCACTGATCTTACATTGGTGAAAGCGCGAGTGAAAGCCTTAGCAGCAGGAGCAGCGCGAGCAGCGAACATTTGCTTCTATTAAGAAAAATGTGAGATACTCTAATGGAGAAACGTGGAAATACCTGACCTTCCACGATGAAACGCATCCCATCTCTTGATAGGTGAAAAGCAATGACGCAATTCACCAAATAATGAACAATCTCATATCACCACTACCCAAATACATGTCTACTTATGGTAAACAACAAACACACGACTTCCACTCTGTGCCATTGAACTAACTCGAAAAGCCACACGCTTATCCACGGAACGTGCACGGCTTCGTGGCGAGGAAGGTGCTTCTGAACTTCTTCGACTCAGCACGGTACTGGCGGTGGGGCAGAGCGAACTTCAGGTTCTTGTGCGTGTACATCACGTTCTGGTGTCTCTTCAGGTGCTTGTCGTCCACCACAGCCGTCTTGATGATCTGGATCGAACGGTCACGAGCACGGTGCGTTCCAGCCATCTCCTGGTAGCACTGCTTCACGGCGCCCAGAAGGGTCACATCACGGTACTCCTTGTACATGTTGTGGGTTCCAGAGCGCGAGTTGTAACGCAGCCAAATACCGAAGTTCTTCACCTCCGTTCCCGTCTCGTGGATCTACCCCTCACACACGCTCCACACACGCACCTCGTTCACAGCCAGAATCTCTCCGGTTCCGTTCTTCATCTTCTCCAGTCTGTGCATGAAGTACCAGTAGCGGGACTTGGCAGTCACAGCGTTAGGAGCGAACAGTCTCATTCTGTAGATTTCGGGCTCGGGATCGTTCTCCGTAGGAAGTCTACGACCAACAACGTGATAGTAGTGAATCTATATAAAGGTGAGAATCGCTACTTCCAAAACCACACTTCTCATCACATACTTACAGGCATTAGTATTTGATACTACGAATGGCACAATTTGACTCAAACAACAATGGAGGACACGGCGGAATCTCGTTTTCCCATTTATCCCACTCCCACACAGACCCTCGGTTCCGACGGCTCACTCTCAGAATTCGTTTGATTCTTCCGCTTTTGCTATTGCGTTCTTATCAAACACATGCCAGGACTTCAGTCTCTTCGAAGGTCGCATCGCCTGGTCCACTCCATCCGAGCCATCACCCAGTCGACGAGTAATCGTGTAAATCGCATTGCAGTAAACTCTAGATGCGATTCCCGTGCTTTCCATGAAATCGAATTGGAGATGGGAAAAGCGCTACTTCTCCACCGAGGCAACGAATAATGCAATGGGTGGAGAACGGAGTCGCATGACGTCTCCCTCAACGGCAAGTGTGTTGTGTTGATGGGAATCAAGAATAGCGTCTCCACTGTCCTCGCATCTCGGAGAGAAGGAGACTCCCGTTTCGGAGACGGAAGCGGTTGAGAACATCTACTCCATGAAGGCTGTTCCCAGAGAGGAGAAGAGGTTGCATGTAGCAGACCGAATGGATGAGTATTCATCGTGTGGGTGATTGGGACGTGTAGATCGCGAAGCATCGCGTCGGGCGAGTTCCGAAACGATGTGAACTTGGCGCGCAAGTACGTCCGAACGGCCGTTCGCATTCATTCATCCAGTAACAACTAGACCAAGGCCGACCTCGCCCATCTGCGTGCGTGTGCGTACTTGGAGATGAAGGCGAAGCACTACGAAGAGGCGCGCACCATGCTGAAGGAACGTCCGTTTCCTCCCCTCCCTTCACTCTAGTCTACCGCATGTACCCCTGCGAGATCTCCATCGTGTCGGACCTGTGTCTGGTGGAAGAGCGAGCTGTCGTCTCTCCTCGTCCCTTCAACTCTAGGGCGACTCCAAGGCGCTGTTCAAGTACATGCGTCTCCTGGACCGTCTCCGTAACCGCATGGCGGCAATGGAGGCAGAAACACATCCTCATTCCTCGCCCTCCACGTCCTCGCCGCCTCTCCAGTGGGACGAAGTGACCTATCTGGACCCGCGCGAGGAACGAGCAGCCATGCGTGAGAGTTACGCCAACGCCGTCCGTCAGGCGGGCTCCCGTCCCTCCGTCCTCATCGTAGCCGTTTCCTCTTCCCCTGACGCCAGGAGTGGGCGCGCCGCGAGGCCAATGACGGATACATCGACAAGGCCATTCAGATGTGGGAAAGAGAGAGGAGACTCATCCCAGATTGACCACCGCGCTGAAGAGCGCCGACTCCCCCGCCGCCGCCGGACCGCTGCAGCTGGAGCTGGCGAAGTTCTTCTACGTAGTCACCTTCTCTCTCTCCCATGCAGTTCCTGAACGACATCCCGCAGAGCACGGCGGCGATGAAGCAGGCGATGAAGGACCCCGCGAGTCGTCCGCAGGCGGTGCGACTGCTGGCGGAGATGAGCGAGCTGCGCGACGGACGCGACGCGGGACTGGAGCTCTTCCAGTACGTCGTGGACAACGAAGCGAGCGACGCACAGACCTGGCTGGTTGGGTTTGTCGTCCTCTCTCACGCAGTATTACCTCGATTTCCTGCGCGCGCGCGGACTGAACGACCTCTACCAGAAGGTGGCGGCGGAGGCGGTCGCCAAGTTCCCCGCGTCGCGCGCGGTGGCGTCGCATCTCGTGGGTGCGCTGCTGCGGAAGAAGGACTACAAGGGCGGTAGCGATGAGAGAAGGGTATCATGCAGCCTTCGCGGCGATCAACGAGGCGATCGCGAAGCAGCCGCAGTCGGTGTTCACATACGAGTACCTTCTGTCGGCGTGCGACGGCTGCGACCCGCGCGTGCTCAACTACGTGTATTTCCAGGCGATGCAGAACGTGACCGACAACGCGCTGCTGCTGACGCAGTACGGCGAGTTCCTGGAGGAGATGAACGAGTACGAGGCCGCTTGCGAGGTCTTCCGCCGCGCCTACGCGATCGCGCCCACCGACGACCTCGCTCGGTCGATCGTGCGAGTGGGGTTGCTGAGAGCGAGAGACGTAGATGAGTGTGGAGTGTGGCGACTTGGATGAAGCCTCCGCCATTCTCGACGTGTTGATCGGTGAGAGAGGTTGAGAGGATGTGACGCAGATGAGTATCAGTCGGAAGTGGTCACTCGCAACGGACAGCTGGTGTTCGCCGACGAGAACGAGCAGCTGCGCCGCATGGAGGACGAGGAGACGTTCGATCCCCACGCGATGGACTTCCACGCGACCGCCACGCACATGATGCCTCGTCTCCTCGCCGACAAGGCCGTGTAGCTCTCCTCTCTCTCTCCCACACAGCATCGCCGCGCGTCGCCAGCACTTCGACTACGCGGAAGAGCTGTTGGAGAACGCCATCGCATTGGACCCTGCTGATCCGTATCTCTACCTGACGGCGGCGGAGGAAGTGTACGAGCGCCAGCAGCGCTGGGACGACATCATCCACGTGTTCCGACTGCTGCCGGAGATCGATCCCTCGCGCGAGTTTGCGTTGGTGGCGCGGTCGCTGCGCCAGAGCATGCTGGAGACGATTCTGGACAGCGACGCCACCAACGCGCAGATCTACGCGCTCTACCACGTGAGCGACGCCAGTTCGCGTCACAGCGACGACGATTTGGATTCGCTCCCGAGCGACGACTACTACGGTCGCGACCGCTTCACGCACGGAGAGATGAACGACGGCTTCGACTCCTTCGGCTACACGCACAAGAAGGAGTTCGACCATACCAGCGACGCGGAGCTGCGACGTTTCCTGCCGAGTCCCGATACGATGCCGGAGAAGGAGCCGCTGGAGGAGATGACGGCGCTGGCGTTCTACCCGACGCTGCCGGAGACGCTGACGGAGGCGTACACGAACTACAACTGGTATGAGGTGCCGCTGATGAAGGAGTGGCTGGGCGAGGCGCCGAAGGGCGAGAACGCCACGGTGATCGACTGGAACGCGATGCGGGACGGCGAGGGACTGATGAAGGTGCCGCACGAGAAGGTGTTCGACGAGAAGGGACATCTGAAGGTGTCGCTGGAACAGCTGCAGACGCTACACGACGCGCTGGCGAAGGAGTATCGGACAATGCCGACGGAGGTGCGCGAGGGAGAGAAGGAGCAGGAGCATCTGTACGAGCTGAAGGGACAGGACCAGCTGGCGCGGGAGGTGCGAAAGAAGCTGGGAAACAAGTTCTTCGACTTCTCGGAGATCGACCCCGAGCTCAAGTTCCCGACGGAGCGCGACGACGTGCTGATGAGTCATCTGCTTCGGCAGACGATGCAGCGGGAGGAGGAGGCGGAGACGGAGGAGGAGCCGAGAAAGAAGGCGTGGTGAGTGGTTTAGTGCTTGTGTTTGTTTGTCACAATATCAACTGGATTGGTTAAGTGAATGCTTCAAAGAAACAGATTACATACAACAGATTAAAGAGCTCTACTAACCGCCGTCTCTCCACACTGGCACTGGCACATTCCCTCCACGGAGAAGCACTCGCACATCTTGCTGCTTCCCAGACCCTTACTCACGAATGTCGTGTCGCACCGCTCCAACCCCGTCTCGAAGAAGGACTCCTTCGCGTTCTCCAGCGGCTTCGCCTCCGCGAGGAAGGCATCCTGCTCCACGTTCAGCACGTACTGCTGTCGCGACCGCAGACCGCCCTCCATGTGCAACACACACACATTCCGCAAACAGCGGATCTGCTCGGGAAGCACGCGCACCATCTCGTTGTCCGCGCTCAGCAGCGTCACCGCGCCCTCGCCCACGGTCGCCGGCTGCGAGAACTGCAGCTGGATGTCTGAATTCGGGTCCACGTCCACCGCGAACTCCGCCGGCGTTATCTTCACGATCTCGAACGGCACCTCCTGCAGCAGGCGACGACGCGCCTCCGCAGGCTTATACTCGGGGAACACCACGCGCGCCACCTCTACACCCGTCTCCGTGTAGCGCAGCACCGAACGCTCCATCAGACACCACGCGTGGTACGTCTTCGCGACGTCAATCACGTTGCCATCCACGTCCACCACGAACAAGAAGTGCACCGGCGTCGCCACGTCCGTCACCCTCGCTGACTGCACCCAGTTGCTGCCGAAGCCCGTCGTCGACGTCGGACGCGACTGCAGACCCTCGTAGGGCGCCACGTAGCAGCGGAGCTCGCCCAGCAGGTTCGCCGTCACCGCCACGGTCGCCGTCGCGGAGCTCGTCGGCTCGCCATCCACCAGCAGCGACGGCGTCAGATCGGCCGTCGCCGCCGTCGTCGCCGCAAACTCGGAGCGACTCACCGCCTCGCTGCCCACCTCCTGCACGTCGCAGACGAACTGATAGCGCGTCTCGGGCGCCAGCGGCTGCACCACCTCTCTCACTGCCGTCTCGGGACCGAACGCGAAGCTGTAGCTGAACTCGGGGTGCGCCGCGTCCGTCACCGCGCAGCTGCCCATCGCCAGATAGTTGAAGCGACCCTTCACCACCACCGCGTTGTCCAACGCCTCCTCGTCGCCGTTGGTCGTCCACACCGCCTCCAGCGGCTGCGGCGTCACCGTCACGCGGACGGGTGCAGAGAGGAAGCCGTTGAAGGCAGCCACTTCCACGTACGCGACCGCCGATACTTCCGTCAGCAGCAGCTCCGGCTCCGTCACCTCGTAGGTGGCGACCACCGACTGCATCGCCGCGTCGGAGGCGCGACGCACACGGTAGCTCAGAATCGCACCGCCGCCCGTGGAAGCGGGAGCCTCCCAGGTAAGACGCTGCGAGGTGGACGAGACCGCCGTCGCGACGAGGTTGCGAGGAACCGAAGGCGTAAGGAGCGTCTCCGAGGCCGTGAAGCCTTCCGAGAGCTCGGAGAAGATGGAGGCGATGTCGGTGCACTCAGGGACGCACTGCTGTCCGTGGACGGCAACGCGCAGCTGGTATACCTTCTCCGTCTCCAGAGAGAGACGCAGCGAGTTCTCCTGTGTGGTTCCGTTGCGCTGGACGACTCCATTCACCAGCAGCTCCCACGCGTAGAACGAGAAGGGCTGGCCGAAGAGCTCCGCCTCCTCCCACTTCCACTCCACCTCCTGCGACGCGAACGTGGCGACCACGGGCTTGCTGGGCGGCAGAAGCACCAACGGACGGTACACCACGGGGTCTGAGAGAGGACTCCAGTAGTCGCCGCGACGCGTGCGCCAGCGGATGGCGAGAACGCTGTTCAGAATGGCTCCCTCCACGATGACGGTCGGCTCCGTGAAGCGGACGCTATGGAGGTTGCTTCCGATGAAGACGAGCTCGCCCTGGTCCGCCATCTCCGAATCGAAGGGCATCTCCATCTGCAGGACCACGGTGCGCTCCGCGTAGTTCACCGACACGATGCGGATGGCGCTCTCGGGCAGAGGCTTCGGAGACAGCGGTGTTCCCTCCTGCGTGACGAAGGACTGGACCATGGTGTCCGCAGGGTAGCGAATGCCCGTGTACGAGAGGAAGGAATTGCGGTTGATGTAGAGCGCACCCTCGCTCTTCGGCGGGAACGAGCCCTGGAACACGAAGGCCACCGTGTAGTCCGAGAGGAAGACGGCTTCCGTGGGGTACGAGAACATGGACTCTGCAGAGGTGAACACGATGTGCACGTTCATGTTCTCGAGCTGGTCGTTCACCACCTCCTTCACACGCACGTTGCTGGTGCAGAGGACGGTGTACTGTCCATCGCTCACCGTGGACAGCGGCACGTTCTCCGCGCCGCTCGCCGGCTGGCAACGCAGCGTGGGAACCATCGGAGTGCACGTTCCACTCTCGCGTTCCCACTGCTGACGCGCGTTGCAGTACATCACCAACATGCCCGTGTAGTCCACGCCGCAGTTCACATGGTAGCGATTGCCAAACACGCCCTCGGGGAGGTTCTGCTCGGGATCCGCAGGACAGCGGACCGACACACACGTGTCAGAGACCACCTCCCATTCGCCCGTGCGACACACCTTCTGCACCTCGCCCACCTGACCCTCCGGACACACCAGCGTCAGCTTCGCGTTGTGCTCGTAGCGGCTGCCTCCGAGCGTGCAGAACGCCTCATTGCAGCCGTCCACCTCCGCTCCCCAGACTGCCTTGCCGTTCTTCAGCTCGCAGCGACGCGTCCGCGAGCCTGTCATTCCCTCGGGACACGACGCCGTCGCCACTCCGTTGATCGGGGTGATCGGATACACACCCTCCGCGGGGCAGCGCAGCGGCTTGCACGTCGATACTCCCTGCTCCCACAGACCCTGCTCGTTGCAGAAGCGCGTCAGGATTCCGTCACTGTATCCCTCGGGACACGGCAGCGTCGCCGTCGTGTTCGGACGCGTGTAGTCCCACTCGCCCTGCTTCATGCAGTAGTTCACACACATCGACGTGTCTTCGCGTCCCCATCTGCCGTTCACACACATGCGCGACTTCATGCCGATCTGCAGCGTGCCGCACTCCTTTGTCGCCACCTGACCGTTCATCACCGCCGCGTAGCCGTCGCGCGCGTTGCATCCACAGCCCTCGTCCGTCACCTCGCCCCAGCCTCCAATCGTGCAGGTGGCGCTGAGTGAACCCACCTCGCACTGGAAGGTGGCTGTCTCACCGACGGGCGTGTTATCGAAGGGGTCTCTCGCACTGCACATGCATGAGTTGCTCTCCACGCGATCCCACGTTCCGTTCGGAAGACATTTCTGTCGCAGCGAGCCGCTGTCGCACTGTCTGTATCCATATTCCATGGGCGCAGCGGGAGTCCAGCCAGGCGCCACGCACTGGCAGTTTCCAGACTCCACACTCTGCCACTCGCCGTCAAGACCACAGAAACGTGTCAGCGAGCCACTCAGACAAGACGCCGTCGCGGTGTTGTTACGCGGCGTCACTCCAAACAGAGCGCCCTTGACCTCCTCGGCAGGACAACTGCAGGTGTCATTGAGCACCTTCCAGTGACCCTCCTTCGAGCACACCGCATCGATGCTTCCCACATGGCAAGGCACGGGCTCCGTGTCTTCCAGAGCGCGCGTGCGCTTCAGCGGTCCCGACTGGGAGCAGAAGCAGTTAGTGTAGATCACGTCCTGCCACACTCCGTAGCGACACTCGCGCAGACGCTCTCCCTCGTCGCACTTCTGAGAGGAGAAGGTGGAGTTGACTCTGGGATCGATGAACTCGTCGCCGATGAAGCCGTCCTCGTCTGCGCAACCGCACTCGGACCAGTCCACAGGAGACCAGATTCCCGCATTGCAAGTTCGCGTGATACGGTGTCCGTTGCCACACACGTGCGTGTAGCTTCCCTTATGGGGCGTTCGGATGAAGGGACCGTCCGTCGGACAGCTTCGGTCCAAGCAAGATCCCGTGGGCTCCTGCCACTGACCGTCCTCGTTGCACACACGACGAATCACCACGCCCGAGTCGCACGTAATCGTGTGTTCGCCAGGACCCGTCGCCGGCCACTCTCCGTCCATCATGCACATGCAGCTGCCGACAGGCTCCTCCCACTCGCCCAGCTCACCACACTTGCGCTCGACGGTCATCTCTCTGTTTCCGTGGCACGCCATCACCGCCGTCTCTCCGGCAGCCGTCTCTCCCCACACGTCATCCAGAGGACACTTGCACTGGTTGACCAGCGAACTCTGGTTGAAGTGACCCGTGGCGTCGCACTGAATCGACATCCATCCAGCACCGCACTTCACCGTCTTGCTCTTTCCCGCCTCCACGTGCTCGAACTCCTTCAAGCCGGGCTCCGGACTCGCGCAGCCGCAGTACGCGTCCGTGACGTTGTACCAGAAGTTGTCTCCACGGCACTGCTTCAGAATGTAGCCCAACATGCACGGGAACTGCTCGTAGTCGCCCACCTCCACCATCTCGCCGGTCGTGCTGCTGCACTTGCAGTCGTTGAACTCCTCTCGGAGGACGCCCATGAAGCAGGTCGCTGTGCGGAAGCCTCCCGTCGTACAGGGAACCGTCTCCGTGGTGTTGTGCGCCATCGCCGGCCACACGCCGGTCGCCGCGCATCCGCATCCGCTGTAGTCCTCGTCGAACATGCCAGTCTCCGGGTTGCAAGTGGCCTTGAAGCACTGAGGAGGAATGGCATCCGTCGTCTCGCCGTAGGGAGTCTCGGGGAAGAAGCCGGACGCCTCGCAGAAGCAAGGGTTCGTCTCTCCGCTCCACACTCCGTCCAGATTACAGAAGGCACTCTTCTCCTTCGATCCGCAGGCCTCCGAGAAGTGCGTTCCCGCAGGCGTCTGGGGGAAGTCTCTCGTTGCAGGACAGGCGCAGCTCTTCTCCACGATGGTCGTCTCGCCCTCCACGCTGCACTCCACGTGGTACCGTCCCACAGAACACTCCTTGGTGAACGTCGCGTTCGGCAGGAGACGACCGCTGATGGAGCTGAGACCCTGGCACTGGCACTGCGAGTAGTCGATCTCCGACCAGAAACCGCTATCCCGACAAGCGCGCGAACGATCGTTCACCTCCAGACAAGGCGCACTCGCGGACTCGCCGGCATGCGTCTGCAGGAAGCCCTCGCTGGACTGGCAGAAGCACTGGGAGTCGTCCTCGTTCTCGTAGTGTCCGAATCTTCCGCACAGCACGCTACGCGAGCCGACGCCACAAGCAACCTCCGCGCGCTCGAAGACCGGCGTGAAGACCGGCGAGAGACCCGCCTCCAGCGCCTCCTTCACTGTACACTGACAGTCGTTGTTCTCCGCCTTCTCCCAGAGCGCCGTGTACTTTCCGCACTTCTTCGTTCGCTTTCCGCTGTCGCACGCAATCTCCGCGTTCGTGTTGACGTCCGCGGCGGAGAACTCGTCGTTCGACGCGCAGCGGCAGGTTCCGTCCACACGCCACGAGGACTCGTCCCACTCACCGTAGTAGTCGCCGTTTGCGTCCACCTTGCGCAGACAGTCCATAAGGATGCGACCGCCGCCCTCCTCGCACTCTACCGACGCGGTCTTTCCGCTCAGCGTCACGGGGAAGCGTCCCAGCACAGGACACGATCCGTAGCAGCCGATCGAGTTCACATCCTCCCAGACACCGTCGTTGCGACAACGACGCGTCTGGACCTTCTCCGGATTGTCAGGACACGGCAGCTCCACCTGCACGCCCGCAGGCGTCGGGTTCCACTCCATGTCCGCCGTACACATACAGTTGTAGTCTGCCACGTTCGAGTCCCAGATACCGCCAGGCAGACAGATACGCGCCTTCGATCCGGAGCCGCACTGGATCCACGCGGCCTCATCCATCGGTGTGCTCTCCCACGAGATCTCGTCCACTGTCTCCGCGTCACACACGCACTGACCGTAGTTCACGTCCTCCCAGAATCCATCGCCGCGGCAGCGACGCGAGTACTGGTTGTCCTGAACTCCCTGGGTTCCGCACTGCTCGTACTGCGTGGTGTCG
Source organism: Blastocystis sp. NMH (assembly GCA_039096215.1). NCBI lineage: Eukaryota > Bigyra > Opalinata > Blastocystidae > Blastocystis > Blastocystis sp. NMH. Next base: position 446,063 of record JBBPEA010000013.1, on the reverse strand, counting down.
CGCGGACGCTCCTCCCACATGCCGTCCGTCGCGCAGCGACAGTCCTCGTCCTCGAGGTCCTCCCACCAGCCCCACTCGCTGCAATGTCGACTCAGCGAGCCCACTCCGCAGGCGTGAGGAATCGTCTCGTTGCGGTTGGCAGCGTCCCACAGCACCTCCTCGTGCAAGACCTGGGGACACTTGCAGTTCTCGTCGACGACCTCCTGAAGCTCGCCGAAAACGCACAGACGCTTCAGCTGGCCGCCGTTCTCGCATCGCTTCACGGACCACTGACCGTCATACGCGCCCTCCCAGTCTCCATCAGCCTCACAGTTCTTCGACGGCGCGTTCTCCCAGATACCTTTCCATCCGCATCGGCGTCGTCCGTTCGGACCGTACGCGTAGTCTCCATACCGCGTCTGGTTGTAGGTGATTCCGCCGATCGTCTCCTCGGGACAATAGCACGAGTTGATTTCGGTTGTGAAGTTGGCGGCGTACTCGGGCATCTTCGAGCAGTAGTAAGCGTGGTGTCCGATGGTACAATCAATCTTCGACTCTTCGTTCACACCGACCTCGGGCCACGTGTCGTCCTTGCAAGTGGCGTAGGTGCGTCCATACTCGCGTCCCGAAATCAGCGGCTTCATGAACGACGTGCCGGTGGTGTTCTCCTCCACGAACACGAAGAACTGGTAACGCGTAGCCGGCTTTAGTCCGGTGATGCGGTAGTTCTTCGTGTTGATGCCGTGCTCTCCACGGAAGGTCTTCTTGCTGAACTTCGCGATATCCTTCACTTGCAGCTTCATGTTGTCGCTGTAGTAGACGGTCACGCGAGGAGCCTCCAGCGGCGCCCACACGTAGCTGTTGGCGAGCGTGATGGAGTACGAGTCGGAGGTCAGGAAGGAGACCGTGTTGCCGCAGCTCTGCATCGAGAACAAAAACTCGTAGTGGTCCTTGACGAACATGGAGCTCAGCGCGGGGATCTGGACGGACGTGTAGTCGCGATGCGCGTAGATCAGCGCCACGTACTCCGCCGGGTCCAAATCGAACGTCGCCACGTACTGTCCGTCGGCGTTGGGCTTCTTGATGCACTGACCCAGCGTCATGATATCCTCATTGGAATATTTGGTGGCCGAACGCAGCACGGGAAGAACGCACACTTCCACGTCCTTGATGCCCTTGCTAGGCGAAATGAAAAACTGCACCTTCTTGTAGTTGGTCGGGGTGCACTGGTGCTTGTAGTTGACTAGCACGTGACCTCTCCACTTCACTCCTACAGCAGTTTCCGTAGTCGGGGGCATCCCACTTACCGAAGTTGCAGAAACGCTCCGCCTCTCCCAACGTACACTTCTTGCTGGCGTAGGTTTCCGTTTCAGTCTGCTTGAATCCGTTGTTCTTCGCACAGACTAGGACGTTGAGTGACCTTCATAACTCTACAGCAATCGTCTGCGATGATGTCTCCCATGCTCCAGGTTCCGGTCATGTTACACGTGACCTCGATGGAACCACGGTCGCAACGGTGAATCAGGGTCTCGCCTCGTTTCACGTTGTGAAGAACAGGAACCTCATCATTGGGAACGCACTCTATGGGGCATGAGAAACGACGTCTACAACATACCGCAGTTGTTGTCCTTGATCCGTCCCCACTCCATATCGCCCATGCATCTCCGAGAAAGAGAACCGGAATCGCAGGCCATGGTGACTTCGTCGTAGATCTCCGTCTGCGGCCAGAAACCATCGGAGCTACAATACTTGTTCTGAGACAATGCAACTGCTAAAAGCATCTAATCCGTTAGCCCGTTTGCCAGTAGCACGAACAAGTCCTAGTAATCCATATGAATGCATGACTATTTAAAAAGACTCGCTGTAACAGCTATTATGGGGAAAGAGCGTCGGGTTCCAGAAATCGGGGGGATTTCGGAGAAGAGAGAAAACGCGTAGGAGCGTGAAGGAGAGGATTGGAAAGCGATGGAGAGGGGATCGGAAGGGATAGGTGGGGAAAGGGGGTGAGATGGACATGGAAGAGAATTGGCACGACACTCACGTATGACAGAGTAAATGAGGTAGGTTAGTGACTGGAAGTGGTTGCTTGGAGATCAGATGGAAGTAACTGAGTGAAATCGGTCAGTTTATCATTTGTAGTTGAGACAAAGGATCTACTGAATTCTGTGGACAGAATTAGAGTAATCATCACCATATCCCGTTCATATCCTCTAAACAGTCTATATCCCTCACGTATCTCCCATTTCCACTACAGAAACGAACAACAAACATACTCCATAAATGAACACAACTACCCTTTTCTTTTTCCCTCTCCCTTCTTTGGAGGTCCCTTGCCCTGGAATCGCTTTCTCCGAGCCTTCTTCTCCCAGTAATCGGCTTGGTCCGTTTTGTACGCACTCGTCACCTGGCCATTCACGTATCGGCGGGTCTTCGCGAAGCGGTAGTAGAACTGCTCCTCTTCGTCCACCAATTGTCCCGCCTGTTTCTTTGCAAACGGATCTGAAATCTTCTCGGAGTAGCGCATCCACTGATATGGAGTATACCCGTTCAGAATCAAATCATCCGTCGGGAACTGGAGCGGCGCCTTGAGAATTTCGTGGATCGACCGGGGATTCGTCAGTTCCATCGGCGTCGCCAAGGGTCTCCTGTTGTAGGGCTTCAGTCCCGATTTCGCGAGGAAGGCCGTCGGAAGATTGCCAAACAGGACGCGACTAATCTCCTGAATCTCTCGAGGGATAATCACCTTCTGCATTTGGAGGCTGTGCAATCGAAGGGATGGGCAGAGTGTGCAAATTGGGGGATCCCCATTTCCCTCCATCAGTGCATTTGAACTGTATTTGGTGTTTCCCTTCTATTTTTGTGGGTAATAAGTACCATCTACCCACTCTCTTCTCATCATTTCCATTCATCACAACATCAACCCCATATTCTACCCACTTCATCTTCCTTCCCCATCCACTCCACTAGCCCATTCTCAGAGATATTCAATCTTCACCCAAAATCAACCCAATTTCAGGAATTCCACTTTCCTTTTTCGGGTCAGTTAGGAACGTTAACTTGATGGAGGCTGTATCAAGGCCTACGGTCGCAACAGATGATGAGCGAAGTGCTCCTATGTTACGGAAACAGAGCGGAGAGGATTCCACTGTCGGATGGCGAAACCGAAGCGACTTTGGAGAAGAAGTTGGCTGAAACCTTTCAAATCCCAAACATCTCCGAGTTGTTCGGAATCCAAGACCCTCAAACGCGTCGCGTGTACTCGCTTCAGGAGATCTTAGCTGCTCCTTTTCTCTTTCGCAGCCAGGTGGGAACGGTGATTATTGGCTGTTCGTGTTGTGCATGTTGCCTCATCTTGTAGGTCTCTCTCCCGTTTCTCAGAAACGACAGGCATCTGCAATTGTATGCATTGGATCAACACGTTACGACTAGGAAACGCTGTTCAAATACATATTTGAAGAATGCAATAAGGGGGGCGAATTCAGCCATCTCGATTATCTGGTCCTCCGTGTTCTCTACAGCAAGAAGGCGGCAAACCTGACCTGTGCCGTGAACCTTCTGTATGAGAATGATTATCCCGGCTTGAACCGCCATCTCCACCTCCTCGTCAACAAGGTGAAGGATATGACCGTGATCAAAATGGGCGTGCTGCGTCTCATCACGGTAAACATGCGGATGAATAAGGAGTTGTCCTACGCACACACGTCCGTGTTGCTGAACCTCATCCATCAGGAAGACGGATTGGTGTGTGATGCCTACAAGCAGTTCGAGGTCCCGTTGCTCCCTCCTCGTCATGTATAGGTCGATGACGACTTGGCTGCTCTGAAAACGACGCTGCTCCGCATTCTCATTCTCACCGTGAAGCCCTCGCTCATCGACGTGGGCGAGCGGGACGAGGCGCGTCGCCAGCAGTCGTTGAAGAGAGCGTCGTGGCGCAGCTCGGCGGATCAGCTGAATCTGGAGATGGAGATGGAAACAGAGAATCGCGTCGACCTCTTCCTCCACACCTTGTTCGAGGTGGGGATTCTCTCAGAGAGTCTCTTTCTCGGTCTGCTGCAGACGGTGAGCGAGGACGTGGCGACACTTCACGCCTTCGTACCCCTGATGACCAGCGAGGACGTGTCGGCGCGAAACTCCCACGTATACCAAGTCTTTTACGATTCGCACCGAACCGCCGCCTCGCAGCACCACGTCGCCGTCCCGAGCTACCCCTCGGAGCGCATCACCGCCAAGCTGCTGGAGCTCCAGCAGCGGAAGACGCTCACGGCCGACGAGTACGTTCGTCTGTACCGGCGCTGCGTCGCCAACTCGCCCGCGCTGCAGTTCGTCTTCACCGCCTATGCGAGAGACGGGAAGGAGGAGGATCTTGTGGAGATGCTGAAGCTGGCGGACTCCATGTTCCTCCGTCTGCGTCCCACGTGCAGCTCCTTCTCCAACCCCTCCCACGCGTCGATTCTCGCGCACATGGAGAAGGAGCGCTTGCTGAACGCAGAAGAGCTGGAATGGGTGAAGCAAGCCTACTGTCAGGGAAGCGAGGTCGTCCAGAGCGCCTTCTCGCTGTGCGCGGAGACCGGTGACGTGGCGGGACTCGTCTCCATGCTGCGCAGCGTGATCGAGATGGTGAGGAACTACGAAACGGCGATCGAGACGCAGGAGTTCATCGGCGAGCTGGTGAAGGAGCTGCTGAACGAGGAGAGTCTCTCTCCCTCACAGGCGGCGGTTCTGAGCGCGTTGCTGGAGAAGCCGGCTCCTTGTCTGTGCGAGCTGTACAAGGAGTACAAGCAGTCGGGCGACTTTGAGGGACTGCTGAGCGCCCTGCTGTATCTGAGTTCGAGCGATCCGCTGGTGAACGAGGAGCTGCAGGGAGAGGAGGTGGACGAGATGGAGGTGGCTTCTCAGGACGACGACGGTGACATGTCCCTTCCGTCACGCGACGATGTCATTGCTGTAATTAAGAGTGTGAGAGGACTTCTTTCCTCGAAAGATGAGGAAACGTCGCTTCGTCTAGCAGAAGAGGGCAACATTGATGTGATATGTGCCGTAGGAATCGGTGGGTGGGATGATGGATAGGTGTCACAATACCTTGCAAATCAGAAGGAGAAAGAGCTGGTTTCCACCCTCGTGGCATCTGCAGGAAAGCATTCCATTTGAGTGTCTTTTGTTAGTCATTGTACCATTCTATCGGATTCTGTTTTTTTTCAAACAAAGAGGGTTATTGCTTTTTCGTTTTAAGCTGAACCTAGAGTGAACGATGGGAAAGGAACCTACTTTGAGATGCTTTCTGTCCAGTTGGAAGCCATTCATCCTCTTGATCGCCTGTTGCGCGGACTCTGGGGAATCATAACTCACAAAACCGAAGCCCTTGCTCTTTCCCGTTTGCTTGTCAACGTACACTTTAGCAGAAATGACATTCCCGCATGTAGCGAAGAGGGTCTTCAGGTCGGAGTCCGTGATAGAGATGGGCAAATGATAGATAAACAAGTTCGACCCTGGAGGACCTTCTTTGTGGAGACCCGGGTTCTCAAGATAAGGAGCCTTGCTAGGAGTGGAAGGGTAAAGAGGCGGCTGTCGAGAGTACGCGTCATACTGCGGCGGATAGGACTGCAGCTGGCTTGGGGGATAGGGCTGGGGCTGTTGCTGTGTCGAGCCATGGGACTGCTGTCGCTGTGTCGAGCCGTGAGGTTGTTGCGACGATGCGTATGACTGGGACGAGCCGTAAGACTGTTGTCGCTGTAACGAGCCATATGACTGTTGCTGTGATGGAGCATACGATTGTTGTGGCGGACCATACGATTGTTGCTGCGACGAGCTGTAAAACGGTTGCTGCGACGAAGCATACGGTTGTTGCTGCGGGGACCCATACGACGATTGTTGCGATAAAGCATACGATGGTTGATGTGACGGACCATACGACCGTGACTGCGGCTGCATGGAGACATACCTGGACGACTGCGATGGAGGGACATTGACGATATACGGCGAATACACGCCGGAATTGTTCACAAACAGTCTCGGCGACGTATCGGGAGCTGCCGGATCCGGCACGCCAGCGAAGACGCCGGGAGCCGTCGGATTGGAAGCACTCTGACCACTGCTCGTCGCAGCGGGAGAAGGCAGATAAGGCATCCGCATCGCCTCCTGAGCTTTCCAACCAGGCTCCTCCCACAACTGCGGAGGACGTCGGTCGTGAGGATACAGCGACGGGTCGCGCGTGGAGACCATCTCGCTCACCGGCAGCGGGAAGGAGTCTCCCGTGTCCTCCGACTCCGAGGGACTCAGCGTGAGCGAGAGCTTGCTGATGGGCGAGGTCCTGCGCATGTCGCTGGCGTCCGGCGAGTAGCTGCGCGCCATCATGAGCGGCGACATCGAGAGCGCCGACCGCTTGCGCAGCGCTGCGGAGGATTCCTCCATGTCGAAGGAGAGAGGAGACTGGTGACGATAGGAAGGTTCGTCGACGCCGGAGTCGGGGACAGAGTCGTTGCGCGTTCCGGTGGGCGCTGCGTGAGAAGGAAAGGAAACGAATACACATGGGCTGGGATTTGGCAGTTTCACTGTAGGCTTCAGCAGGAGCGTTATCGATATGGAGAGAAGAGAGAGGATAATCCGATTGACGAAGCACTGAAGAGCGGACGGGTGGATAAAACGAGTCGTAGTGATCAGTGTCATAGGGTGTGAACGACTGATACATGGACTAGGGAAGAGAGGGGAGATGGAGATACTTGCTGGGAGTTGATGGAATCCAGTTCACGATAAGGGTACTGTGCTGGCTGCATATATACGTTCCGCTTCGGTATCGAGGGGCGATTCTGTGTTCCGTTCGATTTGACAGCATAAGACACATTCAAAAACTTTGGTTGCTACGGTCGTAAGAACAACAGAGGAATACGTCTGGGAACCGGTACTTGTCGTTGAGACTGTTGATCAGGAGTTCGGCCTCCCTGTCGGAATTCACATAAACAAATGCGCATCCTGAGCGTAAATGACAAAATTCAAAGTTACCTTTCGGCTGTCTTGTTACAGGGTCAACGATAAGCGACACATCCTCAACAGGAGAATACTCCGAAAGGAAATAGCGCAGTTCTTCCAGAGGCAAGGATTTTGGCAAGTGACCAACAAATAGCTTGCGCCACTTCTTGCGGCGGGCATCACGCCTCTGAGCACTTCCCATGGATCTCTGAGAAGGAAAGGACATTTGCGATTGACCTGTGTCTTAGATCAAATCCACACCCACTATCGCTCCCATCTTCTCTTGAATAACGATCCATTTCTCTATTATTCATTTCCCGAGTGAAGTCAATGGGGATAAGGATTTCGCGTTTCGAGATTGATTCCTCTTTGTTATGTTCCTCTTTCTAGTGGTCTTCAACAAATCAGTCTCTCAAGCTAATTCAGGTCCGAAGTAGTATAGTGGTTTAGTATTTCCGCCTGTCACGCGGACGACCGGGGTTCGATTCCCCGCTTCGGAGACTCTTTTTCGTATTACTTTTTTGGCATGGCGAACCATACACCCGAGGAAAGTACTACCATTCATCTGACGAATGATATTGGTTGTTTGGCTTCCTGTGTGGAGGGAATGTCCATTCGTGTGGATTGTGACAAATCCTTTTTCTGTACGTCGTTGGAGATGACAAAGGATGGACTATGCACGTGTTTGATTGATGATCGTACCGTATGTCAATTCTGTTGGAAGAAGGGAAGCATGGGTGACGACGATTTGTTTGTTGTCGATACGCGCAGTCATCTTCTTCTCTACTGGTTTTCGTTGGCGAATGGAATTGTTATGCAAGTACATCGTTGGAAACCTGTCCAGACAACCATTGATTTAAATAGCGAGGGAGATCGTTGGGAGGGTGATGTCGATGAATCGACTCTCTGTCCCTGCGGATGGGGGACCTACTACAGTTCGTCTAACTGTTGCGCATATCAAGGGTTCCGAGTTGGAAGTCGAAACGTGGCATACGGAATCCACTACTATGATGCGATTGATATGGTTGAATACACTGGGATGATCGCTGACGACAAGGCCCATGGAATGGGTAAGCTCTACGGTCGTGATGGCGTACTCCTTTACGATGGAGTGTTTATCAATGGTTCCACAAACTTTAGGGATTTATCAAAATGGCAGGAATCTTCCATTCCTAGCCATGTTGAAGAGCTTACGCTTCTTGATTCGATTTCCCTTCCCTTCGTGCCTTTGAATCTCTTTTCTCAGCTTCGCCATGCGACTATCGGCGGAGAGAATCTCTTTTTCAGTGAGGGATGCTCTGTACCTTCTCTCTCCGAGTTGGAGACGCTGGAGGTGACCCCAGCACGCTCAGACATGCTGTTTGAGGAGGAGCGGTACGAAGAGGAGTCGCGAGCTGCTGATAAGAAGTACACGCTGGCAGTCACCAATTGTCCGAAGCTGACATCGATAACGTGCGGGCAGTATGCCTTTGAGTTGTATTCCGTGCTGACGGTGGAAAGTAAGTGCGTCTTTCTTGGTCTCATCGGTAGATTGTATGGGCTTGGAGAAACTGGTCATCGGAGACGAGTGCTTTCCGATGGCGACGAAGTTCTCGCTGAAGGATTTTGACCGACTGAAGGAGCTGTCGCTGGGAGTGGAGTCGTTCCAGTTCTGCGAGGAGTTCTCCCTGGAGCGTTTGACAGATTGCATTTCTGACAGATAGAGCTTTGGTCTCTTGAGACGATCCACTGTCGACTTCATTCTGTTTCCGGAGGAAACGAAACGTTGAGAAACAACCGAATGTTGCTGTGCGACCTGCCGAAGTTGAAAACGGTGATACTGGAGGAGCAGTGCTTCGCTTTCATGGGACGGGTAGTTTTACAGAGTGAGACTAGTCTTCGTACTCCATTCGTAGATGTTCCAACGCTGGAGAACCAGATAAGCTACCACGAGTCTTCCTTCCGGTCGGTGTTCTTCTTGGATGAGCAGCGTGCCAGCGGATTTGGGTCGATTATCCGACGTCAGAGTCCCTACATTAAGGACACCAAAGGCAGCAACAGCGCTTCGGAGATGATTGAAATGAGTCCGAGCGTGAAGTCCTTTCGTATGAGCGAAGGCTCATACAACCTGGTGAAGGAGCTCTCCTTTGATGGATGCACAGAGTTGCAGGAGATTACAATTCATCCTAATTCCTTCATTAGTTGTCATCTGGTTCGTATTTGTGGGCTTCCCAAGCTGAAAACGATCACTATCTGTTCAAACTGTTTTTCCACGTTGTATGGGGATTACGACCGAAGAAAGTACTTGTTTTCGGATAGTGAGGGAGAAGAGTCAGAGGTGGAGGATGAAATGGACGAAGAAGACAACGAAGAGGATTTCGAGGAAGACGATAGCTATCCTGGTCCAGATGAACAGAATGAGGAAGAGGAAGCGTATGATCGCGATGCGGATTCCGATGAAATGAACGACTGGGAATACGATGACGACTACAGCGATGAGTATGATGACGAGATGGATGAAGAGGACGATTACAAAGATGACGATCTGATTCAGGAAAAGGACTTGGTTCAGAAGGAAGACGGCGTGCTGGTTATCAGCAACTGCCCCGTGCTGGAGACGATTACCGTTCAAGACTACTGCTTCTGCCGCTACAGTTTGGTCACCATTTCCCGTGGGCTCCCCGTTGAGATGCAACTGTAGAGTGCAAATCGCTCAAGTCGATTCAGTCCGGACGGCTCTTCGGTGCTCTTTCCAACAAGCTGTCGATTACAGGTATTCCTCGGGCCCACTTCTCACTCCCAGACTGCTCCGCTCTCGAGGAGATTCGTTTGGGCGACAACTCTTTCCGGTACGTCGAGGAGCTCGAGATCCGAAGTGGTCGTTTTCCGCCGCTTTCACGTAGGTCTCCCTCGTCTCTCGAGTCTCCTCTGCGGGAAGGAGGTGTTTACAGGAAACAATCTGACAAAGGAAACGAACACGGTCACTCTCTGCCAGCTCCCGTCGCTGCTCCACCTGCAGTCCCACCAGCATAGCTTCTTATACTTTGGCAAGGCCTCGCTCCTCAGTAGACTCGTCTCTTCTTCTCCACTCCAGACTGTGGCACGCCGAACTCCGAGTTCCCGATGGGCTCGCTGTCCTTCTCCTTCGTCTATAGTCTCGAGGATGACGAGAACGCGCTCTCGGACGTCGCGTGGGTGAACTCGCCCTATCTCACCGCCGACCCCAACAGCAACAGCAAGGAAACCTCCCTGCGCTACAACCTCTTCACCTCCGGCGGCGACGGTGTGTTCAACTGCGTCAAGGACCTCCAGTTCGCACAGAATGTGCGGAGGATCTGCATCGGGTCGTGGTCGTTCAAGCAGCTGGACCATCTGACCATCGACAATCTCCCCTACCTCTCCCTGTTCTCCGTGGGAAATGACTCTATGTGCTACATCATGGAGAAGGACACGCGACTCGGCGAGAACTGGAAGAGTGCGGAGGAAACCAGCACGATTCCACGCAGGCCGCTCGCCATCACCAACTGTCCCAAACTGGGACTGGTCTCCATCCGCTCCATGTCCTTCTGGGGCTTCAACTCGTTCGTCGTGAAGAGTCGCGATCGGTGGGTCGTTTCATGTAGATTGCAATCAGCTGGAGAGGGTGGAACTGGGTGACAGCGTCATGGTTCTCTGCTTCGTCGTCGAGATTTCGAGTTTGTTGCGGAGAGCGGCTCTTAGGTAGACTGCGCCCGTCTCCAGTCGTTGCTCGTTGGACAGAAGACTTTCCGCTCCTTTGGAATCGTCCGCCTGGAGAGTGGTTGCCGGAGAGAGGGTTTATTGTAGACTTACCGTCGCTTGAAGAGATCAGTTTGGACGACTACGCGATGAGCTCCTCCGATACTGCCTTCGACTACACCGAGCTGTCGCTGATCAGTCGTCTTCGCGCTTCTCATTCCCCGTAGACTTGCCGAAGCTCCAGAGTTTGCATGGGTACGGAAACAACCTGTGTTATCTGAGTCGTCTTGTCCTTCATGGTAGTGGAGTCGGTTGTATACGGAGTAGATGTTCCCCTGGCGAGGACGGAAGGATATCCGTACATCTTCCAGCAAACGGTCGAGTGTGACATCCAGAATGCAAATGAACTGGCGTATCAGGTGGAGCTGATGAAGCGAATGTATCAGGGACAATTCTCTGTTTGTTGAAAACACACATTTCACGCCATTTAAGGAATCATGTTTGAGGACCTACTAAGTAATCTCCTATCGACCTATCTGGGAGACTATTTAGAGGGCGTAGCAAAGAGTGATTTGAAGGTGTCCTTGTGGAAGGGCGACATGGAACTGAGGAACCTTGTATTTGCTGTTTGCGTTTTTCATGTATAGCGAGTGAAAACAGAAGCATTGGATTTCTTGGATCTCCCCATTCAAGTGAAAGACGGATTTGTGGGAAAACTGACACTGCAAGTATATCTATCACGGAGGGTTCATCAAACTAGATTCCGTGGAAGAATTTGGGAAAGAAACCAACCAAGATCTTCCTGGACGATATCTACGTGATTGCGTGCCCTAAGGTCGAGGTCACGTACAATGAAGAGGAAAGGAAGAAGAAGGAGCGCGATAACAAACGCGCATTGCTCAAAGTGCGTTTTGGACAGCGAGGTGAGTCGTAGGCGATTGAGGAAAACGACCAAAAATCGGATGAGGACTCCAGCAACAAGGAAGGATCATCCTCGTCGCGTCTGCTAGCGAAGATCATTGACAATTTCCAGCTGCGCGTAAACAGAATTCACCTCCGTTTCGAGGATCCTGTGTAGGTGTGATGGGGTTTTCTCATCCTAGTTCCTGCCACGGACGACCGTTCTGCGCCGGAGTCATTCTGGAGAAGCTGCACATCTACTCCGCGTCGGACGATTCGACCGAATCCACTCCGGGTGTCTTTGACAAGCATGTGAAGCTGCATCAGTTCGGCATCTACTGGGACTGGAACCAGTCTCACTTTATCGACACGAGTTCTCCGGAGACGCTCCAGCAAGGAATGCTCCTTCCCTTCTCCTCTCCTCCCACGAGCTCCTCGCCGCTTCCCTTGCACTACCTTCTCACCCCGCTGTCGCTGGAGGTGGAAATCCACGTGGACACGCGTCGTGCCCATCTGCGTCGCCCCTCTCTTGACCAGGCGATTGCAGAGACATCCAAGAGCTTCACGCTCTCTGAGTCCTCTAGCGAGCAGCTGCCCTCGCTGAAGCCTCTGCAGCGCTGCTATCACGTCGTCCACTCGATATCGCCCGACGCCTCGCTGGAGGACGAGTGGTCTTCCTTCCGCATGCGACTGCTGGCGAAGCACGGCGAGCAGTGGCAGACGGAGGAGGCGCTGCAGCTAGCGCGACGCTTCTGCGAGCGCTGTCACGAGCGCATGACAACGGCGATGCCTGTGGTGGCGATGGAGGGGGAGATGAGTCGTTTCGCCGTCGTCGTCGACCGGCAGCAGTACGGCGACATTCTGGAGTTCGTCAGCTCGCTCAGCACGCAGATTCTCCGAGCGAAGTACCAGCGATTTCGGCCGAAGACGAGCGTGGAGACGTCGCCTCGCGCGTGGTGGCGCTTTGCAATTCGCTCGGTGGTGGAGGAGAACCAGAGTCGTCGCACGAACCACGGGTGGAAAGCCTACGTGAAGTTCAAGCAGATGCGCGCGGAATACATCGAACTCTACCGGAAGAAGAAGGACTCCAAGCAGGCTGCGAAGGACCCGAAGCTGCTCGCGCGGCTGCAGAAGTTGGAAGACCGGCTGAGTGTGGAGAATGTGCTACTGTTCCGAAAGGTGGCGACGAACCAGCTTCCCGAAGAGGGGAGAAGGAGGGGTCTTTTCCGCCGCTCCAGTCGTCGCTCGTTGAGCGTCTCGCGAGGCGTCGAGGAGTCGGGAAGACGGTCTCCTCGAAGCGAAGCTGGCTGGCTGGAGCTGTTGGAGGCGGCGGACGAGGCGGACGAGGCGGACGAGTCGCCGTGGGAAGGAGGGTCTCCGCGCGACGGGCAGCTGGAGATCGGGTTCAAGCTGCAGCGAATGAGTCTGTCGCTGGTGGACGGCGCCGCGAAGGTTGGAATGTGCAAGTTGGAGGACGGAGGCGTTCGCTTCGTCAAGCAACGCGAGTTCGTCCAGTGCTGGCTGGGTGTTTCGGAGATTCAGGTAACGGACCGATGCGAGGACGGAAGCGAGTGGAAGCGAATCCTCTACGCGGAGAAGGACGCGCTGTTCGACGCGACGCGCATCGTTCCCTTCCTCCCGAAGGAGTTGCTGGCGCAGGACTCGCCTCCGTTCCTGCAGGTGGCGCTGGAGGCTCCGGCGGCGGGAGACATGGACGTGCGAATCCGCGTGTGTTCGCTGCCGCTCTGCATCGTGGGCAACCTGCCGTTCCTCGCCAGTATTGCGGGCTTCGTGATGCCTCCGCTGGAGAAGAGCCGCTTCTGTGCGTTCGAGAGCCAGAAGCAGGAGCGGACGCGTCGGATGAAGCAGGGGAAGCGGATCGCGAGGGAGGTGGCGGCTCACAAGCGGATCGACATGGACGTGGCGGTCGGCGCTGTTCATGTTGTGATTCCGGAGGACGTCAGTGTGGACGTGGAACATACGCAGGCGCTGGTTCTCCGACTCGGCGACTTGGCTGTGCACAGCGTTCCATCGAGCGCGGAAGAACACTCCACGCTCACGGAAGCCACTGCCTACGACCGCTATTTGGTGACGGTCAGCCACATGGGCGTGTTTATGACGGGTCGCCAGCGAGAGTGGACGTCACGTCGCGTGCAGCTGGAGCAGCACCTCTCGCTAGTGGACGATTTCGAGCTGTCGGTGACGGTGGGACTGAGCGTCGCGCCCTCGGAGTTGGCGTTCCCGGCAGTTCGCGTGTCAGCAGCGCTGTCGCTGATTCAGTGCACTCTCTCAAAGAGACAGTACATGGACGTGTTAACGTGGGTAGAAGGAGTGACCGCCACGGCGATCCGACTGATGAATGAGACGGGAATCGACCTCTCCTCTCTCTCCTCCGCGGCGACAACGGCAGTGGTCTCGAAGCTTCTTCCGACCACGTCGCGATCATCCGTTGCGGAGGAGAGAGGAGTCGCGGTGACGGAAGCGGTGTCGGAAGCGGTGTCAACAGAAGTTGTATCGACGGAGAGTACGCAGTCCATGTCGACTGAAGTCATTTCATCAACACGAACCGAAGTCATTCCATCAACACGAACCGAAGTCATTCCATCAACACCAACCGAAACCACACCACCCACACAACACCAGTGCCTGCTGGAGGTGCGATGCGCGTTGGAGGGACTCTCGCTGGCGCTCCGACAGTCAGAAGAGACGTCTCTCCTGGTGACGCTGGAAGTGAAGGACCTCCACTTGGCGATGGAGCGGCGCATCTACGACCTCGACCTGTCCTGCTCGCTGAGCTCCCTTGCCGTTCAGGACTATCCGCAGGGAGAAGTCAAGGGATGTCCAACCTATATGGTGCTCTCGCAGGCGATCGACGAAACAGGCGCCATCGTGGAGGACGAACGCAAAGAGCTCATTCGCATCCACGTGCACGATCTGAAGCACGACGCGCCCATCGCCGCCTCCTATTCAAGCGACACAAGTTTGGAGGTGGAGTTCGGATCGCTAAGCCGTATCGACTCTGTGTTTCTTGAATTGTAGTGATGTTGTTCCGACCGACAATTCTTCAAGTTGCCTGCTTCCTTCTCTCCGATACCCCACGAAGACGGTCCAGCAGCGTTTCCTCGGACACAGAGGCGCACGCTCCCTCGGAATCCGCGCGGAAGCTCCAGACATTCGCTTACATCTGCAAGCTGATCCACAGGCTGCTCCACCGTCGGAAGCGCGAGATCGACTGGCTGCGGCGCGACTTGGAGCTGTCAACGGTCCTGCGATCGGTGTCCATTCTCTGTCGAACAGACGACGGCGAGGTTATCGCGTTTGCGGGCATTCGCGGCGTTGGACTGAAGCTGGGGGTTTGTCCGGCGCTTATTTCCGCCGAGGGATCGCTGGAGGACATCTGGCTGCTGGACTGCAGTGCGCGCTGCGGATGCTACGATTCCGTTCTTCGCATCGCCGATGCTTCGCACGACCAGTTCATCCAGTTTTCCGTTACCGCGTACTCGAACACCGCGTATCCGGCGTATCCCGGGTACCCGTTCTCTGTGGACTGTTCCGTTCACGCTCCCTGCGTCACGCTCTGCCGCTGCTTCCTAGAGGAGATGCTCTTCTATGTGATCGACGGACCACTGTGGGACGCCCTCACGATAATTCTCCGCGCGTGCGAGCGACCTGCGGGAGACAATCGAATCCGTCAGGCGATGGTGTCGTCGGCTCTCCTTCTGGGGAAATCGCTGATTGCGGAGAAGGCGACGGGCGTGTTGCTTCCCGTTGTTCTGCCGCGTCTTCACGTGTTTGTAACGGACCTGACGGTGAAGGTTCCGGAGAGTTCCAACGCGTCCTCCATGATGGTCTGCGAGTTTGGACGTCTGCGAGTGGAGAACGGTGAGCCATCAAGGCGAGTACTCACCGATGACGACGTGCTTTCCAGCTTGAATGCAGTGGACGTTCGTCTGGAGAACGTATGCGTCCATACGGAGCTGCCGGAGGGTTCGCAGACGCTGGTGGGCAAAACGAGTCTCTTTGCAACCGTGAATCTGTCGCGTCGTCTGGAGGCGAACGTCCGTCTGTCGAAGCTGGTAGCGACGGTCAGCGAGAGCCAAATCCAGTTTCTGCTGCACATGGCGACGGGCAATCTGGGCGAACGCGCCAGCATGGTTCCAGAAAATGGTCATTCGCATCTCCGCTCCATTTCGGCACAGCCGGCGGCGAAGCGAACGAAGAACACACTGTCGTTCGCCGAAGAGATGTCGTTCGCAGTGACGTTGGACGGTTTCATCGCCGAGTATCTTCACGGAAGCGGAGGATATCCGGAAACGATTGCGGGAGACGCGTTATGTCAGAGCATCGGAACACAGAAAGTAGTTGTTGTGAGTGGATTGAATGCGTAGACTTCCTTCGCCTTCCTCGACGTGAATCTCCTGCAGCTGTTCTTCCACATGAGTCATGCGGAAGTGTCTTTCGGCGGCAGTTTGTCCTCCGTTTCCGTCCACGACTCGCGTCACGGCACGCCGATCAATCCTGCCTACACGACTCCGTTCCTCTTTGGAGGTATGTCGAAGCCAGCCGTTTCGGTCATCGTTTCCTTCAAGGAGTGGAATGAGGGAACGTTGATGTCACAGCAGGTGTCAACACAGGACCGAAAACCATCTGCAAATGAACAATCGATCAGTGAGCAGTCAGCCCATGAAAACGATCCAAAACCATTCCATGCAGATGATTCAAAACCATTCCATGCAAACGATCTCCGCGTCTCCGTACACATAGGAACGCTTCGGATTCTTCCAACACCGTGGATCATGGCGACGCTTGAACTCGCCGATACGCTCAAGACATCCATTGAGAGTGAACTCGGCGTGCTTCCCTCCACCAAGATGCCCACTATCGACACGAAGAAGTTATTTGTCGCCAAGGAATCGGAAACGCGCGTCAGCGTCGACCTCCGTGTCGACAACCCGTCGATCTTCCTGATCGAAGACACGCGAAACGCCAGCTCACCCTCGTTCCTGGTCTCCCTCTCAATGGACGCCACGGTCAACATCTCTCCACAGCAGAACGTGGACGCCACTCTCTGCGTGACGAACATCCGCGGCTGTCGCGCCTCTCCTCTCCAGGAGAAGCTTCCAGAGCCAAGCATGATCGACGTAATTCATCCGTTCGACGTGAACGTGAACCTGCACGCGACGAATCATCTGCACACGCTTTCCGCTACGATGATCACGTCCAAGTACGTGAGCGCGCGACTGGGGCTGAAGGACCTTCTCCTCATGCAGCGAGCGGTGGAGAGTCTTCTATCCACTCGTTCTGCCCCTGCGAAGACTCCGGCGCAGGAGACGTGCTCTCTGAGACGATCCTTCGTGTCGGATGACCTCCACTTCACCCACCTTCTCCACTTCTACGGCGGCGTCAGCTGTCTGTCGGTGGTGGTGGTCAACGACACGAACGACACGGAGCTCCCGATCTTCCTTATGGCGGTTCGCGACACGTCTGTGACGGTGGAAATGACGGAGGACCTGCTGCAAGGGACTGCGGAGCTGGCGGTGGAAGCAGACTCCTACTACGCGTCGCACAGCGCGTGGGAGCCGGTACTGGAGCCGTGGCCGGTCAAGTGTTCGCTGATGATGGAGCCGCGTGGCCGCATTCTCCAGCGCCTCTCCGCGAGCAGCGAAACCTGCGAGGAGGCGTCCAACGCGATCTCGCGACTGATTCTCGTCTGCCCGACGCCGCTGAACCTCAATGTGACGCCCACGTTGCTGTCGTCGCTGCTGAACGCGACGCATGACTTTCGGAAGTGTCTCTCGACCGTTCACGACAACGGCGACAACTACTTCATCGGGATCCGCAACTTCACCGGACTCGAGGCATTCTTCCGCGTGGAGGACGACGGAGGGCTTGAGACGCTCGACGCGGAGTACGCGGAGCTGCAGGCGGAGGAACGTCTCGAATCGGCGTTGTTCGCCGGCGTCGCCGTGCTGGAGTTGGACGGAAGGAAGGAGAGTTGCTGGACAGAAGTGTTCGGCTCCTCGCCGCGCCTCCGCGTCTTCCGCAGCGTTCCCTTCGTGCGCGACGCCCAGCGTCTGTGGCTCAGCAGCGACGCCTGGGAGCTGCTGGAGGGGACGGCGGGCTGGCTGCTGCCCGTGTGTTTCTTCGAGGACCCCCATGAGGGCCGCGTAACGCTGTTCGTCGGCGATGAGCGCCAACAGTCGCTCTGGCGCGTTTTCCTCCGGTCTTCGCTGGAGACCTCGGACGTGCGACTGCCGACGCGGCGACGAGGCGATGCGACGCAGCGCCTGGAACCGTCGGGGGAGCTGGTGGTGACCTCGCTGCCCGCGTACCCGTCGCTGTCCTTCCTCTACTACCACCAGCCATACCGCCGTCTCCCCGAGCGACTGCTGTCGCTGCAGGTGGGCGACTTCGCTCCCTTCGCCTTCCCCGTGGACCGTGTGACGACCACCTGTGTGGCGCTGGAGCGAGACGGCGTCTCGACACTGGTGACGCTGACGCAGTCGTTCGAGCGAGGCCGCAAGGTGCTGACACTGTCGGGTCCGGTGCGTGTGACGAACGCGACGGCGTTTCCACAGCGCTGTGGCGTGGGGGAGAAGGGTGTTCGTCGCGTGTTGTCTCCGGGCGAGTCGCTGTGGTGCGACGTGTCGGTGGCGACAGAGGGCGTGTTTGTGGGTCCCTGCGAGGCGGAGCGCGCGATCTCGATGACGCGGGTGCGTGAGGACGCGGCGAAGGGACTGCTGCGGCTGGGCGAGCAGTACGTGATGATGGAGGAGTCGGTGCAGATGACGCCGCTGCTGGCGAGGAGTGAGCGCGTGCCGGTGTTCGAGCTGATGCTGACGAGCATGCTGACGGTGGAGAATCTGCTGCCGGAGCCGCTCGAGTACTGCGTGCTGACGGCCTGCGGCGAGGTGATTCCCGGAGAGGTGGTGAAGCCGGGCGGGCGCCACAGCGTGACGAACTGCCGGTTCGCGCGCCAGGACGGTTGTCGTGTCAGCGTGCGTCTGGTGAACACACAGAGCCACTTCAGCGAGTACGCGCGTTCGATCCCCGTAACGACTCTCTTTTCTCCTCCCCTAGCTGAGCGCGTCGCAGCCAACGGGTTTCTGTCGCATCGTCTGCGAAGACACGGCGGCCTGTCTGGACCTCCGCTTCTGCTTCCAGCGCCGCGGCGGCGGCGGGCATCTGCAGCTGCTGAGCGACTACTGGCTGGTGAACAAGACGGGTGAGGACCTGCTGCTGGCGGACCCCGACGACGCGCGTTTCACCGTCTTCGCGCCGGGACTCCCGCTGGACCTGAAGGAGGCCACCGGCGACGACTGGCGGAAAGAGCCGCTTTTATCGCCCGTGCTGTTCAGCCTCGGCTCCCACGGCCGGCGCCAGGAGGCCGTTTTGGCGCTGCGCCCGGGCTCTTGCTGGTCGGAGCGTTTCAGCGTGAACGTGCCGGGGACAAGCGGGGAATGTTCGCTTTCCGCGCCGCTGCGCCGCTTCAGCGTGAGTGTGGGCTACGCGCCGGGCGTTTTCGCGGCGACGCAGGTGGTGACGGTGACGCCGCTGCTGCTGCTGCGGAACAACACACGCGGGCCGCTGCAGCTGGCGGAGCCGGGCGGCCTGCAGTCGCTGCAGCTGGCGCCGGGGGCCTCGGGCGTGTTCCACGCGGCGGCGTTGAGAGTGAGGGTGAGGAGACTGGCGCCGCGCAGCGAGTGGTCGCCGACAGTGGCGGTGGAGCGGGGAGGGAAAACGGTGACGTTGGTGCGGGAAAGGAGTGAGGGGTATGTGGTGGGAGAGATGGCTGGGTGTGTAATGGAGGGAAAGATGGTGGGAAAGGAGTTGAAGGGTAAGATGGTGAAGAATAAACTGAATGAAGATGCAATGGCGGGAAAAGACACCCATCATGATATCTTGGCGGGAAAAGACACCCATCATGACACACCCACAGAAACCGAATGGGTGATTCAGATCGAAGTGATGCAGCGAGAGGGGGCGTTTCAGACCATCTTTCGCGAGTTGGAGGGAAATGCACTCCCGGTACGAATGCGCAACGACTGCACGGGAATTGTCATCACAGTGTGTTTCCCCGCGGGAGAGGGCTACTTGGAGCGAAAATTGCCGCCTTTTTCGAGCTGTCGCGTGGCACCCTTTTCTCCCGCCTTTTTCGTGTGTGCGCGCGAAGTGGGCGTTTTCCCGGATGTGGAAACGTGGAAACCGGTGTATCGCGGATCGTTGGAGATGGCGGGAGAAAGCATGTTTGCCGCGGGGAAAGAGCACGTGCGTGTACGTGTGGCGACTTGGCGCGGAACACAATTGATTGTGTTCGATGACGCTCCCGAGAAGGCGGGAAACTGGAAGCGCCAGCGGTACGAAAAAAGGCGGGAATTGGCGGGTCGATGCACCCAACTGGCGGAATTGTGTTCCGACACGGAACGAATGGTGGGAAAAGTGGCCAAGTTGGCGGGAACGAAATCGGAGGAGTTTGTGTTCTGTGCGTTTCATCGCGTGATTCCCGCGGGAGTTTCAGCGGGAGTTTCGCGATGTTACCAAATGGAGTTGTTGGCGGGAAACGAGGTGATTCGCGCAGGTCCGATTTGGGGCGTTTTTGGTGCGTTTTCTTCGTGTGTGACAGTGTTGGCGGGAACGCGAATCGCGGTGAAATGTTGGTGGGAAGAGGAGGGAGCGCTCCCGCGGGAATGTGAAGGGTCGTTGTTGGCGGGAAACGAGTTGTTGGCGGGAATCGAAGAGAATGAGTGTGTTGAGATTTGTGTTCCGTGTTTTACCGCGGGAGAGAAGAGTTGCGAAATTCGCGGGTATTGCTGTCGAACCCGACTGGAGGAGATTTCCGCGGGAGTTTTCAGTTTATGGCAGTTACATTCCTGTTTGGCGGAGGTGGAAATGGCGATCCAAAAAACGGACTCCTTTCTGGAGAACCCGAAATCGCGGGAATTTCCGTCATCGTCGGAAACATGTCCTTATTTCGACAGCGATTCCAACTCGGACAAAAATGTGCACTATTTGGTGTCATTGCACTCGATGGAGCAGGTGGCAAATTCCCGCCCATTTCAGTCGATGTATGTCGTAGTGCAGATGGGAGGCTATAAAGTGCGTTCGCCCAGCACGGCTCGAAAAAGTCCCGAATATGTGTATCCGCGGGAGCCAATCAGAATCGCGCTGCCACCGAGTGAAGTGGATTGTGAATGGAGCGAAACTCCCGCGGGAATTGTGGTGAAACGACTCTCGCACAATTCGGCGCTCTTTTTGGCGGGAGTTCGGACGGGGTTTTCGTTGGTGTCGGTGAATGGGGAACTGGTTTCCACGAAGGATTCCACGAATACTACCATGAAGAATTCCCCGGTTTCCCCGATTCCCCACGAGGATTCTCCACTTCCTAATCAGAATTCCCCGGTTTCCCCAGTAACCCCCATTTCCCCCACTTCCGCCGATGTTCCGATTTCCCTGGTATTTTCGCCACCCACAGATTCCTTCGTTATATGGTCCTTCGATCAGGAATTCGCGTTTCCCGCGGAAGTGGCCTTGTATCAACATTCCCTCCAAGTGTCCATTTTCGAGGAGACGGAAAAAGAGGACATTTTGCGCTGTCAGGAGATTGTTTCTCTCCCGCGGGAGGGAGACGAAGTGAGTGAATTGACAGAAATCGGGTCGATTCGGTTGGCGGGAGGATGGGAACAGTCGCAGATTCCCGCGGTTTTGTCACTGTCGGTGAAGATTCGGTGTGAGGGAGTGGGCGTTTCAGTGATGGACCAATGGCGGGAAGAGTGGGTAAATCTGTCGGTGGGAGAAATCCAGGGTATTTTCGCCATCACCGAGGGACGTTTCATCACGGGAGCCGCGGGAATTCGTTCCCTCCAACTGGACTCCCAGCGAGTGACTCGATTCCCCGTGATTTTGGCGTCGGAGGAGACGGCGGAGTGGTTGACGATTTCCTTCCGAATTCTGCCAACTCCCGCCATGATGGTCGTCGAGCAGTTTGCCGCGCTTTTCGCAGTAGGAAATGGCGGGAGTTTCAATGGTAGAATCAGGAGGTGTTTTTGGAGTCGGCGTTTTTCGCGGGAATTTCGGAGTTTGTGGCGTCGCTTCCCTCGTTCCCGCCAGATGACGCGTTGGCGGCGTTCCAGAAAGACCCGCGGTTTTTCCAGTACTTTTTCGTCCCTTTTTTTCACAGATCCATCGTGTGTCCGTTTCCCTCCCTTTTTTCGTCTTCCCTCCAACTGGACCGTTTCCACGTTTCCCCCATTTTGGTGGCCGTTACGTGCAACGTTTCCACGTCTCCCGAATTCCCGCCACTTTTCGCGCCTTTTGCCGCGGTTCTTCGCACGGCGCTGGGATTGTTGGGATCCCTCGACGCCTTTTCCCTCCATTTCCCCGCGGTTTCCCTCTCGCTTCCCTTCATTCCTTCGCACGACCTTCTTTCCCGCCTTTCCCGCCATTATTTGAAATCTTCCCTCCAACAGCTCTACCGTCTTCCCGGCTCCTTCACGCTCCTCGGAAACCCCGCGGGACTCCTCGATTCCCTCCAAACCGGCGTCCGCGGTTTTTTCTCGGAAACGATGGGTCCCGCGGGACTGGAAGGATTGGGGCGAGGCGCACGAAACTTCGTGCTGAACGCCACCTACGGCGTCTGTAACAGCGTGGGAAGAATCGCGGGAACTCTCGGAGACGGCGTTTCGTCACTCACCGGCAGTCGGGCGTTTCAGAACGGGAGAACCGCGGGACGCGCGGGAATCGCATTCGGACTGCGGGAGGGCGTTTCGGGGGTGGTGACGGAGCTGATGGCGGGAGCGGAAGAAGGGGGTATTTTTGGCGCGCTGGTGGGTTCGGGACGAGGAATCGCGGGACTGGTGCTGAAACCGGTGGCGGGAGCGTTCGACGAGGCGGCGAAACAGTTGGAGGGAATGAAGGAGGCCACCCAACTGAGACCGAAACGCTCGCGAGTACGACTCCCGCGGGTTTCCGTGGGAGGGGAAATCGCTCCGTTTTCGGGATTCTTGGCGGAAGGGAGGGAGTTGATGCGATTGGCGATTGGTGCGGGAAGTGTTCCCGCGGGGGAGGAGTATGTCGTGCACGTGCCGGAAGCGACGGGTCACATGATCGTGGTTTCCCGCGGGAAGTGGCGGATGATGACGCATGATGGCGATGTGGTGTGGGAACAGAACACCACGAGAATTAGTGCGGCGACGCACGAGTTGCACGTGCTGTTTCTCCGATTCCACGATTCCACGGTTTCCATTGTTTGTCCATCGGTGGAAACGGCGCATGTGATGTGTCTGTTGTGGGCGGCACAACGAGTCCCGCGGGACGATTGGGTCGCCGCATGCGTGCGTTTCATCGCGGCAGAATATGGAGTTCCGCGAGAAGAGGAAGATGTGCGATTGCTGACCCGGATGGAAATCGAATTCCAACACCCTCCGATGCGGTTGGAAACGCCCGTCGATGCGTTCCCGCGGGAGATTCGCGAAGAGAAGGTGGTGGCAGCCAGCATCATGGAATCGGTCGTCGATGTCTCGTCGGAGTCCACAGTCACGATCGAGGTGAAAGGAGAAACGGATTCGTGGAAGGTGACGCGCGGAACGGGAGAATTCAGGTGGGAATGGGGGAGGAAGGTGAATCGTAGGTATCTGCATCAAGAGTTGGAAAAACGTGTGGGTAAGACGGTTTTGGAGGGAATGCGACTCCCGGAGACACCCAATGACTGGTTTCCCGCCATCAGCAAGAAGGTTCTCAAAACGAGAATCGAGATCTTGAATGTGTATTTAAGAGAAGTAGTGAAGCGGAAGGAGCTGAAAGAGGAACCGATCGTTGCCATCTTCCTGAAGAGCTGTCCTGTTACGATAAAACAAGGGGTTGAATGAATCTTTTCTTTTCCTGTTTCCGTTTGAATCAATTCCGTCCCGTCCAAAACGTTTCTGTCCATGGGTCCTCATAATTCCATGCTGCGAGTCGCTAAGCCGATCTTTGTTGCTGTGTAGGCGCTTTCTACATTCCCCTCATCCTTCCGTAGTCCTCAACAGGTGCGCTGTTTCGCAGTCGCTGCTGGAGTGAGTAAGAAGCATCCAAATCGTAAAGTGGGAGAGTGCATCCGGAGCGCTCACTCGTAGTACTACTCACCCATGCAGTCGATTCACTGTGTGCGAAATACGGCTCCGTCGAAGTTTGACGAGACATTTGAAGTTGTCGCGAATCTCAACATCGATCCAAAGAAAACGAACGTGATTGTTCGCGGAATGCTGTCTGTAACCTCAATTCGCGCTTTTCTATCCTTTTAGCTTCCTCACGGATCGGGAAAGCATCCTCGCATTTGCGTTCTCGCTGATGGCAAGTACGCTGCCGATGCCAAGGATGCCGGTGCAGACCTGATTGGTCTTGATGATATCATCAGCGAAATTAAAGGAGGAAAGATCGACTTCGACGTTCTGCTCACCGCTCCTCGGTACATGCCCAAGCTGGCTCCCATCGCTCGCGT
Organism: Blastocystis sp. NMH; assembly: GCA_039096215.1. NCBI lineage: Eukaryota > Bigyra > Opalinata > Blastocystidae > Blastocystis > Blastocystis sp. NMH. Next base: position 422,050 of record JBBPEA010000013.1, on the reverse strand, counting down.
TCCGTTAGACACCCCTCTTGATCGTAGATCCTCGGTCCAAAGAAGTTGATGCCGTCGCCGCGTAACGGAACTGTCTCGAACGACATCGCCAAAGCCATCTCAGACTCTCATCGAGGCGTTACGGAAATCAAGCCGGACAAATCTGCTGCAATCCACACAGGCATCGGGAAGCTTTCCTTTGGCGACGAACAGCTGTGCGACAACTTGCGCGAGTTCATTGTCGGATTTCCGCGGGAATTTGACGTAGATTACGCTGAGTTCGATCAAGCCGCCGACGGTGAAGAACTTCATCCAGTCGGTGTGTGTGTGTTCGACGCACAGTCCGTCGTACTTCCTGGACCCGCGGTTCATCACGCCTGGAAGATACTTTTTCAATGAGGAATTGGCGGATCAGTCGGTCGTGATTCCGGAGAAGGTGAAGAAACCGTCGACGCGGAAACGACATGCGTTGAAGGCTGCGGAGGAAGGTGAAACAAAGAAGGAAGTCGCGTAGTGGTTTTAGAATTCTGTTTGTTGCGATCACACCATTTTTCGGAGCAGGGGTATCCAGCATATAATGGCCGATCAAACGGATATGTGGGAGAAATACAAGAAGCTGACCGATCAGTACAGTCTGGTAGTCGTTCTTCCTCCTTCTGATTGTAGGGTCAGCGCTTTGAGATGAGCAGGCAATTCTCAAAAGCATCGACTGCCTACTATCGTTTTTTGTGTGATGGTCTTTTGTTTGCGGAGGAGTACAAGCGTAATGGTGGTGGGAGTTCATAACGTGAAGAAACCCTTCCCATGGAATTCTATGACTCTATGAAAGCTTGTCTTATTGATTCCAACAAACGAGTAGAAGCATTGAAAAGTTGCGGGTATGCGCCCGTGGTCGAGCAGCCCAAGGTAACAGTTTCAACTCCTCCTCCACTTCCCCTTCGGAAATCCCAAACTCCTTCTACATCCCAGTTATCGACTTCTCAGTATAGTTCTCCCAACGATGCGGAAGTGTCTATCGAAGCAGCTGGACACGAACGAACGATCGTCTATGATCAGAAGAACCCCTATGAGAAGAGCGTTGTGGAAACCATCTTGGACATATCCCGAATTCGTTTTCTGATTGTCCCCTAACAGCACTCAACACCCAGCGTCCAGTGGGAAGACATTGCCGGAATGAAGTATGCCAAGAAGGTGCTATACGAAGTAATTTCTTCCGCTTTCTTTCATTTCGCAGACAGTCATTCTTCCCTCGAAACGTCCCGATCTCTTCACGGGATTGCGTGCGCCTCCGAAGGGAATTCTTCTCTTCGGTCCTCCGGGAACAGGAAAGACGATGCTTGCGAAAGCAGTTGCGACGGAGTCCAGCGCACTCTTCTTCAACATCTCATCATCATCACTCACAAGCAAGTGGGTTGGCGAATCAGAGAAGATCGTGCGTGCTCTCTTTAAGTAAACGAATCACACAGAAAGAACAATAGGGTCGCATATAAGAATCAGCCTGCCATCATCTTCATCGACGAAATCGATTCCATTTTAACATCACGATCGTTGTTCCACTTGACCACATTGATTGTAGCGAAAATGAAAATGAAGCCAGTCGACGCCTCAAAACCGAATTTCTCGTCCAATTAGATGGCGCGGCAACGAACGGCGAAGAAAGAGTCCTTATTATGGGAGCGACCAATCGCCCTTTCGAACTCGATGACGCAGTCATTCGACGTATGGCGAGACGTGTCTACGTGGGCGTTTCGTCGCGATCGACAATGTAGATTCCATTGCCGGATAAGAAAACGCGGTTTGAATTGTTCCGCATTTTACTGAAAAAACAGAAATGTGACCTTAGCAAACGAGACATGGAGATCATCCTCGAAAAGACAAATCTCTTCTCGGGGTCCGATATTAAGGTGTTGTGTAAAGAGGCTGCCATGGGACCTGTTGACATTTTTTCTTTCACGTTACATGTAGATTCGTGATGTTGATGACGTGATGAAAATTGAAACCTCCAAGATCCGACCTATTCAGCTGAAGGACTTTATGGAGGCGTTCCGAGTGGTAGGAATTGTTGACGGAACCGATTTGTAGTGTACTCCTTCCGTGAATCCAGCATCCCTCAAGCAATATGACACGTGGAACAGGTAACGAATGGAGTGACGTAAGAACTAGTTCCTACGGATCGAAGATGGAGCAAGATGAGAACGGAGAGAATGTCGATTTGTCGGGAATAGAAACAGGTCAGAGCAAATGTCAATCTTATTCACGTGTTTGTTTACAAACAATCGTGTCTTGATAATCATACCGTTGTGTTTCCCCAGTTCCACCATTTCATAATCCCCGTTTCTTGTGTGTGCTCGTATCTAGATTCGTAATCTTGTAGAGAAAGGAGCGGTTAGCGTTGTAGATTCACCGTTCTGAGGAAGGTTAGTGATCTTGGCTCTCTCTTCCCAAACTGAATGAATATGAAGTCTACGAAAGAAACCGGTCATCAGGGAATCCAAACATGTCATTTGTGCGGTAAAGTGCAGTGCGGACAGCGACTTGGGCGTGTCAAGTGCGCATATTGCTCGAGGATCTTCTGTTTGCAGCAGTTGCAACGTAAATTCGGTATTATCGCTACGGCAAATGATCCTTGTTTCAAGTGTCCGAGATGTACAGGTATCTGTTGCTGCATGTGCAACTGCCAGCGGCCACCTCCCCACGTTCATTGCAAAGTATATAAGGTTCGACAGAACAAGGTAAACATGGATTCGAGAGTTCTCCTTAGGAAAATCCGGCAAACAGAAAGCGAAAAGAACAGACAATCGCCGCCGCTCCTCCCAGTGACCTTAAGGACATTCCATTTCCGAACAACTCGATTCCGATTTCCCCGTCCATTCCAATTCCTCCTTCCTATCCCAAGCCGGTGGAGATGGTGAAACCTGTTCTGACCGAACTCGATTCTGCCGTCCCCCGTATTCCTTCCCTTCCCATCATGGACACGGGAATCCTCCCTTCAAACCATGAGGATTCGTCCAAACCTCCTTCGGACGTGAGTCACTTCGATTCGATGCAATGTTGGTCCGATACCCAGAACGTGTGGAACTTTCCCTCTGCAGACATCCCCGGAAGTAGTTTATCTCTGTTTTCCCATTATCTAGTTCAAAACAGTGATTGGTTAACGCAGCTGAATCTCACCATTCTCGACAGCACACAGCCAACAAACCCTCTTTCGCAAAGCATTTTAAGTCCATCGAGTGCAATCACTTCTCCGAAGCAGAGTCTAGCAGAGACATTGCGCATGTACTTTGAAACGTACGGGGACCCCACGGATTTCACACGTTGCTCACTGATATCCTGAATGAAATCGATCCTCGTTGAAGAGGAATGGCATGATGGCATTTCCTAACACCACGAGAAACAGATTCTGGAACGTGCGAGCGTTGCTCAGGTGAAGGCGGGAAAGTGTGATTTATTGTTTCGGATGCTCGACACGTTCAATCAGAATTCCATCCATGTCACGGTTACGTGGTATCTGATGCACAACAACAGCGGTACCTTTATCTTTTTTCGCTCATCAAAGAAAACTGTATCAAAGGCAACGTTTTCCCCGGTCTCTACGCCATCTTGAAACACTATCCCTCCATCCTGTTTACACTCGGAAGCACAACAGATTACTCAGATAACGCAGAAACATTGCCTCGAGGAAAGATTAGTAAACGCTGATGGTGATGATCACTCCCAGCGATCACATTTTTAAACACAAGTACTGTAATCGGTGTGAAACCCCTCTGCACAAGCGTTGCGCTTATGGACAACTGTTTCCGACGCTTTGCTGAGGTCGAAGTTCGCGAAGCGTGGTCCCGCGGGAATCAGACGTGGACGGCGATCGGGAATATCGACACGTAGGAAAGGAGTGAATTTGGCAGGTAGAAAGAAACTGAAAGAAATGATTGCTTTCGGCGAAGAAGCTGAACGGGTTTTGGCGGCGGCAACGAATCCTTGTCGAATCTGCGTTCGGATGAATCTCCAGAACGATCAAAACTACTTTGAGAAGCTTCCTCTGTTGTCACTCATTTTGAAACGAGTGGTCTCGGAGTATCCGGGAGTTGTGTTTACATTGTATCGCATGTCATGTCAGAATCGATTAGTGAACTGTGTTGTTGAATTTAGTGAGACGAAGGACTGGGTCAGTATTATAAACTCCTATGAAGCCAATATTGTTGTATTCGAGTATAAGGAGGAGGACTTGGATCCATCGTCCGCTCCCCTCTTGCTTGATCTGTAAGGACTGCCTTTTCTGTACCATCCGTCTGTTTGTTCAGAATGATCATCTTCCATAACGAAGGAGTGCTGATTTGTTCTCCTTTCGAAAGGACATTTCGGTACAGAGATAACTCGACGTTCCAATCTATCCTGAATGAGATGAATGTGAGTTCTGTTTCAAGACGCAACATGTAGATGCCAGGGGTTCATTACGACGATTCGATGCTGTTTTCGGTTGCGGGTCGTATTCTCTCGCATGACCAACCTCTGATTGCCCAGAATCTCGGGTCCTTTCCGAGAATCACTGTATCGAAACGGATGACTGTGGAGTGTTGGTATCAAGACTATGGAATCACTCTGTGCTACTACACGGGTCTTCCTGTTCAAAGCATCATTACGGCGTTCTTTTCTGTATTCTCCCTATTTCCGTTTTCCTACTAGAATACCATCGATCCCGAGATGACCAATCCTACCTTGTTTTGTATCCATGATAGTACTGGAAAGATATACGAAAACGATTCGATTATTCCATTCAATGGATTCCCGCAGGATACGTTTCTCCGGATCGTGCCGCATCCTCTCATCCGGAAACAGGCACCCATGCCGACGTCAAAACCCTCAGGGATCACTGTTTCTGTGAAGAGTGACTTTTGCTCCAAAGAGTTCGTGTTTGAAATGGTGTCGCCTCTGCATACAGTTGACCGCATTTGTCAGTTTTACTTGGACGTAATGGCTGTGTATGATTCACATTTGAAGGAAATGGTCGATGATGATTCCGTAAGTGACGTTCATTTCCTGGATGTTCGCTTCGACGGCTCCGATCAGCTCATTGACATTCAATCCACTTTCCGCAGTTTAGACATCAGCGTGACATGTACTCTTATTCTATCCAAAAAGTAGTTCTCTGTATTTCCCTCACCAGTAGAAGAGGATCCCTCGTGGAATCGACGGACGAGGTGAATTGCTATGATGTCATCACAAGCGAGATTACACAAATCTGTTTGCGATACATCAGTTACCCCATTCTAAAGCAAGCCATTCTTGTCTTCCACTTCTATCATCACTTACACACAGAAACAGGAAATACTCCCTTCCTTCATCACCATTTCCTTTTTCACAGCCGACGGAGTTCAAATTGGTCATTCAACAGTCCTTTCCACCCGATTGTTATCCAATCGGAACATCCTCTGTTTTCGAGTTCAAATTGATTTGTCTTTTCACATAGCACAATCGTCTACTCCCGCCGTCGTTTGTTTTGCAGTCCATTCATCGTACCGTCGCATCATTCATTGCATGTAGTTCTACATTCGCTTCCTAGCAATCTCACCACCCTGTCGTCCAATCGAGAAGACAGACAACTATGGCTGAAGAATCTTCAGTGGTCCTGTACCCATCAGGGTTCCTCTCAACTGATAGGGATGTTGAAAGGGTCACCTCTTCCCATTCTGTATCGAACAATTCAAGATGGATGGCTTTCCGAACTTCGCATCATGACCATTACGAGTAGAAATCTCACTTCGTATTCACAGAATAGCTAGTAGCAAGGTGGTAGAGGCGATCCCGCTAATTCCAGACATCAGTGATGTGTTTGAAAGAGTATACAACATTTCGATTCCCTGTATCTTCAACTAGCGTGTACCCATCTAGATGAGATGATTGGTGATGAGCATATCGATGCCTTTTTGGACACCCTCAAGAATCCTACCTATTTCCCTCACCTCAAACGGGTAGTGATTAAGGCTAGTTCGTTCAATGATCCTTTGTGACATGTAGTGAATCTGAATTCGAAATCAAAGGATCATATTCGACAGCGCTTGGCAGAGTCCGCATTTCAGTCAATTGAAACCATTGTAATGTGATTCCTGTTTCTCTTCTTTCTTGGCAAATCATATGTTCGGTCTGATTGATCATCATGGCGATCCGATCACTGAACGCTTCTGTGTTCGTTATTCTGCATTCATATAGAGTTTTTCTTGATGCTAATTTAGAGTGTGTAACCAGTTTCGTGAATTGCATGAATAGGAATAGTAGGATGTGGGAAATGAGGTGTCACGGTAGATGTCTTTGTATTATGCTTCCTGTTCATCCTCTTTTTGCTTCAAGACTGTAGCGTCACCGCGGCAGCCTTCGCTTTTTCAGTAGTCTTGTGTTCACCTGATCATCTAGGAAACGGACTTTGATAGTTCAAACTTCGACTATGAAACGACTGTAGACAACGACAATTCTCACTCGTACCAATCACCCATTCGCTATCGAAAGTTAAACGAGGTGCGGGAAATTAGACGATATTACTGTGGCATCAATGTGGACTGTTCAAAGGGATTCAAGCCTGACAAGAGGAAGCAAGTGATCCACCAACCGTGAGTGCTGTTTATGTAATCTATCTTTCCAACTGTTTGCAACAAACACAGCTTATTCCACAGAGTGATACAAAATCCCCAATTACTCCTTCTTGTTATGCTTCTTCGCATAACGGAGGTTTCTAAGGAACTTAGGATCCACCTAGACGTGAAATCGATCTACGGGCACCTACTCCCTTCATGCAACGGCAACGCTGACGCAGAGGCTTCTTGATACCATTCTTGTGGTTCTTGATACTCTGGTTGCGCGCCGTGTGATGCTTTTGCTTCACCATGCTACTACAACGAGATTAAAACCAATTCCAGCCACCAATTCACTCCTCATCACCCCTATCCAATCCAAATCAATCCCTACATGAAAAAGGAAAACTGCTGTGGTTTTGTGAGTGGTTTGAGTAGGAAGTGCCCTTATGCCCCATTTGTGAAATGGCTCCATCCCTTCTCTTATTGAATTTGGAGAGTGTTTGGAATTGGGTCTCCCTCTTTCCATTGTGTTTTCTTCGCATATTGAATTCCGCTTCCCTTATGGTTCGCCGGGCCGATGCCTCCTTCGATGCCAGTCTTTGGGAATTAGTCGAGGGCATCCTGGAGAGGAAACACGAGGAAACGGTATTCCAAAGTCTCCGTCGAAGTGCGTTTTCTCATTTTTCACATTACATATCGCAGTTGTGTACAATCAAGTAGGCGATGAAGATGAACTCCATTTCAGAGGCTGGGACAAGAGGCAATTGCAAGTGGTCGCAGTTGAAGAGTGGAATCCTGATCGTTTTCAACCCGTTTGTTCAGAGCCCATTATTCTTGTTGGTGTTGCGGCTCTGAATCTCTATGGAAGACTACAGTTGGTTAGTGAAGAATCCGGAAAGAGCTGGCTTTTGGCGGGAAAGATCAATCGCTCCTTTTTCGCACAGAATCAGCCCCTGTTGTTCGCGCCAAATGCACTTGTAGATAACCGACTCTATCTGGACTACCCGCCTCTCGTGTTTCATGACCTCTTCCTCTCGGCCAAACAGTATGAAATCAATCCACCTCTATCCCTGCAATCCGTTCAAAACCTTCTTCGTGAAAACCATCTTCAAACAAGAGACTGTAAGGATCGTTCCCTTCGTTCAGACTAGGCGTTGTTGGACGCATTGCCTCCATTGGTCACGTGACTCCCAGTCACTTATTCATCTCACTTCGAGGATCATCATCACATTCCTTCCTAGTCGATTGCTCCCTTTCCCATTGTGCAGAACTTCTTTCCTCAGCACATTCCAACGACATCCTCTTTTTCTCTTCCTGCAAACTCCGACGAACTACCATTATCCCGCGGGACTCCTCTTCCCTCCTTCTCTTCCACGTGGCTTCTCCCCAAATTCCCTCCACAATCGTGCTTTTTTCCGCCACTCAGCGCTTCCTTCTCCTCGCTTCCAACCAATGGCTGCTTCGATCCACGTGTTTTCCCGCCATCCCGCGGGGAGCACGCATTTCCCTCCAACACACTCATTCCCGCGGAAACACAATTATCGCCTGTCCATTCGCCATCGTTCCCGCCATCTCCCTTTTTCACGTAGATTTCCGTGGAGGGAATTGTCGACGTTCCCGCCATCTCCGATTTTCCCGCCATCCCCGCGATTCTCCCCGATACCACTCTTCTTTCCCTTCCCGCCTTCCTCCGACATTCCCGCGGTTGTTCCTTCCAACCGCGGGTTTTCCCGCCAATTGTCGCCAAACCGCCCCCGATGCCGGTGAAACTCCCCTGCTTCCGAGAAATTGGTTCCGCGGTTCTTCGTCGATTCTTGTACTCCCGCGGTTTTGTGTCGAATAGGTGGGAAGTGGATTTTCCGTCGCGAATTCCCGCGGTTTTAACGCGTCGTGGCGGGAAAGTGGTGGCGATGCTTCCCGGTTTCCCCGCGGGAATTGAGTGTGTGGTGAGAGGGAAGGTGTGTGTTCCGAGCGTGTTGCGACTTTCCCGCGGGGAATTTGAAGTGGTTGTGTGGGAGGGAAAGAGTGAGTGGCGATTGCGAGTGGGTGATGATGATGATGATGTTGATGGGAGTGGTGACAATATGAAAGGAGATAAAGAGATAAATGCAAATTGTGATCATAGGAAGGAAGAGGATATAAATGACATGATGATCGATGATGGAGGGATCGACACAACGAAACAAACCAATGAGATATATAATAACAGAAATGAAATTTACACAACAAATACCAACAACATCACCATCCATCATCATCCCTCCAAACCCACCAATCAAACTCTTCTATCGGCTATTCAACTCCCGCGGTTCTATCCGTTTCATCTCATTGGCTTTCTCCTCGATGTCATTCAAATCCGCGGGAATGACTGCATTTTCATCCGACAACCTCAAAGGGACGAAATCGCTCAGATTTCTGCTCCTCCCTCCTTTTCCTTTCCCCCGCGGGGATCCCTCGTCAAAATAACGCATTGTTTTTTTGACGGGCGTTTCATCCGTTCACAGAAAAACACGCAAATTCTCACGGTTTCGGAATTTCCACCTTTTCCCGCCATCCGAAACACAATTCCATTTGTTCCCTCCATTTTCGCATGGCGTTCGATCGCCGTCCAATCAATTCTCTCGGTTCGAGTCGTTTCCCTCCAAGAAGAAACTCCCTCCTTGGCAACAGAAGCCACTTTTTCCGGCATGATGGGATACGAGAAGATCCGCGGGACTGTGAGGGGTCCCGCGGTTTGGAAGCTTCTTCGTGTTCCAAAGAACACCGTGGAAGCCATTGAAGAATTGGCGGGAAAAAGAGGATGGTGGGGACAGTGGCGCAACAGCAATCTGCGGCAGCAGTTGGAGGGAAAAGAGTGGGAGAGGAGGGAACGGGAGTTTCTTCGAGAACAAATGGAATGTTCCATGGAGGAGGAGATGGAGGGAATTGCAACGACCCCAAAGCAGGCTCCGAATGGAGCGCAGTTTCTGTGGGAAGATCCAGATTTCATTGGTGTTGAGGGAGAGACCGTTCTTGTCGACATGAACAGATCGATCGGTGATGTGATGATGTTGAGGTGTGTGTGAAATGTTACCAATAGGCTCTGCAAGCCGCAAAGAAGTGAACAGAAAACAAAGCAGACGCGATGGAAGGAAATCACAGACGTCATTCTGTTATATGAAGTGAAGAATCCTCTCTTCATTGATGTGATTGATGTAGAGTGGAAAGATGCGGCAAGTCAGCTATTCGAGTTGCTCTCATCTTTTGTTTGTTATCATACACGAAGAAGATGGGTTGTCAATCACTGATTACTCCATTTCTTCCCAACAAACACATCAACAGCAAAAGACAGAACACAGTTCATCATGTCTTCTCTTCACATCCCTCATCACACCTACTTGTCATTCTGACGCAGCGTCTCCGTCAGCTCGCGAAACATGCTATTCGACGCGTATCTTCCCTTCCCACAGCCGCTACAACAAACCAAAGCGTCGACAAACGACTCCTTCGCCAGATGACTCACCATGTGCTTCGTGACGACCATCGGCTGGTCACACTTATTCAGCACAAAGAGGGTTGGAAACGGAGGCGAGTGAATCTTCTTGATCTCGGGGATGAAAAAGTCCTTTAGAGGTTCCGTGAAGGAACTGCAACGAATGAACGACAGGATATGCTTGATGGTCGATGGATCGGTGGCGTCGATCACGAAAACCGCCGCGTTGATCGTGTTGAAATACCCTTTCTGGTCACCTCCCTCCAACAATACCTTGCATGATGGGACGTAACCGAAGCTGTCCAGAAAAGTCGCAGAATGTGAAGCGATTGCAAATGCCGTCCTTTCCACGCTGGTAGATTTCGTAGTTGACGCCGTCCGTTGCGAGGATGTTGGTGGGCTCTTTCTTTTGGATAAAGGCCTGCAGCAGCGTTGATTTCCCAACGCCAACGTCGCCAAAGATCCCGATTCGATAGCTAGCGAACTCCTCATATCGTATGCCGTCCAATTCAACTGGAATCACTTCGTGTTCATAATCTTCTTCCTCTTCACTGTTCAGTTCCTGCTCTGTATCCTTCACCTTCAGCAAGTCCGGAACCCAACTCAGTGCCTCATACTGAAACCGAGGAATTGTCTTTAATAGCTGAATCGAGTGGGACCGCAAGGCCTGTTCCGGTGTCTACTGTCATCATGGACCCACTGATCAAACCTGCTCATATTCTCGATTTCCTCCAGCCTTGCTTCCGTAATCAATACTCATACTGCGTCGACGACCATAGCGCTGTTGACGTGCTTCTTCGATATCTTCCTCTGACATTTCGTGAAGCAGCTCATCCGTCTCCCTACAGATTATTCGGAACATGCAATACCGACATGGACTGGAATGATTCATCTTCCTTCTCGGATTCTTCAGAAGAAAAGGAAGACGATGTTCCGGAAGACTCTGATAACTCCCTTTCAAACTCCTCCGGATCAAACAGATCTAATCCCTTATTCTGAGTGAAATCATGCATAATGGACTTCTGATATTGCAATGCTTTCAATATCCATAAATCTGTTATCGATAAAGGATGATCTGCAAACCGAATTGCTTTGGAGAGAGCAAATTGTATATTGTACAAACAGAGGAAGGGAAAATGACTGACTCTATGTTATTGCGTTGGAAATAGAAACGATGATGTCGTAGGTATTCAATTCCATCCTCCACTCCTCCCAGTATCAGCAACATATCGGTTTCCAAGTCGAGTGATTTGTAGTGATGCCGAACAGACGAGAACTTCTCTTCCCAGTACATCTCATCAAGATCAAAGTCCGGCATCGGAATGGGTTTGAAACATCCAATCAGAATGTGATGAATTCGACTGTGTTTCGTCATGGATACGTAGCTCCCGTCATAGAATTGAGGAGGCATCAGCTCGATCAGAACGGAATAGGGTCGCATGAATATCAGATTGGTCAAGCCAGCTCCATGCGGAGCAATCGCCAGTTCCGTTTTCAAGTGCCGCATCACCTGCTCTCGTAACGATGCGGAGGAGTACGTGTATTCTTCCAGTGCCAATACCTCAATTCGATCCGTTTCAACACTCCTACTGAACCAAATCGTTGTTCGATATGCCTCTTCACCAGACTCAAGTTCTTCCACTGACGAGTATTTGTACGAGAAAAGAGAGTCGCTGCAATCTTCGGTGACTTATCTGGAATTCTCAAGCCAAAGCGTCGATAGGTCGCTGCTCTCAGCAAATCGGATGACGAAAAGCCAGGCAAGAATCCTCCGTCGAAGTTCTCTTTCAGTCGATCGAAAAGAATCTACGTGGTATCGGTTACGAAAAACAACGATATGTTTGAAGCAATTCCAACGGGATTGGATTTGTTCCTCTCCCACAAACGACACATCCTTGGGGAAGAGAGAAAAGATGATTTTGTTGATATCGGTGATCCACTCCATATCGGAGCGTCTATAGTGAGAAAGAAGGAAGGTGGAGATGGGAGGAAGAGAGGCGGGATCGAGTAGCTTGACCCACAAGAATCCAAGTCCTTCGAGAGCATGAAAGATGTGGTTGTTAAAGGGAGCGATCACCATAGCAATACCCTCATTTCCACCTCTTCGTTCCCGACCAGGATACATGGGACCAGAGAAGGATTTGAATCTCCATCCCCATGCGAAATCTACGTGAGAGGAGAAGAGGAGATGTACCATCATTCTCGATCGCACTATTGGGGAAGTTGTAATTGGCATAGCGACGGTTATTCAAGCGCTCAGAACGAAAATCAGAAAAAACGAGAGAGTCTATGGGCTGCGAGTAACAAATATCGTCAGCTTCCATGATGTAGGAAGTATGGGGCGATGAATAACTGACTCGGAGAGAAGAATAGTTGGATCCACCATGCTGATTGATACACATGGGAGGAGGAGAAAAGAATCTGATAATGAAGAGAAGGGATTGAGAATACTTAGAATGGTATTCTTGCTGAAGACTGGATAGCAGAGTAGTGAATCGCTCCTCCCTATGAGTCAACGGAACAAAAGAAATAAACCAATCGTTATAAGAATCATAGTTATCAATCACAGGATCTGGCGGAAGAGAGTAGACGAGTGAATGGAGTAAACTACCCACACGATAGGGAGGGCGCATCTTGTCGTTTGCTTTCCGTAGAGGACACGAATCAAACAACACTCCAGTCTTCATCGACGAGAAATGAGGGTTCAAATAGTGAGGAGTATCTCCCGGCCATTCCTTTTCATATGATATGGTATGATTAAACTTTGGAGGAGGCTATGATCACATCATCACAACAATACATACCTGATATTGAGGCGTAACTGAGAAATTGTAGGATACACATGAACTACAAATAGGTATTGATTCAGTTAATCTGTCTCTTCTCACGTTTACAGATATAAAGAAGCAATAGTATAGAATAATCAAGAAAGATAGAACCCTAAGACAGATTGACCGATGAAACAAGGACGGAGACGAATCGCCTTTCCCAAACGAATTCGTCATACTCGTGGCTTCTACAACGGAGTGAGCATATTACAGTGAATACCTGTCGGTGAATGAAGGTGAGTTCTCTTGATTCTGTAATCTGTTCGGAGATACAAATGAACGCATAATTATCATGAATTCTCACACTATACATACATAAACAAAAAGAAACTCCATTCTCCTATCAAATCACCGGTAACACACCTCTATCGTTACATAATATCTTCACAATCCTGTCACTGATATACCACCTGATCATCCCGAATCCAACAAACACCTCACATAACACCACTATTCAGAAGACATCTTCTTGCACAACATGATGAAGTGCTTCAGAGGAAGAAGCCACTCCTTGTGAACATTCCAGAAGCTCAGATTCAGCTTCTTATACACCTCCTCGGCCTTCGCATAATCGAACGCGTCCAGCTGCTCCTTCATCATCTGCAGCAACGCCATCGCCTCCGGCGACACTAGTCCCTTTCGGAAGGAGTTCTTCATCGTCTCCAGCGCCTCCTGTTCCTTCGCAATGACCATCTGCTGCTGCTACGAATCACTCTCCTCTCTCGCTCCCACCGTGTTCAGCGGCGCCTCGCTCAGCATGGCGATCGTGTGGCTGATCGAGTCCATCACCGCCTGCTGCTCGCTCGTGATTCTGCGTCCCACTCTCCCCACACACCTACTCGTACTCCACGGCGGGCGCGGGCGCAGCGGGCGCGGGCGCAGCGGGCTGCGGCGTCAGCGTGGCCACGGGGAGGAAGGGCATCGGTCGCGTCTTCTCCACGGTCGGCTGCAGCGGCTGCGTGGGCGTCGCAGGCTGCATAGCGGGCTGCATAGCGGGCTGCACCACCGGCATCGTTGGCATGAAGGGCTTTGGTGTCACGGGCTTCGGAGCCATGGGAGCCACAGGAGCCACAGGAGCCACAGGAGCAACGGGAGCAACGGGAGCAACGGGAGCCGGGGCTGCGAACAGCTCTTGCGCCTTCACCGGCTTCTCCGCCACGGGCTGCGGCGCAGGCTTCTGGAAGCCGGGGAAGAGCTCCGGCTGGGCCTCCGCGACCGCGGCGACCAGCGGCTGCGCGGAGGCGGCGGAACGGAGCGTCTGGAGGAAGCGCGCCACGGAGCTCATTCCCTGGCGCTGGAGCTCCACGCAGAGCGTGGCCAGCGTTGAACCGACGCGAGCGGCGTCCTGCGAGAAGACGAGGTCCTGTGGCGCCACCATGGAGCAGAGGATGAGCAGCGCCTCCATCACCGAGAGATGCGCGCGCACGCCGCCGTCGGCGTCCTGCAGACCCAGTCGCAGCAGCGAGCTCACGTCCACCGCGCAGACCGAACATAGCAGCGCGGCGTCGCGGAGACCCAGTCGCTCCAGCCGCGCGCTCAACTGCTGGCACAGCGGCACGAACTCCTCCTCGCGCGCGTAGGTGAGGATTAGCGCCAGCGTCTCCTCCCAGCGGTCCGTCGTCTCCTCCACGGCCTCGTGCAGGTCTCCCGACACGATCGTCGCCAGCTTGCGCAGCAGCGGCGCGCTGTGACGCTCCATGTAGCGCTGCTGCCGTCAGTTCGCTCCCGCACGCCTACCGTCGTCTGCTCCGCCAGCTCCGCGCCGCCCCACGTCGCGATCACCAGCGCGTCTGCGAAACGCTCGTAACGGAAACACACCTCCACCGCGCCGGCGAAGTCGCCCACGATCACACGCTGCTTCAGCGCCTCCTCCCACTCCGCAGGTCCCGCGACGGGTCCAGCAACGGGAGAAGTGACAGGAGAAGAAGAAGTCTCCTTGGGCGTCTCCTTCGATTCCTGCACAGTCTCCTGTGCCTCAGCGGAAGGAGTCATCGGAGCGCTGGCGAAGAGGTCTTCGGCGGTGATGCTGGCAGCTACCTCCTTCTTCTCCTCTTCCTTCTCTTCCTCCTTCTCCTCGACCTTCTCCTCGGTCTGTACGTATCCGAGATACTTGATGAGCGAGTCGCGCGCGTCCTCCTCAAACATGCACTGCATGAGAGTCCTCTCCAACGCCCACCTTCATGAACGCCCACAGCTCCTGCTCCTCCTTGTCCTCGCACACGCCCGTCATGTGTTCGCAGTAGCCCTTCAGGTCGCCCTCGCCCATGCTGCGCTCGAAGCGACCAATCTCCTCCTTCACGTCGTCGCCGCGGACCAAGTCGCCCACCGACAGCACCTTCCCATGGAAACGGTTCTCGAACCCGTGCGTCGCGTGGTAACGCACGTGCATGCGCTCGCTGCGAGGACTTGTCACGCCCTCCACGTTGTACAGCACCACCAACCCGTCGCTCGCCGCCGTCGCCACCACCGCAGGGTTGAACGGGTTCCACGTCACGCTCGTCTTTCGCGTCGCGCTCGCCGCGTGCGTCGCCGTCGTGAAGAAGTCCGCTGCGTCGCGCGGTACCTCCGTCTTCTCCTCGCAGCCCGCCAGGTCGCCCAGCACCATGCGCGAAGGCAGGTCCCAGAGAAGCACCTTGTTGTCGCGGCCCGTCGACACCACGAAACTGCTGTCGTCGCCGTTCCACACCAGGTCCAGCACACCCTTGCTGTGACCGCTCAGCTCGCACACCGGACAGGAGGTGCTGCTGCGCAGGTCCCACAGCTTCAGCACCGGCGTCGCGTCGCTGTCCAGCGCTACAAACAGAAGAATTGGTTGCTTGTACCTGTCAGAAGCTGAAGACCGTCCTCGGGGTTCCACGCCACCTGCGACACGCGGCTAGTGTTGTTGTCGAACAGCTCGCACCACACCGCCTTCTGGCGAATGTCCCACACGATCACGTGACCCGAAGCCGTGCTCGTGCACACAATGTGACTCACCTTCGGGTTCCACGACACACTACCATCAAGGAAATGCACTACACATACTGGGTGATCTCACTGTTCATTCCTGGCTTCGTCAGTGCCACCACCTCCGGATTGTGCAAATCGTTCAGCTCCACCAGGAACACAGTTCCGTCGTTGCAGCCAACACACAGCTGTTTTCCCTCGTTGTGACAGTTCGAGCAGATCGACTGAACAGCCGAAGACGACACGGAAACGGAGGAAACCTACCTCTTATCCACTCCTCAGACACCTACCTTCTCCAAGGTCCAGCCGCTCTCCGCAGAGAAGGAAGGAATCCAGAACTCAACGGTTCCGTCTCCCATTCCTATCGAAATCAGACCCTGAGCGTTCGCCTGTTCAGGAACCGTCGTACGGCTCCAATTGAGACTGCAGATTCCAGAGGGCAGGAGCGCTTCGGCAACCTTTTTGCTCTCTTCCACATTCTCCAGATTCCAGTCGTAGAGAGAAAGAGATTTGGGGAATTCGGACTCCAGGGGAGTGACATTCTTCATCGTGGCCATAGCCATCACGCTTGCATGCTCCTTCGCAGGACACCACGCGATGGATGAGAAATCCAACTTCAGGTCCTTGATAACCGACATGAGTACTTCAAATTGGGCGAATGAAACAATGGCACTATTTGTCTCGATTCTGGGCAATGCCAACGAAAGAGGGGGATTGCGTTGGCAACCTCCGAAGACACGTTTCCTCAAATCAAACAGGAAAACAACGACCATCCCATCTCAACTCACTCCTTTATGAACTTTACTATCATCAGATCTTCTCCCCTGCATTGCTTTCTCAATACGATCTATTTATCAGAAGAACAATCGACCATCACATTTCCTCTCAGTCCCTTCTTCTCCAGAATGGCCATAACCTCTTCCGGATTGTTCTCTCTTTCCAACAGTAGATAGAATACTCCTCCTGTCCTCAGGATCGACTTCATCGTACTCCCGCTGAAACCCTACGCTGATATCCGGAAGCAGACGGTCGATCACTTCACGTCCTCTTACGCCACCCGCGTAGGCCGACTCGATGGATCTGCCAGTCACTCTCCATTCTCATGCGTACGGAAGAAACGTCTCTTCTGACTCTGTTGGGACGTATGGGGGATTGAAGACGATCATATCGACTTTGTTCTCTTCGTGACACGACCATCGCCATCTACTTGGAGTCGAGACGCCATTCCGCTGAGCAGATTCGATCGGACCACGTCTGTGTAAGGTGTCTGAGAGTGAGAGAGAGTCCTGAAAGCCAACCCCGTTCTGTTGATACGTCCTCCGAGTCACCAAACACGCATCCATGTTGATATCGATTGCGATGGTCGCAACCGAGTTCGACGTTCCTATTCATAAGCAGAATGCTCGACATCAACGAATCAATCGCGACAGAAAGGTGGAGATAATACCCGATCCGGGTCCGATTTCCAACAACAGAGATGGCTGCACTTGTTGGATGAACGAAATCTCCTTTTCCAGAGCGTCGAGAAAGAGAAAGGAATCCTGATCGGGTTCGTATCTACCCTTCAAATGGGAATGATAGAATCACATTTTGGCATACTCCTTCCAGTCGATATGAGTTAGATCGGGAGTACTGAACAGAGAAGCATTCATATTGACTTTTCGAGTCCAAATGATGCAGAGAGGAAGCAAGGAGACGTCAAGTGAACCAATCAGTGTTCCAACAAACAGGAGTCGCTTAAAAGAACTAATACCAAGGATACGGGTCGGTTGCCGGAGCAGGCGCCATCACATTCTCCATTTCGGAAGGCTCTCCCGTAGGAATGTACCTACCGTTCAGCTCCGCCTCCTTTCCTACGTGGGGAACGGCAGTTCCACAGGACCGACGTCGCGTCCGTCGGTGATCTTCACGTACTCTCCATCATTTCCCGGGACGCATCCCTTCACGTAAATCAGGTTGCGTTTGGGGTCGATCATTTGCACCTTCATTCATACATCCCCTCCGTTCCTACCAGCAAGTTCTGCACCGTGCAGTGCTTGTTTCCCATGTGTCCGGGCATCTTCTTCCCCTTGAACGTCTTTCCGGGGTCCTTCGTCTCACGTCATCCGCATTGTTACCTGTCGCTGACCCGTCGATCCCAGCGAGCGATGCGAGACGCTCACGCCGTGCGAGGCGCCCAGTCCGTGGAAGCCCCAGCGACGCATGACGCCTTGGAAGCCCTTGCCCTGCGTGATGCCCTGGATGTTCACGCGCTGGCCGGGAACGAAGTGGCGACAGGTGAGTTCGGTGCCTAGAAGAGGTAAGTGTGGGGTTGCGTGATTATCACGAGGGGTGGACTCCATCGTGATCATGATGAAATTTCATCCAACTCAGTAACCCATTCTATTGGCAGAGTATACTTCTATACCACACGCTTGCGTGGTAGAAACCTGAGCTCTGCCGCTCTCAAAACACCACCTACCAACAGGAAGGAACGCGTCCTCCGACACTTTGAACTCGGTCAGGAACCGCTTCGGCTCCACGTGGACTTTCTCGTAGTGTCCGAAGAGCGGTTTGTTCACGTTCTTCAGCTTCACCGGTCCAGCACCTACTTGTAGACTATTTGTGTTTTCCTTCTCCATCGTCTTCACCTGCACCACCTGACAGTTCTCCACCTAGGAGTTACGTTTCCAACACGAATCATGCCTGCAGCACTGTGCAAGGAATGCGAGTGCACCATTTATCCCATATAGGCATCATGCCAACCTTCAGCGCCACCACACCCGTTCGTTTGGAAGTGGGTGTCATGGTTCCCTTCTTCAATTCAGTCGGAACCACTCTGAACGTGAATAGGAAGAAGTGCAAATACGACTGCGTGCTAAAGAACAATCGGGTTGCTTGCGATGGAAGAGAACGGCAGAGAGAACGACACCGGATAAACATTCTTCACACACGCACTCTCTACGAACGGATGAGATGAGGAGAATGAGGGAATTACCCGTATTCAAAGAGATTAAGAAGCGAATGGGAGGCGAGAAAACGGGAATTTGGAAATTCTGGGCGTGGATTCATCTTATGTAAATGAGCCGAAGGTTTGTTTCCGTTGATATTGGGGAGATATGGAATTCCGCAGTAGTCGTATTCCTGAACAGGATTCTCACCGAGAACTGGAGCGAGATCGGTTTGACATCGGAGGTGGAAGCTCGGTTAGGGAAGGTGTTGGACACCGGCTTTGAGTCTGGCGTGAATATGAAGTACTTTTATGGGATGAAGGATTACCTGCTAACAAAGAACTACTGGACGGACAAGGATGGGAACCGCATTAAACCGGAAGAAGACGATGAGTATGCTATTGTGTACGGCGATGACGTCCGTGTTGTTGTGGTGAAGGAGAAGGGGTCGTTTTCAGTGAAGGAAGTCATTCGGAAACACAACCAGGAAAAGGAGACTTACTTCTTTGGAGATGAGGTGTTTGCCCTCCGTCTCTCCCTTGCTGAAGAGACTCCTCTCACTGAGCAAGAAAAGCAAAAGTATATCCAGAGTAGTTTGGACTATGTGGAGGGAAAGGGAAAGAAGAGCAGCGAGATCATCCTTGTTCGACGACGCCAACGCACGTCGTTCAACTTCAACAACGAGTACTGTTTGGATATGACGGCAACACAGTCGGGTAACTCTCTGGATGAGTTGGAGTCTTCATCACCTATCTTTGAAGTAGAATGCGAACTTGGCATTCCGCGTCATTCTCACTGTGAACAGCTATTCATTTTCCTGAACGCAATTCTCAAGCGCATGATGTCCCAGCCTGATGGCATTTCCTTTCCCCCCAAGTCAAGCAAATTCCATCCGAGCATGTTCCAGCGCGTTTCAATGGTTTGCAATAACCCGTGCAACATCTCAGGTGACATTGAACTGTTGTCCTCGGAAGGGTATTCCGACGAACTAATTCAGTGGTGTAAGGAAAACAACCCAGCAGGGAAAGCGATTCTTCCGATGGAATTGGCAAGACAGATTCCGTGGTGTCTCGCTCACTCTCCCGTTCTGTGCACTCTACAAAACGACACATGGAAAACAGGAGCCGATTCTTCCCTTCTTCACAATGTGATGAATAATGGAGGAACGATCCGCACTCGCGATGGGCATGTGTTTCATTGTTGTATCTGGCAGTACGAAGGTATGTTGCTTCCAGTCCCGACCCAGTCGGTGAAGCGTCCGTATTCTACCAACTGAGCTGTTTTTCGTTTCCTTGTGGGAACCAAAATTGTGTTGTTTTTTGTCACGTCTTTTTGTGTTGTTTTCTTGCAGAATAATCGTTCGTTCTCCGTGTTGTTGAGTGATTTCGAACCACACAAAAGTAAGCTAGCGAATGGGAACATGAGAGAGAAAACTAACTCCGACTCGTAGACATCGAACAATGACGACAGCTGAAGAGGAAAGCGTGATGGTCCAAGGAGTTACAGACGAAGAGAAGACGTTTGACGATCCCTGTTTTGGTATTTGCGTGTCATCGGTATCATGACCATAGGTTTGGACAAGCGAATTCTGAAAGCAATTCACGAGATGGGATATGCGCACCCAACGCTCGTCCAGGTCGAAATGAGAGGAGATGGTCATGGGTGTAGGCGCAGTCCATTCCTCTTGTCCTCTCCGGAAAGGATATCTTGGTAAAGGCGAGAACGGGATCTGGAAAGACGGTTGCGTATGCGGTTCCTGCAATTCAAAAGATGCTCTCTCTGAACGCCAACCAGGAGGGAATCAAGGTGGTCGTGCTCGTTCCTTCCAAGGAGCTGTGCATCCAGACCCTCAACTGCTTCAAGAGTCTGACGCGCTACTGCAGCAGCGCTGTGAATTGTGTGGCGTTGTACGATTCCAACATTGAGCAGCAAAAAGCCTATGTGAACGCCTACACCGATGTGGTGATATCCACGCCGAAGCTGCTTCTGAGCCACATGAAGCTCCACCCCGACAATCTGCTTCGCAGCGTCCACACGTTCATCATCGATGAGGCGGATATGGTTGTTCCGCAATCTGAGCCTGATCGATAGCTTCTTTCCTACGGCTACGCGAACGACATGAATGAGATCGTCAACCTCATTCCGGCGACCTGTCAGAACATCATCCTCTCGGCCACTCTCAACGACGACGTGAAGTCGCTGAAGACGAAGCTGCTGCACAACTGCGTGACGATCAGTCTGAAGGAAGAGAACACGAGTGGGTTTGCGCTGCGAGCGTGATCGTCAGACCTGAAGGAGTTCTACATCGACGTGGCTGCGAAGGACAAGCCGCTGCTCCTCTACGCGCTGCTTCGTCTCCACATCGTCAAGGGCAAGGTGATCATCTTCGTGAACACGCTGGAGCTGTCTCTCTTCGTCCTTCTGTCCACCGTAGAGGCTACTACCTGTTCATCTTCCTCTCGCGCTTCTCGATGAAGGCAGTGGTGCTGAACAACGAGCTGCCGGCGCTCTCGCGCAATAACATCATCTACCAGTTCAATAGGGTAGGCGTGCGAGGGGAGAGTGAGTCCAGGGCATGTACGACTATCTGATCGCCACGGACGAGGGACTGGAGATGGCGCAGGAGGGAGAGAAGGAGAATGATGATGATGATAATCATGATGATGATAGCAATCATGATGATGACAATGAGAAGGAGGATTCGGACCTGCTCGACTCCAGCGACGCGCAGAAGGAGGATGCAGACCTTCTTGGCAGCGGAGACGAGGCGAGCGACGCCTTCTCCGCGAGCGACAAGGAAGACGACTTCTCCATGAGCGACGAGGACGACGAGGGTGAAGAGCCGCCCATGCTGGACGGCGAGGAGCCCGTCGCCACTCCTGCCGAAGACTACGCCATCGCGCGAGGCATCGACTTCGAGAGTGGGTTCGTCGGCGATGGACGAGTCGTAGACGTCTCCGCAGTCATCAACTACACGCTTCCCACCGCCGTCGCCTCCTACATCCACCGCATCGGACGAACGGCGCGTGCGGAGAAGCTGGGCACCGCGCTGTCGTTCGTGGACCCGGAGTCTCCTGAGGACACGAAGATCCTCACGGAGATCCAGAAACACAACCCGCCGCGCGAGGGCCACCCGGTGCCGCAGCGACTGCCATTCGACGTGAGAGAGGTGGAGTCGTTCACCTACCGGTAGGGAGAGAGAGACGCGTGAGACGTAGCGTGGAGGACGTGAAGCGCGGAATCAACAAGAAGCTGATCAAGGACACGCGCGTGATGGAACTGCGGCGCGAGGCGCTGAACAGCTCGAAGCTGAAGATGCACTTCGAGGACAATCCGCAGGAGCTGAGGATGCTGCAGCACGGCGCGTCGAAGCGGCTGATTCGTCCGCAGGCGCATCTGAAGGATATTCCCGACTATCTGATTCCCGATGCGCTGAAGCCGAAGGTGGTTGTCAAAGACACGACGGATAGTCGACGCGAGTGGGGACGCAGAGGAGGGGTGATGGGTAGGAAGACCAAGGAGGACTACAAGAGAAGAAGAATCGACGACCCTCTGCAGGTGAGGAAACGGAAGTGGTGTCATGTAGTCCTTCGCCGTCACGGCTGAGCTGCTGAGCAGCAACAGCAACGCCACGATGGTCCAGAAGAAGAAAAATGTGAGAGAGGAACCAGGTGGTGAGTTGTAGATGCAAATGTCCAACCACGTCCGGATTCCCATGAGTGGACGGGCGATGTGGGCAGAGAAGCACAAGAAGTTCCTGAAGAAGAAGCGGATGTCGCGTAAGCACAAGAAATGAGTTGTTTAGTCTTTCTCTTTGTTCGAGATACCATTTGAGAGGATGAGCGAAGAAGGTGTTATCTTTCCCTAAATGCATGGACTCTCTCCACTTTTCATCGTCTGTGCGATCTTTCTCTTGTAGTCACAAAGGAACTCTACCATCTAGAATTGAGGGAATTGTATTGTTTAGAGAGACCGCAGAAAAAGGAAATCTTCGCTCGGACGGCTTTGTCACAAAGACACATCCCTTATCTGCATCTCCGTATGATTTCTCTATCGTTTCGGTATTCACGTAAGTTTCTTGGATGGGTGCAATTCGTAGAGTCTCGCGGGCGTCATTCATCCAAGAGTTCTATAAACGATGGAAGGGAGCTCTCTTGTTTGTCTTCTATTGCGACGTCGAAGACTGCTCCATCTTAGGTGACTTGGAACGAACAATTGCTTCAAGTGGTCGGATACGCATTCTCCCCGTTCAAACATACCATCTCGATGAGTTTCCAATCAACCGTTTACGGAACATTGGAATCCGTCATGTCGAAACCAGTCATTATGCCGTTATCGATATGGATCTGTGGCCTTCATGTCGTGGTTTCCCTCTTCTATGATTTGCAGATACTCTATATGATGAACTCCACGCGATTGACTTGTCTCTCCTGTCTGACAGTTTCTCTGCGTTTGTCATCCCAATTTTTTTCTTCAACACAAGGCGAATCAATGGAACAGATCCCATCACCATGTACTCGAATTCGTTCCCATTCATCCTAGAGGCCGTGATTTGTATCCTTCCTCCTTTGCCTCTCTTCACGCTTGTGTGAACTCGGGTGTGTGTCTCATGCGAAAACCGAATCGCTACACTCATGTGAGACTCTCCTTTTATAGTAAGAAGTAGCTGCTGGTTAACGAGCACTGGTTCTCTCTGAACCGTACGCTTCCCGTCGCACAACTCCGCTGCATTCCCAACTACGAGCAGGAGCCCTACTACTTTTTGAGGCGTGGGAACCGAACGCCGTTGTACGATGAGCGGTTTGTCGGCTACGGATACAACAAGATGCAGCATATGCGTCACCTAACGTACGTGGGCTACCAGTTCTATATCCTCACCAACGCTTTTGCCCTCGACATGCCGCACCCCCACGCGTTTCAACCACTTCCCTTCTCCAAGACGCAATCACTTAAGAAGATGAAGCGTTTGTATAAGTCGTTTCTCTACGACCCGTCATGGCACCATCGAATGAACCAGCGGATGAAGTATTGTTCGCACTCCGAGGAAGCGACACAAGCGCTCTACATTCAATGGCGTGTTTGTTACAAACAGAGTACAAACGAAGGCTCAACTGCTCTCTGGCGATCTTCTCCAAATTCTCTCTGTGGTCGGGATGGGCAATGTCGATGATGGCGCGCGCTCTCTCACGCAGCGACTTTCCGTAGAGATCGGCGATTCCGTACTCCGTCACGATGTAGCGGACGTGCGCACGCGTCGTCACGACACCCGCTCCCTGACGGAGGAATCCGACGATCTTGCTCTCGCCCTTCTTCGTCGTGGAAGGCATGGCGATGATGGGCTTTCCGCCCTTGGAGCGAGAGGCTCCGTAGATGAAGTCGACCTGTCCGCCGAAGCCGGAGAAGATCTTGGGGCCGATGGAGTCGCTCACGACCTGACCGGTGATATCGATCTCGATGGCCGAGTTCACAGAGACCATCTTCGGCATTTGCGCGATCACGAAGGGGTCGTTCGTGAAGCCCACGTCGCGGATGAGCACGGAGGGGTTGTTGTTCACGAACTTGTACCTACACGTCACGCGAAGCCTCCACGCGCACGTCTTTTCGGTTCCCATCACGAAGCACGTCGACGAGCAGCCGGTGTCGAGAGGCTTCTTCCCGTCATCTCCTCACGCGACGCCTACGAACTCGTTGGTGATGGCGCCCGATTCAATCAGGTCGATCATGCCGTCGCTGAACATCTCGCTGTGAACGCCCAGACCCTTGTGGCCCTTCAGGTTGGCCATCACCGCATCGGGAATCACGCCGATTCCCGCCTGCAGCGTGCAGCCGTCCTCCACCAGGTTGTCGGCGATCAGCTTGCCGATCTTGTACTGCACCTCGTCCATCGCTGCGTCACACACGCACGTCAAACCTACCCGGCAGCTCGTACTTCGGCAGATCGCGCTCCACGTACGTCACGCGGTCCAGGTGGCTGATATGCACCAGTGTGTCTCCGTAGCAGCGGGGCATGCGCGAGTTGATCTCAGCGACCACCACGTCGGCGCACTCGGCGGCGGCGCGCGTAGCTTCCGCGCTGGCGCCCAGCGTGCAGAAACCGTGCTCATCGGGAAGTCAGAGGGAGGGGGAAGGAATACCGGGAGGAGAGAGGTGCAGAAGACACACGTTCATGTGGTAGCGGCCATCACGCATGAGCGCGGGAACCTCGCCGAAGAAAATGGGAACCTAGTTGTGAAAAACAGGAGACAATGGTACGTAGTCATTCTGTCCGCGGTTCACAGCCTTGCGGGTGTTTCCGCCGACAAACAGATTACGCGTGTTGAAGATGCCGTCGAACTCTGTCCCGTTACAGCGAAATGAAAGAACTACCGGGCTTCGTGTAAGGGGCATCACCCAACGTCAGCAGATGGGTCATTTCAACGTTCTTCAGTCCACGAGCCTTCGCAGTCTATAGAATCAGGGAAAATAAGAAAAGAGATACGTTGCACAGAGCATTCAGAAGACCAAGAGGAGAGCAGGGACCGAGATGAACCCACACCTACCAGATGACCGTCTGTCATCGCCGATACCTTATCTCCGCTATTGACGACGCCAACCACTTCCTCAGGAGAACAAACCTTGGGCATCTTGTTGGGAACGGTGGAAGTCAATTCACGGATCTTTCCATAGGATCTGAAGAAGAGAGAACCAGAGACACTCTTCACAGCGAGCTTCGAGACGGCGAGCATGAGTATTCTTGCCCTCATTTCTCATCAATTCCACGTTTCCACGAATCAGTTCATTGATGGGGAGCAAGGAGATTGGGTGAATCTTGATAGGCTATTTTGTGGAGAGTGTGAGGAGTTGAATGGAGAGAGGAAATGGCTGTACGGCAAAGGCGTACGATGGTACGTTGAATGATTCTAGCTATCAACAGTTCGATCCAACATATGGATACACATAAAATGAATGACAACACGATTGCAATCACGAGATGATCCCAGCAACTCCTTCAAATCACTAGCGTAGATAAGTATACGATACTAAACAGTCACTCAATTGAAACAGCGATAAGTTTTGAAACGCATATGCCATGGGATACACAATCAAAAAGAAGGGATCGTAACGATAGAATCATTCTGTGATAGTTCTTTGTCGTTTAGTATCCTAAAACATAATGAGTATTCAAACGGATCCTGGTTTCGGTTCACTTCATGGGATGATGCGTAGATGTGTGTCCAGGCAGGACACTCGAGCGAGAGGCATCTGTGCGTGGTGTTCCTGGGCTAGGTGGACTGATGCAGTTGGGAGATGGAGTGAAGTTGGTAATTTGCATGGTTGGTGTGTCTGGATGCGGTAAAACGTACGGAACATGACGTAGAATGCTCATTGCGTTAGATACGTCGCAAATAAGGTTCGTCGGTTTTTGACATGGAAGGGTTATCAGGCGAGAGTGTTTTCGTGTACGGAGGTTCGAAAGAAGAACTATCCGGAATACTCTTCTCCGTCGGCAGAGTACTGGAATCCCAACAATCCGGAAGTGGGTCTATGGTTGGCTTATGAGTGATAGATGGTGAAGCTTCGTCTCCGTGTGTTGAACGATACAATGACGGAGATGTTTGAGTATCTCAGAGACAATGGTCAAGTTGGGATTCTGGACGGATCCAACACGAGTCACTGGATTCGTGAATACATCACAAAGCAGATCGAAAAAGAAGTAGGGTTGGGAGTTCTATCTTATCCAGCCCAACGTCCACGTTCCCCTGTGGATCGAGATGCGGATGAACGACAGTTCCATTCGGGTGCGTCGTTTCCAGCGCGAGAAACTCTTCTCCATCGAGTACATGGGCTACGACCGCGACCACGCCATGAAAGACTACGAGAACCGCGTCGCCTTCCAGATGACAAGGTAGAGTCTCTTGCTTCTTCCGACGCAGCTACAACGACCTCGAGAACGAGGAGACGTACGCCTACTGCATCGCGGAGGTCAACAAGGACAACCGCAAGCGTTACATCACCAACAACGTCCGAGGCTACCTGCCGACGACGATCGTCTCCTTCGTGATGAATCTCCACCCCGAGCCGAAACCCATCTTCTTCACGCGTCACGGACAGTCGGAGTACAACCTCGAGGACCGCATCGGCGGCGACCCGAATCTGACGGCCTTCGGAAAGCAGTACGCGCAGATGCTGGGCCGCTTCGTCTCTACGATTGAGTACTGCGATGTGAAGCGACTGGCAGTGTGGACGAGCTGCAAGCGACGCACCGTGCAGACGGCGGAGTATATCGAGTGCAACAGTCGTGTTCGCTGGGCGGCGTTGAACGAAATCGACGCGGGCATCTGCGAGGACTTGACGTATGCGGAGATGGCACAGCAATATCCCGAGATCGCGCGACAGAGGAAGAAGGACAAGCTGAACTATCGATATCCGCAGTAGGGGAACGGGAGAGGTGACACGCAGGGGAGAGAGTTACGTGGACATTATCGAGCGGTTACAGCCTGTGATTTTTGAGCTGGAGCGAACGACGAAGCCGGTGATTGTCGTGTCGCACCAAGCCGTATTGCGGTGTCTCATTTCGTACTTCGTGGACAGTCCGAAAACGAACATCCCCTACTACTCGATTCCCCTGCATACGTTGGTGAAGATCGTTGCGAAGGAAGGAAGCTATGATGAGGAGCGTTACCCTATCATGCCTGTTCGTGTGATGGACAGTCTCCCACTGTTCTTGAAGAACATTGAGGATAGAAAGAAGAAGGAAAAGACAAAGAATACTAGCGCTATCTCTACCTTGAAGTGGTCTGTTTGTTTTCCTCACATCATGTTTCCTCTTTGTCGCACTGTTGGGTTTCGTGTGACTCGGTATGCCACGGCAATCCGCTGCTTTTCACATAAGCGAACGAGACGTAGGACTGATCGTTTCTTTTCAGACTAGCTTCGTTCGAGATTGATGATATTTCTACAGATTCGGAGACACCTGTGCAACAAAACAGCCGCCGAAAACACCCATCTCGTTATCCACAAGGGGACTTTGATATTCAAAAGCTGCTGGGAAACATTGTGAATGAAGAGGAAGACCGCGGAGAGGTTCGTCTGAGTTATGACAATCTCAGTAAGGAGAAGCAACAGAAGCTGGCGAAGGTGTTTTCAGATTTGAGTATCAAAGAAAGCGACTTGGATGAAGACGAGAAAAAAGTGATCCATGAACTCCATGACTTGGTGTCGAAGCATCCTGACTACCATAAAATGTCACCAGATGAGTTCTTCGATCTCCTGAAGCTGAAGCAGGAGGACAAGGATGCTCTTCACGAGGAGATCAAGGCGATGACGGCTCAGGCAGAGAGGGATTTACAAGACGTTAACATTGTGGATATTGTTCCAGAGGCGAAGGACACGCTGGCTCAGACTCTTCAGGGATTGGGAAAGGCATTCGAAGAAGACCCGTCGCTGCGACAAGACTTTGACCAATGGATACAGAATGTGAAGGCAAAGGTGGGAGACGATTTCAAGGGGATGGAATCTCTTAGCGACGCGGAGTTTGTGTCGCTCGCTATTCCCCCCGAGAGACTTCAAACCGTGATCCAAACAAGCATTCCGTCGCTCGGATTTCTATCAGGGAAGAACGCCGATGACGTGGATCCCCGTGATATCTTTCTTTTAAAGCCAAAATGAACTGTGTGTTGAAAGAAACAACCATAGAAAGTTGTAAGGGTATCATGAATAGTCTTATCCGGAAGGATGTTGATCACAGAATAGTAGTTTGTCGTTTCATACCTGCCAAATGAATTCACGGAGATAAAAGTACAGTTTCACAAAAATAGCGCGTTCTTGACCTACCTTAATCTTAACGTAGTACATACGCCCGCTACTCTATTCCGTATTCACACGAGAACAGTCCTTACTCGTTGAGCCAGTGCTTCAATCGGTTCATACTCCTCGAATTTGGTTTCCATGATCTTCTCTACGAGTCCGTGCGTCTTTGTAACGAGAGAACGCAAAGGTTCCTCAATAGAGCAAGGAGAAGCAGACTGATATGGCCAGGATTCTAGCTGATTACCAGTTCACTGTGGATACGTGCAATTACAATGGTTACAGCAAATACAAAGATGAAAAGATGAAAACGCATGAGAACGAATAGATGTTTGATTACAAACAAATGACTCCTTGGTCTTCGCCAAGCACAGAAGGACCATCGAGGTGGCCAAAGACAGCAACATTAGGATTTCAAACGTCCATGTCTTCTTAGACGCCCCTTTGAACTCCTTCCACAGGAAAATGGAATATAGAGAGGTAACGAACGGAGACGACTGGCTAAGAACATATCTAGCTGAACATGGGAATGTGCAATCTACGCGATCGTGAAACCAATCGTAGGCGCTCCCAAGGAATATCCAATCGTTCCGAGAGCCCAGAAGAAACTACCCCAGATTGCTATAACCTGAGTCACCATGAGAAACATTACCTGGAAGCACATCTTTCCACGGAGTGTGAATGTACTCCTTGAACCCGACAGGCTCTCCCACCACGGGATGACGCATCGCCAGACTAGAGTGAACTGGAAGTTGAATATGAACTAGGAGAAGGGCGCTGCAGTTAGAAGAGACCAGAACGAGATAATAAGAGCACTGGACTAGAATGGGAGGAATGACACATCACTACATAACTGTTCAAACTAAATGGAAATTTACCAGCGATGGTGAATGAGGGAGACCAAAACATTGTTAGAAATGCTACACTGAATCAACGCCATCATGTGTACCTCCCACCAGACACAGCCCGATTAGTTTCCACACACTAATTTTCTCTTGCTTTGGATTGTTTTCCTCCAAGAGAAGAGGATTCTCTACAACACTCTTCTGATCTTTCGTGAGGCAACTACAATGAAGGCAAAGGGCTTTTCGTACGAATACGTAATCGAATTCAGCGCAATGCCAGTAATATTCATAAGCAGACCGGGAATCAGATAGTACAGGTTTCCCTTCTTCTCGATGCAATATCTAATTGTGATACACACTCTCTGCATCGACGTGAGAATGGAGCCAAACACAGTCGCCAATCCGATTTGCAGAGGACAGGAATTGGAAAGTCCAGAACCCTTAACGCTCATCATACAGAAGATACAGAAGAGCATATCGGTGAATCCACCAGCAAAGGTAGCTCCAAATCGAATCATAACAATCTGTTTCGGAGCAGAGAGGACGTACTTGAGGTTCTTCCAGATGGAATCGGTGTTTGGAGGCATGAAGGAGCCTCCCAGAATACAAGAGAGTACAAATGTCCAAATGAATCTCCACAGCATGAAGTTCAGATGGTATACTCCTGCGGAAGAATGGGTACATAGAACCGCATTGTTCATGGTTGCCCAGGAAAGCAAAGCAACAAGACACATGAGGAATCCCACAGCCGATTTCGTTGGAATGAACATGATGGTAAAGGAATTGTGTTCCCGTAGAGAAAGGCCAAATCGTATCATAGTGAATTATAGGCATGGAATGAATTGTATTCTTAGGGATATATCATCCAGATTCTTCATCGTCTCCCTTTCGTTGATTCCTGTAAGGAAGGAGATAAGCCATGATATTGAGTTACAATGGTGTGATACCACAATATGGACACTTACTGTCATCAATCACACTATTGTCTAGATACTATTGATATCCTCATATGAGGATAGTGATTGTTCTGCTGGTTGTGCTCTGCTTGGTAACGGGGAGTATGTGGATGAATCGCCTTTATGATGAATAGAATGTGGAAAATATGTACGTAAGTGCACATCGTGGAATCGCTGTATCTCTTGAAGTGTGCATATTTGATTGTTAGACAATGATGTTCTCTATGTCACGGACAGTCGTGGAGATCCAGTGCAATTGATACGCGAACGAAGTCGAATGAGTCGAGATTGTCAAACGATGGAGGTGCAAACGAAAACGACGTATACACTGAAGAGAGTGTTGAGACGTAGCTATTCATTAGTAGGATGCACCGAGGCAACCGATAATCGTGAGTTTCTGAGTTGATTGGCATCAGTAGATCTGGAGTGCAATATCACGTTGACGGATGCGAAGGTCCTTTGGAACCACGACTACTTTGCGGAGAAGGAAATCGTTTGCGATCCAGACGTGTCTGACAGATGGGTTGATGTAACGTGGAGTCTGTTTGAGTGATCCATCTCTTAGATCGGTCTCCTGTGTTTTTGATGACGTCGACGTGTTTGATTATTTGAAGTATTCCTTGAACGACATGGATCGGAAGGAATTGTACATTGACGACAGTAGGAATACGTTGTCTGTGAGACAGAGATTTGTTTCGTATGGACGGAATCAACTACTCCTGGAATGGATGTGGGTCGTACTAACAACTACTGACTAGACTGTGGTATTGACTGGAAAGCTGTGGGGATGTGGTTCTATTTCACCTGTTGCGGCCTCATCTTTGTCTTGCTTGTTTACAGGTCATTGTATTACCACCTCCAACTCCAGGATGTGAAAGCAATCAACAAGAAACACAGGGAAAAGAAATTATCTCCTGAACCCATTCCCACTGAAAAGGTGAAAACGAATTCATCTGTTTGTGAGGAAACAAGTAATTCAATGGAATGCTGGATTTGCAAAAACGGGATCATTTCTCCCTTCTTCAAGTAGCATTGCGCTAGCAACTGCTTTATCTCCGACGGAAGGTCGGGAGAGAGAACTGGCTTCAATCTACGTGACAAACCCTCCCATTCTCCACATCCGGATGGCTTTATCGTAGTCCTTCTGGTCCATCGCGACTTTGGCTGACAAGTAACACACTTCGTAGTGACGGGGATTCTCGCTGTAACACTTCCTCAGCGACGTTTCTGCCATCTTCGTCGAGTCGCCTGCCAGCAGGGCCGTCTTCGCAAGAATGAGGTTGGCGTAGAAGGAGCTACTATTCGCCTTTTGGATCTGTCTGGCAAGCGTCATTGCCTTCACCATCATGGACTCGTCCAGGTAGTAAGAGATTAGCACTATGGGAGAGGAAACCTCCGCGAATACGCATGTAGGAGGCGTAGGAAGGATAGTAGTTGATCACGTTCCAGTAGCTCGACTCGACGGCGACCAGATCCTGATGCGAACTCAAGAAGCAGCGAAGAAGGAGGAGCGGGAGAGCGAAGGGAGTTCTCTGAGCGTACGCATGAAGCGTCTGTTCGCATGCCGTCGCGTTTGGAGTGGACTGGGAAAGAACGGAGAGGAGCGAATGCGATGTCGGTTGCGACTCCACTATCGAAGGGTTGGAAGAAGGGACGTTGTAGACGCGCGACAACACGACCGAGAGAGCGATGTCCGTCTCGAACCGATTCATTGTGTCGCTCTGTTGCATCTGCGTGAGAAGAGAGGAACGTCGATACGATGTCGAACCAGGCGACGGCATCCTTCATCTGATGCATCGCGAAGAAGCAGCGAGCGATACGCTGGTGGAGAAGAGGAGACGGGTTGAGCGAAGAGACGACCGATCGGAAGAGCTGAATGGAACCTACGTCTGGTCTCCCGTGTGAGACTACGGGCTGGCTGCTGGAGCTGAGAATACTCGGCTTGCTTGAGAGATGACTGGAGAGGCGATAAGGAGTCTGGAGGGAGTTGGGTTTCTGTTTTCATGCTTCCTAGTGAGAAGAGAGAAGGCGTACCCTTTGAAGTCGTTCAGACGACTGAGAATCGTGACGGCTTCCATTGCCAGCGGCTGAATTCTGAATGGGAGAGTGTCAATAAACCCACTTTAGTAGTTCCAAACACGTCGTCTTTGCGAGTCTGGTGATGAATAGCACGATGGACCTACTCGTAATTGTTGCAGGACCAGTAGAGTTTCGCAAGTGCAGAAAGGACTCTGGGGGAGCGCTCTGACTCCGGAGTTCCTTCGAGCTACGATTGACAATCGACTCCATCATTACAATGTAGATACAGGATCGCAACATTGACCGATTTTCCTTGTTATCTGCCGATTCATATTCACATTCGTAGAGATGGAACAATAAGTCGCTTTTGGAGATGGAAGACTCGTTACCTGTCATCAGATTCAGCGCAGATTCAAAGGAATACTACGGATTGTGATACACAACCATTTGTACTTTCGCTTGGGAAAACCTCCTAGATCGCTGCAGACAAACACCATAAACATAATGGCGCTTCGCCAATTCGGAAGGACTGATTCCCTTCTCACAGAGCCACAGAGACGCCCAGTACTCCGCGGAATCCACGAGACCATTGTCTAATAAAACGTTGATCGCTTCTTCCGAGATGACTGACTCCATTAAAATGGGATTGCGTATCGAACAAACAAACGCATCAGATTTAACACACCTGATCGAAGTCCACCTCCACCATACCTCCGAAGCAAATGTTCTCCAGAGCGTTCACATGAGAGTCTCTCAGAGGAAGAGTGTATCCGCACTTGGCCATCAGACTGAGGGTCAGATCCTTGACGCAGTCCTGGTTGTAGGTGGCAGGGCGAGACTTGGTAGCCTGATCGGCGAGCTTGTCGTCCTTGAAGTAGGCGCGAGCCAGTCTCATGATGGAGATCTCCTTCACAGCCTCCTTCTTCACGACCTCCTGGAGCTCAGCCAGACTGTTCGCATTCTGAGAACGAATGGCGTTCCACTTGGCGAGGTGCATGGGGACGTCCTCGTAAGGCACGTATCCCTTGCGCTCCGAAGGAGTGGAGTACTCAGGCTTGTAGTCACCAATGAAGGTATCCAGAGTCTCAGGTCCCATCTTCTCAATGTCTCCGAACTGAGACACGTTCTGATCGGTCTCCTTGGCAGTCTCCTCGTGAACATGAGTGAACATGTCGCTGAGGGTGATCTTGGAGCCGTTGTCCATGACCTCCTGCATCCAGAAGTTATCGTACCAGGCGCTCAGGCAAGTTCCCATGCTCTTTCCGTTGACCTTATCGTGAGGAGGGCAGTTGCACATCCAAGCAGAGTGCTCGGTATCCGAACCCGTCATGGCGTACACGTTCTTGGTGGACTCCAGCTTGCGGAACATCGAACCAGAGTGGCAAGCCTCGAAGTAGAACACCATCTGCTTGTACTGGTGGTTGTCGAACATCTTGTTGATCGTGTCCATCAGAACCTTTTCGTGCAGTTCCGACTTACCGACCTCGCAGAAACCAATAGCACCGTGATCCATGTAATAGACGAAGACGGTATCCTCGGCAGTGGACTCAATGACCTTGGGGTTCTGGACTCCAGTCAGCTTGGTGGTGGTCTCCTTGTCTCCAGAGAGGACAGACATGAACAACTCAGCAGACACCATCTTATCAGGGTAGTCAATATGAGGTCTGCACTCAGCAGCGTAATCAACACCGGGACCCTCGCTCTCGTCAGTGAAGATCTGACCAGGGAAAGGATTTGAGGGACTATCGAAGACGTCGTTGAAGCCGAGGTACACCATGTGGTCCTCAGGGACACCAGCACGGTGGAGGATATCATAACCTCTGCAAATGGTGGAGGTAATGCAGTAGTTGAAGTAACCGTTGTTACCCGACACGAAGAGAGCCCACTTGTCGGCAGCCACGATGCTGAACAGGGCGATCAGAAGGAAAGAGTATTTCATAGCTCACAAAAGGTATTATGAGTAAGATGTCCAGAGTGACGCATTCGGACAGTGGTGACGGTGGTTGTTTATCAAAAGGGGAAGGTCACTGTGCAGGTGGTATTTGGGTCTCTTCTTAGATTTATGAAAGATAAGGGTCAATGCTGTTACGAAAGCAGTACGACACGATTTGGGATTTGGGATAAGTCAGTTATTGTATCTTCGTACTATGGTGAATGTGGAACCACACAACAATGAGAAGGTACAATAAAGCGAATGAATGCAAGAAAACACGTGCCATAAAACAGACAATACCATGGTACAACAATTCAACCGATCCACTTGTGCCTGCAATGAATGCACATAAAGATCAAGGCCATGGCATCGTCTCCATCTCCGTGCGCCTGAAAGAATACACATCCACGCTGATGGCAGAACTCACACTCCTTCGTTTCGTCGCGACTCAGCGTAGGATCATCGATGACGTCGTTCTCGACGAGATTTAAGATTGACCTGTACTTCAATCCAGGAAATGAACTCCTACCTGGATTCTGCCTTGAATGACACTTTGAAAACGCACGGCTCTCTGCTCTCCTCCGTGAAATCGCACTGGTTACAGCGATAAACGAGACGGACACCATGAATGCTGTCAGCCTCCTCAACGGCTTGCATGATGTTGTTGCTATTCGTATCAATTCGCGTTCAATAGACAATTACCACTCTTTGCAGAAGTGCATCTTTACAGCGGTGTTTGCTGAGGACCTTGGAGTTACCAATCAAGGACGATTGCATACATGACCTTTGCTACTCAGACTGTCAAGCACAAAGGGAATAAGTCGATAAGTCTGAAAAGTGGAATAGAAGAAAATCGTCGAAATTGTGGAATCGAGCGTAGAGGACATAAACAATGCAAGGAATACGGGTCCGAGAAGTCGAGAAGCGTAGGGAGGAAAAGAATGGGTCAGAGCGAAGATGATTTCCAACAAGGAAACTGGCGTTTTCATTGTGAAATCCGTCCTGCCATTACCTTATCAACGACGATCGATGAGTTTGTGATACGTTGGAGAGTTCATTAGCCTAGATGGAGCAGAGAATGGAAAATGAAGCTTCCTGAAATCATTTTCGGCGACAACAATCTCAAGATTTCGCTGGATGGGTGTAAGGGGGAGTTGATTGTTGGATTCGTGAGCGTTTCTGATTCTAGATATCGCCGCAATATGTTCTCCAACACCGCTGCAAGGAAAGCGAGTTCGATCCATTGCGTATTCACTTCGATTCCTATGTCGTGAATCCATCGTGATTTTGAGTGGTTGCATCCTATCGCAGAATTGCTGTCTTATCGGATGGTTATCACTGGGCTTTTCCCTCATTGTGTGTTTGAGTCTCTTTGTTCACGTGTAGCGCGGGAGCGTATGGATATGATGCGAGCCAGGAAAAGGAATCGGATGGATCCCTGCCGTACGATCTGTTACGGAGCCGCGATCCGATTCGATGGTACCAACACTTTGTCCTGTATGAGGACGATCTCCACGACTTTGGTTATGTCCTGGCGGAGTGCCGTGTCGTATGGTTGCATATTCTGTCTTAGGACTAGAGAGTCATGAAGTCCTTCTTCTTCGTGCTACAACAATGCTACTTACGAGTGGATAGACAGGGAATATATACAATGAGCCACCGGTATTTTGGAGTAATATCTTGTGAGAACCCATCATCATAGTATACCGAAGGTACATCCATACTGCACGACTACTCGTTTCAGTACTTGGATTGGGTTCTCGTCGATAAGAGTAGTGAGAAGTGTCTGTATGAAGATGTCCGGAATGTAAATCGTTTTGCGTCTCTTTATGAAACGAGAAAGCATTCCTTTTCTGTAATCCATCTTCAATACATTTGTTTGTTCGCATTTATTCGATACTGCGCCATGCGACAGTGGCGCAACTCGACGCTTCCGCCTTTTTCACTCGCGGTTTTGAAATGGCTGCGCCTCCTCCTCAAGGACAGATGGACATACCTGTCATTGTGAAGCGGTTTAAGTCGTACGTGTTATCGGAATGCCGGGATCAGCTCATGGTGATTATGGCGCACTCCGATGAGACGAAGCACTTCGGCGTCTACGTGAGGTTTGCTTTTTCCCATGGATAGACGTGTAGCATCCAAGACCTGTTTTCCGTGGACCCTGAATTGGGAAACGTTGTACTGAACCGGTCGCTTCAGACTACGTCGTTGATGGACATCGCATTAAAAGAGGCACAGGAGGCGATCTACAATGTGCTTCCCGATGATGACGGAAGGAGCATGCTATCAATCAAGGAACTGTGTCACTGTCGTGTCTATGATCTTCCGCCGGTTCCCGAGTTTCACAAGCCATCAGTCGGTCTTATTCGCAGCGCAGATTTGGGACGTTTGGTGCAGTTCAGCGGAACGGTTCTTCGAACAGGATCCGTAGCTTCGGTGGATGCTCTTTCCCATAGATCAAGATGCTGGAGGCGGAGAAGGAATTCGAGTGCCAGAACAACCGCTGTCGCTGCCGCTTCAAGGTGAAGGCGGACATCGAGCAGGGCGGGACCATGGAACTTCCCGTAGTCATCCACTGCCCCTCACAAGCAGACCAAGTGTCCTTCCAACGGTTCGCGCGGTAAGTGCAAATCGACGGTCTTCAAGCCAGTGGAGGTATATCTCGTCCCCTCCTTCCACACAGGGCACTGTCGTCTGCTGCGACTACCAGGAGATCCAGGTGCAGGAGCGCATCCAAATGCTGAAGGTGGGGACGATGCCTCGCTCCATCAGCGTCATTCTCCTGAATGATCTCGTCGACATGTGCAAAGTTCACTTTTCTGCCCTCTCTCACTCAGGCTGGCGACGACATCGTCATCACCGGCGTCGTACGACAGCGGTGGAAGCCGCTGATCCGCGACGGCACGTGCGAGGTGGGGATGATCGTCGTGGGACTCTCGGTCCGCCTGGTCAGCGAGAAGGACAACGACCGCTTCCTGACCGACGGTGGGTCTCGTCCTCTCTTCTTACGCAGAGCTCGTGCAGAAGTTCCAGAAGTACTGGCAGTTCTTCTACCAGATGCAGCAGCGACCCTTCCTGGGCCGCAACATCATCGTCAGCAGCATCTGTCCCAACCTCTACGGACTCTACCTGGTGGCTTCCTCTCACCTCTCTCACGCAGGTGAAGCTGTCGCTGCTCCTCATTCTCATCGGCGGAGTGTCCAACCGCTCCTCCGAGAAGAACCCCGTGCGCGGACAGTCGCATCTGCTTGTCGTCGGCGACAGCTCGACGGGAAAGAGCCAGCTGCTGCTCTTCGCCAGCAAGATCGCCATTCGCTCGGTGATGACCACCGGTCTCGGCACCACCAGGTTGATTAGTGTCATCTCTCTTACGCAGCGCAGGACTGACCTGCTCGGCGGTGCGAGACGGGGGAGAGTGGATGCTGGAGGGCGGCGCGCTCGTTCTCGGGGACCGCGGCGTCTGCTGCATCGATGACTTCAACTCGATCCGCGAACATGACCGCGCGACCATCCACGAAGTGCGAATGGACGAGTCGTGGGACGTAGGCGATGGAGCAGCAGCGTCTCTCGGTGGCGAAGGCGGGGATTATGACGACGCTGAACACGCGCACGATCGTGATCGCGACCTGCAATCCGCGAGGGAAGTACGACGTGTCACAGGACCTCTCCGTGAACACGTCGATCGCGTCGCCGCTGCTGTCGCGCTTCGACCTAATTTTGCTGCTCCTCGACAACTCCAACAAAAAAGTACGGCTTCTGTGCTTTCAAGACGTAGTGGGACTCGGAAGTTGTGAACTTTGTGCTCAACAGCAACATCAACATGTCGAGCGACGGCTTCAAGTACTCCGCCCGCTACCGCTGTATCGCTGTCTGCTCGCTTTCACGTAGCGCCGCTGTGGTCGGTGGACGAGCTGAAGGGCTACATCCTCTTCGTCCAGCGGACCTTCCACCCCTTTCTCTCGGCGCCGGCGCAACTCATCTTCACACGCTACTACCAGTACGTCCGCGGACACAACACGAGCGGGACGCCGGCGACGGTGCGGCTGCTGGAGTCGCTGGTGCGTCTGGGACAAGCGCACGCGCGACTGATGATGCGCGACCGCGTGGT
Source organism: Blastocystis sp. NMH (assembly GCA_039096215.1). NCBI lineage: Eukaryota > Bigyra > Opalinata > Blastocystidae > Blastocystis > Blastocystis sp. NMH. The sequence goes on along the minus strand of JBBPEA010000013.1, from coordinate 383,685 downwards.
GACGATGGTGGGGGAGGAGAGTCTGTGCGACGTAGGACGCGGTGGTGGCAGTGCTGCTGATGGAGGCGTCGGTGCTGGGAACGGGACTGCTGGGTAGGAGAGACGAACGGAGAGAAGCGTAGACATCAACAACCTGCTGTACGTGGACTTTCCGACGGACTGCGAGGCGGAGTATCTGAATCTGGAGAGCCAGGTGCTGGTGAAGCTGGGCTTGGAGTGGGGACGAGGAGGACTGTGGACGTAGTGGCGACGTGAGTCCGACGCGGTTCGACGAGTTCCAGGAAGTGGCGGTGGAGAAGGAGGGGGAGGCGCAGAGGGGAAATGTGTCGTCGGTAAAGGCAGCGGAGGTGTCGTCGGTGAAGGCAGCGGAGGTGTCGTCGGTGAAGGCAGCGGAGGTGTCGTCGGTGAACTCTCCTCCCGTGAAGTCAGTGGAGAGTCAGTCTCCTGTGAGATCGATACCTTCTTCTTCTGTGAGATCGACGTCAATTCCTCAATCTCCTATGAAACCTGCCTCGATACATCAATCTCCTGTGATTCCTCCCTCAATGTCTCAATCTCCTATGAAACCTGCCTCGATACATCAATCTCCTGTGATTCCTCCCTCAATACATCAATCTCCTATGATTCCTCCCTCAATACATCAATCTCCTGTGATTCCTCCCTCAATGTCTCAATCTCCTATGAAACCTGCCTCGATACATCAATCTCCTGTGATTCCTCCCTCAATACATCAATCAGCCATAAAACCCTCATCAATACCTCCTATGAAACCCATTACAATATCTCAATCTCCTATAAAACCATCATTACATCAATCACCGATAAAACCTGCCTCGATACATCAACCTCCCATAAGACCCCCTTCTCCTCAAAATCCTATTCCATCACCCATGAAACCTCCAATGAACCCAACTTCCCAACCTACTCCGCATCTACCCACTCCAGTCAGTCAACCTACGCTCCCACAGAGTACAAATCCGACCACCCAAACATACTCCCAACAACTCTCCTTCGATGCAGAAGACGAAGAACTGATCCGTCTCTTGGAACAGGAAGAAGCATCGATGTCCCAAGCAAATGCGCAGTCGAAGGATGTTGCCAAACTACTCCCTCACTCCGAAATCGAGCGCCTCTTTGACGTTTCCCAAGTCGAACAATCGCAAAACTCCACGTTACCACTGGAGAGCAGCTTAAGAGAAGATGTCTTCCGGTTATCAGTTGATAGACCAAGCGAAGAACAAAGTCATGATCTCGAACAACCCGCTCCTGTGTCCCTCACGTTCGACGACATGGACGATCTTATCGGAGACGACCTGAAGGGCTTTCTGTAACAAGTGATCATTTTCTCTTTGTAGGATAGTGTGCTCTAATGATGTTTGTTAGTCTGCATTGATACTATTCCATGATAGGATTACATTCTCAAACAAAAACGGTTCCTTTCTATAAAGTAGTGGTGACTTCCTGTTGCAACTGGACAGAAGTTCTTTCCGGTCTTTACATATCAAGTGGACTACTGAACGCGCATCAGGGAAAGGAGAAACCATATAAAAGTGTATGATCCGATTTGTATTTGAATAAACATGTGTGAAGAAGAGAGAATGGAAAGAGAAAGAGTCATGAGACTCTTTCAGATGGAGGAGTATCGAGCGATTCTCTCACCCACTAAGAAGGTAATGAAGTACCTTCTGGATAACGAGAAAAACGGCAGGAAAGGCCTTTCTATGACTCGTGCTTGCAGCATTGCTGGTGCTTGCAGAACACGTGTCTCCCGAAAGTTGAAAAGAATTCGGAATGGATTCTCTTATCATGGTAATGGGAGAATTCCTTTGTTGAACGAGGAAGAGTCGAAAAAACTGGAGGAGTACATCATTCAGTCGATTGAACGAAGAAGTTGCAAAACTGCAAGGCAGCTGGTAGACGTTGCCAAACGTATATTGGGAGAACGGAAGGCCATCTATCTGATGGGTGAAAGCCTCAGTACGAAGACTATCAAGAGATGGCTTGAGATGCATGGGTTTACTCTCTCAAAGCCGTTGACAATGTATGAAGCGAAAGCGAAATCAGATCGGGTTACGATAGCCAAGATGTATGAGAACCTCCATACACTATTCCAGCATGGACAGTATCCGGATTCGCTCATCTTCAATATGGACGAAACATGGGTTTCTACTGAGAAGAAGCAACCCAGAGGATATGTTGTTCATACTGCCGATACTCCTCCAATTTCATTCCAGCCAATAGAGGGTAAGCATGTAACACTCGTTGCATGTATCTCAAAGGATGGTACTGATGTCCCATCGGCGTATATTCTTCCAACGTACTTGGATCCCGATAAGATCAAAGAGACACACGGTTTGCAAGGTATCAAGTACTTCTATCAACGATCGGGTTTCATGACGAATGAACTCATGCGCAGCTGGTTAGTACACGTGTTCATTCCTCATGTTAATACGATCAGAAGGAGTCGAGATCAACATGCCCTTCTTATCTGTGATGCTCACGTGTCACGTCATAATGCCAATGTATGGGATGTACTTAAGGCAAATAATATTGACATGCTTGTACTTCCAGCACATGTCACATCAGTTGTTCAGCCGCTTGATGTTGGTATATTTGCTAAGTACAAGGGCCAATTTCGTGAGTATTACAAGGATAAAGGGATTTATGGTTTACTCCAGGCATCCGTCGCATCATTCAAGAAGTCAACGGATTGTATTGCTATCGACAAAGCATGGAATGAGTCAAAACTCTTTTCACCCGAATGGAAAGAATTTATTGACACGTTCCCTGAGCAACCCTTCATTCTGGCTACAGCTCACTCAAGACGCTCGAAAGCAAATTACGTAGTGACCAGCTTCAATATTGAGCACTCAGTATGGGTTTAAATTGAATTGTTTCTTATTTCAAACGAGGTCCCTAATCGTGAGTGGTTTCCCTGATGCGCGTTCAGTAGTCCACTTGATATGTAAAGACCGGAAAGAACTTCTGTCCAGTTGCAACAGGAAGTCACCACTACTTTAGATAGGAACGTACAGTGATGCATGATAATCATATACTCAACAGTTTGAGCACAGTAATTTACCTGATTCTTCAGTTTGTTATTATGGATATTCTTAATCGCGTTGGAGAAATCGGTTCAAATGGCTGTAATGATGAAGTTGGCACTTCCAGTGATGGAAGACCATTGTGCGATGTATGTATGGTACGACCGTCAGTTGATATGTCCACGTGCTTGCAACACCGATTCTGTAGAAACTGCAAAGATCGGTTTTCCCACTCTCGAGGTTGTCCGATCTGTGGTTCGCTGAGGGTTCGTGAAATGGAAAAGATTACTGGAAAACCCTATGTAACCCCGAGTACATATAAACCGATCATATGTATCACTTCGACAAGTAGTTCAGTACTTGACTCAGATGATGATGATGAAATTGCTCGCTCGATTCAGTTGTATGCAAACCAACAATCATCGAATTGGACTTCAGATGAAACTGTTTTGCCTGATTCGAATTCCGATGAAGACGAAATTGCTCACTCGATTCAATATTATCATTATCAACCTCCAGTGAATGAATGTGCCGTGACTGCTTCCATTGCTGCAACTTCTGTAAACCACGTTGTGTCGGTTTCGGACACACGTTTTTCTCCATTTACTCTTCGCAATCAGAAGCCTGTTTTGATGTGAACCCTGTACAATACTTCTGGAAAACGCTTTTCATCCCTTACCTTGGTAGTTGATACATCATGCCATTGGAATTGTTTGTTTCATACATTTTCCTTGTGATCAATAAGAATGTGGTCACGTCTGGGAAGCACAATATCAGCAAAAAATGGGGCCATTCAATCCTTCTATCAGAAGTACAAGTAGGTGTCTTCTCTCCCTATCTCACAAACAGGACCGCCTTTACGGTAGCAACCACCTTGATCGGTACGAGTGCCGCATGGGCCTCCTATTTCGCCAGAACAAAGCACAATCAGCGCCTGTCGCTTCTTCTTTTCCTCTTTATTTCTAGGGAGAAGGACATTAAGGAAATCAACCAGTCGATTGCTGATATTCCGAAAAAGACGAATAAGATGTATGATCGTATGGACATGATTATTCTCGGATCATCTGCTCTCGTCGTCGGGTACGTCTTCTGTTTCGTGACGTAATGAAAAGGTACCTGTCATGTGCCATCAAACACAAAACCGTCAACTATTATCGTTTCTGGAATGCAAGAAGAGTTGCCGCCAAGACGGCCAAGCAAAAGCTGCAGAGTCCGGATCTGGCGGTTACCTCTGGTTTGGTTTCAAAGGAGGAGATCAAAACTCTTGAAAAGAACGAGAATCACCTTATTCGCTACTACTTCGCTAGTTGTAAGCAGAACATCTGTTCAATGGGCTCTTCGGCATTGAATTGGGTGGGATCTCTCCTGGAGAAGACAGGAAGAATGATCAAGTCAGCCGTCACCAGCAACAAGAAGCTGGTTCACGCTGTTCAATCGACGTGGACGCGAGTATCTTCTGTCACAAAGCGACTTACGTACGCTGTTTCATCAAAGTACGATGCTCTCGTTTACAAGTACAATCTCCATGTGATTGAAAAGCGGCACGTGAAGGCGGTTCAGAACAAAAAGGAGTCTGTCAATAACGGAAACATGAGTTCTGTGATTAAATGAATGCTGTTTGTGAGATCAAACTGTCTAGTGGTTCTTGGTTACCAAGATTTGGATCATTTGTTCTCAACACGATGAGTGGGAGGTTGAAGTCGTTGTCATCGCTCCGCTGTTGGATCGGCCTCTCTCGGAGAGCAATGAGCGGAGGTATTTGGAGAACGACTCAACAGCGTTTCTTTTCAACCGCCGTTCCGGCAAGTTTTGTTGCTCCCAAAGAGAATTTGAAGCAAGCGAAGCCAAGCAAATGGAACATTCAGAAAACATGTCCGGAACTCATCAAGTATTGGCATCCAACGAAGAACACGGACTATGACCCGAGCGAATTATCCGTCAAATCAACGAAAAAGATATGGTGGCGATGTGCAAAAGGTCCCGACCACGAGTGGGAAGCAGCGCCGCGCGTGTTGTATGCGATGCAGGCGAAGGGAAAGACGATTTGTCCATTCTGTTCGAATCAGAAGGTGTCGGTGACCAATTCCCTAGCAACGCTTTACCCGGAGATTGCGTCTCAGTGGCACCCAACGCTCAACAAGGACGTGACTCCCTCGAAGGTGTTACCGACGAGCTCACTCAGTGTTTGGTGGAAGTGCGACAAAGGCGAGGACCACGTGTGGAAGCGCGTCATTGACCATCGAACGCACCCGCGATCTCCCATTGAAGACAAATGTCCCTTCTGCTCGGGAGTGGATACGAAGTCGATTTCCCTAGCGACCTGTCGTCCGGACCTCGCGGCGGAGTGGGACTATGAGCGAAACGAGGGACTGACACCGGAGAACGTGTCGAAGAGCTCCGCGAAGATGGTCTGGTGGACTTGTCCCAAAGGACATCATTATCAGTGCACGGTGTACAATCGGGGAAGCACACACAACACGAACTGTCCCATCTGCAGCGGGAGACAGGTGGTGGATGCGACGAAGCTCACGAGTAACCGAGCGCTGATGGACCTGGTGGACTTTTCCAAGAACAGGGACGTCGACTGGGAGAGAGTGTCCGTGTTGAGCAAGAAGCAACTCTTCTGGAGGTGTCCGGAGAGTCTCTTCGATCCGCAGAAGAAGAATCACCAGTGGAAGTGCTCCATTCACGACATGGTTTCTTTGTACGACTGCGAGTGTCCCTTCTGCAGTAACAAGATGTTTATGGAGAGCCGCAGTCGCCCGCCGCCTCGTTCTCGTAGCGTCTGAAAAGGAATTGAATGTAGATCGTTCCAGGATTCCCCCTCGCGCTGGAAAGGGTCGCAAACGGAGAAAGACGATTGAAGACCTCGACGGACTGCTTGCATCCATTCCTGTGGAACGATCCTAGCTGTACAATAGAGCTGTTTCTTGGAACAAACAAAGGAGCGATGTCTCGTAGAACAAGACGGGAAACTCATCGGGTGCGTGGAGAGACATTTCACCAAGTAGTGGAAGAGTTCCACCTTGGGATTGTGCGTGTGGTAGATCTCTCTCCCAAACAACTTCAGGTAGTAAGAACTAGACTCATAGGTGTCGTACACACTTACTCCGGATGAGGCACATCAAACCCGAAATCAGAAATGAACAAATAGAACTGGAAGCCTACGGTTGATCGATACACCCAGAACTACCTTCGTACTGGAGCGTTTCGATGAAAGTGACCTTGTTGAAGCCGTAGTTGATGAAGTACGGGTGGAACAGCGGCGTCAGCTCGTGACGACGAATCACCACGTACGGCTCCATGCGCGTGAAGTTCAAGCAGCGCAGTTTGACGATCAGGGGGTCCGACATGGAGTACCAGTAGCGACTCACGCAATTCTACGCTCCACCGTCCACATCGCACCTACGTGACGATTCTGACTGGGATTCGCGTAGCTACACTGCCTACTCTCGTAACAGGACTTCAGGGTCGCCTTGGTGTCGGGAATGAGCGCGACGGCTCTACGGTCCCACTACGACCCATCCACCACTTATCGATCGTGTAGTTCTGCATCTTCTTCGCGGCGGTGAGCATGCTGCCGAAGAGCTGGAAGGCGGGGAGGATGATCGCCGACTTCCGATCGTTGAGCACCTGAGGGTCCAGCTGCTTCAAGTGCAGATAGGCGGTGTCTACGTGAGAGTTGGCTCCGATTCGCACTCGTGGGCCACAGGTCCATGTCCAGATTGATGTAGTGCGTGGTGACGACGTTCAGAATGGCGACGTCTCGCAGGTAGTTGATCGGGTAGATCTGTTTCTTCTGACGCATATGGAGGACTCGGTTGTGGGTTCTCCAGAACACGAAGTCTTTGGTCTTGTAGGCAGCGGAGACGATGTAGAGCGTCACGCGCAGGTTGGAAAGGTGCGCGAAGCGGTGCAGCCAGGCGTCCACGGTGTCCAGCTGCGCGTCGGTCGTGAAGATGGCGATGGAGAAGGGACCTTGCCAGCGCTTCACCAGTCGGTCCATGTAGGGAAGACGGTCCACGCTAGAGTGGAGACACGGGAACACTCCTACGAGGTGTGCGTCACGTAGGTGAAGTCGTGAGTCGCGTTGGCGGGAGGAACTGGGTGGCAAAGGGGAGAGAGGGGTACCTGGCTGCTCCCGGAAAAACGAAAAGCGACGCGTCACCGATGTCCACGTGAGCATCCAGTGAACTTGACAGTAGGAAAAGGGCTTGGGGTTCGCGGGACAGGAGTAGAGGAGACGGTCCTGGTTGGCGCGCCACACGTCGCGGAGAGTTGCGGGAGATGTGTTGAGCTCGGGATTGTGGGGAACACCGCGATCGGGAGTCAACTGAAGCAGACTCCTGACATCGAGGAGGAAGGACAGGTTGTCGTCCTTCAGCTCCTCGCGTAGCTGCTGCATCCGTGTGACGAAGTGGGTCTCTGTCGACAGTGAAGCAATTTGCATCGGGTTTTCATTTGCTTTGGCTACAGTGTCATAGAATCGCAGAGAGGACCATCAAAGAAATGAGGGACTTTTGGTTGGGAAGACATCGAGACCGGTTTGTTGCGGGGCGCTAAGGGAACAGTCGGTTTCACTTCCTGAATGGCTTGGGTGGGCACAAACACAGTCGCATTTGGTTTGGGTGAAACAGTTTGGACCTCGGGGACTCGCTCTGCTGAAAAGATGAGTCGGGAGGGGTCATAGCCTTTCTGTTCGCTGAATAAGAAGAAACCTATAGTCATCATCATTTCTCCGAGCCGATACAGCCAATATATGCAAACACGATCACTAAAAAAACAGCAACGCCCCTGAGATGCATGATTGTTTGTTCTATCGGCGAGGGGGATCCCACGAATTCGACAACACGAGAGAGGAGAGTTGCATCTGTGACAAATGAAGCGATTCCTTTTGGTGCTGATTTGCTTCCTGACGATCGTAGAATCGTCGCGAGTCGACACACTTGTGTTTGCTCCGTGGACATCCTCTTCGCGATCGCAGTTGCTGGAGGCAGGGTTGTGAAGGTGTGTGGAGTTGATTCGTAGAGAGTTCTTTGGGAACCGTGGAAGTGAGCATTTTTACGCGTATGTTCGAGCGCTCAGTTCGCTGAGTGAAGATCTGGAGACAGAGGAGGCAATGAAGACGTGGATTCAGACGTATTGCAAGAGCGCCTATTCAGAGCGATACTGCTACCTCCTGGATCTGTCCCTCGTTACGCGGTACAATCGGATCTGGAGTTTTATCGTAGCGAAAACCTTCCGAAGGTGGCGATGTTCCAGGACCTCGCCTCTCGCTTTTCCCCCCTGTGCCCGACGTCGAACACCTTTGCAGTGACGACCCACGGATATGCGTGCTCGGTCGAGGAGTTGTCTGCGATGACTCCCTACCCCGAGGACTTCGCTCTTTCGGAGTCGGAGCGCTCAGAGCTCCTTTCCCAGAAGCCATTCGACCACGCGTCGTCCCCGAACGCCGACCTCGTGGTCTTCTCTTCCTACTACCGTGACCTGTCGTCCTGGCTGTCGCAGGCGCCGCCGCTGCTGCTGCGTCCCTTCCACAGCTCAACGACGTCTCCGCGCGCGACGACGCGGCTGGGAGGCTACGGGATCGCGCTGGACATCAAGAACACGGAGTACAAGGTGCTAGACGACCGTAGCAGCGTGGGCGAGCGTCTGAGCGCTCGCGAGCTGAAGGAGGAGACGGAGACGGAGACGCAGGGCTTTCTTTTCTCCACGCTGCTACGCCGCTACCCCTCGCTGAGCAGTTCGCTGGAGGCCTTTCGCGAGAGTCTCGCGTCGGAGCAGGCGACGGCGGAGTCAATTGCGCCGCTGGCGCTGAAAGACCTGGGTTTGAAGGCGGCTGCGCGGGTGCTGCGCGGGAAGGACCCGCTGCGGGCGCTGCGAGAGGTGAGTTGCGACCTCCCCGCGGTGGCGGCGGCGGTCGCGCGGGTGCCGGTGACCGAGAGAATGCGAAAAGAGGCGACGAAGATGCGCGGGCGTTTCGAGGGGATGGAGAATACGGTTCTGGTGAACGGGAAACGCGTGGATTTCGCGTCGACGACGTTGAATGTGTTCGAGCTGCAGAAGCAGCTTCGAGAAGATGACGCGTTTCTGGAGGAATTGAGGAAAGTGAACCTGACGGCGGCCGACGTGCGGAAAATCGGGTCGATTTTGGAGGCGGGTCCGGAGGAGATTCGGCTGTCGCGGTCGTCGCTGGAGCGCGAGGGCGTTTTCTTCTTCAACGACCTGTCGAAGGACCGTCGTTACCGCATGTTTGCGCGGTCGTTGGAGCCGTTTCGCGGGCCGGTGACGCAGCTGCCGATGGTACGAGCGAACTATTTGACGCGGATTCTGGTGGTGGATCCGCTGTCGGCGCCGGTGGAGACGCTGCAGGGCTGCTACGAGCTGCTGCTGCAGGGATATCCCGTGCGATTGGGACTGGTGCTGTTTTCGCCCGCGGGAGCGAGGGCGCTGCGGGAGGAGAGGGGTCGTGGTAGGGTTGGTGGTGGATGATGATGCAGTGGGTGATGCGGGTGATGTTGGTGGTGATGTTGGTGGTGATGATACTGGTGATGGGGTTGGTGATACTGTTGATGATAGGATTCCAAAGACCGTTCATGATATGGTTGATGATACAGGTGATAACACAGGTGATAAAACAACTCACGATACAACTCACGATACCACTCACGATACCATTCACGATACCATTCACGATACCATTCACAAAACAACACACAACTCTATGAGCATTCCCAACCATACTACACCCCCCGAAGCCACTCTCTCTGGACAACTCCTCCGTCTATGCGCTGCACTGGAGGAACAAGGGCGCAACGGAGCCGTCCTCGCCTTCCTACTCCGCTTCCGAGCCCAAGGAGACCTCTCCCTGGCCGCAGCACTAGAAATCTTCGCAGACCTGGCCGAAGAGTCCGGCGAGCAGGCGCTGCGAGAGGAATCCACGCTCACCCGAGCCCTCCGTGGCTGCGAATGGGCGGAGAAGGCCGGTCTACAGCCCAACATGGAACTGGTGAATGGTCGTGTGGTCGCATCGCAGGACTTTCAGGGCTTCTTCCAGATGGCCTCCGAGGACATCGATCGTCTCTCGCGTGCCGTCGACGCAGGAGAAATCCACTCGCTGAAGGAAATCGAGCCCTTTTTGGACGCACAGGGCCGCGCCGTGCCGCAATTCGCGCAAGAAATCGCGCAGAGCTTCCAGGAACAAGAATTCCGCCCCTTTCCGCCCGTTTTGCGCCAGGCGCAACCGGTGTGGCGAGGAGAGAATGGAACGCTGGTGCTTCGGATTGCGACGGTGGCGCAATTGGCGCAATTGGCGGACGCGTTGCCGCAATTGGTTGATCGAACGGTCTATCTGTCGCCATCTGCGAATTTGCGCCATTTTGCGCCATTGTTGGCGCAACTGTACGAATTGGACGAATTGGCAACCCTGCCGGAATTCGTGACTTGTATGGGCGAAACGCCCTCGCGAAACGCCCTGTTGGATTGCGCCGATCTTTATCTGGATGAAACGGCCGTGAAACGCCTGAGAACGAAACTCCCCGAGGAAACGGCTCTTCCCGCCACCGATCCGCTGGAGTCTTTTTTCCCCGCGGGAAAAGCATGTCTTCTCTTCGACGGGCGTTTCATTGAACTTCCCTCCCTTTCAAGCGCGTTGTTGCTGACGCTGGTTTCCACGACCGACCGTTTCACCGGGCGTTTCCGCAGAGAGTTTCCCTCCCATTCCCCGTGGGAGTTACTTTTCTTCGTTCACCGCCACATTCCCTCCTTTTCCGCGGAATCGCTTTCCTTCCCGCCATCTCCTCTGGTGGTTCATTTTCCCTCCAACTCGACCCCGAGTGATTTTCCCTCCAAAACCGCGGTAGTTCACGTGGAGGGAGTTTTAGACCCGCTGAGTCACGTGACGCAGCGTCTGAGTTCCCTCCTTTTCTCCCTGCGTCACGTGATCCCCGTGGAAGTGACTTTACTCCTTCTCCCCCGCGGGGACTACGGAGAGTTGCCGTTACGTCGGTTCTACCGGTGGGTGTTGGATGGAGGGGAGACGGCGCAATGGCACGGGCTGCCACGTCATTACGTGTATACGATGACGCAAGAGGCGCCTTTCGGCTGGAATTTGGTCGCGTATTATGCAGAGAGCGATCTCGACAATCTGAGGGTCCCGGAGGAATCCTCGTACGTTCTAGCACAGTATGTGGTGGATGGAGTCATCGTCGAGGGTGATCGTGATTGCATGATGTCATCGTGTAGGATCTTGTCTTGATGAACAGAATCTACCGGAGAGCGGAGTCATGTTGGAGATGCGGGAGTTCGGCGGGAAACAGGTCGTCAGTGATACTGTTGTGATGAAGAACCGCGGGTATTGGCAACTGCGCGGGAAAATGGGCGTTCTCGAGATTTCGGTCAGCGAGGACTCGCCAGGAAAGAGTCTGATCGACGAGGAGGGAAAACCGGTGGAGAAGCGACATGTCGACATGCGATGCGATTGCGATGTAGATCTACTTGTGGAATAATCTGGATGAAATGGTCGCGCTGACGATGCGGAACGTCCGTCGCGATGAAAAATCGGGGTCTTTTGAGGAGAAGCCGAAATCGACATCATTTTCGGAGAAGGTGAAATCGGCGCTTTTTTCGCACTCGCATGTCAGCGATTCGATCAACAAGCTGGCGGAGGAATCGGAGGAAGAGTAAGCAAAGAGGTCGGGTGATGATCAGAATCAACATCTTCTCGCTCGCTTCGGGACACCTCTATGAACGGTTCCTGAAGATCATGATGAAGTCGGTGAGCTCGGGAGCGTCAAAGAAGGTCCACTTCTGGCTGATCGAGAATTTCCTCTCTCCTCAGTTTAAAGATCTTGTTCCTGAATTGTGTTCCCATTACGGTTACAACGTTAGTTATGTGAGTTACAAGTGGCCGCGATGGGTGTGGCCGCAGACGGAGAAGCAACGCATCATCTGGGCCTATAAGATTCTCTTTTTGGATGTTTTGTTCCCTCTGAAGGTGAAAAAGGTAGGAGTGGCAATCATCTGCGATGCAGATCATCTACGTCGATGCCGACCAGGTATCGCGTGTTGATATTAATGAATTGTGGGAGATGGATATTCACGATCACGTGTACGCCTACACTCCACTTTGCACATCGAATCGCGAGACCAAGGGTTATATGGTTTGAACTCCAAATATGCTTTTAAATTCTAGTTCTGGACACAGGGGTATTGGAAAGACCATCTAAGAGGAAAGCCGTACCACATCAGCGCATTGTACAAGGTCGACCTCGATGTATTCCGTTCGTTTTGTTTTTTCCTTAGCTGTTGCGCAAGCGAGGCGTCGGCGACATTCTGCGAACGGTGTATAACGGTCTGTCCCAGGACCCTAATTCGTTATCGAATTTGGATCAGGACCTTCCGAACTTTATTCAGGATCAGGTGCCCATTTACAGTCTGCCTCAGGAATGGCTGTGGTGCGAGTCGTGGTGCAGCATGGAGACCAAGAAGGACGCGAAGACAATCGACTTGTGCAATAATCCGCTCCATAAGGTGGGAATCCCGATGGCATGCGATGGTAGGAACCCAAGCTGGACATGGCGAAGCGTGTGATTTCGGGACCGCTGTTCAAGCAGAGCTGGGTGGCGCTGGATGAGGACATCCATTCGTTCGAAGAGTCGATCATGCAGCATGAGAGACGGAAGCCCATTCAATTCGATTAGATAGTGTGATTTACCTCGGTCGTGTGTTTGTTGTGGAATCGGTATCGTGTACCTATTGGAATTCACGCAACCCTGTCTGCAAAATCGTGTACCGCTGGGAGAAGCGAAGCACCCTTCCCCAATCCGTCACTCTCCCTTTTGTTTTCCCATGACCCCATTTTTGTGCATTCGGGTCGTTCGCTCATCTTGATTCTAAAAACGCAGAATGGGCAAACAAGATAAATCTGGAACGACCGAGAATCCTCTCTTCACGGCGTACATCGAGATTTCGATGAAAAAGGAGTAGGTCTGACTGCTTCCGCTGATGGGTAGCGACAAGGGAGCGATCGTACCCTACGTCTCCAAACAGTTCCCTGAGAACAGTACCAAGTCGCTTCCCGGAGATCTTCCCTTTTTCTTGACCCCCGATTACAATGAGATTAAGCCGATGAGCGTGTATGAGCCGTATCGCTGCTGTTGGATTGTCACGTTACTAGTCAAGAATACACGGTTGTCCTGACCGGCGATGATGGAGAGCGTCTTTATGGATTCTGCCGCCGCTACCTGCCGGAGGGAATCGGAGGACGCTACGATATCGGCGAGCGCCTTCCTCAAGTCATCTGTTACGTTACAAAGAGGTAGATACTTTTCACTGTCTTGACAACAGACCCTACTTCACAATCTTCTCCCACATCGTGAAGATCACGCAGACGATGACCCGTCTGGAGCCCGAGAAGGTGCTGGACTTCGTGAGTGCCTGCCGCAAGGCGGCTCTTCCCGAGCCGGGAAGCAAGTTCTACGTGAACGAGTACGAGTTCATCCGTCCACGCGACATGGACGCTCCGCTGATCGACGTGAAGCTGGCGCCGCTGGTGTCGCGCTTCGACGTGAAGAGCATCATCAACATCCTCTGCGCGCTGATGTGCGAGAAGCGCATCATCTTCATCGGCGACGACCTCACCGTGCTCTCCGAGTGCATCCACGCCGCCGTCGCCATGCTGTCGTCCCATCGATTCGTTCTTATCTAGCTGTCCCTTCTCCTGGCACCACATCTTCATCCCCATTGTCCCCGCGTCGCTCCTCTCCTACGTGACGGCGCCCATGCCCTTCCTCGTGGGCATCAAGCGCACGCTGCAGCCGGCGCTCGACAAGCTGCCGATGGAGGCGGTGGGTGTCTCGTCTTCCCTTCACCGCAGTGCGTGTATATCGACGTCGACAACGGCACTGTCGCCTACGACGAGCGCGACCCGCTCATCGACCTCTACCCGAAGAACCTCTCCGCGGGCTCCATGGGCGGCGTGGGCAAGTCCGTCTCCACGGTAGCGATGAAGAGGGTTCTCAAGCGTAGTTGGAGAAGAAGATGGGTGTCGACATGTCCAGCGTACGCAGCACCATCTCCGTGTTGTCACGCGCGGGCCACAAGGCGCGCGAGACGCTGCAGGGCGCGGACCCGGTGGATTTCCTCGTTCGTGCGCTGAAGTGGGGGAGATGAGGGCTCTCGAGCGTAGTTACGCGAAGCAGATCGCGGTGGGCCGCACGGTGCTGGAGGAGGACCGTCTGTTCTACTCGTTCCTGTCGTTCTTCGTGTCGGTGTTCGGCTGCTACAACCAGTTCTTCGTGAAGAGCGAGGAGCCTGAGCGGAAGGGCGAGCTGGTATTCGACCGCGAGGCGTATTTGGAGAACTTCGGGAAGCACGTGAAGGGTCCGCTGAATGACGTGCTGAAGGAGTTCCCGCACTCGCAGATGTTTGAGCGGTTCATCGAGCGGAGACTGCAGGTGGAGGAGAAGGTGCTGTCGCCGCGCGACCTGCAGGAGGGACTGTTCGAGAAGCTGTGTGTGATGACGGACGGAACGTTCTCGCCGACGGTGGTGAAGGACAAGGTGAACAAGGTGTAGGCGAGGAGGGGGTCTGTGAGGTAGGAAAGAGGGCATGACGAAGGAGGCGTCGCGCTACCGCAACTTGGTGATCGAGATCACCTCCAACAATAGCTCGCGCATCAGTCTGCCGAAGACGCTGCGCACGCTGGCGGTCGCCACCTTCTCCTCGGAGACATGCGGAGAAATCATGGACACGCTGTGGTGGCGCTGCAACGACTCGGCCGCCGGCAACTGGAAGCACGGTCTGAAGGCGCTGCAGGCGCTCGCGTATTTGCTGGTGAACGGATCCGAGCGCGTGGTCTCGGAGACCATCCAGAACATCCACAACGTGCTGCCGCTGGTGCATTACGAGAACAAGTCGCTGAATGCGCAGCGCGCGCAGCAGAGTGGGAACGCGCGCGGGAGGTGAGCTGTAGTCCAGCTGTTCGGCCAACGCACGTACCGTCTGATCATGGAGACGATGCTGTTGCAGCGCGAGCGCACGCGTGCGAGTGCGAAGCGCGGTCCGATGAAGCACGCGGCGACGGAGGAGGAGGACGACGACGAGGAGAACGACGAGGAGTCGATCGCGGTGATCATGGGCAGCGAGGCCAGCGAGACGGCGAAGATGGAGTCGCTGGACCTGATCAAGGCGGTGGGCGAGAGCTTCGCGGCGATCCACAGCGCGCTGCGGCCGTCGCTGGAGATTCTGCCCGCGGAGCTGTCGGATACGGTCGCCGCGGTGAACAAGGACATCTTCGCCAGCAAGACGGAGGGCGCGGCGCGCCAGAAGAAGCTGGATCCGAAGGCCATTCTGGGAGGCGAGGGCGTGCAGGTGCTGCAGGCGCAGAAGTCGGTGGCTTCGCTGCGCAGCACGGAGGACGCGTTCGACGAGGAGGAGCCCGAGGAGAAGCCGAAGAAGAAGGTGGTGAGAAAGGTGGTGAAGAAGGTGGTGAAGAAGAAGGCGGCGGAGCCCGAGGAGGACTTGTTGGGAGGATTTGGAGATGCTCCTACGGAGCCTGCTGAGCAGCCTGAGGAGGATTTCGGGGAGCCGGAAGAGAAGCCGAAGAAGAAGGTGGTGAGAAAGGTGGTGAAGAAGATCGTCAAGAAGAAGTCTCCTGAGCCCGAACCTGAGGAAGATTTGTTGGGAGGATTCGGTGATGCTCCTGCTGAACCCGCTGAGCCTGAAGAGGACGCTTTTGATGAGCCCGAACCCGAGGAGAAGCCGAAGAAGAAGGTTGTCAAGAAGATCGTCAAGAAGGTTGTCAAGAAGAAGGCTCCGGAGCCTGAAGAGGATTTGTTGGGAGGATTCGGTGACGCTCCCGCTGCTCCTGCAGAACCTGCTGAGCCTGAAGAGGATCTGCTGGGAGGATTTGGAGATGCTCCTGCTGAACCCGCTGAGCCTGAAGAGGATGCCTTTGACGAGCCCGAACCCGAGGAGAAGCCGAAGAAGAAGGTTGTTAAGAAGATCGTCAAGAAGGTTGTCAAGAAGAAGGCTCCGGAGCCTGAAGAGGATTTGTTGGGAGGATTCGGTGACGCTCCCGCTGCTCCTGCAGAACCTGCTGAGCCTGAAGAGGATCTGCTGGGAGGATTTGGAGATGCTCCTGCTGAACCCGCTGAGCCTGAAGAGGATGCCTTTGACGAGCCCGAACCCGAGGAGAAGCCGAAGAAGAAGGTTGTTAAGAAGATTGTGAAGAAGGTTGTCAAGAAGAAGGCTCCGGAACCTGAGGAGGATCTGCTGGGAGGATTCGGTGATGCTCCTGCGGAACCTGCTGAACCCGAGGAGGACGCTTTTGATGAGCCCGAACCCGAGGAGAAGCCGAAGAAGAAGGTTGTTAAGAAGATTGTGAAGAAGGTTGTCAAGAAGAAGGCTCCGGAACCTGAAGAGGATCTGCTGGGAGGATTCGGTGATGTTCCCGCTGCTTCTGCGGAACCCGCTGAGCCTGAGCACCATCCCGAGGATGACCTGCTTGCTGGATTCGACGACTTTAATATTGACAGCTTTGATACGCCGGAGCCGGAAGAACCCGAGGAGGACGCTTTTGATGAGCCCGAACCCGAGGAGAAGCCGAAGAAGAAGGTCGTTAAGAAGGTTGTCAAGAAGGTTGTCAAGAAGAAGGCTCCGGAACCTGAGGAGGATCTGCTGGGATTCTAATTCATACGTGTTACTTGTTTGTTTCACATGGACGAATTCCAGATGGAAAACTGGCTCTCTGTTGTTTGCTACTATTTCTTTGACAAATGGTCTCTGTTGCCCTATTTCTTCCAAACATCATCGGTTACATTCGAGCGATTACCGGCGTTGCGGCGTTTTACTTTGTGGATACCCATCCCAAGTATCCGGCAGAAATGGAGGCTGATCGATAGTGTATTCACGGTTCTTTACTTTATCAGCTACATTTTGGACGCTCTTGACGGAGTGTGTGCGAGAAAGTTTGATCAGTGTATATACGTTCTCCGTGTGACTTATCTTGTAGGCTCGCACTTCGGTGCTGTGTTGGATATGATTTGCGATCGTTTCTGCACTTGCTCGCTGTATCTCTCCCTTACGCACCTGTACCCTCAGCAAAAATACTATTACACGTTGCTTATGATTCTGGAGATCGTGAGCCACTGGATTCAGATGTACAGGTGAGGATTCTTCGTCTTTCTGATTATCAGTGCTTCGCTTGTGGGAAAGAGTCACAAGGCTGTGGACAAGGAGCGTCCCTTTATTCTCCGCTTTTACTACGTTGTTCCCTATTCTCTGTTCTTCGTGTGTCTGTTCAACGAGTTTTATCTCTTCAGTAACTATACACTCTACTAGTAGGTGCTTGGATTTGCTGTGACTCGTAGCATCAACAATACGACCACCAAGATTATCGTGGAGCCCATTTGGAAGTTCATCAATACGTGGTTCTTCCCTGTCTTCGTATTCAAGCAGATCGTTTCCCTGGTTGCTCTGTGGGACAGTTCGAAGACGATTATCGAATTGGACGAGCGCGAGAGAGCGGAGAGAAAGAAAGCCAACTAAGCATTTGTGACGTGCCTGCGTGTTGTTTGTTGCAAATACGTTGTCCCATTCATTGCGATATTCCCGCGGGTGTCGCTTCAGGGATAAGATGGACATATTCTCGTCTGTTTGATTCAGGATCTTCGTGATACTATGGATGTTGAAGAAGTTTTTCGAGATGACGATAATGTGATGGAAGAGGAAGACACCGATGAGATTACGGAGGTTTGAAATGGTTGTGTGTTCTTTTCGTTAGGACGATACATGGACGGTCATCAACTCCTTTTTCTTGGAGCGTGGGTTGGTGAGTCAGCAATTGGATTCCTTCAACACGTTTATGGGAAGGACAATTCACGAACAAATCACAGATCAGTCGAACCGTGGAATTGAGGTAGAATCCAAAGCACAGGTTTGTTTGTTGGGTGTTTTATGATTGGCTAGTATCGAACAGCTGAAGATAACGACAACGAGAAAGTCAAAGTGACGGTGACGATTGGAAACATCCGGGCGTCGCGTCCGACTGTTACGACGACAGCATCGGACCAGGTGAGTACCTTGTGGCCGCGCGAGGCGCGTCTCCGCAATCTGACCTACTCAGCCTCCATTTTTGTGGAAATGACGCAAACGACGGAGCGGACGATGCGTGATGGTTCCGAGGAGCCACAGAAGTCGTCGAAGACGATGAACTATCGTCTGTGCATGGTAAGAGTGAAGGGAGGGAGCGATGGACTAGATTCCGGCGATGCTGCGTTCCAGCGCCTGCAACCTGTACAAGATGGGTCCGGAGCGTTTGGCGGAGATCGGAGAGTGCATCTACGACCAGGGAGGCTACTTCATCATCAATGGCGGTGAGAAGGCGATCATTGCTCAGGAGCGGCAGACGACCAACAAGGTGTACGTGTTCGAGCGTCGCCAGCCGTCGAAGTTCAGCTGGACGGCGGAGATCCGCAGCAACCCCGAGGGTTCCAACATCCCCGCACAGACGCTAAAGCTTGGGATGTTTGCGCGTCCCAGCAAGACGCAGAAGCAGACGAAGTACTGCATCTGGGCGTACCTTCCGCAGCTGGGCGACGGAGTGCCGATTTGCGTGCTATTTCGGGCGCTTGGCTGCGTGGACGATCGCTCGATTTTGGAGCGAATTTGCTACGTAGGTCACGTGCCCATCTTCCAATCAGAACTTCGACGACGTGGAGATGATGGAGCGGTTCCGACCGAGTCTGGTGGAGTCTGCGGAGATCCACACGCAGGACGTGGGGGTTTCCTCGTCGTATGAGCGAATAGGAAGCGTTGGACTTCATCGCACTTCGCTGTGCGGCGATGACGGGTGACGACGGGACGCATAAGAAAGCCGACCGAATCGACTACGCGCGTCGGCTGCTGCAGAAGAACTTCCTGCCGCACATCGGTCTGGAGATGGGCGCCAACAGCGCGATCAAGAAGTCGTTCTATCTGGGGTATATGGTGCACAAGCTGCTGAACTGCTCGCTGGGCCGCAGCGAGCAGGAGGACCGCGACCATATCAGCAATAAGCGGATGGATCTGGCGGGGCCCATGATCGCGCGGCTCTTCCACGGGCTTCTTTATCGCTTCACGAAGGAGTTGATGGCCTATATGAAGAAGACGCTCGAGAGTCGTCGCGGCAGCGGCTTCGTGAACCTGGCGACGGGCGCCAAGGTGGAAGTGCATCAATACACTCACGCAGAGCACCATCATCACCAGCGGCCTGCAGTATTCCTTCGCCACCGGCAACTGGGGCGACCGCTCGCGCGGACTCCCCACGTCGACGGGCGTGTCGCAGACGCTGAACCGCCTGACCTACTCCTCGTCGCTGTCGAACCTGCGGCGGCTGAAGTCGCCGATCGACACGGGGAGCAAGGTGACGAAGCCGCGTCTGCTGCACAGCACGCAGTGGGGCATGATGTGTCCTGCGGAGACGCCTGAGGGCCAGTCGTGCGGCATCGTGAAGAACTTGGCGCTGATGAGCTACATCTCGGTGGGGAAGCCGGTAGGCGTGGCGGGGGAGTCTCACGCAGCTGAGTGACATCTACGGGATCCTGGAGAACAACGGCGTGGAGGAGCTGGAGGCGATCGCGCCCTCGCTCATCCCCAAGACCACCAAGGTCTTCGTGAACGGCGTGTGGGTGGGGATTCATCGCGACCCCACCAGCATCCTCGCGCGGCGCGAGGACTTCGACACCGACATCTCGCTCGTCTACGACATCCAGGAGAAGGAGCTGCGCATGTGGCTTTTAAGAGGGTCTTTTGAAGGCTAGAACGGCGGATGCGGGCCGCTGCTGCCGGCCGCTGTACGTGGTGAACCCTGCGACGCAGAAGCTGCTGATCACACGCGCGCACGTGGACGCGCTGCGACACGGCTGCACGTTCAGCGACCTGGTGGAGAACCGGCTGATCGAGTACGTGTCGGCGGAGGAGGAGGAGTACTGCATGATCGGCATGGATCTGAAGACAATGAAGGCCTCCATCGCCAGTCGCAGCTGCACGACCTATACGCACTGCGAGATCCATCCTTCGATGATCCTCGGCGTGTGTGCGTCGATCATTCCCTTCCCCGACCACAACCAGTCGCCACGTAACACCTACCAGTCGGCCATGGGCAAGCAGGCCATGGGAGTCTACGTGAGCAACTTCCGCCAGCGCATGGACACGACGGCGCACGTGCTTTCCTACCCGCAGCGGCCGCTGGTGACGACGAAGGCGATGACATACCTCAAGTTCAAGGAGCTGCCGGCCGGGTGCAACGTGGTGGTGGCCATCTGCTGCTACTCGGGCTACAACCAGGAGGACTCGCTGATCGTGAACCGTTCAGCGATCGAGCGCGGACTCTTCCGGTCGATCTTCTACCGCACGTACATGGACACGGAGGTGCGACAGGACACGTCCGTCTCGCGCATGAACAGCGAGGACCTCAGTCTGGGCAACGAACGCTTCTGCAAGCCGCTGGCGGAAAAGTGCAGCGTGGGCAAGGAGTCGCGGCTCTACGAGCATCTGGACGAGGACGGTCTAGCGATGCCGGTGGGTTTCTATCCCTCAGATGAGTTCTAGGGCTGTTCGGTGACGGGCGACAGTGTGTTGATCGGGAAGGTGACTCCGACGGGCGAAGTGAACGTGCGCGGCAAGAGCAGTCTGAAGGACAGTTCGACGGGTCTGCGGCACGCGGAGCGCGGCACGGTCGACGAGGTGATGTTGACGACCAGCAACAAGGGCTACCGCTTCGTGAAGGTGAAGGTGCGGAGCGAGCGCACGCCGCAGATCGGCGACAAGCTGTCGTCGCGTCACGGACAGAAAGGCACCATCGGCATGACCTACCGGCAGGAAGACATGCCGTTCACCTGCGAGGGCATCGTGCCGGACGTAATCATGAACCCGCACGCCATTCCCTCGCGAATGACCATCGGACAGCTCATTGAGTGTCTCCTCGGCAAGTGTGCCGCGCTGGAGGCGCGTGAGGGCGACGGCACCGCCTTCAGCGACGTCACGGTGGAGGACATCAGTAACACGCTGCACCACGAGGGCTATCAGAAGCGCGGCTACGAAGTGCTGTATAACGGCCACACCGGCCGTCGGCTCGAGGCGCGCGTGTTCATGGGACCCACCTTCTATCAGCGTCTGAAGCACCTCGTCGATGACAAGATCCACGCCAGAGCCCGCGGAATGAACTCGCTGCTTGTATATCCTTGAGGGAGAGAATACGGGGCTTCTTAACCGCAGGCGACAGCCGATGGAGGGTCGGTCGCGCGATGGAGGTCTGCGAATGGGAGAGATGGAGCGTGATGTCCTCATCGCCTATGGAGCCTCTCAGCTGGTGCGGGAGCGCTTCTTCTACTCTTCTGACGCGTATGTGGTGGCTGTCTGCGACATCTGCGGATTGATCTGCATTGCCAAGGACAACACCTACTACTGCAAGCACTGCAACAACACCACCAAGGTATTCACGGAGCGGAAATGAGACGCAGATCTCGCGCGTGGAGATCCCGTATGCATGCAAACTGCTTTTCCAGGAACTGCTCAGTATGAACATCGCACCGCGTATCCGCACGGGAGGAGCCGAGGGAGACGGAAAGGATCGGTTCGGCCACGATGTGTGGGCGAAGTCCTACTTTTTTGTTTGTTGAACCAAACCGGCGGATCGGTCGAACGATTGAACTGCCATTTTACACTGAGTATGTTAAGAGTGTGTCGTCGCATGATGTCTTCCATTGCTTCTCTGAAGATTCCCGAAATCTCGCAGCGAATGACGGTCAAGTTCGCTCCTGCGATGGAACCGAGTGCATACTTCTTCGTCCGATGACTCCTAGAGGTCGAGAATGCTCCGATGACTGTCAAATTCGTCACTAACGAGTATCTTACCATGTTGAGAGCATCCACTCTGAATATCGTATCCGTTACATTCGCAACGTTCTCGTGTAGTGTCCGACGATTTCGCTTCAACTTGACAACTTGAAGACGACTCCGCGCAGTCATTGCACCATGGTGATTCCCGAGTACGTTTTTCTATCAGATTGGGACGCCCTAGTGAGTCCGCGTGGAATGACAATCTCGGTTCAGTGTACCGTCAGCGTCTTCTTCTCGTTTCCCTCGGAAAGGAGAAGGACGTGACGCTGAACGTGCGTTCGTTCGTTTGTTGTTCACTGTAGTGCATTCGCAAGTGTGTGAACACGGCTACGACGACTCTCCAGGGACTGGACCAAACGAGCGCGGTGATGGAGATTCCGACGATTCCGTCGATCCCTGCCGAAGACATCGCCTCGGCCATGGCGAATGTCGTTGCTATGGCGCGTCTTCCCCGTAGATCGTCGTGTGCTCGAACCACCTGGTCCACGACGGCAAGTACTTCACGAAGGAGAAGCCGACGCTGCTGAAGGAGGTGACGCTCATCCCCGACAAGCCAGCGGAAGAGGCAGACAACGCGAAGCTGGCGCAGGCGACGAAGTTCGGCGCCCTTCTCGGCGAGGGCACGGTGAACGCGCGCAGCTGGGCGAACGAGCAGTCGAGCGAGCTGGACCCGCGCGGTCTGGAGCTGCTGTGTCGCCAGATCTGCGACCGCGACAACATCGAGATCTCAGTGCTGCAGGCGCCGGAGCTGTCGAAGGAGTCGCTGGGGCTGCTGGCGGCGGTGGGGAGCGGCGCGGCGTGTCCCCCGCGGCTGATCGTGATGACGTACATGTGGGGGTGTCGGGGAGGCATCACGTAGAGGCGACAACACGAAGCCGCAGTTCACAGCGCTGGTGGGGAAGGGCGTGTGTTTCGACGCGGGCGGGATGAATCTGAAGCCGACGGGGCATATCGAGGACATGCAGCTGGACAAGGGCGGCGCGGCGGCGGTGGTGGGCGCGATGGACACGTTGGCGCGGATGAACGCGCCAGTGAACGTGGTGGGCGTGATTCCTGCGGTGGAGAATTTGGTGGACAACCAGAGCTACAAGCCGGGCGCGATCATCCGGTCGTGTGACGTGGGCGACGGGAGGGAGAGTGATGGGTAGGGGAAGTTCGTGGAGGTGTGTAATACGGACGCGGAGGGACGACTGATCCTCGCAGACGCGATGGCGTACGTGCAGAAGAAGTACGAGCTGGAGAGTATGGTGGACATCGCGACGCTGACGGGAGCCATCTGTGTGGGACTCGGAGAGTACACGGCGGGACTGTTTAGCAACAACGAGGAGATGGTGAAATCGATCGTGGAGGCTGGAAAGCGGACGCACGAGCGTTGCTGGCCGATGCCGATCGAGGAGGAGCACGAGGAGGAGATCAAGAGCTGTCGCGTCGCCGACCTGCGGAGCATGGGACTTGGTCGCGACGGCGGAGCCTGCACGGGTAGGAGAACGGGAGGCGTCTCACGTAGCGGCTGCCTTCCTGAAGCAGTTCGTGGTTGATGACCTGCCGTGGGCGCATCTGGACATCGCGGGAACAGGCATGGCGACGAAGCAGATGGACTGGATTCCTCAGGGAGGCACCGGTTTCGGCGTGCAGTTGCTCGTCGACTGGCTTCTCAATCGCTACATGAAGTCTCTTGTTTGTCACAAACACGTCACCCATCACAACACTAATTATTCTCGGCTCCCAGCAGAGGAGCCATGGTAGAATTCACAGGTTCTTCCTCCTTGCTTCGCGAGCAGCAGCAGCGCCAGAACGATCGCTTCGGCTTCGGCTCGGGCGCCGGCGTCGGCTGTGTCTCTGTCGTCGGAGCGGGCTGGGTCGGAGTCTCTACCTGTGGAGCGGAAATGGGGACCTCCTGCTTCTCGCCTTGCTTGTCCTCGCTTTCCAAGACGATCGGATTGACGTCTTCCGTGTTCTGGTGAATCGTGACCGTCTCGGGGACATCGGGAACTGCCATGGGCTTGATCTCCGTCGCGTGCTCGGGAAGGTCGAACGCGGTGCTGTTCGTGCCGACTTCCGACTGAAGAGCCTGGTCAATCGTCTCCTCGTTCGCGGGCGTGGTGGTTGCTTCGGTGAAGGGTTTCTCAGCAGCAGCCTTTTCAGCAGCAGCCTTCTCCGCAGCAGCCTTCTCAGCAGCAGCCTTTTCAGCAGCAGCCTTCTCCGCAGCAGCCTTCTCAGCAGCAGCCTTTTCAGCCGCTGCCTTTTCAGCAGCAGCCTTCTCCGCGGCAGCCTTCTCAGCAGCAGCCTTTTCAGCAGCAGCCTTTTCAGCAGCAGCCTTCTCAGCAGCAGCCTTCTCAGCAGCAGCCTTTTCAGCAGCAGCCTTCTCAGCAGCAGCCTTTTCAGCAGCAGCCTTCTCAGCAGCAGCCTTCTCCGCAGCAGCCTTTTCAGCGGCAGCCTTTTCAGCAGCAGCCTTTTCAGCAGCAGCCTTCTCCGCAGCAGCCTTCTCAGCAGCAGCCTTTTCAGCAGCAGCCTTCTCCGCAGCAGCCTTCTCAGCAGCAGCCTTTTCAGCAGCAGCCTTCTCAGCAGCAGCCTTCTCCGCAGCAGCCTTCTCAGCAGCAGCCTTTTCAGCAGCAGCCTTTTCAGCCGCTGCCTTTTCAGCCGCTGCCTTTTCAGCCGCTGCCTTCTCAGCAGCAGCCTTTTCAGCAGCAGCCTTTTCAGCAGCAGCCTTCTCAGCGGCAGCCTTCTCCGCAGCAGCCTTCTCAGCCGCTGCCTTTTCAGCCGCTGCCTTCTCAGCCGCTGCCTTTTCAGCCGCTGCCTTTTCAGCCGCTGCCTTCTCAGCAGCAGCCTTTTCAGCAGCAGCCTTTTCAGCAGCAGCCTTTTCAGCAGCAGCCTTTTCAGCAGCAGCCTTCTCAGCGGCAGCCTTCTCAGCAGCAGCCTTCTCAGCAGCAGCCTTCTCCGCAGCAGCCTTTTCAGCAGCAGCCTTCTCATTACCCTTCTTCTCCTTTCTCTCTCGCGGCTTTCTCTCTCGCTTCGGCTTAGGAGACGCCTCAACAGCAGGTTGAGCACTTTCCACAGACTTCTTCTCCTCCACAATCTTCTTCTCTTCCGCAGGCTCCTCCTTCGCAACCTCGCCCTCGTGAAGCTCCTCCACCTTCACCTTCCGTTCGATGAGGTCCGCCAACGCGCTGACTCCTTCCGATTTCACCGTCGAACACATCATCACAATCTGATCGGCGTGAGGCAACAGCGACGCAAAGGTCAGCGGAGAAAGAGTCTGTGCCTGCAGCACAATCACAACGTGATTCTTCATATGATCAAGACAGTCCAGACAGGACAGCGAGACCGCAGCATACTCCAGCGACTGCAGGATCTTCTTCTGCTCATTCTCCTTCGCGATTTCTGCGCTGAAGATCATGGTGGCGTCTCCAATACGGCAGGTCTTCAGAACGTCGAGCTTCGCGAGATTCTCATCCTGGTTGAAATGAGCTCCCTCAGCCACGCGTCCGCAATGAACTCCCTCCGCCTGCAGCTTCCGATTCATCATGCCATTGGTGATCTTCGCAACGGTGTCCAGAGCTTCCTCGTTTCCGCTCACAAACACAACGGGCTTCTTTCGAGTATCCGCAATGCTGGCAGCGACGTAGGCTGCCATTTCTACCACTTATGCTCAAATCACGATGCTACCCGCCTGATACGCGATATTGGCGCCGCAGTTGATGACGCTGAGAACACGCTTAATGCTTCGCGTGATCACGGAACGCTCCTGCGAATTGACCTGGATGTACTCTTCCTTCGGCACAGTGGCCTTGGAGAAGTGTGCCGTCTGGTTGATCTGAGAAGACGTGATGGTAGCATAAAGCGTATCGTTGATGTTTCTGCCGGAGAGACAATGACCGCTGACGAAGAGAGGGGTGATCGAAGGCCAATTGTAGTGAAGTGGCGAGATGTGGACCGAGGCATGCTCTGGAACGGATGATTTGTCCAGGTTTCGGACAAGGAAGATGATCTCGGAACGTCTCGAAGAGATCACCACACCGTCATAGAGAGTCGATTTATCCTTTCCAGACACACGCACGGAACAACAAGTACCAACAGAATACAAGTCTCTACGGACTCGCTCACTCGTTACCACAAAGCTACAGCAATGACTATCGTTTCCATGGAAAGAGCCTCTCATCTCATATTCACTGACTCTATGTCTCCGAACCCATGACTTTATCGAGTGAAGATAATCCGCACTAAAGGAGAGCGCATACTTCTGCTTCTCCATCTTCTCAACACTATAATCCAGAGGAATAACACTGCTATGACTCAACATATATCTTGACAGAGCAAGGGGGAACCAACTTGAATATGCATCTTCCCACTTCACCTGTGTCGCAAAAAGAGATTTCTTTCCAATGCACTCCAGGCAGACGTAGGCTTTGAGAGAAAAACAGTATCCAATGACCAATGCATGAGTACAACCGCAATACTTGCAGCAAATAGGCTTTGATTTCTCGCTGCCTTCTTCGTTGAGCACATATTCCACATGATTATTCTTTAGGATATGTAACAGAAGACTATCGTTGTCATCCGTTCCGCTTTTCACAACAGATGAACAAATCTTACACTTCAAACTTTGGAAATACTGGGACATGACGACAATCTTAGTTATTAGTGCACCTATTCTGTTTTTCGTCATCGCCGAGGTGATTGGAGAACGATCCTTGGTTCTCCCAATGAGATGTTCGAAATTACAAATGAGCACGATCAAGGGAAACACATGGAATTTGCTTCAACAAAACGAACGGCTACAGCCAAACATGAACACTAAAGGAAAAGATGATAATACAGAGAACAAAACTGATGAGTACTGAACTCCAGGAATAGGTAACAAACCAAGAATAGTTCTTTTCCTGGAGGTGCACAGTCTCCTTCGCATATGTACTCATTGTGGTGAATGCCGCGCTAAATCCAGAGATGACTGCAGAGAGGAGCGCGTGAAAACTAGAGAAGGGTTCCTCCTCTCTCCACGCTTGTTGAATGACATAGGCAATAGCGGACAACACGCTTCCTCCAAGGTTACAGACATAGGTTCCAAGGTAAAAGGTGGGGTACTTCTTGTTAAGGCAGTTGGAAACATAATAACGCAGCACTGCTCCAGCGTAGGTGAGTCCAACAAGATAGAGAACAGAGAGGTGATCTGCACTCATGGCAGAAAGGAGAACCACGAGAAGCACCTCAACGCCCAAGAGAATACTTAGGACAATTGACTGCTTCGACCGTTGCTGAGTCGTCTGAACAGGGAGTTCAGGAATGGTTCTTTTGAACTGAACGAGATCATAGAAATGACACCCTCTCTGTTGGTAACAAGGTGGATCAATACACTCACATTGAAGGCATCACGTGAACTCGCTGGACCCAGGATGATCATCACCACATACAGGAGACAGTAAAAGTACTGCTTCAACCACTACCGTAAAAAACGGGAATGAGAGCATACGAGATCATTCACAAATCGATAGGCCGCGGAGTAGATTAATCCGCCAAAAGTAGATGCACAACCGCAGAAACCCGTGGAGAGACCTGTAAACCAAACCTCCGTATGAGGTTTCTTGCTTACACGAGAAACAACTCCGAGTACAAAACTACACGGAGCAGACTACTTGAGTCCTTACCTTGCAATCATATTCACCAATAACACATCCATAAGGGGAATGGTATTTGCATCCTTTGTGAGTAGCTCTGTGATAGCACGACGTAAAAGAAGGCCGAATGGAGCAAAAAAGAGAATGCTACATGTGACGGAGCAATCAACACTCAAAAACCTTCCATAGTTTGACATACTCATCTCCACAAATAGAGAATGAAAGTGGTTCCACAAACAATTGCAAGAAAGAAAAGTACTAACACATGATTCAGTTTCCTGGACGTTGTCCTTGTCCTCCAAGGTGTCCCACTGATACTGTCCTGGGAGTAGCAATTGTTGGCGTAGTCTCTCCCTCACTATCACTGGCTGTATTGAGTCGCCTTCCGATTCGACTAGCAGACAAACTGCGCGGAGTGGATACTCCTTGCGAATACCGACGCGTCATGATATTCCTCTGGGAGTTCAGAGAAGCTGACGACTGTCGGACCATTGGTACATTGGGGTCTGCCGGATAAACTGGACGCGAAGAAAAGTCTTGTGCCGGCGGCGTCATGGCTCGAGGAGTGCTGACGCGAGCGTCCGCAGTCACTCCAGAATACCCATCCTGAGCATTTGCCATGGGTGTGTGTGGGGCGGAGGCCACTAGCAGATTGCGTTGAGAACCACTGCGAGCGTCCGCCGTTACGGGACGCATATTGGCTCGCTGATCGAAGTGACCTCCAGGCGTTGCGACGCGTCCTGACAGATTCATCTCCTGTAGACTGTTCGTTGAAACGGATCGAGTGGCAGCAATGCGACCCTCTGTGGGAGTTAACGACAGATTACGAGGTGTTAACGCACGTGGCGTGCTGACGCGCGTTTCTCCCACAGTCACTGGTCGTTGGGCGGCGCCGTGAGGGTCTAACATGGTGTTGAGTGACAGCTGACGCACTAGAGAGCGGGTCTCGGAGATACCGGATGTTGTGCTACGGGGAGTGGAGATACGTTGATCGGGAACTGAATTTCCATAATCAATTTGATGGCCATCTGGGACTGACATGGTCACATACTGGATGTTGCCTGCCAGTCCTGCCACGGAAGACTCGCACTGATTTGGAATATACACTTGTTGATTCACTGTATGGTCGGGTCCTTGCAAGTCTCCAGGATTCTGCTGGAGATGGGACGCTCCGACTGGGTTCATGGAGGATGATGGACGCGAGCCATCGCCGTTGAGATGCATCGCTGAAGCCCGTTCATCTGGAAGGCCATTTACGTTTCCGGTACTATTCATTCCATTTCCAGCACCACCATTCATCATACTTCCAGCGAAGGTTGAACGAGCCGAATAGGGACGAGGGGACATGGCAACGGCAAGACGCGGGGTGGAACTGCCGCTCATTCCACGCGGTGTAACGGGACGAAGGAAGCTCACAGAGCCGGGAACGCTGTAGCGAGGGGACATCGCACCGATGGGAACAGAAGCAGACGTTTCCGTACGCACAGGATCCACTTCCGTAGGTATATCCGAAGAGATCATTGTTCCCGTGTTGGAAACAGAATAGGACGGTGTCATTTCAATACCGGGGTTCATGGAGTTCCGAAGAGCGTTCAACTGCCGCGTCTTCCGCAATCCAGGAACGATTCCCAACCCTTTCTCCATATGACTTGTCATGGCAGTGGACATGCTGGAAGCCGTAGGTGGTCTGGATCCATATGCAGGATTATCTACGCTGAGATAACCGTTATTAACGTGAATACTGCCAGAGGGTTTTCCTGATGCTTCCTCGATCTGCTTTCGTAATACCTGGCGATTGCGGTGAGAGGCGGAACACTTGCGAACCAGACAAATACAGATACCGGCGATTACTAGGAGACACACTACAACCAGAAGGATGATTGCCAGAGGCACTGAAATGCAGAAACCTCTTGTCTTCTTCCAAACACCGTCATGATCTCCAAGAACACACGTCGCCACCACCGTGCCAAAGTAATTGCCCTTGTTACGACACTGACCCACTTGGGTGACATCCAGATCAGCCTCCTTGAAGAGCTCTGTGGCAACGCAGGTGGCTTCGCGCACCTGGATGTTGATCGAGCATCGTGTGCTTCCAATATCATTCCACGCCGTTATCTCATAAACCGTACTGGTGAAGACTGTGGTCGGAACTCCTGAAATGACACCCGTGCGATTATCAAAGGTCAGACCGGCAGGAAGAACATCTGTGTTTCGTAACTGGAACAGATTGACCATATTCGACACGGTTGGAACGCCCGTGGAAACAAATGTGTCCTTTACGAACACGAAAGGATTGGAAGGATACACGAGGTCGCTCGGGGCTCGCAACAGACAGTGCGTTCGATTGACCGGTCCCAGAACGCCATTGGTACATGTTCGGAATGAATACCCACCATATCCATCTCCACACCCTGAGATTGAGATGCCACCTTCAGGAGTCATGTCATATCCGTCCAAAGCAGGACACGACACATCCGACAGAACACAATACTCCATAGCAACCTCCTGCACCATAATTGGACGTTCCAGTGGCGTATCCAGAGTGATGCGATACAAGAGGAACCCCGCCATGCCCAGTTGAAGTGGAATGCGGTTCCGAATCTGGGAAGTGAGAGCGACATCCGTTCCCTGATACAGACGTGTCCATTTGTCATCCTCGTGAACACGTCCATCAATCGACAGCGATAAAACAGTGCTCTCTCCCACCAGGAAACTCAGACTATTCCACCGACCTCCCTCCATATTGAGGAGAGAAAACTCAACATTCGTTGTTGAAGTGGGATAGCTCGCAAACGTAGATAGGTTCTGGTCG
The DNA here is from genome assembly GCA_039096215.1 of Blastocystis sp. NMH. Taxonomy (NCBI): domain Eukaryota; class Bigyra; order Opalinata; family Blastocystidae; genus Blastocystis; species Blastocystis sp. NMH. The sequence goes on along the minus strand of JBBPEA010000013.1, from coordinate 353,335 downwards.
TGGACCGCAGAGTAGTCATCGCTCTTCGGCGTGATTGTGTCGGGAACAATCGAGCATTCTGCAATGCCGAACACAGAGGTCGCACTAAACACAATGGAAGAGTCCTTGGTCTGCTGTCCATCCCGATGAAGCTCGAATGCAATTACGTTGTTTCCGTTGACAGCGCCGTACGTGCTCAGCAGAACATGGAAGCGAGAGAGAGTCGATTCGGCAACCTCCGTGGCATAGGTTGAAGAAGAGAAGCCATCGCGCAGATTGAATCGTGCAATGCGATGACCGTTGAAAAAGGCGACGATACCGCCTCGGTATACGACTTCCACGTTCAGAGTGTGATAGGTTTGGAGTGAGGGGATCGAGATGACGCGACGCAAATATACTGTCGGAGACTCCATTACTCCCAGATCATCGGGCTTGCGTGTCGAGAAACCCGAGACGGCGGACGTCACGCGAGTCCACTGATCGTCCAACACGGGAAGCGTACTCACTTCCCACGACTCGACGCCAGCCGTGAATGGAAGGTACGAGGAAAAGTGGAGTTGGAGCTCATCGTCCGTTCCCTGTGGAATGGTGCCATATTCAAACACGGCAAAGTTGGTTCCCGTGTAGAGCATCACTCCTGCCGGGAACGTGAGGCCTCCCTGGGCAGTGACAACGAGCGTATACACCGCCTCGGAGAGACAAAAGTCGTGGTACAGCATTTGGTAGCCGTACTCAAACTGGGAGAGCGACGACTCGATCGTTCCATCACTGGTCTTCAGCACAGCCCTCAGAGTGCTCAGTTCCGACGTCAAGAAGAACGCAGCGGTGATGATGTGCTTCTTGTTGGCACACGTCAAGATCTCAATGGTCAGCTGAGCGGATACGCTGGCACCGTTGAGTTCCACTGCAGTGATCGTGTACACTTTGCGCTCCTGCGGTTCCTGCGGAATGCCGCGAATAATACCCGACGTGGAGTCCAAGGTGAGACCTGCTGGAAGAGAGGGACTCACCACGAACGTGTGGAAGAGATCGGAGTTGGGATACACTTCGGGCATGTCCACTTGGGCATACGAAGTCACCGAAGACGGATACGTAAGCGTGGACGCCTTGCTCCTCACCTGATCGCTGAAGAGCTCAATGTAGTGCAACTGCCAGAAGCACTGCGACGTCGACGCGGAGTGAAAGTCCTCGATGCGATACACATTGTACGGCTTGGAGTTGCTCAGGAAGATACGCTTCTTGTTTTCGTTCCGCCACCACTGCAGTCCGCTGACGGTTTGCAGCGTGTCGCAGTTGGCTCCGAGCGTATCTCGGCACCCTCGAACGGTGAAGGAAGCGGGACCGTTGAGAGGACTGTTGCGAGACATGAAGAAGGTAAGGGAGCTGATCCACTCGAATCGATTCTCACGGAATACAATCTGAATGTAGTTGTTCCCGCAGCTACTGCTCGATACCGAATTGGAGTGCCAGGGATTGAACAGCAACTCTGGATTCTCTATCCCGCTTCCCGATACATCCATATCGAAGCTGCGCATGGAAGCTGTTCCTGACAACAGACGCAAGGAGGCGTCGAACGACACCGTCGGAATAATCGCCGTGCCCGCGACGAGAGCGATGGCGATTGTGTTGCTTCCCTCCTTGAAGAGCGCCGCTCCGCGTCCTCCCTCAGCGATGCGCCGCATGGGCAACGTAACGGCGCGATAGCGGAGGGAAGGATAGGAGGCTGACGCTCGCGTGGTGCGTGACAACTCTCCATCCACGTGATTGCGGAACACCTCGACGCTGTTCAGGTAGACAACGACGCCAGCGAGGTACTTCACGTGGAGAACGACTCCAGCACTCTCCAGCTGAGAGCTGGTGAGCAGGAACGTCTGTTTGAAGAGCTGGAAGCTGACAGCAGAGGACGGGTAGCGTCCCGAGGCGGCAAGCTTCCATCCGCTCATGCTATCGGAGAACCAGTCGTCGGAGAGAGAGTCGAACTGGTAGTACCAGGAAGCTCCCGTGTTGATCACGTAGTCCAGTGAGATCGTGATGACGCTGCTGCTGTAGAGATAGACAGCGTCGTAGACAGTGTACAGAAGGAGATCGCTGACTTCGTCGTCCAGAGCGCGCGATAGCTCCAGAAAGGCGTCTTCCGCCCAGTAGCCGCGCGCAGAGTAGAGAGAAACGACCAGCGTGTTCGACGTCACGCAGAGCGCCTGTCGATGCACATCGGTCTGGCTTCGCACCACGAGCGGAGAGAGTGTGAAGAGGGTTGTTTCCGGCGTGGCAATCGTGAACCCGAAGTCCGCGATGGAACTTCTGGCCTTTCGATAGCGGATACGCACTACGCTTCCCGAGCACTCGGTGACGGTGATGGAGAACAGAGCGGAATATCCGTTTCCCGAGGTCGAGTGCAAGGTATAGGTGGTCGCGGCTTGCACGGTGGTGGGAATACCGGCGACGATGCAGCTCTCCACGTCCAGCGAGAGGCCGTTGGGAAGCAGAGGCGATACAGAGCAGTTGCTGAAGATGCCAAGCTTGGGATAGAGGTACACAGTTTCCACGTTCCGGTGGGTGATGATGGTCGAAGAGGTCAGTTCCATCGTCTCTGGCAAGTGGACGCGACAGACAGCCAGCTGGAGGTCGGTGATGACGAGAGAGCCACTCCAGGGAGGATCGATGGCCAGCTGGTAGGACGGGAAGGGCTTGGTGTCGAACAAGCCGTAGGAGTAGTGGATCGAGTTGGTCGTGTAGGCGGGGTCGATGGTTCGGAGAATGCGCGAGTAGTCTCCTCTCTCCACGCCATAGAGGACAAATACATTGGGGAGATAGGATACGTCATTGCTCGCGTAGAAACGAACCGAGTTGATCTTCGACCTCACCTTCGCATTGGGGTAGGAAAGAGTGAGGTTGACATTACTCGTGATCGGACTCACGATCCATCGCTCGTCGGTTCCCCAGTTCATGATCCGGCTGACATCGTTGCCATTGGTGTCGATAGCAGAAGCATCAAAAGGAACAGTGTAGCAGACTTCCTCGTCGTTGTCGGGAAGATATAAAGCCATCCAGGCGTCGAACTGGATGGGATAGGCCAGGATGCTTGATGGGACATGGATGGCAACTGCGATAACATTTCTGCCTTGAATCAATGTGTTGGGGAGAATGACTCCGTAGTAGTCCGGCGTGACATAGTCTCCATTTGAGAAAGTGGAAGCAGAAAGGGTCTCTTCGGGGAGATGATCACGAAAGATTTCAATTCCGTTGAGGTACGCAACGATTCCGTAGCGATAGAAAAAACGGACCTCATACACCACAGGCTCTGTTCGTCCTGTGAATTCCTTTCGGAAAAACTGTGTTCCCTGGGTTGATCGAGAGGAGGTCCCGTCAATATAGCTCGACCACGTTGCATCATCAAACGACGGCAAATACCAGGTACTGCTGGTGGTAGTTCCTGATCTGAACTTCCACACCGCTCCCTGGCTAATTGGTTGTGCCAGTGAGATGCGATGAGACTCCTGGTTGTGATTCACCATGAAACCCTTGAAAACAACATTGTCACTTACTCCCTTCACTTCAATGTAGGAACCACGGCTCCAGCTATCTGATAACGAGTCCATGAGACGCAACGTATAAATCGAATCAACTGTTGTGTCCACACAATATTCGGACTCATTGACTTCGTTATCTGAAAAGGGAGAGCTCTGAGCAAGAAGTGTGTCTCCATCCAATATCTGATAAGACTCTGAACTGGCACTGAATGCAGACACCTTCTTCACTTTAATGAACACTTGATTTGTTTCACATTCCAATGTGCTGAAGGTTAACTCTACTTGTAACGGGTTATCAGTTAGAGGGAACCAGCAAATGAGAGATAAAGGAAGAGACGAAGAAAGAACAGCATCGAATACTGAGGAACCAACGATGTGAACGTACAGGAGTGCTTTGATTATCAACAAACAACATACTGAATGGAAACAAACAATCGATCCACCGAAGTACATTACTCTGTAAATAGAAGTTGCAAACAATGTTGTCCTGCAAGAGCTTCACAGCAAGTGTGAATCATGGACTTACTCACGCTATTCGCTACCGTTTACTAAACACCCAAATACATAATACATGCGAGGTTGATTTCCCGTAGCACACCTAACTGGCATCGGGTCAACGCACCAAGAAGATAATTGCAACCGTCATCTCCGATCTTGTTATCTACCACTCACCTTCAGCACATGTCCCAACCTCGCATATCGAGCACCTCCAGCTTCGGGAAGCCTCCTCGTTCTATCGACTTCATAATCATGATGAAGCCCTTGGAGTCGATCGAGTTCCCTGCCAACGTAAGGAACTCCACTCCCTCCATGCAATGGAACAGAACCGAGTTGCTCATGAACTTGATACCTTCGTAACCCACATTGATTTCTACACATAAGATCAGATCGGCACACATACGATTCAACGACACGCGCGCGATCGAATTCATACTGTTATTGCGGAAGGAACGGAAGAGAGCCTCCACTCCCTTATCTCCGATGGCATTTCCTCCAAGATAGAACTCGTGCATGTTCGGAGTCGTCTCCGTACTGAAACTGTGCGCCAAAAAGAGCGCCGATTCGTCATCGATGTCATTGTCCTCCAAATCCAGAATCTCCAACGAGGGAAGTCTTCCATCGACGATAAGCGACGCTAGTTTCATGATACCGCGTGACCGGAACTTGTTTTCTTCTTCTCACACACACGCAACTCCCCACTGTTCAAGTAGACGCTACGCAACGTGGCGGGACGACTCGCGGTCAGGTAGTCCACATAGCCGCACAGCTGGACGAGGAAGTTGTCGGGCAAGCCGAGGTCGGAGAGAATGATGGACGTCGACTCGAAGAGTATCGATTCGAGCTGGAGTTCGTTGAAGATGCTCACTTCCTTCTTCGAGAGACGTCGACCTGCGCGTTATCACAAGCAAGGAAACAGACGAAGAATCTCGAGACCGAGAAGCTCCACTTGAGGAAGGTACTTGAAGGCGCTGATCAACGCAGACACGCCCGCAGGACCGATATCGTTGCCGTAGAGAATGATCGTATGGAGACGCGGCATCACGGAAGGGGAGAAGTAGAACTGGAAGATGTTCACGAGAGACCAACTCTGCGAAAACACCTGGGAGAGAAGCTTCGCACCCTCGTCGCCCATATGCATGTCTGAATGGAAGAAGAGACCTAGTCCTACCGGAAAGATCGAGAACCTCCAGGTTCGGATACGTCATGGAGTTCATCTCGGCGATAAGCGCTTTGAGACCGTCCACTCCTGGATCCGACCACTTGAGATGAACTGCCTGCGAGTACAGCTCCTTCTCGTTCTCATTCTCCAACTCCTGCTGGATCTCCGCGCCATGCTCACACAGATACTTCCGCTCCTCAGGAAGAGGAATGTCGTTGCTCTTAAGGAAAGATTCCAACTCCTCAATACGATGCTGCTGTTTCGTTGTCGTAACTTTCAAACTGGTCACCTCATTCACCAAGTCCGAGATCTTAGACTCGTAGGCAAGTAACTGATACGTTGACTCCTCTACAGGAGTAATGGAACCGTTACGAGGCGTATCGGACTTTATCGATTTCTAGTATGAATCCCATCTACAACGAATACACATAGCAGGTAGAAGGTGTTGTTGGAGTCTGAAATGAGCTTATGAAGATACTCGTCCACAGAGACCGCATTCGCCTCGAAAAACAAAAACAGCACATCCTCGTTCGATGCATTCGCCAGTTTCTATTCTGTTATTTTATGAATGCAAATGATACGCGCAGCTCAGGTTCAATCGTCGTGACAGTCGCTTCCGCATCCACAACCAGCATATAGTGTTCGTTGTTCGACATATTGATCACTTCCATGGTCATCTTGTCCATCATGGAGAAGGATGCCACTTCGCCCATCTTCTCGATACGCGGTTTCGTTGCCGGTCTCTTCGAGTCATCAACTTCAGGAGAGTGTGTTGGTGGACTCTCCAACGAGGGATACTCCATATGCGCAGAAAAAATACCGCCCAAAATGAGAATTCCATGAACAAAAAACCTCCTCTTTTGTCCATTCATCAAATTGTGTTCCTCTTTGCGAAAGGGTGCTCTAGAGAAAGAAGATGGAGGATAGAGATGGATAGATAAACAAGAAGTCTCAATCAACAAATCGATACAATTTGACAGTAAAGAGTTGTTTTCCCATTGTACTCTTCGAAGGAGCAATTGTTGCAACATTATTCTTAGAATTAACGTCAATGACGTCATCGCATTTGAAACCAAACGTTTCCACGTTTCCCCAGTGTTCCAACGACGACATAAATCCCTTTGTGAGCATGTCATCTGTATGGATATTGGGAAGTGAAAGAATAGACACCCCCAAAGAGTACTGCAACTGTTGCCGTTCCAGAGTCGATCGAAGCGCAGAACTACAAAATGACCAAAAAGTCAGCTGTAGGACTGCTCCTTGTCGCCTTAGGTTCTCTCTTCGGAAGGTACACGAACTCCCGCCATTACAAGTAGTCTCATGTCAACGGCTGTCAGCCATCTCGGAAAGACGTACAAGATTAAAGCACCGACGATTACATTTACTCGTTCAGTGGTGAATCTTGTGATTAACCTTCTCTGTTGCTGGGTAGTGAAGGCGAATCCCGTGGGGCCCTACAAGGACGGAAAGAAGTTCCTTTGGGTAATTCTACGAGGTCTTTTCGGAGGCATTCAGATCACTTGCTACTTCTTTGCCTTTACAAAGGTCCCTCTCTCTTGTAACAATCATATGTAGATCCCCGTTGGAGATGCTACTACCCTCACCTTCATTGCTCCTGTTCTTACAGGCTTTCTTGCAATTTGTATGCTCCACGAAAAGTGGGGTTACTTCGACGCCGCAGCCACAATCCTCTGCTTTGTCGGTGTCATCTTCGTGTCGAAACCAGACTTTTTCTTCCATACGGTACGATCGGGTGTTCCTTCTGACATAGGGGAAAAGTCTGAATACAACATACGTGCTGATTGCCTTCGGTGGTTCCATTGCTGCTGCCATTGCCTATATTGCGGTCCGTAAAGTAGGACCGACCGTCTCTGTCTTCGTCCTCATCAACTACATTCTGTTATTTACCCTTCTTATCAATATCTTCCAGAGCTATCTGAAACTCCACTGCTTCCCGTGGCCTGGGGCAAATACACCCGGAATGGCGTGGCTCTGGCTCGTTTCCACTGGTTTCTTGGGAGCCGGAGCTCAAATGTGCATCAATCGGGGTCTCCAGCTTGAGAAGGCGGGACCTGCCACGTCCATGCGATTCATGGACATTGTGTTGTCCTATGTTTGGCAGGTTATGATTCTTCACGAGTCTGTGGACACGTTTAGCATAATCGGAGCGACGCTCGTATCTCTTTGTTTGATCTTGATCGGCTTCAAGAAATGGTGGTACGTGCGTAAAGCCAGACTGGAGTATGAACAATCATTCCTCAAGTAATGCATGCATTACACCTCTGTTTTCTCTTCATCCTAACAAACACATTACAACCATGCACCCCATCCATGGAACATGAGTGCCAGATTATTCTCGTTAGTTGCCTTTTTGATCAGCACGTCGACTTGCTTCTCGATGCTGATCGATTCCGTGTTCTGATCGTCTCGCCCGAGAAGCTTGTTTTCAATTCGGAAGAGCACCTGTTCCGCATTTGTATTTGCTCCATCCACGATGCCATTGTCGCTCCGGTTCCGAACCACCCAGCCGTTCAGCGGATCATGAAGGAACACCTCCAGAATCGTCAGGATCAACTCTCGCTTCTCGCTCACCAACTGCATACAAAACTCCATCTGCTCCCGTAGAAGGCCATTCACACCCTCGACGCCGAGACAGTCGATGAACTCGCGTGTGAGACGGAACGGAACCGTTTCAGGAACACAGAGAATGCGACCTCGTTCAAACAGGATGCCAAAGTCAATGTGGATGAGTTCTCCCGTCTCGTTGTCGATGAGAATGTTGCGTAGGTGACGGTCGCCCAGACCAACCACGTAGCCCACGATCGAATTCACGCTCAACGTCGAGGTGAAGCTAAGCGTGCTCTGGTACCACTTCTGAGGGTCAAAGAAACGCTCCAGAAAGAAGTAGTGGAAGACAGGCGTGAACTGTTTCGTGACCGAACGGTAGAAGGAAACGCGTTCCTCCGCAGGGGCTGACTTGAGGTCCGATGCCTTCTTCATAATCACGGAGTTGCTGATCTCGCCTCTGTGGTAGCGTCTATGGGCGGATGTGTCCACAGAATGTCTTCTATCGATGAGTCGTTAACGCCGTTCGTACGAGTCCATCACCAAGTAGTCGCGGATAACCGTGCTGTTCTTCACATATTCAATCACTCCCGTGAAGTTAGTAATACTCACAATCTGCGTCACACTCCCTTCAGACACCCTACGTGGTACGTACGAAGGTGGAGACTCTGCAGAACCGCTCGCTGTTCCTCGTGCGTTCGCTGCTCCTCGAGGAGTCGATTGATTAGCTCGAACAACTGCTGAACGACACAGTCCGAACGGATTTCGTCCAGCTTCAGAATCTGGACGAACGGCTCTCCGGAGGAGGATGTACATGTCACACGAAGGGGATTGGTGATTCCCGTAGCCATCGACTGGAAGGACGATCCAAAGTCATGGATGCGCGGTATCTCCGAACGAACGAGCGTCTCCAGTGGCAGCACGGGCACAAAGGCAGTGATCACAGGAAGGGTCGACCACAGCTGGAGCGTGCTGCGTTGTGTCCAAACGGAGGGGAGCGGAATTGGAATGCCCTTCGTCGTTTTCGAGCGATTGCTGAGAATCAGGGCATGATACGCCCTAAACAGAGACTCGTACGTCTTCTTGATGGACTGAACTGGATCGGAAAGCTGGTCCAGAAGCGTGAGCGTGATTCTCTCTCGCTGTACTGGGGCCTTTGAAGGCGACAAAACAATAGGAAGAAGCTACACATGGAAAGTAACGGTAGCACTTACAAAAGGAATCACATGATAGGGATACGTCATAGTGAGTCTGCGGATGAGGTCCGTCAGCAAGGGGGCGTTCAACCCGATTCGAGACACAATCTAGCTGATATAAATGCTCCTTCCATACCTGATGTGCCAGAGGAACGAACACAGACAGCGGACAGTCCTTCAGCAACGGCCGAATTGCATTGTTGATGCCATCACTAGGTGAAAGAAGAAGGAGGAGTTACTCGTCAATGTACTGAAACCAGAGGCTGATGAATGTGTACACGAAGTCGGCGCTCTTGGCCTCCCCGTTGCAGATTCCCTGGAGACACAATTCGACAGTCAGCTTGCGATAGAGGGAGAGTCGCATCTCGATCTTGTCAGCAGCGTTCGGACCCTCCTGAAACTCCTGGAGCATCACTTCCTTCTGTCGTTTCTGCGCAGACAACTCTGATAATTCCGACTTGGAGCAACTAGAGAGGAGAGGAGAACTCTTCTTACGTCGATCGGAGACGATGGTCGATCGTCTCCATTTCTTGACGGATCTTGGACTACAACTGAAAGACTCCTTCCAAACCCACCATCGTTGCCTCTATCTGGTTATACTCGCTGCTGTCGTAGTACACTTGGAGGCGCTTCAGAAGGTCTTTCGTCACGGAAGCCAACGTCAAGTAAGACCGTTCTACGTGTCACAGAACGGAGTCGCTCTCCACTCTCGTGACAGATGGAGGCAATGAACGGATTCGGCACTGTGGAGGGAGTATAACTCAGCACCGGTGTGTCCTCCCCTTCACTGGAGAGAGAGGAATCAAAGAATTGCTCCTCCCCATTTTGAAGCAGATGGTAGACTGCTTGGACGCTTCTCAATCGACGACTCTCGTCTTCATTTGCCGATGTCAGTAATAGCTCCTCAAAGCGGCAGGTCCCGGATACCAAGGAGGATGTCGCCTGCTGCTCTGCATTCCTGTGTGTTAACTCTCGTTCGCTCTCCTACCGAATGGTGGAAACTGCCAGATGGGTAAAGCCCTGACGATACAGGACTTTTGCAATCTCCAAATGAAGAAGACTCCAGTAATCTGGAGGAATCGATACTTCAGACGCATGAAGAAACGAATCCAGCAGTTCCAACTTGTAGCGCAGGCGATGCGAACCATTACTGAAACCTGTTTCCCTAGACGTGCGCCGTGTTTCCTGCTCACCGCAATACGCATTGACACGTGCCATTTCTCCCAGCAGAATCTCCATGGCGTGAAGATACTCCTCTCCATCAGAAGTGCGTTGGGCCTTCAAGAACAGAAGGTTTGCAGAGAGCGTCTGCTGCAACGGGGACTGTGGACGTCGAGACTTCTCGTACGGATACAGAGGGACCCCACTTGCAAACCGCCTCACCGATTGCACAACCCCTGCTGTCTGGCGAATGGTTGGAAGTGCACCTATTTCTATCTGTTACAACGACGAGTCTCTCCTACGCTCCTCACGAAGGATTCTCAGGTACGAACTTGCCAGAACATTCAGGGCTCTTTGACACCAATCGTCGGATATTGTGAGATCGCTCACTGGATCTGCGACCTGTTGCTCATACTCCAAAAGGAGTGATGGAATTGTGAATCCAGAGAACTCGGTTTGTCCGGCTCCATTCCATTCGGTGAGGCGACGCCACGGCCATGTAGCCCAGAAGTCGTCTGCGAGGAGAGTTGATGTCGATGAATCCACAAAAGATGTGGACGATAATAGACTCATGCAAGAATTCACAGATATGAGAGAAAGAGAACTTGCCGAGAGCATACTGTGGATACCAAGACTTGGGAGTGCCTGACGAAGAACCGTGGGGTTTCCAATGAGAGATGCATACGCTTCCAAACTACGTTCGATTCCAGCAATATGACTACTTTTGGAAGTTGGCTGTGAAGCCCACACGCTGCGTCTGACACTGAATTAGAATCTGCTGTCCCATTTGTCCACTTTGTGTTACCGCCAAAGCAGCATAGGGATTGCCTGACTCCAAATAACAACGGATAATCTGGTCACTCAGCAGTTTCGTATCGAGCTCCTTGGATGACGTGCGGGGAACGACCGACCGATGGCTTCGGAGTCGTTTGTCCTCCAGTTCCTCCGATCCACTCGAACTCTCGCTGTTGTTCTCATCCTCACATGATACAACAGAGGGATAGGCAACGATGGTGTTCCAGCTATGAATGGGAGCCGCATCAACTGACGCGAAAGTGACGGAATGGATCCAAAGTAGGGATGTGAGTGGTTTGTGAAGAGAAATAGACGCATTCAGAACGAGAGTAAGTGGAAGCTGTAAGCGATCCAGCAAACTATCGATTGGAGAGGGATATGTGATAGGAGCACTTTGATCCCCCAGCTGTCGTGATCGTTTCAGAGAGGAATTGGATGACTCGGGAAGTGACTTACTGGAGGATTCTAGGCAGGTGGAGGAAAATATGCCACGAGAATGAGCATAATCGGAGAATACCAACTGACGAAGAAGGGTGAGCGCCTGAAGCATTCCATACTGAACACTCGGATTCCCTCCCAAACAAACACGAACAAGGGAGCCCACTGAGGAGTCCTTTTGACAGGCAAGACCCTCATAGAGCAGAAGCGACAAGAGAAGCGTCCGGGAAGCTCGACCCTCTGCGGTGTTATCAGGGAAGCACTTCTCCAACACAGGCTCGATGATGGTGAAGGGTGAATCACTGACCAAACCCAAAAGGAACCGCAACGCAGAAAACAAGGAATCGATAGAAGATGCCTGAGGTGCAAGGTCGGAAACAGCATTGAAAACGGGAGTATCTCCTGTCAAGTCTTCTTGATGGAGACTGACGGAAGAGGGCTCACTGCTAGAACGGTCAATCTGTCGTCGAACACAGAGCGACCAGAGCAGTGGGTGTCTTTTCCACTGGGAAGCCTCGATCCTCTGGAATGCTGGATGGAGCATCATGGATCGAAAGTCATTCATGGACTCCTTCCAACCAGGACGGTTTACCTCCTTCAACAGAGACACAGCCACGAGATCGAGACACCGAAGAGTGAGATCACGTCGAGGATCCGTATCATCGTCAGACTCCATCGACACATCTTCGAGCGACATGGTTTTGAGAGCATCGGCTTCTCCCTCTCCCAGCAAACATAACTACGAATCACGACTCCGTTTCAACTGAACCGTTTGCATCATCTGATAGTGAAGCCGCTCCTCTTCCGGTTTCAGAGTGTCTGCGAGGAACTTCGTGTACCGAATTGCCTGAGAGAGGGTCTGTTGAAGCAATACACTATCCAAACAGCGGGCTGTCGACATAGTTGATTCAACCGGATCTTCTTCCTTTCCCCCTTCTTGAACGGGACGATCAATGGAATTGCTCCAGATGATTTCGCGAATGAGCGAATATGTCGCCTCCCATTGAGAAGGATACTCCTTACGTATGATGTGAAGAAGTGACGTGATTATGGCGGAATCACCTTCATTCTCTGGGGTGGAAGAAACACCAAGAAGCTCATTCCTGATCAGCGAAACCGTGGATTCTCGAGAAAACGCACACGCTCGAAGAATTCCAGTATATCCATCGACATCGAGATAATCCGATTCGTCTCTCCACAGTTGCCTTTCCAATTGCACTACAAATCGATCAATCGCCGTAACTCCCACACATCAATCTCGAACATTCCCATGCTTGCATACGGATAGAGTCCTTCTTGGTTTTCATGGCGAGCAATTGATGTCTTTTCAGAATATAATGAACCACAAAGCGATCCGAAAACCAGGAGGGCTATTGAGAATAAGGGAACAAAAGGTACGCAGCGATTCATCAACAACTCCAGGATTCGTATAAATGAGAGTGCGAGCTCGTCGTTCCAAATAGAAGCGTTGAAATGACTCATCGATTCGGTGAATTGCGAAGGAGTTACCTCCATTTCCATGGGTTGGAGATACTGAGCAATTGACCTGTCCGTTCGTGTACAATCGCCAAGAACAAAGAGGAGAGACAGGTACATTGAACAGAGACGATCCTTGTGCAACTGGTAAACGGTCTACGTGATTACTCTCTGGAAGATGGACCTGAAATGTTGGTTTCAAATCGGAGCGATAGGATTTGTCGTATGCCGCGAACACGTCACCCCCCTCGTCTTCCATTTCTCCAGGAAAGGATTGAAGAAGGACAAACGTTGGTAGAACGGTTGCAACGCGTCGAATATGAGGCAGATCCAAATCGCCCCGAAGATGCTTGAGAAGAGGATACAGAGTTTCCACCTCCTCTTCAGTAGATCCCTGAATGCTGCTGGAATCGATTGCCTGGGAAAGATACTGGAGGACGATGGAACGGGAGGATGCATCCTATGAACAACTGGAAGGCAGCTAGTCTACCTGATAGAGCACCTGCTTCAGAATTCCAGCAAGCACAAGTTTCTGCGACAGTGTATCTGGAAGAAGAACTCGGAGAGGATTTGTGAAGGAAACGGTTTCGAGCGAATACAGTTGGGTTTCTGCCAATGAGAAAGCGGCAATACGAGACTGGGACTCCGATAACGATCCCTGTGCTCCATTCAATAAGCATGCAAGAGAAACCGAAAAGAGACGAGGCAGAGAGGGAGCGAGATCGAGAGAGAGCTCGAAGATGGCTTGGAACTGAGATTCTCCCCACTTCTTCTTGATTAAACTGAACGTAAACGACTGGATCAGACTGGTGTCATCATAGAGGATATCCTTCAGAACAGAGATGGCTCGCTTCGCATAGGATTGACCTGCCTCTAAACCAACGTATTGTTCCAGAAAGAGAAGAATGCGCATCTTCACAGGCTTCGTGCATCCTCCATAGTTGGAGGCAAGGGAGAGGAGTCCTCGTCGAAGAAGTGGAAGGGACAATGGAGAACTCATAGTAAACGTATGATCCATATAGGTGGGTCGATTCTCTGAGAACGCTCCTTTCATCCGTTCACTCTGGAAACAGAGAGAGGAGAGAAAACACATAGACACTCCTAACGGATCGGGAGACTCCATAAGGCTCTGTAGCAGCGAAGAACCCTCTTGAGAATAGGAGGGATCGGAGGACTCGTACTCCAGGAGCGACTGGGCAAAGCGAAGAAGAGCAACGCTCATCACTGAACGGTAGGGCATTCTCTCACACCACGTCTTCGCTGAGCGAGTGATGTGCTTACACTCTTCAATCGTCACATGACCTTTCAGCATGACTCGCGACCGCACGGGGAGGATAAACGTCAAAACCAGGTCACTGTTTCGGATGGATGTGGCTAAGTCGTAACGAAATCCGTCATTGATCCCTGGAGTATCGAACAGGACAAGATGATGAGACGACAGAATTCGATTACTCAGTAATGCATAGACCTCGCGAAGAGAGGTAAGCTCAGGTGCAGTTCTTTCATTGAAGGAGAATAATAGAATCTGGAGGAAAGAACACCAGATGCGACCTCCATACGTCGCATTCAAGTCCACCTTTATCAGCAAAGAAGCCATTTCCCTTCCCATCAACTCGGAATTGCTTGGCAACTGAAGGAGGACCTGCCAGAGTTGTCCACAAAAGAGGATGCGTGAACAAAGGTCATTGGTGCAATCCATTTGTGCGAGCTGTGACTCTAACCGCTCGCATTCCCCTTGAATTAGCTGCTGAAGAGAGTGGGTAATAAGGGCAAGCGCCTCCTCTGACTGCTTGGAGCGATTGAACGTTCGGAGTGCTGCAAAGTGGCATGTCAAAAGGTTGCAGGGAATGTCCATCTGTTGCAACTCCGCTGCATACTCCTTTACAAAGTGAACAAGAGAGGCATCAAACGGCTGAATACCACATTCGCATCCACAGACTGAGTTCATGAACCGAACGAGAAGAAGGATCACACCGTCAGGGTGGATGTCCTCTTGAAAAGCGTGCTTCGAGTTCAGAGAGGTCATGGACGTGCTCGCAGAAGGAGGAAGAGTGAGTACTTCGTCACAGAAGAGTCGAACCATCGGAAGCCGATCTTCCTTCCCCATCCACTTTAGGAGGACGTCAACGACGGAATCGAAGGAGTCAGGAATAGTTGAATAGGGAAGGTTGAGGATGCAACACTTCAAGAGCGCCACGCGTTGTTGGAGTGAGAGTGTGGCATCCCAGAGCCGCTTCATTTCAGCTGGAGAAATTCTCAGGAGCTTTGACAGCAGCATGAATCGTGCCAGCGAGATTGGAGCGATCCAGGCGAAGGGTGCCTAAAACTGATAAGAAAGGAAGGAGAATACAGTGGAAGCGTGAACCAATAGTTGAAGAATCCGCTTCATACAAACAGAATCAATGGAAGGAGACAGAAATGCAGAGAGGAAATCCAACAGTGCAGTGAAGTGATCGGGGTTATCTCGTATTCCAACCGATTCCGACACTGAAAGCGTGCTCAGTATTACTCTAGAGTCGAATTGGATATCGCTCCACTGTTGAAGAGAGGTCACGAGTCGAAGAAGATGAAGGAAACTGCTCGAAATGGAGTTGTGAAGTGACAAGCTGTTTTGCGCTTTCTCCAGTGATGCGATTCTCTAAACGAGACAGAGAGAAGGAAACGTACATCAGTAACCTGTTTTTGAATCGTCTGAAGGAAGTCTTTCGTACATTCCTTCAATTCTTCATGCGTCGCTAAAATGCTAACTGCTTCCGCAATTCGATCCGTCTGAATGGAAGAGAAGGAGAGGTGGGACACTGGCGTAAAGGACTAGGAAGCAAACTCTGCAACCAATACTTCTTGGTCCGGGAGAAAGAGTTGAAGGAGGAGCGCAAAGAGGTCCTTGTACTGAGAAAGCAAGTACGTTTCCTGACTGTACACCTTCATGATGACGACAATACAGTCTGGAATGGACTCGTCGAGAACTCCGGAAGACACGAACTTTCGGAGACTCTCCACAACTCCCGGTATCTTCTCTCGAAGAACGGGAAAGCACTCCGTGGGGAATCGAAATGGCAAATGAATAGAGGACCCTACTCGTGAATATATGGCGTGATCAAGGAGATGGCTGCTAAACGTTGAGAGTACAGGATTCCTTCAGGAAGCGACATGACAGCAAAAAGTTGCTCCAACAACCACTTCACACGACAGCGCGGAATGGAAGACGCCGCATTCTTCCAGAACTGAAGGAGACATTGAATCGCGGTCGATACGAGGTTGGGTGACTGAAGAGACTGCTCTCTACGATCAGACGAATCATACGTATCTACATCAGTCCGCTACCAATGTACTGGATTAATTCTACCAAGGAGTTCTTCATCATCACAGGATAACACGTTCCATTCTATACGGAAAAACGAAACACCAGATAAGTACGGAGAGAAGGATATTTGCGATATCCAAGAGAGAACGCGTTGATTGATTCTGAACCTCCAAAGCCCATGAGACGTTGGAGACAACGATATCGAGAATCCGGTCTGCATATCGAGAAAGGACATCGGTATTCTCCGCTAGGAGTACAGTGAGATAGAACAAGATTTGGCTGCAAGACGTATCAACCGTTTTGGTTGCCCGTTCTCTTTCAAATTTGATAGCTTCGGAAAACCGATCGAGGAGATCACCAAAGAAGGCATTTTCAGGAAACAATAGCTCCAACTGGATCAGCTGTTTTTTTCGTTCTTGGTCATTCAGGATCCTGTATGTGAGTCACTCTCCATCTCTATACTCAAGCATAGCCTGCCCCATCTTCTTTCTTGTCGTCGTACGCGTCGTTCCAAGCTGTTCACAGCAGTGAATGAGAACATCGCGGCAATCCATGATTCGAAAGTGAAACAAACACAGTTCATAGAGTCACAACAACGCCATAAATGAACTTATTCCTCTTCAGGAGCCGCAGCCTTGCTCTTGTTGTTTCTTCTCGCAACACGACCAGGGCGACCACCTCCGTAGGGAGAGTTCTCAGCGAACTGGATGTGCTTCTCCGAGTCCACATGAACCATGAACGAGGGAGAGTTCACCAGCTGGCTTCCCACACGAATGTGTCTCTGACGGATCAGAACACGAGCGTGGTGCACAGACTTCGCCAGACCCAGCTTGAACACCTTCGTCTGCAATCTGCGGTCCATCAGCTTCGACGTGCTCAGCTCCAGCACGTAGTCCAACTTCTGCTCCTGCTCCGACACCAGTCCCAGACGAGCCATACGACGGATGATAGCAGCACCCTGGAAGATACGGCGAGGGTCCTTCTCGTTCAGCGTCAGCAGCTCACGAGCAGCCTACATCACCAACCACCCCACAAAACCCACCTTGCGGATCTTGGCAAGCACCAGCTGCACTCTCCAAATCTCACGCTTGCAGCGGAGACCGTACTCTCCGCAAATGCGGAGCTCCTGGTCCAGACGCTCACGCTCGTAAGGGCGACGAGGCGTGTTGAAGGTAAGACGATCTATTCACACAAATTAGTTCCCATTAAAAGAGAGCATGGGATGGAATGAAAGGACAAGTCCATAAACAAATAATCACGATTTCGCTCGTTCAATCACCTACAGTTTCTGTGATGGGCACAAGTAACCATTGTAGAGACTCTGATTATGATGAGACAAGAACACGGCGGAATATCAATTGTATGAAAAGCAGGTGATTTTGCATGAAACGAACGCGCCGTGCACTCTCTAAGGTGTAGAATACACAAAACTTTCCTTTGCTCATCAAGTAGCGATGAAGATAACTCTTTCTTCCAACCATGTTGAAATTCCTGAGGGAGGTAGGCGCAGCGTTGCTGAGTGTAACGTTCTAGTCCAGGTGTTCATCAAGAACAGACGCGTTGTGGTCAAGGGACCCCGTGGCATCCTGCGCCGCGACTTCAGCCACCAGTTTGTGGACATCAAGAAGGAGGGCAACAGAGTCGTCGTCGACCTGTGGTTCGGACTTCACAAGAACATTGCTGTGGTGCGCTCGATCTGCAGCCACATCAAGAACATGATGACCGGAGTCACCCACGGATACCGCTACAAGATGCGCTTCGTGTACGCTCACTTCCCCATCAACGTTGCCATCAACAAGGAGGGAAAGAAGGTGGAGGTTCGTAACTTCCTCGGTGAGAAGAGAGTGCGCCACATCCACATGCTGGAGGGAGTGACTGTTGCCAAGTCCGAGGCCCAGAAGGATGAGATCATTCTGGAGGGTAACGACATCGAGGCTGTGTCCACTTCGGGTAGGAGAGCAGAGGGTTGGTGAGAGATAGCTGCTCAGATCTACCAGTCTGTGCTGGTGAGAAACAAGGATATCCGTAAGTTCCTGGACGGTATCTACGTGTCTGAGAAGGAGCTGTGCGTCGCTGAGGAGAGCGAGTCCGATGACGAGTAAGCACTTCAATTCTTTAGAGCAACGAGAGTTTCCTTGTTTGTTATACAATTGTTGATGAGTTTGTCTGCTCCACTGGAAAGCTGTCCATTGCCTCCTCGTGTAGGAAGAATGCGAAAGATGGCATCTAGGTGAAAGGAACGGAGAAGTACCATTTCAAATTGGGAGTGTCTCTGATTCAAATCCAGTCGATTATTCTATCTTCTAGCTCTCTTGTAGGGAAAACTATGGTAGTGTGATTCTAGATGAGAGTTCATTTCTGGGGCTGTGATTCGAGCCAAGTTCTAAGCGATGCAAAAGACAGGTCGGATGGGAGAGAAGCGTTTTCTTCCTCCTTTCCCGTCCATTGTGAGGCAGTTGACTTTTTTCATTATTTGCTCGATGGTCATTACCTCTATTTTGAGGTGTGCGATCTGAGCCGATTGGAGCCGATTGGTTTCTGTATCGTGGATACCACAAAGGATGTGGATCTTCCCGGTGAAAATGGTATCAGTCCTCTATGCAAGTCGTCGCATGCCAATACAGTTTGGGAAGACGAGTGTTATGTGGACATGTATGACTACAAAGACGGCACGATGATAGGCCAGGTCCACATCTTTATGTCTCTTTTATCCGTTCTTTAATGGTTCATCTGCCATGTCACCATGTGTACTCTGTTGTATTTCTGCCTTCTCACATTATTGTCTAGTCGCGATGTGTTTGTTTGAATTTGCACATAATTGTGTTCTCATCACAGCGAAATAATATGAGCATTACTGAATTGATGGGAAATGTGCGTTGCACTAAAGTGCAATTAAGATATAGGTGAAAGTGGTCGCTTTTGATATCGATGGCACCCTGGCGGATGTGGATAATATTCTAAATCTCTCTGACGATTGCGTCTATAATTTAGTAAAATCATCGTTTCCACGTATTCAATTGACCTCCCCCAACCAGTTGTCGTGTATTGAATTTGCTATCGTGTAGAATTACCAACATGATCATGGAACGAACAATGGATCCACAGAATACACTTCCTGTTGGAGCCCAGAGGATGAAACTGTACGAAGAACTAGCATGTGATGCAGGGTATGTCCTTAGCGTCCGATTTTAACACAGATATCCCAAAGAGGTTGGATCCATTTTGTATCAGGCGTGGCAGGAACGACGCAATCAGTATGCCTTCTACCCGCACGCAGTGGAACTTCTTCAGTACCTTCACAACAACGGATACACAACCATTGTGATCACCGATGGAACGGCTGACTTTTCGTACCACCCGGAGATTTGCAGTTCGGTAGACCTGTTTATCAATCCACAAAGCCACAACTGTACAAAGACGGATGGTACATCCTACGAGTATGTAGGTCTGCATCCTCTTTCGTCATGTAGGTACTGCAGAGCATGAACGAAGTGCATCCTCGCGAGTTCTTGATGGTCGGCGATAACCCAATCAGCGACATAGCGAACGCAGCCAAGTATGGCTGGCGAACGATGCTGATCGCGCCGTACTGATTTGCTATAGCGTTCAGTATAGATACGATTACCGTGGAATTCATCCAGACTATCGCGTTGCCTGTGTCGGAGACTTTCTCTCACTGTTGAAAAAGGAATACGACTGTTTGTAAGAAACAAAGAACAACGGCGATAGCGAACGTCTGTACTTGGCAACTAGCGAATCTACGTCAGGGAAATCGGTGTCCACGATGCACTTCTCGATCACCTTCATTGGAATGACGGAACCAATTCGTTCGTTTATCAAAGGATATAGAGCGAGGGATTCTCTAAGGCGGCGGAAACACGTTCCTTGTCGTTTATCTGTCGGTTCAGATTCTCCTCCGTGTTGTGAGATCCCGGAGTGATGTAGACACGTGACTTGAGTCTCCGAGGCAGACAACGGTCTAGCTTCACACGAATACACAAACCGATAACGGCTGCTTGTCTGCATGTCAACTCTACATATGGAAATACGTGCAGTTTGGAATCGTTGGCGTAAAATAGACAGTCACCTTGTTGCGGTCGTTATCCACAGAGATGTTGGCCAACTATCAACAAAGCCAGTATACGCAGCGTACCTGAATCACATTCAGCTGCTCTAAGTTCATCGGATACTCGGGATCCTGAATTGTTCGCAGGTACCCTACATCATGAATCTCCTGAAAGAATGCATACCAAATACTTCAAGGGCATCGATCTGTTCATCAATGTGTTTAGTGGGATTGTGGAGAGCTGACTCCCGCTTAATCTACCCTCAAATTAACACGACAATGGTACGTTTGAAATGCTATAAACAACTGGCGTTTGGTTCTGGAATATCGACAGATCGTCCATGATGGAGAAGGATAGAATGAGTTAAGAATCCACAATATGCGTATCTATCCAACTACCAGCTCCATTCATGACCCCCAATGAACCTGTTTACTCATTCTTTTCGTAATTACTATTGTCCCTTTCACATATGGGACAGGAAATTTCGTTGTCACAGGACTTCAATCGTTATCGGAATGGTGTAATCCTTCCTTCGTGGTAGATGGTGATTGGAGTCGATTACGTAGGTTTATTGTGGACCACGATGTCACTGTTACGGAAACGCGAAGTGCCCTGTCGTTTTGTCGTGATCATGGACTTCAGAACCCTGTTTCCTTTCACCTTCCTGGGTATATCCCTATTCTGGATTATGACCTGTAGCATTCCCCCAAATGAATGTCAAATGAAGATGTATCTTCTCATCTATCATCGGCTTGGCGTGGTTTGTCCAGAGTTGATTCGCGTCAATCTCTATTGACTATCCTTATATCTAGGCAAGTATCCAAGTTGATGAAGATGAAACCATTTCGTTCCGTGATTACGATAAAGAAGGTATAGACGTTGGTAAAGTACTTGTACCCAGTTCCTTTTTACCGTAGTTTTTGTATACTATCATTGTTAAATCGATTCCAGAAACACTCTCCGTTGCAACGGCCAAAATTGTGTGACTGTGTAATCACTCTCATTCCAAGGAATTGCATGACCAGGCGTGCAATCTCGTGTCCTACCTCTACGGCAATCAAATCTCGGCGTCCGTCCTGCTGGAAATCGTTGGATCCATCCTTTCTGCGTTTGCAGTTTTTACAGAGTAGGAGAAATGGATTTGGTGTTCACGTCAGCGTGTCTCCGTCGGAGCCCGGTCTCCTCTCCTTCATTCGTCTTTACTGTTACATTTACGAACTGTACTACGAAATGAATCGTGCTCTCCCTTCTTCCATTTCACTTAGTTGCCACAGACGAATCCGCCAACGTCACCCTCTCCGAAATCATCATTCATTATCGTCTCATTTCTTCTCCTTTTCTACCCAGATCAACCCCTAATGGAATGGACTCCCGTTCTTCTCTCCTCTCAATGCGACGTTCAGGATCAGCTCACACAGTGGCTCCTCATCTGCCTCAACATATCCCTCTTCTTTCTCTGGAGCAATCCTTCATTGGACGCGGTGAATCACATCGTCGAAGGAAACCAGCTGTGTCTGAATCTGAAGGATGTGCTCCTATTCGCCGTCGACTACACAACACTGGGACTCTCCACAGAGGAAGAGCATTTCCAGTCGGTTTCATATCCTGGGTGTCAGAGAATCAGAATCCTTCATTCTACATCGTATACGGAGAAGGATCGCCACTATGAGCAGCATCAGGTAGGAGTCCGTGTGTTGTTGGATGTAGTGTTTCAGGGAGAAGGTGATGGCGCTGACGAAACAAGTCAGCATCTTTGAAACAAACGTGGTGGCAAAACGCGTCGTGTTCGCATTCATGCAATGACATGTAGGCAAGGAACGTGCTGATTGAATGGCTTACTGTCCACATACGCGTCACAGATGTAGGGGAAGTCGCTTCATCGAATGCGTAGAAAGCAATGACGGATGCATGTTCTCCCGCTACGGACAAACAGAAAGAAGACCGACTTGAACGATATACCATGATTTCCCGTTCGGATGAGGCGATTCCTTCCAATTGCACCTACGTGGCAAAATGGCAAAAGAAAGCGTGAGCTCCTGTTTCCTTAACAAATACATTCAACTATTGTTCTAGGGGATAAAGACCTTCATCGACTTGAATGGCATCGGCGAGTTCCTGTAGGAGATTTCCGTTTTCGCTCTTTATCCGCGAATTCTCAATCTGGAGCTTGGATATGAGAGCCTATTCATCAAGCGATATACAGACTCGGACGTTGCGTTGCACAATCTCCTCGTGTAGCGTGTGGATTTGTGATTGAAGATCGTCTCGTTCCTGAATGATAGCCTACTCTATACAATGCCACTCTATACAAACATCAAAAGATGCACTGTCGTTAGAAAGGATATGGAGGGCACTCTTCAGCTGCTCAATTTCAGTCTACTTGTAACGCATCATCGAACTCACCGACAATCAGCTCGTCACGTTCTTGGAGTAATTTCTGTGGTGTTTTATCGCCATTCTAGTAGTGAAATTCAAGAGAAATAACGAACCACGAGTACCGTGGATATATCTTCAGGAGTTGTCTCTTCTACTTGATTACAAGCACTCCACCATTCCAAACGATCTTGTAGCACTGTGTACTATTCATCATACGAAACACCAAAAACATACAACTCTCTGCGCATCATGATGAAGCTGAATCAACTTTCTATCAATTACACTTTCATTTCAGCTGCAATACTCATCGGTCATTCGAGAGAGCATATTCAAGCGCCTCGAACTTTCATGGATCGCATCCATCACCTCGGAGAGGTGCTCCAACATTTCCAGTCGCTCCGATGAACTCATTCTGGAGAGAAAAAAGAAAGCACACAGTGGGACTTGAACCCACAATCTCTTGCTCCGTAGGCAAGCGCCTTATCCAATTAGGCTATGCGTGCTTGTTTATCTTCCTTCCAGTTTCTACTTCAGTAATGGGATTCCTCCATTCGCATCTCAACCAACCCACAAATCAAAACATGCTCTTTTCACGAACAAACACTCCAAATCTCAACCTCTAAGTCGTCCACATCCTCCTCCACAGGAGCATCCTTGCCATCCCAAGGAGCAACGTCCACGAACGGAGGAAGCTCCGGAAGCTGTCGGGTACGCGCCGAACCGAGCTGCAGTCCCTGGATGAACACGTTCAGATTGTGTTCCGTGTAGCTTCCCGTGTGAACGGCATAGCGTCCCTTGTTTCCACTAATCTACCCGTCACTCTCCAGCTCTGCTCCTACAGCAATCACCGCGGGATAACCGAAGCCCAGATTCAGCTTCTGCTCCATATCGTACTGCGTTCCACCCACGAGCCATCCGAACTTGAAGAGTCCGGGAACCTGCTTGTCCGCCACCGCCTTCATCGTAGCGATCATCTCCTCACGCTGCGTCTTTCCAGCGTCGCGAATATCGGGAACGATCAGCAGCATGCACGTAGACTCCTTGCAGGCAGCATCGAACTGCTCCTGGTTCGTAATCTCCTTCACCTCCACGGGCTCGGGGGCCTTGGGCTTTTGCTTGGGTTCCTGTTTCGCCTCCTGCTTCGCCTCCTCCTTGCTAAATCTGTTACCATTGTAGTTACTCTCGGCAGATCCGGAGAGACGCGCTCGCACCAACTCCTTCGCGCTCTACAGTTCACATACGACCAACACTCCGAACGGCAAAGGCAGTCTTGCAGAAGGACTTTGCGTCACGTGCATTTTGGTAATCCTTCGGGCTCTTGTAGATGGGACTGAACACCTTGATGGTGGGGAAGCCTACAGTTACAAGATCCAACCGATCCCACCCTGGATTCCATACTGCGAAGCAAGCGACTGCTCCACCGTGGCATCAACCGCTCCAAAGTGAACGATGCCTCCCATCGCACCGGCCGCCTTAATCCACTCGTCCTTCATCGCCTTGCAGTGGCCACACCAACTACAATGAAAGACTCCATGAAAAACGTACGGGGCGAAAAACTCAACCATCCACACCTCGTTACTCTTCAACACGATTTGCTCGAAATTCTTCTGGTTCAAGATGGTTACGGGACCATTCTCCGTATAGAAGGCGAAGGAGGAGCTACTATCTAAGCACCGCTTCCAAACGCTCTACCAAATCAGTAGCAAGCTCAATATCGCAAAAGATCTCATAGTTGTATTCAGAAATAATGAAAGATGTCAAAGAAATCGAATGTTCTTTAGAAGCGCCTCAAAACAAACACTCATGCAGCAACTAAGAAACCCACGGACGACTCGGAGGCTCTACAAAGTGGGTAGGAATCCGAGACCCCCGTCCTCGCGGTACCAAGTACATGTCCCATGCTCTTCTAACCAATGACTTGTCTCAAAAGATACTACCGGACGGCAATCAGCTTGTTGATATCCATCTCTGCACCGTAGTAGTAGTCATGATCACTCTCCTCCTTCTCTTCACTTACAAACGTCCTACACGTAAAAGAGTGGAAATGGTTGTACCATTCCATCTCCTTCTTTGACACCTTTACTTCCTTGTAGTTCGCAACATCCTCCTTACAGCACTTCAACAATCCATCTTCGATAGGATCCTTGACATCACAATCTGTGTAGCCTTGCTTCCGTAGTTTGCCAACTCGGATCTGCCGTAGCGAGTCCACCGCAAGAAGCAACTTCTGCAGTTCGTTTCTTTGTTGTAATAACTCTTGGACGCGGAGCTGTCGTTCGAATATTGCATTTCTACGGTTCTCCTCCTCCACCTCTCGCTCGATCTGTTCCTCCCGTTTTTGTCTCCACTGATCCAGTTGTCTACACATTCACATGAGTAACAAGGTATACTGATTCCGTTGCAGCAGCATACTCCGAAAGAAGGATCCCTTTACACGCTCCAGTCGTCGCTTCTTCAACTTCCAGCGCTTCTTCCTCTCCACTCTCAGCAGCTTGTTCAGTATATCAGTTCGCTTCGATGGAGTATTCACAAACACTATAGCCTTTTCAGTTTCTTTTTGAATCGCTTCACAGAGAGCGACTTTCTGTGCCGCTGCTTCATCCGATAGGTTATCCAGTTCATTCAGCGAATCACCACACTGCTGCACCAACTCTCTGCATAGCGTCAGCGCCCTTTGTAGTTGTTGCTTTATCTCCGTAGCCGAGAGTTTCCTCTCAACTGCGTTTCGCGGAACATTCATTTATGATGCGCAGGTACTTGGATAGAATGAAAACACCTTATCCGCAAATGGAATCATGATTCAATCTTTACACCAATCATATCCCATTCTTCCTTATCATTTTTTTCTCCTCTCTTACGTGTCATTTCTTGGAAGAATACTCGTTTCGCTTACCGAGTCTCGTATTCGATGGGAGGTAGATAAAACTACCTGTAAGGGAGAAAAGCAGACGTTACAGCTCCTCTCCGTCTTACTTTTATGTCAAGCAAGGTTCGAATCGCTCTCAAGGCATTTGCAGTAGCGCGATATCTTCTCTCGAAGCAGAGGTGGAAAGTGAGTTTGAGCATGACTCTTCCCATGTAGGTCATTGAGAAGAGCGTATCCCAGTTCCTCCACGGGCAGAAAACTGCCACAGATCTAGCAAAGGAAGTGATCCCTTTCTACAAGCAGCCGTTGGGTTCGTTTTTGGATGGTTTATAACCCATAGAGATACGAAAGCAGTATGAATCAGCGAAGAAAAAAGTGTATTGGTATCTAGCGTCATTAGTTGCAATTGGAGGATTTTCAGTCGTGTACTATGAAAATCGAAATGCAGTTCCTATAACACACAGAAAGCATTTTGCTGTATTTCTATTGTGTTGTGTTAAGTGTAGGTTATCCCGCGCGACTTTGAACTCAAGTATCAGGACGCCATGGTCTCCAGCCTACACAGCAAATTCATGGTCACGGAAAACGGTCACACACGGAGTTTGATCCTTCCGAAAACGGATAAGCGTGTTCAGTTCGTCCGGTCTCTCGTCACAAAGCTCGGAAATGCTTGTGCCTACTTTTCTCCGGAGTGCACCACCTACATGAATAACATGGAGGTGATCGTTGTGGACGATGACGAAGTGAATGCGTACACAACGATGGGATCCGTCGTTGTTGTGTACACAGGTCTGTTGAACTACTTTGAGAAGATGAAGGAGGAGGGCAAGATTAAGGATTATGAAGAAGTGAGGATAGAATTTGCCTTTTATTATAGTGTATTGCAGGCGTTCTTGCGCATGAACTCTCGCACTCCTTGTCACGGTAGGTGCGTTGTGCATCCTGTCATCTAGTCACCCTGTGGAATCGATGTTGCGATGGACCAGTTTCGCCTACTACATTTACATTACGCTGGTTCCAGACCTCGTTATCATGCCGGTGATCAAGGGCATTTTCGACAAGAAAGTGAATCGCGAGCAGGAGCTGGAGGCGGATTATCAAGCGCTCTATCTGTTGAAGCGATGCGGCTACGATCCCTCGAGCATGATCACAACACTGTCGCTGCTCCCAGATGATCCGGCAGACGATATTGAGTTGGTCACGAAGACGAAGGAGATTGTTCAGGATCATCCAAGAATTGAAAACCGAGTGCTCCAACTGCAGAACAGGATGTTTTCATTTGAGAAGGATTTCAAACTCCACTACGAAGTCGATGCCACGAAGAAGGCGAGTCCCCCTAAGAGTTTTCTTGATTACCTCTTATCCTTTACCAACAGTCTTTGGTAGTTTGTATATTATTGTTCCATAACTGCATTTCATAGGATCTGTTTGTTGTACCCACTTCTCACCCATGGAACAGTATGAAACGCTCTCCGTTCCTTTCTTGTACCCATCTTTCCAAAGAGTCATCCCTAGGAATCGCATCCATGAAGTGAAGATGAAATCGTGTACTGTTCACATCAAAGCAGGAACCACGCTGCAGATCCCTGTGATCATCACAGAAGAGAGTACTGTGCTGAATTGGTTCTACGTCCCAAAAAGCTATGATATCGATTACCGGATCACGAAAACGAACAGTGATGGCGAAAAGGACGTGATTGTTCCGACCGTTCAAAGCAAGGCTGATGTCTCGCATCAGGGAAAGGTCCTTCTCGTGGAAACGGGAACCTACTTCCTCGAGTGGGACAATTCAACGTCCTGGCTTCGAGAGAAATGTGTCACCTACCACTTCAGCCTCAAGTTCCCCGATTTGACACAGGAAAAGAAGATTCAGTGTTCCAAGTAGGTCTGGACGCAATCCATCAGGTTTAGAACTGTATTACGCGATCTCAGCAGAATGCAGTTCCAAATAGGAGAGTACAACCAATATCTGGAGGAAAAGACAAACGAACTATCTGAGATTCACGCACTGTTAGATCAGAATGCTACTAAACGAAAGCAAACAGAGGTACCATTTGTTTTCTGTGACCATTGCAGAGTGAACTGGAATCACTCAACAGCAAAAAGGAGAGTTGTGACAAGCAGATCGAAGTGTGTAAGCAGCGAATTGAAAATGAACGAAAACATGTTCAGGGTATATTTGCTCCATACTCTTCATCGTAGATGTCCAGTCCATGCTTCCGTTCCTGATTGAGGATGATCGCATCATGTCCATGCTCAACTCAGCAGACATTCTGACTCTGTACGTTGTTCCTCTGTCATGTCACGTAGTGCCAAAGTGAACTCCTATCTTCATGACCTTGCTCATCAAGACTCCATATGGAGACGTCTATTCCGAATCGACTCCCGTAAGCGGCTCGCTGTCGCTCTCCAGAATAACTGGCTACTACAGAAATGGCGTCTGTATAATCCCAATGTTCCTGTTCCCAAGTGGTTTGTTTGTTCGTCGCAGCACGCCAGATAACCATTTCAAACAAACAGAACACAGCTAGCAAATAGTATTACAGGAAAAGGCAGCTACAAGGAACGCAACGATGGAAACAACTCGTTCATCTCCTCTGGAAACTGCTCTCTAACTTGCTCCGTCATGTAATCCAAATAGCACTCCACGTAAAAAGAGAAGGAGGAAAGAAGAGAGTCCAAAAAGGGTGACGTCGCCACAATCCGACGAACTTCCATCATCCACTCTTCCTCGTTTCCTCGGGGCAGTTTCCTCCGAACCATCCACATCAGTAGTGAATCCTCACACACCGCAAAGGATCCGTGCTCCAATACCGCTTCCTTCGCGTACAGCAGATCATCGCTTGGCTGCCTACCCGTCAACACCCAACTCAATCCCTACAGCACCGGACCCACGATCAAATCAATCACATGCAGCAGCGGAAGCAACAGCGACGCGCACACGCCAAACAAGTTGCAAAACTCAAACTCACGCCATGGTGGCGTTTGCTCCCGACTCCGTTCGCGACGCTCCATCGACTGCTCTCGTTCTCGCATCCGCTCCGTACGACACACCTTCAACTCCTCCGCTCCAGCCCTCACCGCCTCCAGCTGCTTCCGTGTCTCTTCCTTCGCACGCTCCTCCACCCGTCTCTTCCTCGCCTCTTCCCACTGCTCCGCACGCGTCCTATCCTCCACCGTTGGCTCAAACACCTTTTCCTCCAAGTCCATGCCGGACGAGCCGAGCTCTTCTTCCGGATCCGGAGTCGTGAAGGGCTCCGAAGGGTTGGAAAGAGTCGCGTGAAGCGACTTCTCGTGACCCCTCTTCAACATCTTCTCGTAGCCCATTGTCTCCAGCATCGTCTCGATCGGCATCTCCGTCACGCGCGGCTCCAGTGCCTGTGCGGCCTCCAACTCCTTCTTCCGCTCCTCCTCCGCACGCTTCGCCGCCTCTTCTCGCTGATGCTTCTCCTCCTCTCGCTTCTTCGCTTCTGCTTCCTTCTGCTTCCTTGCCTCTTCCTCTTCTTGTCTCCTCCTTGCCGCCTCCTCTTCTCGCTTCTTCACCGCCTCTTCCTCTCTCCTCTTCGCCTCCTCCTCCTCCTGTTTCCGCGTCATTGCCTCGCGCTTCGCCGCCTCTCGCTTCGCCGCCTCTCGCTCGTCCCAAATCAGCTCCTCTTCCTCGCCGTCACCACGCTCCATTTCCTCTCCACGCTCCATTTCCTCGCGACCGCTCTTCTCGCACTTCTCTCGCATCAACGCGTTGAAGACGCTCATCGGGTCCTCATCGTCCTCCGACGTCTCCGGACTGCTCGTCGTCGCTCCGGAGAAATCGAGGTCCTCCAGCGACACGCGGCTCCGCGGCAACGGCACCTCGCCGCAGTCCACCATCTTGATCAGGTCCTTCATCGTCTCACTTTCCTCCGATCGCTCCGACTCCAAGTCCTTGTGCGCCTTGCGGTTGCGACGTCGCGGAAGCTTCACCGTGATGTGAACCACCTTGTCATTGGGGTGGAACAAATCGTCCTGACTCACGTCGTGGCTCACGCTCAGCAGACGCGAGTTGGATGTGTGCGGCAGCGGCTGACAAAACTGCACGACTCCGCTGCGAGAAGGCTTCACGGGGGAAGGCAAAGCACACTCGCTGGTGGGAGCGTCCAGTTCCGTCGTCGGCATGAGGGGAGTGATCGAGGGAGGACGAGGCGTCGGCTCCGTTGAGGTGCTTGAGAGTGCTGGAGAAGAGCGGTGGCTCAACGACTGGAAGATGGAGGAGTTGCGGTGATGCAGGTAACGCTTCGGAAGCGTCAGCACGATGTTCATCGTTCTGTCCTGAACAGATCGATGGGGAGAA
Organism: Blastocystis sp. NMH; assembly: GCA_039096215.1. NCBI lineage: Eukaryota > Bigyra > Opalinata > Blastocystidae > Blastocystis > Blastocystis sp. NMH. The sequence goes on along the minus strand of JBBPEA010000013.1, from coordinate 323,595 downwards.
TAGGGAGAACGGGGAGAGGAGGGAATCAGCGGGATGTCGCTCGTACTATCCATGCGAGAGTTCCACGTGTTGCGAAGCTCCTTGTGGCGATCTTGAATCCACGAAACCTGGAGATTCGGTCGGGGACGTCGCATATGCGGAATGACCTTCCCCGTAGTTGCATCGTGGAGAATCGACATGCTGTTCCTACGCTGATGTCCGTGAACGGGAGAACCCGGACGCCGCATCCTCCTTTCACCAACTCCTTGAACAATAGGACTCCCAGTCTCTCCATGACGCGTCACAATCGGTTTCAACTGCAAAGGATCGTGAATCGTGAGAGGCGGAATAGAAATGGTAAGCTCCTTCCTTCCAACATTTCCGTTTGGTTCATTCACATCCTCTTGCGATACAGAATGGTTCGCCCGCTCCTTCTCGCTCCCTAATCCAGATGGATTCCTTGTCTTCCTTGTTCCATCCTCGCCGGGTGAGGCTGACTGATCCGGTATCTACTGATCATCTACACAGTTCTCTCCTACAGGTGTTACCGAGTCAATTGCCTTTCCCTTCTCATGAACACAATTGACATCATGAAGCTGATTCATTTCGATTCACACGACACACAGCTTCCCTATCACCAGATAGAATTGTCTCTGGGAGTCAGACGGCGAACGCGGTTTTCTCGCATTCCGCGCAGGTATCCCATTTGACCGATACACATGAAGAAGTAATGAAACGAGGAGCCTCCGGGTACTGCCTTTATGAAGGACTGAACGCCGTATTAGGTGCGTCTTCCTGAGAGGATCTGATTGACAGGTGTCATCGCGTTGTGCGTTCTATCTCCGAACTCACTTTTCTATCTCTTCCCATTTCGATTATGTATACTGTGGGATGGACTTCGTTTAATTCATGACTAGAGCTATCTCTATTCGTCTCTCTTTGTGTCTTCTCATATTCTGTGTCGTGTTTTTTCTCAGTATGCTCCTCTCCTTTTGGTCCAAGTCCAGAAACGAACCTTCCCTCCATTTCTCCTCTCCTTGTTCAGAACAAATATGGACACTAAATTAATCCTTCTTCGCCTTCTTCGAAGCATACTCCTTTGCTCGAGCCGCCTTCTTCTCTCGCTCCGTCTGGAACCACGTTCTCTTGCGACGCGAATGAATCTCCTTGTCGTGCTTCAGCAGATTGTCTGCACGCGTCAGTTCCATATTCGCCAGCTCCATCTCCTTTTCCGTCCGCTAGAAATCACACTTCCCAATCGACCCAACCTCTTCCTGGAAGATCTCATCGATGTCACCTTTCAGCTCCTCCAGCTTCGCTTGGAACTTCTCGATCGACTACATTTCATCCATACACTACGCTCTACGCTCTTGCTGATCACGCGCGTCTTGATCTGCTGGTTCGCAGCCACAGCCCGTCGCACCAGATCCTTCATCATCATGCGGCGTTCCTCCTCCACGAAGGTCACCGCACGACCCGCATGTCCCGCACGCGCCGTACGACCCACACGATGGATGTACGTGGCCTCGTCCTTCGGCATGTGCAGATTGATGACTGTCTTCACTCCCTACGGGAAACACGTTCCCCCATGCCGACTTTGATATCCAAACCACGTGCAGCCACATCGGTCGCCAGCATGATGTCCACCTCCTTCTTCGCAAAACGATCGAGCGCCTGCAGACGCTGCGACTGCGTCAGGTTTCCATGCAACTCGGAAGAACGCAGTCCCATCAAGCCCAGAATGATATGGAGACGATGCGCCTCCGCCTTCTTCTCGCAGAACACAATCGTCTCCGTCGGGAAATGGCGCGTCAGCAGCGACAGCAGCATGGGTTCGCGCTGGTCCTCCTGGCGCACACGCACGAACTCCTATCTCTCACGAAGGAAAGCCGCTCCTGCCTGAATCAGCTTGTCCACCACCTGGTTCACCGGGTCCACGAAGACCTTCGCCGGTCTGTGGAGCGACAGCGAGATGAGATCCGACACCGAATCTGTCATCGTGGCGGAGAAGAGAAGAGTCTGACGCTTCACGGGACAGAGCTTTAGCAATTCGTGGAGCTACCGGTCACGTGCGGAGCGAAAACAAACCTCCTCGGTGAAGCCCAGGTCCAGGAGACGATCGGCTTCGTCCAGAATCACCACCTCCACGTCGTCCAAATCTACCGACAGCGTGTTGTGCACGTGATCGATCATACGGCCCGGAGTGCAAATCACGATGTCGGGACGACGCTTCAGATCCACCGCCTGGCTCTGCAGAGGCAGACCGCCCACGATGAGTGCGCACGTGATCTGCGTGTACTGAATGTGAGGAAGAGATGCTTGCCCACCTTCGCTAACTTCAGTGCAATCGAGTACACCTGGGACGCCAGCTCACGCGTCGGCGTGACAATCACCACGCGAATCAGATTGTTTGATGTGTTTTTGTAACTAGGTCAGAGAAGGACGTTACGACTACAGAAGACGCTCCATGATTGGAAGCAAGTAGGCGGCGGTCTTTCCGCTTCCCGTTTTGGCTGCCGCACAAATGTCCTTGCCCGCAAGAGCAAGGGGGATACAACGCGCCTGAATCGGAGTCGGCGTTATAAAACCCATCTCGTTCACAGCGCGGAGCAGGGGGCGAGAAAGACGTAACTGGTTGAAGTTGTGTGCGAGGGGTTCGTCCGTTTTCGTTTCATCCGAAAAGAACTTCTCCTTGGACGGAACCTTCTTCTCCTCTCCCTCCAGCGTATTCTTCACGCTCCGAATCACATCCTCCTCCTCGGTGATATCTTCCTCTTCGTCCGACGACTCCTCCTTCTCGTTGTTCGTTTCCTTCATAAACAGCTCCGGCTCCAAGTATACCTGCTCGCGTTTCACAATATCGGCTCGTTTGCGTCGAATTCGCTCCTCCAACTTGTTCAGACGCGAGTTGCGCTGACTACGAGGCACCTTTCCTATCCATCACACACCACACCCTCTCCAACCACTCGTTTCGTTTCCACCAGTCATTTCTTCCGCAGAACCTGTGTCTTCGTCTCCATCAAACTCAAAACTCTTCGTGAAACCCGCATTGCCATTCATCTCCTCCTATACAATTATTCCGTCCATGCACACGAACTTCGTTCTCCTCCTCGGATGATTCCTCCTTCTTGAACACCATATTGTCCTCCTACATCACTCACTCCAACACAATCACATCCTACTTCGCCCTCATCGGGAATTGTCCTTATCAAATCGTCAGCCATGGCAAATCACAGACAAATCACTGAAAAAAGGAAGCGACCCAATTGTTAACAAAAAAGCCCCGTTTCTCGCACTCAATAATCCAACTAGAATGAGTCAGAGTGCGCTCTCGATCTGTGTACGGCTCTCTAGAAAGGCGTACTACCCGGGAGGTGTTGTGGGTGGGATCATTACACTGGAGCCGATCCGCGCATCGGACGAAGGCGAATACCTGTCCTTTATATCCGTACAGGTATGCGTTTTGCTGCTTTCGTGACTGATCCAGCTTCATGGTCACATCGGAGTGGTTCCAAACATGGCCGTCCTCCCTCCAGAGTTCCGGGCCGATCGAAAAATCCGAAGCGAGATTTCCTATGGAAACATCACCAAGTTCATCAACGACAACACCGATTGCTTCTACCAGACGAACCCGGTGATCATCGATGGAGATATCGCCATCAAATCGATAAAAGCCTGTTGGTGCATCTGTTTCCCCTGATGTGCAGACTTCTTCCAGGTGACTCTTCCTGAGAGTATTCCTCCGTCAATGAAAACCAGCTGCGTTCGCTATTTGTGGGATGTGAAGGTAGATCTTGAGTGTAGTCACTTGCTCTCCTTCTGCTTCTCTGACCAGAAGAATAAATCTCATTTCCTCTCGATTCCAGTCACCGTCTTGACATATCCCCTGTTATATTGTATGGGATCCCTTCATTCCACTCCTTCTTCCTACAAGGGAGACTCCGAATACATCTTCTCCGTCTCTCCACTTCCCTTAGAAACACCGTCCTACACAAAAGACATCTCGGAAGTACTCCTCACGTACATTCTGAATATGCAGGAGTATCAATCCAACTCATCGGTGATCGTGTCTGAAGAAATCCCCGAAACCGTGAACGAACCAGCGGACGAGAGGAATCTGCTGGAGTTTAAGAGTCTCTCGTCGTTGGACGTGGAGAAGAGTACGCAGTGCATGTCTTGGGCGCAGAGTCATATCTTCACGTCTTATGCTGAGTACGTTCTCTACGATCCAAACGATCCCTCCCAGTTTCAAGATGGTGCTCCGCTTATTCCGCCAAAGTGAGACAGAACCAAGTGAGTGATATACAGACCGCAGTGCGGCATCTTTTCCATTACGCACAACAGCAAAGTAATATGCAATATGCAACTACAAACAACGCCTCTTCTTCTCGGAGATACCATCCAGCTAGCAGCGAGTTTTGCAGATACAGAGATCCCTTGCGAGCAAGTAGGTATGTCCTAATTCTGTCATGTAGATGATCATCTCGCTCCATTATGAAGAGTACTCGCCTTATCTGAAGGGACGGATCGTAAGGAGCGATGTTGTGAATTCGATCACGGTGAACACGCGCTCGATCAGAACATTCCCCTTCTCCTTTAGTGTTCCTCCCATGTATCCACCGACGATCAAAACGCCTCAAGGTAAGTGGATCGTTTCGACTGAGACCCAGTCACGGTGTCGTGGAAACTATGCTTTTCTTTCTTCTTTAACCCCAAATGGGAGACACGTGTCGTTCCCGAGGAGGCGTCATGCTACATGTTCGAGCCAGAAGAGTACCTAGGACAGAATCTTACAAAGATCGACTGGAATTACGATCTCCCAGTTGTGAGTTGCGTGAACGAGCATCTCGGAGAAAAGCTAGGCGTGCAGGACCGATTTGAGGGGAGGGAAGAAGTCACCTTTGTTTGCTCTGTTTACTACAAACAACAGAAACCACCACAATCTTTGTAGCCCAGAAGAACAGCCCGAAGGCTGCGTGCCCTTTATCGGTTCGCCTTAGCCACACGCTCAATCTCGTCCTTCTTCTTGATGGCATAGCTGTTCGACGAGCCCTTCGACGCGTTGATCAGCTCATCAGCCAGACACTCCGCCATCGACTTGATGTTACGGAACGCAGCCTCACGAGCTCCCGTCGTCAGCAGAGTCAGAGCGAAGCTCACACGGCGGAACGGAGACACATCCACAGCCTGGCGACGCACCACTCCAGACGTTCCAATACGGGTTGAATCTTCACGAGGACCCGCATTCGACACAGCCTCCACCAGAACCTGAATCGGGTTCTTGTCCGTCATCAGGTTGATGATGTCGAACGCCTGCTCCACAATCTTCATCGCGTTCATCTTCTTGCCCGTGTTACGGCCGTGGAACATCAGGCAATTCGCCAGACGCTCAACCAGAGGGCACTACCAACTCAACAACCACACTCACCACAAACCTGTCCCTTGCGGAATCTCTTCAGCTGGTATCTTCCAGCAGTGTGAGGAAGATACGTAGCGTTCTTGGGAGCAACAGCAAGGTGATCCTACACACCTCAGCAACGTACTTCAAAATTATACCTTCAGAGCAACCTCAGCGACCTCCACATCGTCGAAAGTCCTACACCACCATTACTACAGTCCATCATCAAGGAGAAACGCCAAACGACCCATCGGTCTCGTTACACTACCTACCACTTTCCGAAAAGCTTAATATCAGCAGCAGCCATATTCTCTCAAAGGTGGTTCCTGATTAATCGTGTTGGTGCGAATTCGAGACCCCCTGGGTCCGAAAAATATGCAGTCTCGTCTATGCATCCTTCATTTGCCCCACCCTTCATTTGAAATGGCATTTCTAACAAACAGACGACTCCGAATCAACCTCCTCCATCACCACGTCACTCTCGTCCTCCATCGTCTCGTCCTCCCAGTGAAGACCGTACGCATTGTTCTTCAAGAATGCACCCACCTCTTCCTGACTCATCAGGTTCTCGCTCGACGACAGAACGTCCAGGAAACGACGAACCGCATCCTCGCGCTGGTTCTTCGTGCGAAGGAACTTGAGACGCTGGCTCGTCAGGTGAAGATTCTTCAGATCCTCCTTGTTGCACTTGGACTTCAGCTCCTTGAACAGATCGTCCAGCTGGTAGTAGCGGAAATAGATGTTCCACTTCGCTCGTTCCTCACCCTTTGAAGTCACTTCCGCGCGATACATGGTGACCTGCTTCTTCACCTCCTTATCGCCCTTCACCTCCATACGCTTGTGACCTCGCATCGACACACTTCCCACTTCCAAATTCTCCAGCACTGGAGGAGGACGCTTCGTCGGGTCTTCCTCCTCGGACGTTTCCTCCTCCTGACTTGCTTCTGCGTGGATCTCCTTGATCATCTTACGCACCATGTCAGCAATCTGGTCATTCGTCATCGACAGACGGTTCGTGATGAACTGCTCCACCAACTCCGCAAGCTCTGTCGACTCCAACAGAAGGTCGCACTCCTTCAGATGAAGCTCTCCGTCCACGTTCGACGCAATTGAGTTCACCACATTGCCCACGTTCTTCAGCAGCTCGTTCTTGTCCTTCGAGTCACGAGGAATCAGCTTCATCTCCTGGCCCTTGCGAATCACCTCCACGTTGCTGAAGGGAGCCACGCCCAGTAGCTTTCCGTGTCCAGACAGCAGCACCACCTTGAAGGTCGTCAGTAGCAGAATCTGCATTCCATTGTTCACTGTGCAGTGAACGACATAGCGCTCCGTGGGAAGCACGCGGATGCCCGACTCGCTGTTCGCCTTCTGCAGCAACACACCTCCGTCTGACAGGTGACGGTTGTAAGGCTCCAGCACATCATCCAGAGGAATGTAGCGAGGACTACGGAGCGGTTCCACCACCTTCTCCTTGTGCGCCACGTCCTTCACGTTGTCCACCACGTGCGTGACCGTATCGATGGCTCCCGTCACCACCTTCGCACCAGCACCCACGATACCCTTTCCAAGTCCCTTCAGACCACCAATCAGACCTTCCTCCTTCAGACCCGATCCCGTTTCCGTGAAGACTCCCGTCACTCCACTCCACACACCATGGACAAGATTCGACTTGCCTGCCGCACGGTCTGCCTGGTACTGATCACTCATCGCAAGCGACGCGATACCGTTGCTAACGGTGCTCGTGATCTTGCTCACACTGTTCAGCACACCATACGCCGTCTGCGAAACCAGCTTCGTTGTTCCCTTTCCCAAACCTCCCACGAACGCCGTTGGACCACGCATCAGTCCCTGAACGGGCTCCGTGAAGAATGCCTTGACTCCGTCCGCAACGTTGCCCACCAACTCAACGGGGTTACCAATCAAGTTGAACGAACCCGCCAGCAGATAGAACTTCTGAAGAATTTCCTTGCCATAGAAAAGAACCACCTTCTTGGTGAAGGCGTTCATATCCGTGTAGTAGTTGGTAAGGATCAGCGAACGCAGCGCAATCGTCGCATTGTCCAGATTGCCCACCAGATTCGTGAACGTGTTGAACATGGCAATGAATGGCATCCAGCGAGGGTCCTGCGGAAGCAACACATCTGACAGCGACGCAGAAGAATTGTTGCTGAACGAGAATTTGATGTTGATCGGCTGCAGAATGAAGTTGTCCGCCAGAATGTAGCTGCGACCCACCTTCGCGGTAATCACATTGGCGGGAGCAAACATCGGGAACGACTCGATCACAGAGTGACCCTTCACCTTGCCAACATCCTGCATGCTGACCGTAATGTCGTTCACCACATCCAGCAGCGACGTGATGATCGTCGAGTCCATGGCGCAAACCATCGGCTGAATGCACACAGCGAGGTACTCCACAATCGTCACCGTAGGATGGGACGGCATCGACAGCGACAGCTCGAAGAACGGCTTGAACGGAGACATGCCCTGAGGATCCTCGGGATTGTACTCCTCGTTCGGCTGCCCCGCCTCCGTCGAACCCAGAATCACCTTGTACTTGGAGCCCTTCAGTCCAGAATCGATCTGACACTTCATCAGCGAAACGCCAGCCACAATCTTTCCGTCCATGCCCAGATGGAACTGCACAGACAGATCCTCGGCGCAGATGTACATCAGCTCCTCGGGCTTCTTCGTAATGACACTGATGCCAAAACCAGCGAACTTCACCTCCACCTGTATCGAGTCGTCCTTCTTCTCCACGTCCTTCTCCTTGCTCTTCATCCGCGTCATCACCTTCAGATGCTGAAGCGATTCCTCCGTCGTCAGACCCTCCATCGCCTTGTCGCTCTCCTCCAGCAGATCTGCAATCCGCACCTCCTCCTCCTCGTCCTTCTTGCTCAGACTCAACAGCTTCTTCTTCTTCTGACTCTCCAGGAACAGGAACGTGTTGAATGCGTCCGCAAAATCGAATACCACCTCACGCTGCGAAGCGTCCATACCCGCACGCATGCGCAGCAAATACTTGGCATCTGGATCATTCGGAAGAACCAGCATTCTGTTCTCCTCTTCCTTCGTGATGTCGATCGGCTCCGTCCACTCACTTCCCAACGCCTCACACTTCACACAGAAGGCGATCTTATCTACCGCCGTAGGACAGTGGTAAACGATCGTCTTTCCCGCACCCAGCGTCGTTATCGGCGACGATTCCTTCGTTCCCAAACGCAGAGACAAGTCCTTGTCCGTCTTGTTTAGAAGGAACACTCCAGGCGTAATCACAACGACGTTCGTGAGAGCGAACATCATGGGACCATTCACCACATTCACTCCAAAGATCTTCTTCTCCTTCGCATGCGGATCCTTCTTCGCCGGCATACAGAAACGAGTGTTCGTTCCCAGCGCATCGATTGTCACACCGTCCGAGAAACTCGTGTGGTCGCTGCGAAGAACCATGGCACGCGACCGAGACTCCGGATGAAGGTACGAGAACATAATCGGCTTCATGTTTTTCGTCTTATCGAAATGGTAGTCCTCGACAGCAACAATCTTCGTAGACACCGCAGGAAGAACCCACTGCTGCGAGTCATCCTCCTTCTCCATCACCGTGATCGTTTCTCCAGTGCAGTTCACCAGCCAGAAGTCGCAGTACACCTGGATCGTGGTCACGCCCAAGTTGCTCTGAACAACCTTGCAGGTCAGACGCAGCTTATGACCGGCAGGATCGCGGAGGAACACCGACTGTGTCTTCTCCTGAGGGAACGGAACGATCGACTCCGCAGGCACCGTGAACTCATCGAATCCCTTGGGACGGATGGCGATACGGAGCTGGACGTCCTTCAGCGTATCCGCTAGAATCGGAGCGTCGTTCAGCTTCACCTCCTCTCCCTCCTCAATCGAACCCTCCACAATGCGCTTGTCCACGTTGTACAGACGGTACTCCATAGGCTCCGGCAGCAGGTTCATCAGCTGAATCACAGGAACCAGAGTCAGCGTGTGTGCCATCACATAATCCTTGTTGTAGATGTCGTAAACAGTCTCCTCCTTAATGATGGCACGCGCATAGAGAGGATGCGACGAATCTCCCAGATTCACGCAACGAGCCACCGTCTTCTTCTCCAGATAGGCAACGGGAATCTCAACACCCGCGTACTCTCCCACATGCAGCTTGATCACAGCCGTCGTGGCGAGACGCAGTGGGCAGAACTCGGTCGTCCGCACCTTCAGCTCCATATCGTCCTTCACATCATTGGACGAATCCACGAAGGAGAGCTTCACCGACTGATCCATGTTGTTGGTCACCGAGATGGTCGACGTCAGCTCAATCGTCTTTCGTCCGTTGCGGACCGAATTACGAAGCAACGCGTTCAGAATACGACCGTCCTCGCTCTTCATCGGCTGGTACACCACGTGTTCACGGTCCACAAGACAGGAAATGGGCTCGAATCCCTCCACCTGCAGCTTCACCGAACGACCCGGGATTGAACGGTAGTTCTGCTTCAGGAACAACAACGCCAGCGACGGATGCGCAGGAAGCACAGTCGCCGCACCTCCCTCAGGAACCTCACGCCACGTGTTGTGGTAGGATGACTCGGATCTCTCCATCACCTTGGGCGTCTCCGCCTCCTTAGCGAGCTCGTTCAGATGCGACACCATTGCGTGACAGTGGGCATCGTCCAGTTGCTCCACGTATAACGTTCGCTCGTTCTTCTGCACCGTGAATGCGATAGGGAACACGTGACCGCAAGTCGCGTCGGAAGGAATCGCCTGGTCCGCCTTCATCACCATATTGTGCTCCATCACCTCTTCCGTGTCCATCAGCAGAGGAATGTGCTGGTAGAAACGAATATGGGGAAGAGAGGTATGGAACTCCATCCAACGGCTGCACGTACGGTACGGCTCCACCACATCCACGACGTCCGCGTACTTCACGTGATCCTCCTTCTCCTCTTCCGCCGCATGCTCCTCCAGCTGCTCCATCAACTGGCTGATGCCTCCGTCCTTCTCTACCACATACTTCATCGGATAGCCCGTCGCATTGTTCACACGCACGAAGAAGCCATCACCTGTCTGACGCACGCCTGACGAACAACCCAAGAACGCATTGAGCGCGTCCATCAGGGAAGACAGCAGAGTCGCCGTCACATTCATCTGGAGCATGTGAGCACCCTCCACGTTCACCTTCATCGTCTCGCTAGCAACCTCGTTCTCCTGCGACTCGCGCGAAATGAACGGATCCTTCTCCAGAATGTCCTTGATCTGCTTCACGTTCACGTTCACAGTCCAGTACTCCATGAACGGCTCCCACAGCGCCTGACTCGCCTTGTAGTAGTCCGAGGAGAAGGACACCGCAACATGCGCGTACAGATTCGAGCCCATCGCCGCGTCCACCTTCACCTGGTTGACATTGAACTGCAGAACAGGAAGCTCAAACTCAAACGCGTCGTTGACGAGGATGAACGTGATCTTATTCAGAACCACATTCGCCATGATGCGCATCACGTCCTCCTTAGATGTCTCCTTCTTGACATCTTCCTCCTTCTTCACCTCCTTCGTCTCCTTGGATGACGCTTCCTTCTCTGTTTCCTTGGGTGACGCTTCCTTCTCCGCTTCCTTCGGGGCGTCTGTCTCTTCCGTCTTCGGCATGAGATTGCCGATGGCGTTCAGGAGCAGCTTCGCATCCAGAATACCCAGTCGGATAACCATTTCGGAGCCGATCACCTTGGCGCGGATGTCCTTGATGTTGTCGTACACCGAAGCCGTCACTGTCAGACCGAACGGGTAGATGGCGTCGCGCATATCGGTAGGCAGCAGCTCCAGCATGCTGTTCGAGCGACAACCTCGCGTGTTGTTCACCGAAAGCGTCACATCAACGTCCATGTAAGGAGAGATATGAGCGGCCACTTCCACTCCAAAGCAGAACAAGAACACGGGAGAGGTAGACGAGGTCGTGTCTTCCACCATGTAGAGAGCCATTCGCTCCATGTGCATCTTGAAGATGACGTTCGGAATTAGAGCGGCAGGCTGCTGCTCCTTATCCTCCTCGATCGTCGGGAGTGTCGGGGTCGTCACTGCCTTCGTGTCATCGCTCTTCTCCACAGGCAGATTCTCCTCCTTCTCCTCACTCGCCACAACCTTTTCATCCGACGTCGCCTCGATCTTCTCCTCACTCGTCTCCACCTTCTCGCTCGATGTTGCTTCCGCAAAGGCCGTCGACACCTTTCCACCAACCACCGTCGCCCAGTCCAGCATGACGAAAATCCACGGCGACGGAAGCACGTTCACGTTGCCCAGGAAGAGAGACGTCTCCACGTTAAACACAGGCTCATTGACCTTGTGCTCCGATCGCATCTTCACGTTATGGAGATCACCAAGCGTCTTCTGCTGCAGACCGACAAGCAGCGTGAAGGCAGGCTTGTTCTTGTCTCCAAGCTGAAGCAGCGTACGGTACGACGGCATCAGCGGAGACTCCGGACGCGAATCCTTGATGAAGAAGGACGACAGCGTCACCGCCGCCGAGATGTCCATGTTGTGATAGTACGCCTTCACTCCCAGGTCCTCGATTGCGATCACCGCCAGCGAACCCTCCACCGTGCCGATCTGTTTCTCCATCTCCTTCGAGCTCTGAATGCCTTCGTATCCAGAGTTGCCGCGGAACAGCTCGATGATCACTCCCTCCAGAAGGATGTTCGCGTGAATACGATCCGCAAAGGCCGTATTGTTCTCAACAGGACGCTGCTCCTCCAAAGGCACCACACTCTCTGTCAGGTCGCAACTGGAGTTCAGCGATGTCGAACTGCCCGAGCGAGGGAGAACACCCGAATACCCAGAGTCGTCGCTATCCACTTCCTCAATGGCATCCTCTTCTGCCTTCGCCTCCGCCTTCGCCTCGCACATCTGCGACGACATACGCTTGCTGGCACGAGCAAGGATGTCACTCGTACGCTCCGGATTTTCACTCGACTCGATCGCCTTCTTCGCGGGAGCGGGGGCAGGAGCCGCGGGCAGTGCCTCCATGGTGATCGCCTTCTCCGCCAAATTCTGCGTCAGCAGGTGGATCAGGGTCAACACCTGGTCCTCCGACACCGCAAGCACAATACGTGACAGGACCAGCGACAGTTCCACCTTCACAGCCAGCGTCAGGTTGATCGCTAAATCAATTGATCCCATAATCGTCTGCTTGAGTCCGGAGAGCTCCGTGTACATGGACACGCCCGAAATCTTCAGAGCAATCTTGTTCAGCGTGTACACCACCGACTCCTTCCGAATGCACTGCTTCTCGTCCTCAATCATAGTTTCTGGGTTCGAGTTATTGATGGTCAGACAACCCATCCGGATCGCCACATAGTCGGGACTATCCGAAGAGCGAGGAACGCGCAGACACGTGTTCGCAATCACAACGTCCACACGAGGAATCTCCGTCGGCACCAGATCATCGTTCGGGTTCGGCACAATGTACTTGCGCTTCAGATTCTCTGCAATGCCCTGAAGACTCTCCATGATGTGCGTCTCGCCGTCGCCCTCTCCGCCGTTGGTCACGATGTACTGCATACCGATGTTGTAAGCGCAGTCCTTGAGATTCTCCACAATCTGCGTCTGAGGATTGGGAGTTGCCTCCAGCTCGGGCAGATTTCCGCTCGCCGTCAGCGCCTCCTCCTCCGGCTCACTCATCAGATCCAGTCCATCCTTGATGGGTCCGTACGATATGTAGTTCAGCAACTCCTGAATGAAACGCATACGCACAGTGAGAATCGGAGCACCGATCGAACACTTCGCCTCCAGAGAGTAGCCGGGATACTGCTCCCAGCGGTCATCGTTGAAGAGACGAATGCCTGCATCCAAAAAGTTGCTCTGCGCCGCGTTGTCCGGATGATCGATTGCCACCACCTTCGGGTACAATCCATGTCCCGAAGTACCGTCCACCACAGCCACGTCATGAATACTGCAGAACACATTAATCGACGCCGCACACATGGTCACACTCGCGTTCAGCGCGCTCACCTCCGCACACATCACAATGCCTCCCGTCTCGCTGTCCAGAAGGGCACGCGCCGCATCCATACGAAGGTTCAGCACAATTGTTCTACGCTCCCAGTCAGCAGGAATCGGCTTCGGCGGCGCCGCCACTAGCTGGTCCGAATACTCCTTCAACTCCTTCGCCTTCTCGTCCGCCTTGATGGCCGCCTTCTTCAGCAACTCCTTCACCTTTGGAGAAGGCGCGATGAAACGCAACAGACTGTAGATGAGCACGCGGCTCACCACGAAGTTGACCTGTCCCATCTCCACTCCCACGAGAATGTCCTGATCGCTGAGAGCATACACAGGTGAGGAAGCAAGTGCCATCGTCACATCCGCCTTCAGCAAAGGCTTTGTGATGGCGTTGCTCGGGCATCCCTGCTCATCAATGTCACATACACACATCAGCTGGCGATCACGCTTCTGCAACAGACTGGACACCTGATCGTTGATGTGCACATCCTGAAGAACAAGAGAGGCGAGGATGTTGGACTTGGTTACACTGGCAGACACGCCCAGATCGTTCACACACAACGCCATGATGTGCTCCGTCTCTCCGCCAACCATGTCGTTGTTCAGACGCAATTCAAATGCCTTCATCAAGAACGATGCATTAACAAGCTGGTTACGGTAGTGAACCTCCTTGTCGACGCGACTGTTGTAGGCTTCCGTCCGCTTCTTCAGACGCCAGAACGCAAACGCAACACCCGCACCAAGAGCCAGGAGAAGAAGTACGAACTGAAGGAAGTTGTGGAAAAGCATGTAGGGCAGCACGCAGAGCAAAGTCAAGAGAGACACAAAGGGAACATACGACGTAAGCAAGTAGTTGGCGACATAGCACACAAAAGAAACCACACCGAACACGTAGTGAGGAACGCCAGGCTCTTCCTTCGCCTCCTCCTTTTTCTCTTCCTTCACCTCCTCCACGACGACCGTGGGCTCGGGCTGACTTGCCGGGAGCGACGCCAGAAAGTCATCCAAGAAGCAGGCGATGTTCTCGTACTGCGACTTCTCAATCTCCAAGTCAATCTTGTCCACTTCCACGTTCACACGTAGCATGGGACTGGGTGTCTTCGAGGTCTCCCAGAACGCCTCAGCAACTTCACGAGCACGGAGACCCATCTTCACAAAGTAGTGCTCCTTCTTGCTCAGCTCATTACGAATACGCAATGCGAACTCCGACCGCGGCACCAGCAGCTCGTCTTCCGACTTGATCGAACGCAGCTGCTCCAACACGAGTTGATCCACAGGATCCGATTCGGACACGCCCAACTTCTCACATACTTCCGTCAAGCAATCCTCCAGCGACCGTCTTCGGTCTTCTGTCTTCCGGAGATCACCATAAATAGATACATGCATATGGAGATTGTCGAGAAGACGATCGTCAGGATTATACACGAGGGGACTCTTCGGACTGCCTTCAGGAGCCTCATAGTCCTTGAAGAAGGAACGCATGCCAACTAAACACAATTCTTCCGGTGCTTGAGAGAGCAAGGCCTTGTCATCGAGACACCAGTACACCACTAAACCATTGAGATCAAATCCCTTGCGGATGTCGGACGCATGGCACGTCTCGTCCACATCGCGCGTATCGAGAATGATCGAATCGAGAGCAATTCCAAGGGAGAAGAGAGGGATCGGAGAGGTTGGGTTACCTTCCAGACGGATATGCAGACGATTCAGCGTGAACTTGAAGTTGTTTACAAGGGACGAAGCAAGATCAAAGGCTCCCGAATAATCACTCACGGCGCTCGCGTCAACTGCGTCTTGCTCTGCAGATGACGGCTTCTTCTCCTCCGCCTTCTCAGCAGAATCCTCCTTCGCAGATTCTGGAACCTTCTTCTCTACCGTACCCTCTTCTTTCGTCGATTCATCCACAGAATCAAGAGGAGTCACGAGTACAAACATGTCGTCTATTTCAACCGAAATAGGATCACTGTTCAAAGACAGCCATGGGAACTATGAGTTAACCCTCCTTAGCACTCTCACCTTGATTACGAGACTACCGATATAGACTTCCTTCACAGAGAGAGGTAGATTCAGAGAATCAAGAAAGGCTGTATTGACACTCTAGAGGTTAGGTTATGAGCTCCAGCAAACGTACCACATTGCGCAGGGCGATCTTACCTTTCAAGATAGAGAGAGACAGATCAGTAGGATTCAACCCTTTAATGTAGGTGGAGAGATACTTATTAGCCAGAGATACAATTGCGCTTTCCATAATTGATTCAATGCTAAAAGAAAACTTGAGAAGCGTCTTTCGATCGGTGAACACAAAATAACCGCGATTGTGTAAGAAATCGAGATGAATCGAAACCAAACAGATTCAATCCTCCTTTATGTCTACTTTCTTTAGTTTATCCTTCTGCATCGATTTGAGAAGATAGGGAGCTGTACCGATTTCCAGCAGAATGTGGTTGTTCTTTTCCTCCATCTACATATAACCAAGACCAGCTGTACCTACAATGCGAATCGACTCTTCGTCGTATTCTCCGAAAGAAGGACTCTTGGAATGATACCCGGGAAGGAACGGCGTCTCTTTGGTTAACGGGGCATTTGTTGTTCGGCAATACACAACGAAGGAAGGACACGCTCCATACTCTGCCAAATCCATCAGAACATCTTTCCATTCGTGCGGATACACCATATCGTCATTGAACAAATACCACGGATTGCCGAGGTTGTTGATACTCCTATTGTTTCCGTCATCGGAGTGGCGACAGTAAGCAATGTAGTGTCCACTATCGAACGACGCGCCCACGTGCACTACAATCGAGTAGAGTGTGTACTCTTCCTAGAAATAGAGGTTTGCTCTATCGCTTACAGAATCGATGGATATCGTGTGATCGATCTGAATCATCGTACAATCCTTCTGAGACTGGTACGTCTGGATATCGAAGAAGGTACGGTTGATGTTGAACACCAAATACGCCGGATACTCGACAATCCTGCACTGTTTGGACAGTGTGGTGTGGCAGTGGCTGCAAAGGGTCCTTCGATGGTCCGGTTGGATACCGAGAGACCGGAAGCCCAACGACTTCACAGACAGCGTTGTCACCTCTGGGACATAGACGGCGTAGTGGAGGAACAGAGGAGCATAGCGAAGAACCACACAGGGATAATCGACAACTCCATTCTTCACCACCTAATCGTGACAACACTCTTGAAGAACGACACTATGATACTCCCCATACAACTCCGCCGCAAGTTGGTTGGACGTAGCACCCAATATGAGACCCGGAACCCGACCATGCTTAGGCACGAAGACGTAGTGGTGACGATCATGTAGAAATGAAGGAAAGCGTGAAGGAGCGAATCAAAGGATATTCAGAATCATGACGCCGGGAGATGACACAGGTTTTGCATTGGGAGAGAAGGTGTAGAGGATTGAGTGAAGAGAGCATTGATCGACGCGGTCCTTCATGATAAACTGGACAATTTGATTATCGTGTCTACGCATCATCCGAATCAAGTGTTTCTACTGGAAGATGGCATGATCCTCACCATCCACCTGTTCCGACGATACCAGCATGTACTGCACCCCATAGAGAGAGATCGATTGGATGCGATTGTTCCTTGTTTCAATCGGGTACGAGAAGCATGTAAACGTCTCGTCCAAGATGCGTAGCTCATTCTCCATCAGCACCATCGTACCTTGAGCAATGGGGGTTTCATCCATGGAGAGTTGGCATACTGCTGTTGTGCAGAAGCTCGACCCGGGTTTCGATTTCCACAGACCATTCAACGTCCCGTTTACGTAGACGGCGTATCCATCCTCGTAGCCCTCTTCTCTAAAGGCAATGCACTCCGATGCGCTTTCCTCCTCGGTGACCGAGAAGAGAGCATAGATGCCGTCCGCTGAATCGATGGGAATTGGAGTTGCGGGATCGGTCGGCAGAGTGACGGAGAACAGAGACGACTTGGTGAAGTTGGATGCATAGGCGTCCAGGGACGGAGTTCGTTGTGGGAGAAAAGAAGAGAGAGAGGGAAAGGACGGGAGGGGCTGGAGAGTGTAGGGGAAGGGAGTATCGCCTGATTCGTTCAGTGCTTTCGCGATGGAGTAAGTGACCTGCTTCTGGTAGAGTTCCTACGAATAAGTGTAGGAGAAAACCCCGACAAACTCGTCCTCTCCGATGGAAAAGGAACCAACCAGCGAAAACACTCCATTGTTCGTTTGGAAGATGGGAGCCATATTAGGCTCCACCATCCGGATAAGAATGTCGACAAGAAATTGGTCGGTATCCAAAACCGTTCCGTCAATGACCTCGTTATGGCTCGCCGAATTGAGTTCGTAAAAGAGATACGAAGAAGAGAAAGAGCGGAACGTGGAAATGCGCTTCGCTGCCGCCCAATCTATTTCTTATTGGCAAGAGAAGCGCATACTGCGTTCCTCGGAGAGAGTGAGGCAGGACATTGCCGGTTTTCCAGGGTTTCGCTCGACGGCTACGAAGAGAGCTTTCTCCCGATACTTGCACACAAACACATAGGTGGTGAAGGGGTGTTTCGGATCATCCTATGGAGAGAAAGGAACGAGAGGTGAATACGGTAAAATCGAACATCTCGAAACGGATGTCGGTAATTGGGTAGAGAGGGGCTGTGAGTGTGATGTAGCTGGTCTGAAAGGGAACGGTCTTCTTCGTTGTGTGTGGAGTGGCTGGTGTGGCTGGAGTAGTCTCTCCCTCCTTCGACACCTCACTAGGATCGCATACACACTCCACTTCCTCGCTGATCGTTCCACCGAAGAGAGAACAAGGATTCACAATTCTCTGAACCAGATCCGGCTGCCTTTTCTTCATGATACCATAGCAATTGTCAATTGCCGTAAGCAAGTAATCTGCATACTCGCTCATATCCTATCCCTTAGCAAAGCCACAAACAATTACGTGTTGGTAACCAAGAGCAAACCGCTTCTGAAGAATAAGGATCATGTCGTTGTATTCCGACGCCCGAATGGACACCTGAAGTCGTGTGAGAAGACGGACGAGTCCCTGCACGCAGCGGAACGAGTCGGAATCAGAGGGCAAACCCGCCTTCGTGTACTCGCAATAGAAGTGGAAGAGGGACTGTTTGAATGCGTCCGAATGGAACAGAAGCTGAAGCGCACTGTTCTGGAAGCACGTGTTGTTGTAGTTGATTAGACCACTGCAATTGCAGCAGAACTTGGAAAGACGGCTACTGTTGAAACATGAGGCGGAGGACTTGGTTCGAGGACTAATGCGGTGGACCGTGCAGTTCACGCCGCGATTCATCGCGACGAAGCTGTGAAGAGGGTGGTCAGAATGCAGCTCCATATAGAAGAGGCCTGCGTTATTGTAGTCGCGCGCGATTACGCCATAGCCCAGATACTTCGGATCGAGAGCAAAGACATATCCGCGCATTTCATAGGTGATGGGATTGCTTAGAGCGGGATCGAGACTTCCATACGAGACGTGGTCGCGGTAATTCACGGAGCATGGTGTCGTGTTGAAGGACATTTTCGATTCCAGCAGAACTCCATCGCAGAGAGTGAGGTCCGTTGAGGGGACGAGGATGTAGCTCGGCTGAGGCACCTCCTTTCCTGTGGAGCGCACCTCGTATCGCGAAACGATAGCGCACTTTCCGACAAACCCAGAGATGGCATAGTTCTGGAAAGACTGCATGAAGAAGGGCAAAATACAATCCTCCTCGGAAAACACCGTCTGACCGTTCACACGGAGAAGAAGCGAGTGCTCCCGCGTTGTGAAGTGGAAGGAGGCAGATCCGTTCTCCGATAGATCGAGTTTCTTGGGGGCTTCAATCACAAGAGAGGGAGCATACTGCTTGTTCAACTGGGAACCAATGTAGGCATATCGAACCATCCGCTCTCCATTCTTGGCGCAGTATAACATGACGCAGGCAACAGACGACTTGGTATGAAACGGTAGGCTCACCGAGGTGGATTCCTGCGAATCCTCCCTGCAGCACATCTGCAGCTGCGAAGCAATGGAGAAGAAGAAGTGGTACTTGGGGAGCGACGTGTTTGATAGCCACCAAATCACGAATCCCGAGGACTTGGAGAGTGAAACGTCATACTCCACCTCGAAAGAGCGAAGAGGAAGCGCGCTCTTCCAGTAGAGCATTCCAAGGCGCGCCTCTCGGTGGAACTGAACGCAGTTGGGCGTGTTCCAGTCCACATACTGATTGAAGCAACTCACTTGGTTGTAGAAGATGAACTCGGAAACCAAGAATCCATTGATCGAGTTCTTCAGTTCCTGGTCCGTCACCATGAAGGCGAACCAGGGACGATTCGCCTTCTCTTTTGAGCTGAGAACGATGCTGCAGCGAGGAGTTGCGGTTCGCGTTTCTTTGATCGAATACACCCCTCGCTCGGGACCAATGTGTCCTCCAATGAACGAAAAGGAAGCAGCCGTGACAGGAATGCTGTTCCAATTCAATTTATCGTGAACGGAATAAACCGACAGGTCAAAGATACCAAAGCGCCCTGTTCCCTCCGTTGAATTCGGCTCGTTGGTCAGAGAGACATGGGAGAGATGCGCCTCCTCCACAGGCTCCTTCAGTCGGATTTTCAAAACGGTGTCGAACACTTCAACCATCAGCAGCTGCGGCTCAATCACCACGTATCGCATAGTCAGGAACAGGTGGGGATCGAAAATCACATCGACAACCCACGAGTCTCGCTCCCCGAAGGTGTCGTCCCATCGTGTAAGAACCCGCAAGGATGTTGCACGCTCCGGGTCCACGACAATGCGCAGCGTGGAGGGCGATCCTCCCATATCAACGATCCTCAGGATGTCCGAGTGAAAGAAGGAGGTGGGCGCTCCCAGGGAGGAGGGAAGAAGGACAGACACAAAGAGGCCATTGTACGTGAATTCGGAAGGGTATTGAAGTGACAGCGAGTAGGAAGGATAGAGACAGAAAAAGGGCTCGATGAGAGACTTCAAATTGGTTTGGATCAGGTTTGTGGGCTCGCTCCGAATGATCGGATAGCGAATGAAAACAATCGGTTGGAGTGGATCCGCCGATTGGACGAAGTAGTAGTTGTTGTAATAGAGGCCCGGGAAAACCGATCGTTCGCGTGAGAGTCCCTTCTTCTGATCGGAGGGAATGGGACTGTTGCATGCGGTGCACACGACAGGGGAGCTATTGTTGGCGGAACAGTGAGGACACGTCCAGTAGAGGACCTTGTCGTCCGATTCGTACACACACACCACCTCTTCTGGATGTTCCGAGTCCTCGGGAAGGTGGATGATGCTGGAAAAGAACGTGTCCTGACGATTCGATTTCATTTCCAGCCATAGTCCCGTGCAGCCAGGACGCGAAACCAAAAGTGGAACGGAGTAGTTGGCGACGAGTGTGATGGTGTCGTCATCCTGACTCAGATACTCTCCGTTCGGAGGATTCTCCTCCTGGAAAGTGTGGTTCCAGCAGGCGAGGAACTGGTCTTTCAGGAACTCGCCAATCGCCGATTCGTTGTAACCTACGACGCCGGGAGAGAGAAAAGAGTAGGGGTCGCAGAGCTGCAGGTCGGGGTACAAGTAGCACAGGTACTGACACAATCGGTAGTACTGCGTTTGGATTTGCCTCTTTCGCATCTCTCTAGAGGAAAGCAGAAGAGCAGAAACAACTTCACGGCTCCCAAGAAGGCGTTCAACGAAGGAACCAACTCGCGTAGAAGAGAACGCGACATGGGGTACGACAGGAGTAGCGAGTAAAGAAGGGACGGAAGCTCCTTTCTCATCAGATCTTCAGGTACATAGGATCTGGAGGTGAGAAGAGCAGAGAAACCATACAGGTAATTCAGATACAAGGGAGAAAATCGCTCCATCAGAGGGACGAAGAGGGTCAGGTTACGGTAATAAAACACCTTTCGCAGAATGTGATCCATCTCGCTCACAAAATACTCATCTTGATACACGTCATTCCGTTCCATCAGGAGGGAAATGAAATCTACGCAGGTCAGACTTCTGCACTAGCAAGCTACTATCAACTTCATCAGACGCCGTGGCAACGACGCAGCGGAGGAGATCCTTTTTCTCTTCCGGAGTTTTACGAACGTGACACAGTTGAATAAGCTGGATAAAGCACTTCCATGTAGCGCTCTTCCAAACAGCTGTAGAATCGTTCGTTTGCATTGTTCGTATTCGACAGAACAATGATTGGAAAGACAGGAAGCTGTGAGAAGGGAAAGATACTGTGAGGTGTTTCAACTAACGGACTGGATGGGAATTAATTGACTAGGATTGATGAAGCTTGATGAATGGAGACTATTAATCATTTGGAATTGATCACATCTATTCGGATTAATGAATCACAACAGTTAATCTGGAGTCCTTTAATTCGATATGATTAATCAGTGACCCTTCCAACAAACCAACAAATCATTTCATTTGTTGAGAATGAAATCTCCCGAATTAAAACGGCCCACTGTATTCCAACAAACACAACCACGAGGTAGCATTCAGGTAAAACATCTGCTCATGCGTAAGACCGGAAAATGCACTTGGATTGACAGCCATCTTCTCGCCGCATGAATACTTTCCAGGGGGACGCATGTGCTCTACGATTCACGTAACTGCTTGAAACGCACTGGGCAAACACAACGCGCGACCCTTGAACTTGGTCGCATAGTAGCTGAACGGTTTACACTTCAGCTCTTCCTTCAATCGCAAGCGCGCACTAATGTCACCAAAATCGATGTTGGGTTTTCCATTGCGCAGCGTAATACGACTCGCCTGGTAGAACAGGTCCAGATGCTCCGAATCCATCCAAACGTTCGCAATGCGCACGTAGTTCCGCTGCACGTCTCCGCCGTTCACGGGATATGGGAACTTTGTTCGGAAGCCGTGCGCCACGAAGGAGTCGCTGGCGACAACGATTCGCCCGCCGCACAACCACGTCCGGAACGAAATCTCCACATTCTCGCCGCCCCACGTCCGGAGCTCCGGGTCCATCGCACCGTGGTTCCACCAGAACTTGGAGATGACGAACATTCCCATCGTAATGGGAGAGAACAAGTCATCCGGCGACCCGCCGCCCCAGATCTGACGCAGATCCATCCTAATCGTCGCCGAAGACCCCACGCCACTCCATCGGCTCTTTGGAACGTACGCCTCCGCATCCAGGTTGAAGTTGATGTAATTCACAACCGTGCGCGGATCCTCTAACAGCAGGCGACGAGGCGTTTTCAGCCAGTCCGGACCCACAAACACGTGCGCATCGATAAACGCCAAGTAATCGCACCTCGCGTTGTTACCGCCAATATAGCGCGCTCCAATCAGTCCCATACGTCTGTCTAGAGATCACGTCCGTAGAACACTCGAACCGTTTCGGATGATGCGTACTCGTGTTTCCTTCGGGTCCCATTCGACAGGGATGTCCGAGTGGTCATCGATGATGAGAACCTGCATCGTTAGTCCTGTTCTGCGTGCCCACCTCACCCACATATCCCGGTCGTGTATTTTCTAACACATTCTGAACGCTTCATGTGAGTGCCGTTCCCATATCCTACGTTTTCTCCAACAGCGGTTCGTTGAACGTTACAATCACAACAGTAAACATATCGGTATAGTTGGCACTCTTCACTTCCTGGATTCCGGTCGTCTTGTTAACAAACTGGCCTAGACCTGATGTGGGAACTGGAGAAGCCCTTTCCGATCCTCGGAAAAAGGAATGAACGGGATACTTGTCAATCAGCTCCACTGTCATCGAGGAGTACAGTTTCAGAGACAAAAGGATGACAGAACACAGGAACACGCAACCGAGAGCTGACCAGCTATTCATCTGTCACTAATTGTGGAGTGTGAGTGTGTTGGATTTGTGTGGTATTGCAGTGACAGGAGTGAATAGGAAGGGATCTGCTTCGAGCAATTTTAACTGACATACCAACCTTGGGAATCACTTTGGGAAAACAGTCCTTCCATGGATGACTCCTTTGCAATCATGAAAGAACGCTGTGTGACTATCCCCATCCTATATCGTTTATTCCGCTTGCATTGTAGAGAATAAAGGAAATCCGAAATGGGAACCCCTGGGTTAACTCCTCTATTTTTCCCCTAATCTCTGAAAAGTGCCCCACGTTCTTTGTCTCTTCAAGCGTCCAAACGATAGAAATAACCTTCGTTACTGTGGTTTATTGTCGGTTTGTAGAATGAAGGTGAGTGGTGCTCATTACGAACAATATTCATTTTCAACAAGAGTGCAGTGGCTAATCTCGCTGTAGCTGAACATTTGCTATCCTGCTCTTAGTTCTCAGAAGCCTATTGACATCGATGATGAGAACAAGCTGTATAGGAGTGTGTGTGGACATAACCATGTAGCCGTGTGTTCATGGACAAGAGAATCTCTCAGGAAGTGGAGGGTGACTCTCTGGGTGATGAGTTCAAGGGTTACATCTTCCGGTAAGCGGTGGTTGGGTTTGTGGATGTAGCATTACGGGAGGAAACGACAAGCAGGGCTTCCCCATGAAGCAGGGTGTTCTGTGCAATCACCGTGTGCGCCTGCTGCTGGCGGACGGCAGTTCTTGCTACCGCGCTCGCCGCACTGGAGAGAGAAAGAGAAAGTCTGTGCGTGGCTGCATCGTGGGTTCGGACATTTGCGTGCTGAACCTGATGATCGTGAAGAAGGGCGAGCAGGAGATTCCGGGTCTGACGGACGAGGCGTCTGCGAAGCCCCGTCGCCTGGGTCCTAAGAGAGCAAGCCACATCCGCAAGCTGTTCGGTCTGACGAAGGAGGACGACGTGCGCAAGTTCGTGGTGCGCCGTGTGTTCGAGCACAACGGACACAAGCACAACAAGGCTCCCAAGATCCAGCGTCTGGTGACCCACCGTGCTCTGTGCCACAAGCGTGCTCGTCTGGCGGAGAAGAAGGCGGCGATGGAGAAGGCTCGCGAGGCTGCTGCCGAGTACAAGCAGCGTGTGGAGCAGATGGACAAGGAGAAGAAGACCGCTCGTCTCCACAAGAAGCCCGTGAAGGCGTAAGGGGAGAGCCAGCCACAGTAATCTACATGGTTTATTGCGTTGTTTGTAACAAACACTCATAATTTCGTGTACGATTCTACAAGCCATGACGACGAGGGAATCTCGACCTTCTGTAGTCCTCTCGTCCACAGACTTCGTTATTCTGGTGGGTGATTGGGTGTTGCGGCATCATGGACCAGATTCTGATAGCCATCTATTTTCAGCTCTCTCCCCTTCGTTCCGTGTCGATCGATGTTGTTTATTCTTCCATCATCGTCTCCCTTTTCTATTTCCTGCTGCGAGCCTATCGAAACGGATCTCCCGTGGTCATTGACCTGAACAAAACGACGCGTGTGCTTTCACTTCTTCCATCATCCGTAGCGTTTGTTTATCAGAAGAAGAAACGGAGTTACTCGGTTTCCGAAATGAAGCAGCGTAAGCCGAGTGACGCAAATTCAAATTCCCATCTCATTGTTGTAAAACCAAGACCAGCACTTCAGAACTATGTTCGTAGCTCCACGCCGGACGTGTCAAGTGCTCAGTCCCCGATTCTGAATAAAGAGGAGAATAAGGGCTTTGTGGAAGTGACGCGCGTTCTGTCAAAGGAGGAGCTGGAAGTGTTACCGACAGATGCACAACACGGGAGAGTCGTTTGGCTGAAGGGCGACTATGGCTGTATCCAAGCAATCGAATCGCTGCTTCCTGTTCACGAGATCCTTTTCCGTCGAAGTGACTGTCACCAGGAAAACGGAGAAATGCCCGTAGTGCATACGGGGGATCGTGTCCTTTTCCGCGTCCAACTCAAGGACAATCGGCTCTACGCTGTGGATGTCCAACGAATGGGGAAGCGAACGTTGTCTTCTCCCGACTTCAGTCGTTTGGTGTTGCGCCGGTCCTCTCCTGTGGAAATCAGTTCTCTACAACTCTCTCTTCTTTGTTAACAAACACATTCTAGGAAATCTACTTCGCAGTCTTCTTGGCCTTCGATCCCTTCGACTTGCCGGATCTCGTAAGAGCCACAATCAGAAGGATGATACAGATCACAAGGACCACGATACCGATGATCAGCACCGTGTAGTTGGGATCCTTCTGGCAGTACGTATCGGGAGCCTCCCACTGCGCCTTTCCGTTCACCAGCACACACTTGCGCGTCATCTTTCCAGAGTACTTCTCGCGACTGCAGTCGTACGTGCTGCTCTCGCCAACAGCCACCGAAGCGAACTCAGCCGTTCCCTGGCACGAAGGAAGAACCACTTCGAGAGTAATGGTCGTCGTCTCCGAAGCGTCCTTATTGCTTCCGGTGATCGTGTACACCTGGCTGGGAGCCAGCGTCGTCGCGGTTCCGGAAATAATACCCGTCGTCTCATCGAGGCTCAGACCCTCGGGAAGACTCGGGGACACCGAGAAAGCGGTAATGATGTTGCCATACAGAGGTCTTCCGGTGGAGAGAACCTCGTTCTGAGTCAGCGAGTACGTGCTCACCGAATACGCCAGTCCCGTAGGCTTCTTGGCAATGCAAGTAGCATAGTCAATCTCACTGTACACACCGTCATTGCAGGTGCGAGCAGCAGTTCCATCATAACCATCCAGACAAGGAGAGTCCAGCTTGCCTCCATTCACAACCGTCACAGGCTGTCCGTTCATGTCCACCATTCCCGTGCAACTAGCGGCATCCACTGTGATCGTCACAGTAGCCGTGGTCGACGCTCTCTGATTTCTCGCGGTAATCGTGTACGTCATCGCAGATCTCACAATCGAGGGCACACCCACAATGGCTCCCTTGTTCGTAAGGCTCATTCCAGTGGGAAGCGCAGGGTCGATCGTCCACTCCGTCACCACATTCGACACAGTAGGAGTCATCACCGTAACAGGCTCGTTGCGCTTCACCGTAACAGAGTTGGGAGCGTACGAAAGACCCGAAGGAGCCTTCAGAGAGCAGCCCGTCGTGTCCAGATCACCGAACACACCATTCACGCAATTACGTCTGGCAATACCCTCGTAGTTGACAGGGCAAGCACTCGAGCTCGTAGCTATCTCACCCGACAGCGTCGCGGGGAAGGAATCGAGAGCCGAGCACATAACATTCGCCACCGTAATAATCAGAGTCGTCGTCTTTCTTCTCTCGCCATTCACACCCTCAACCGTGTAAGTAGTCGTCGAAGCATCGGCCAGAGGGGTTCCACTGATCTCTCCGGTCTCCGTATTCAGAACAAGTCCACTGGGGAGAGCAGGCGTGATCGCGTAAGCGCTGATCGGTCCATTCGCTCTCAAAAACAGCGGAGTAATCTGCTTGCCCACAAAATACGTGACTTCACTGACACCATAGGAAAACACCGTGGCCTCACGCAGCACACAGTGACTTAGGTCCTCTTCTCCAAAGGTTCCGTCGGCATTGCACACAACCGAGCGGAAGCCATCGTAACCCTCGGGGCATCCCGAATACGCCTTCTCGCCATTGGTAACCGTACCGAAGGTCTCATTAACACACTCTCCGTAAGCACGCTGAACCAGAGCAATTATGAAGATCGAAAGGAAAAAACTCTTCTTGAACATTATTCTCTTGTAAATATAGGAAATTATGTCGCTATCTTCAACCGACCAACAGAATCGGAGGCAACAACCGCGGAATTATCCCCTTTGCTGCCGGGAGTGATTGAGTTCCGTTATTTGACGAACGGACCATCCGAATTTGTATTTTCTCTCGCTCTGGAAACGACGATGTTATTTAAAGAGACTCCAGGTACTTTTCGAGAGAATCTTCTGTTGTGTGTCAATCCAGCAGTGTTGTCCTTTTCGCTAGAATCTTGATGTCAATCATTTCCACGTCAGAATCCATACAACCATAGGTGAGTTGAACTTCGGAATACGAAGATGCAGATTCCCGCGATTCCTCAAATCCCTCACTTTTCACCACATAATTCTTCTCCTGATATGTTTCGCTGTGCGAAGCTTCTCATGTCATCTGCTCCCGGAACTGCAAGAGCTATGGCTACGGCCACTCCGTTCAACCGTTTGGTTCTGATTCGCCATGGTGAGAGTCAGTGGAACAAGGAAAACCGCTTCACCGGATGGTACGATGTTCCTCTTTCCGATAAGGGTATGTATCGAAGATGCTTTTGAATGTGTAGGTGTGGAGGAAGCCAGAAACGGTGGAAAGCTGATCAAGGAGGCGGGACTGGAGTTTGATGCTGCGTACACCTCGTGTTTGAAGCGCGCCATCAAGACCCTGTTCCTCACTCTGGAGGAATCCGACCAGTTGTGGATCCCCGTGACCAAGTCCTGGAGACTAAATGAGCGTCACTATGGAGCGCTGACCGGACTGAACAAGCAGGAGACTGTGAACAAGCATGGAATTGAGCAGGTACGTGTCTTTCCGTGTGTGTATGCCGATGATTGTTATTTGCATGTTAGTCTAAGAAGGAAGCGTTGCTTCTCTTCGGTGAAGACAATAATCGAATGAGGCATCTTATGTGGTTGGAACTTTTCTCACAGAGTGTAGGTTATGATCTGGAGACGTAGTTATGATGTGCCTCCTCCTGCCGTCAGCACGGATTCGGAGTACTATCCTGGAAACGATCGTCGCTATGCCGACATTCCGAAGAACCTTCTCCCTACCACCGAGTCACTAAAGACCACTGCGGAGCGTTTCCTCCCCTACTGGAAGAATGAAATCTTCCCTCGTGTGTTGAAAGGTGAACGTCTCGTCATCTCGGCGCACGGCAACTCGTTGCGTGCGTTGGTGATGTTCTTGGATCAAATCAGTGAAAAGGACATTACGGGATTGAACATCCCCACCGCCTGCCCTCTTGTGTATGATTTCGATGAGCAAGGAAACGTGATTCCTCATCCAGATGCTATTGCTCCTCTTCGTGGACACTACCTTGGCGATCAGGAAGTGATTCGTGCCAAGATCAATAAGGTCGCTAACCAGACCAAGAAGAACTAATCTCTGTTACATTATCTCCTCTAAATTGATATTGTTTCCTCACAAACATCCTATTCATCCAACTTCATTCGCTTCTCCAGAGCCTCGCAAGTTTTCTTCCCCTCAACTAACCCATTTACACATACCTCGATCTGGTAGTTCTTCATCTGCAACTCCAACACCTGTCTCTGCGTATTATACAGC
This sequence comes from Blastocystis sp. NMH, assembly GCA_039096215.1. NCBI lineage: Eukaryota > Bigyra > Opalinata > Blastocystidae > Blastocystis > Blastocystis sp. NMH. The sequence goes on along the minus strand of JBBPEA010000013.1, from coordinate 295,145 downwards.
TTGTCTGCACTCTCTTCTTGGGTCTGCTTTCGTTTTCGGTTGATCGTCTCTGTCCGCTCCTGCAACGACGCCAAGTTACGATCCAACCTACCACTCACTCACTCTTTCCACTCTCCACATTTCAACCGTCGCTTCCAAATCGTCATTGTGGGTCCGCCACGCGTTGCTGCCGTACTTCTCCAACAACTTCATGTTCTCCAGTCTACAGTGTTACGCGCAAAACGTCACCCACTTATCTCTCTGGTACTCCAACTGCATGTGCGCCGTCTCAATCGTCTTCTTCCATGCACTCACATCATTCGCCGCCTCCCCAGTAGGCTCCTCCACTGTATATCGATTCACATCAAATCCGGTCAAAGGCTTCTGCGAACGAACGCGCTCCCACTCTTGCTACACCATCAACCCTTTCTCCCACAGCCCACTTGCAATGCAATGTCGTCTTCAAAAGATAACTCCGGCATTGGCCACTCCGCCAAGTAATTCCGAGGGCGAAACGTTTTCATTTCCTACCTCGTCAAACAACCCTTTCTGCTACTTCTTGTATTAAACTGTCCACATAGTCTTGCATCCCGGGCTTCTCATACTGAATGATCAAACGCACTCCACATCATACTTCTTTATCCACATACGGAAGAGCGTCCAGCAAAATGTCCTTTGATATCTTCTCCGCAAGCGATAAGTGAGTTTGCTCCATCCCCAACTGTTTTGTGTCTCTCTCGTTTTCCCTGAGCCGAAAGAGGGGTCATTACTGTGTGCAAGGATGAACCAATATCACTCCATCCTTTCTCTTCATTGTCATAATGAGTCCGCGAGGCTGTTTGCCTTCCTTTTCTCGTCGGCTCTTGTCTCAAGAGCGCGACCCAACGTTAAATCAACCCCTTCTGCGAACGAAATATCGAAAAGTCAAGAGTCGCGATGATGCCTATTCGGAAGATGTCCTTCTTTTTCATCAGTTTCACGTAGAATATCATTGTGTTCAACGACACCAACGTTCCCTCTTCCACCTCCCGATTCGTTGATCCTTCCCTCACTCGAGTTGGGTGGGGAAACAATCTCGTTTCGATCAGTATCGACTCCTCAGACTATGACGCACTCCGCTCACGATTGGAGCAGCCGATGGATCTTCTCCAGTTGTATCGCACAATGAGCCGCACCTGCAACGTACTCTCAGGGGCATTCACGGAGAACGCATCCACCAAGAAAATCAATCGCAAACAGATACAGAAGGATCTTTCGCGCGAAGAAATCGTCATCAACGGACGTTCCTACGAGTCCCCAACCGATCTCGTCCATATGAAGCGTGATCTTCTTAGCAACGTAGCCTTGCTCGATGGATCCCACCCAGATCGATCTCTTCAGTCGAGGTCCGCTACCGTCTCTGGCTATCCTCCGTCATCTTCTCGCACATTTCTGTCGTACGGAAGCTGGAGTCTGTTTCTAACAGTCCTTCTCATCTAGGGAGACGTGTTTACAATCATCCGAAGTCTCCTCCCTTCCTCGGTCCTCGTCACGACTGTTCTCACTCCGAACAATTCCATCCTCGTTTCAATTGACCCATCCGCCCATTGCGATCTCGACATCACAACCGTCCTCCGGATTACTCCAGACAATCCCTCTTCCTCCCTCCTGATGTTCGTCGCCAAGCCACTGTTTGCCCCGGTTTCATCCTTTACAGACCCCGAAGTGGACGATCGAGAGTCCTTCATTCTTGTGTCATCATATCTCTTTCCTCTCAGGTGTAGTTGCCGTATGCACTACTCTCTTTTCTATTGCTCCGGAGACTTGAGCTCCGTGGAGGTCAAGAGAACGGTATTCTTTCAATGTACCACCAACCGTCATCTGACATCGCTTCGGCAACCTTCAGACTGCTTTCACCTCCCCCAACCTACAATCCCTCGTCCTTTCGACAAAACCCCCATCTACTATGATGTCCAGTGCAATCAACGGCAGCTCCATTTGACCGTGGAAGAGCATAGAGACCGCAACCAACGTGTCATTCTTCAAGTCCTGGTCTCCCTATGTCTCTTTTCTTACCCAGTAGACCGTGGAAAAGAGGAGGCAGATACACCCCATTATCGCTTCGGGTCACATTCTTGTGTCGATTGCAGGGTACCCTCTCCAGGGAGAGCCCTATGAGCTTCTCATTCAGCGAATCCGGACCACTCCACGTCCTTGCATACTGCGCATGTGCTACTACCCTTGAATGTTGTTTGTTGCATTCATTCTATCTCTCTCGCGAAACCCCCTTTTCCTAGTCCCATTTGTTTCGTTATTCACAAACAATGGCTCAAGCTGCTCGTGTTGTAGGAGTCGTTGGTTGTGTTCTGATTCCTCCTAGTTGACAAAGGTTGCGAAGTGGTCCATCGGTATTGGTGCCGGTTTGGTCTGTTTCGATCAGTGTATCTACGATGGTAGGACCGTTTCAGTCGTTTCGTCTCATCTCCTAGTCGATGGAGGCGAACGTGCCGTCATCTTCGACCGTTTCCGCGGAGTTCTTCCCAAGACGATCAAGGAAGGAACCCACTTCAAGATTCCTTTCATCCAGGTGGAAAAGGGTCGGGAAGCGTGATCTCTAGTACCCCTACATCTACGACATCCGCACTACGCCGCGTGAGATTTCCACGGAGACCGGAACGAAGGACCTGCAGACCGTCGGCATTTCCCTTCGAGTTCTGACACATCCCGATTTGGACTTTTTGTCGACGATCCACCGTGAGGTGGGTCCCGACTACCGTGACCGTGTGCTTCCCTCGCTGGGCAACGAGATCATGAAGGCTGTGGTCGCTCAGTACAATGCGGAGCAGTTGCTGACGGAGCGAGAGAAGGTGTCGGAGCGTATTCGCGAGCTGCTGGAGGAGCGTGCGGAGAAGTACCACATCAAGCTGGACGATGTGTCGATCACGCATCTGGCGTTCGGAAGCGACTTCAACAACGCCATTGAGCAGAAGCAGGTGGCGCTGCAGCGTGCGGAGAAGGCCAAGTTCGTGGTGGCGCGTGCGGAGCAAGAGAAGATTGTGGGGCTGAAGAGGGCGTGTGAGGCGTAGGCGGCAGTCATTCAGGCTGAGGGAGAAGCCGAGGCTGCTACGCTGATCAGTGACGCGCTGAAGGAGGCGGGTAGTGGTGTGATTGAAGTGCGTCGAATTGATGTAGGTGGTGTTGATAATGATGTGTGACGGTGTGATTGATGGATTAATTGATCATTTATCACTGATTATTGATTATTCATCAATCCTGTCACCACCTTGCGCTGAGACGGAGAAGCGGAACCCATTCCAGCAGATCCAACTCGAGCGCGACAAGACGAGTTCACTTTGCCTGCCGTCCCCCGCTCGCTTCTCCTCTCCACTCAACCGAGATGTGCGTGGCGGAAGACGGAGACCTGTCGCGGGAGTTCTTCCCGTTGACACCGTCGGAAGCCTCGTGGCGGCGGAGCGGCGGAGAGGAGGGCGAGCGGCGGGCGTGGACGGCAGGTCATTCACCACTCGATCATTCTGACGTTATGTAGGCTGCGCGCGACATCGCCAACACGCTGGCGCGTGCACCGAACGTGGTGTACTTGCCCGGAGGAAACAACAACAACTTGCTGCTGGGTATTTAGATTTGGGGTTACCATGTTTGCTTGCAATGAAAATTTGTATGGTAGATACAAGCAAACAAGATATTGCAAGAGAAGAGCCAACTGTTCAAAATCATCAAGGTTATACGACTGAAGGAGATTTTTCATTGACTATGTCACACACTACACAATACGCTACAGAGTAGTATCCGTTCAGCAATTCGGTAGCTTCCGAAGGAGAGTATGATTGTAGCAAGTAGGCATGCAGCTGTGACAAATAGTCATTGCACGTCACAACTGTACTTCCACTTTCCTCAGAAACAACTAGAGGAGAGACTTCACGAATCAACTACTATGCGAAGACGAATCAATTGACGGAGACAAATTACTGACTGCAGTTGGCAGTGATGTCTACATGGAACGGACCAGCAACACATACCCAACAATCAGCTATATAATCGCTAGGTCGGATGATGGGGTAATGTGATAGCAGTTCAGCAAATTCTTCAGCCTCCATTGTAGTTGTGTGAAAAGAAGATGAAAGCGATTTGGATATTGATAGAGACATCACAAGAGTTCTTTGCAAGCGTCAATGGTCTAATGGTTAGGATTCTACCCTTCCAAGGTAGAGGTCCGGGTTCAATTCCCGGTTGACGCATTTTTGCTTCCACAAACAAGAGAGTTCTTTTCCTTTTCTAAAACGTGTTCAATGGCCTCCAATCGGTCCTTGGTACTCGTGAGGGCGTACCAAGCTTCCTTCTGACTTCCCTCCGCTACCATGACATTGCATAACCTACGTCACACCTCCGTTTCTAGTCTACCAGTAGCTGAAGAGACGTGGGTGATATGGCATCGACCCATACTTCTTGATAATCTCATCCAGAACAGGCTTATCTCTGTAGAGACGAAGAAACTATGTCTCATCACCCCAGTATCCAAACCTCTTCTCGAACACGGAGCATCGTCTCCCAACTCTCACTGTTTGTGTCGCAGACGCTATCTCCTTCCAGATCCTGTGCCGGGGCGATATTACCCATCATCGAACCCATTTCGCTTGTTATGTGATACTGCTTAGTCACAAAGACCTTGCTGTCGCCATGAACCTTGCATAGAATTCTATCCGTGAGATAAACTGTTCAACTCTACGCGCCGTCTTCCCCCACGCTCACAATCTCTTCTATGTGGCAAATGGTACCGACTTCAGAGTGGTTGGGTGGCGTGATGATAAACGACGAGTGGAGGTTCTTACGAAGCATGTAAAGGTGGTTCGGCTGGTAAATGTAGAGCGTCGTAGTGGACAGCGGGAACACGAGAGCAAGTCCCTTCAGAAGAGGAAGGGGAGAGTGTGCGTTGAGTCTTGGAGATGACACAACTTGAGGGGTCAGAGGACTATCGTTTAACAGAAGTGGTAAACCACACGGGAAGAGACTATTCCAAAAGGGAAGATTAAAAGAGCAAAGGTATGGATGAAGAAGAGAGAAGGAGGGACCTAAGAAATCGGGAATTGAACGCTCGCGAAAGAGATCCTTTTTGAACTGCACGCAAACAGCAGACTTCCTTCATCATGAAGAAAACGACCAGCAAATACTCAACAGATCCACTCGACCAGCAAGTGTCAATGACTTCCGGATCATGCAGAGCAGACGAGTTGCGGCTTGTCACTAGACCCGCCGGAACTTTCATCTTGCCAAGGGCGGGAAAAGAAGGACTCGTGAAGGACTTAAAGAACAGACTAGGACAGTCCGAATTCTGGATTCTCTTAATTGCCTCAGCAGTGAGGTTGTTGGTGACCACAATGCCCTTGTCATCTCCTTCAACCAGCAAACCCGATATACACATATGAACGTTGGGATCGTCCGAAATACTTGGCACCATGCAGCCGATGTTCAGCCACTTGTTGTTGGAATAAAACGACTGCATCTGGGAATTGTCAACACGCTTGTGTGAAGAAAACATAATTCCAAGAGTCGGGGCTGCAGAAAAGTTGCTGCCTAAAGGGTAATCGAAAAGACTTCACAACGTACTGATGTCATCGATGCACTCCTTAAGGGCATGAGCAAAATCTGTTTCCTTGCTCGTTGCCATATACGCGTAAACATGAGCGTTTCGTTTCAGCAGAACAGAAATCGGTCGTGTGCGTCTTCTGGATGAATGAGCAGATATGTCACATTACATGGAGTTACCGAGCATAATCCGTACTGATTGCAAAAGGAATTGTGCCACTTCATAGTGTTGATTCTTTTATTTGGTTTATTAAAACGGTATGAAAAAACGTTGTTTGCAGCAGATGATGGTTCATTCATCGATTGACCTAAATGGATGGTTGGATACAATAGGAATGGATATGCATGCAACGGTACTCATACAGACCAAAAGGAATTGTATTCAACAAAGATATACACGGATTAGAATAACGCTTTCGATTTACGGAGTTGGTTTCTCTTCCACTGCGGAAGTGATTCAAACTCCTTCTTTGTCATATGGAAGACACTATTAAACTCTTCATCACTGAGATGGTACTCTCTTCTTCTGGGATCTACATCTTTTGGATAGGGAAGAGTCTACGAATCAGAAAATGCAAACACAACGTTCGGTTAGCACTGAATAGGGATATACTGGCAGTTGATCATTTGCGAGCTCCGATACACGACGGAGATTCACTTCAAGATCATCATCACTGCTCTCATGAGTTCCCTCCTTCGTGCTGTTCTCGTCTATCTTTTGATAGTCGGAATACTGAGGGTATTCAAAAATACTGCTGCGTGACACTTTCGTAGAATAGAGGCCCGCAGTGGAGTGAATGGGCGAATAAGACTCGCTGAGCATGGAAGAGACGGAGGAATGGGGCTTTTGCTTCTCCTTCGTATTATCGGCCTCTCTTCTCTCAGCCTCTTTCCTTTCTGTCTGTCTCTTCTCGACCTCTTTCTTCTCAGCTTCTTTTCTCTCAGCCTCTCTCCTTTCTGCTTCTCTCTTCTCCACCTCTCTTCTCTCTGCCTCTTTCCTTTCTGCCTCTCTCTTTTCAATTACTCTCTTCTCAGCCTCTCTCTTCTCCACCTCTCTCCTTTCAACCTCTCCCCCTCTTTCCTTCTTAACTTCTATTCATTATCATCCCTGTATACCTTCCTACCCGTCTCCGGAACCACTTCTCCAGTGTGACCTTCTTCCACTTTCTTCAAACAGTCCACGTGGTACCAGTTGCGTCCATCATATCCTCTCTATGAACTAATTTGAATCATCCAAATGGACCGTTGATACAATGGGACCATGACACAATGTGCAGGGAATCTGCTTGATGAACTTGAGACACGTGGGACAGAACGGACGCGGCTTCGTCTCTCCCTCAAAATACACATCCTTCTTGATATAGCGATTGTCACTGAACGGCTGCTTACATGTGAAGCACACAAAATGGTTCTATCAGTAGTCATATACCATAACCCATACCACATGGAAAAACTGGCCCATTGCCTCAATATGATAGTCGTCCAAAATAACTTGTCGACACACTGCACACTTCTTTCTAAACTCCTCCGCATAGCATTTCTTGCAATAGAGGATACCCTTTCGAATCAGGCACACAACGAACAAGATACATTCTTGATGCTGAAGTTACTTTCCTTCAAGGGTTCTCGGCAGCGACTACATACAAAACAATTGGGATGGTAGTTGTAGCTTCCAACGGCAATGGCATAATCCGAAAACTCCTTCCCGCAGAATGTGCACGTGTTCGTATTCACAGTATCTTCCATGGATGCAATATGATATGAAAAAAAGAATTGCAATAGCCGGGAATCGAACCCGGGCCTGATCCGTGGCAGGGACCTATCTTACCACTTGACTACTATTGCTCTGGTTTACATTTCTCCTTTGTTCATTTAACAAACAGAGGTAGGTGGACGACTCTTCAATTGGCGCAGAGGCTAGCTCGAATCGCCTGTGGTTTATCTATTATCCAACCCTTACCGCTTGAGACAGTCAAAGTCTACGTTGGCGAAATACGGCATCTTCAGCAACTCCTCAGCAGACGCTCGATTGGATGGGTTGTACTGGAATATCCGGTCCAATACGTCCACCAACTCCTTGGAGGCGTCTCTGAAGATGGTTTTGATCCGTCGTGGTTGACAATCCCCCGTGTATATCTTTGAAGACATTTTGTTATCGCTGAAGTAGGTGGAAAACGCAGGGAGAGAGCGCAAATACCGCAGGTCATCTCCTTTCGCTACAGCTCAATCGATTATGGAAGACGACACGTGATCCACAGATAGAGAAGATCTTATCCAGAACCTCTCGTTCCGATCGTCCGTTTATGTAAAGACATCGCATTAGCATGTTCACGAACACCACTCCTGCACTCCATATATCAATCTTCGAGGAGTAGTAGGTATCGGAAAGGAGAATCTCGGGAGGACGATAGTTCAGAGTGATCTTATCACCGCTATAGGGAGTGTTGCCGTCGTCTTTCAAGTAAAAACGCGCCAGGCCAAAGTCGCAGAGCTTCACGATTCCTGACTTGAAAATCAAAATATTAGCGTCTATGCGTGAAAGAGTGAAAGTGAAACGACCCTTGATGTCTCGATGGAACACTTTCTGGTCATGGAGGTATTTGAGACCATTGAGGACTTGGAACATGATGCACTTCATCTCCTCCTGATTAAACTTCACCTTCTTTCGGTGAATCAGATGAAACAGATCGTAATCACCCTGCTCATTAACGAACCATAGCACCTTGAAACAAAGGATATGTACTCCATCACCATGTACAAATCAGGATAATCCTTCCGATTGTCACTGACTACACCTTGCATCCATTCCGTACTCCATACAATCTGTCATAAAGAAGTCCTTCACCTTGATAATATTAGGATGATTCATACGCTGGAGGATTTGACATTCACGCAAAGTGGGGATCATGAGCTATTATGTATCTCCTCCACAATTCCTACTCCAAATTCGTCCTGATCCTTTTGTTTATGCTTTTTAATTGCCACCTTCTCACCCGTCTGTTTATCCGTTGCTATGAACACAGTTCTATGGTAGAATCACAAGGATACAGTTAATCGTACCCATAAACGCCACTTCCAACTGCTTCTGTCTTTTCATTGAATTCGTAGCGATCGCGCTTTCGGTTCGTCTTTCTGTACTGCGCTATGTACGTTTCGGTAACCGATGGCATCGTCAGTAATTAATGATGTCGACGGATTTAGAAGAAGTTGCGATTGCATGATCATCTAATTGTATAGTATTTGTGTGATCAGACTGCCAACGTGCTAGCGCTGGAGTACTCCGAAGCTTTTGATGGCTTGACAGAGAAGGAAAAGATGTTCACGTACTACATGTTCAAGGCCATTGCTGCAGGTTGGAGAGTCCCATTGGATATCGCTGTTGAGTATGTAGATTACAGCTGTTCAGGTGTCGAGGGAAACTCCCTATCTGATTTCTCTCTTTCTGCGAGTTTTCCGTAAGGAATCGCCTCAGAATCTGAAAGCACGCCTTCTTCACGAATCGATCGTTATTTCAATGGGTCAGAGTCATTATCAGGTTAGCGAGACAGTTATCGACTCTTTCCTTTTGTATGTCTACAATGTGTTTGGAAACATGGGCAACTATCGGTATTTGCTGTCGTTTGTTTTCAGCTAGTGGCTTTGGAGATACAAAGATCCTGCCGCGATTAACCCAAGAGGAGTTCGAGCAGATTCTCCACAGCGCGGCTGCATACAAGGATGAGAAGGAGCAAATCGACATGTTGTGGGAGCACTGCGGAACCCGTATCTTTTCCCATGAGGTTGAAGAACTACGTCTGGGAATGGAGAAGAGTGGAGTGACCACGTACTACAGTGAGAATATGACAAAAGCGGAGGTGAAGCAGATTCAGGAGTTGTTTCATTCACGGAGAGTTACGAGTAGTTACTTGGACCAGCGCGGGATCCAGAGTTACAATAATCGTCTTTTCAAGCGAGCCGATGGTAGTTTCGAGCTTCGTTTGGCTTCCAGCCAGGTCCTTTCCGAAGAAACTGTGGAGTATCAGGGTCTGTGTATCCATGTATTCACTTGAAAGCCCTATCACGTAGATTACCACGGGTGATTACGCCCCTCTAATGAAGAAGGTTGTGGACTATCTCCAAAAGGCGAAACTCTATGCCGCAAATGCACTGGAGGAACAGTACCTCGATAAGTACATTGAATCCTTCGAGACAGGCAAGACAGAACTCGTTTGCTGATTCGCAGGTTCTCTTCAGGCGCATATCGACGGTTCCGCCCTTTGGACGCAGGACCGAAACCCTGTGGTGGAGAACTACATCGGTTTCATCGAGAACTACCGCGACCCCTATGGCGTGAGAGGAGAATGGGAAGGCTTCGTCGCCATCATGAACAAGCACTTTACGAAGATCCTTACCGACTTGGTGGACCAGGCACCTACCCTTCTCACTCTTCTTCCCTGGGATCATGCTTTTGAAAAGGTGCACCTTTTTCGCTTGTTATGACGTAGCCGGTTTTCCTGAAGCCCGATTTCACGAGCATCGATATCGTTGGCTACTTTGGTTCCGGAATTCCTGCCGGAATCAATATTCCCAATTACGACAGTGTTCGGGAGCAGATCGGCTTCAAGAACGTGTCGTTGGGAAACATCATCAACGCGAAGAAGTCAAGCACAGAAAAGGCGAGGTTCATTGCGGACGAGGATCAAGCACTCTTCCTCCGTGAGAACGAGGCCTTTTCCGTTCAGGTGGGTCTTCACGAGCTTCTGGGACACGGCAGCGGTCTCCTCTTCTGTGAGACGCGAAACGAGGACGGTTCGTCGTGCTTCAACTTTGACCGTTCTCTCACCCTTCCTGGAACGCAGGAGTGCGTGAAGTCCTGGTATAAGCCCGGAGAGACGTGGAGTGGCGTTTTCAGTACCTTGTCAAACAGCTACGAAGAGTGTCGTGCGGAGTGTGTTGGACTGTACCTGTGTAGTGGATGATTGGGGAATGTAACGTAGCAACCTTCAACGAGGTCTTGCATATCTTTGGGTACGATGATGAGCGGGCGGAAGAGATGATGTATCTGAACTGGCTCCATCAGTTGCAAATGTCTCTGGTTTCGCTGTCGTCGTATAATGTGGCACACCACACGTGGACGCAGTCTCATTGTTGTGCTCGTCACGTGTATCTGCAGGTGCTCCTGAGAACGACGAAGGGACTTGTCTGGATAGAGCCCATCTATGATGACAAGAAGGTGTATTGTTGAAGAGTTTTCTGAGGTGTAGAAACTGATCGACTTCCACCTTCATCTGGATCGGACGAAGATTATCTCTGAAGGACGTCCTGCCATTGGACGTTTCTTAACTGAGCTGCAACTCTACAAGAGTACTGCTGACTATTCGCATGGTTCGGCCTTCTTCAATCAGTATGCGAACGTGGATGAAGAGTTCCTGCAGTACCGTGAGATTGCAATGAAGAAGAAACCCCGCGCTGTCTTCTTGCAGCCACTCCTGGAGTTGGAGGTATGAATTCGTGGAGTGTTTCAGTCATAGGAAGGAATGGTGGTTCGTAAGAACTATGAGTTGTCTGTTAGTGGCGTTATCGAGTCATCAGTGGACATCTTGGGTGATGAGATTTCGGAGGAAGAGTTCCTTTCCTGCATCTATCAGGAGTACTCTGTTTGTTAAGAAACAGAAACAACTAGGTCCTAATGACGGATCTTCAATTGACGCTACAATACGCTACGGTTCAAGAGGAGTCGAGGTCCTACCATCTTCGTTCCTTCATCCTGCACACTTTCAATTCGACATTTGATCATGGTGCGATCCGTAATTTCCATCTCATAATTCGACGACTTCCACGCATTGCAACTGTCGCTCTTGAACTGCCAAACCGAATTTGAAGTGTATACATGAAGGAACTGTCAAACGGCTAATAAGAGGATATCTTTGTAACCATAATCTCCGCAGGACCGAAGTGACAAATAAGAGCATGCTATTCACTCATTGACTGCAATCATCCGTACCGTAGTAATCTGCTTTACAAATGCATACGTGACTTCCTGAATCACAGGACAGTAAACAAGTGCATAATACTTGATCCGAAACTCTGCAAACCCTGTATTTGGGTCAATTAACCCGATACCTGCGTCTGTAGGCTGATCCAGTACCATTAGTACATAACCGATTCCGGGGAAATACTTGCCTTCCACCTCATTATATAACTGTGATTTGATTGTTTCCTGCAGTCTTCGGCCCAAATACTTGGGATGAAGAGAAAGTATATATTCCATTTCTTTCTACAATAGTAGGCTCAATTTGTGTTCAAACCAACTTTGAAAAACATGATGCAGAAGACTGGGAACGATGGAATAAGCGATGGTGGCAATGCGCCATTTGGAGTCAGAGTGGCGCAATGGCGCAATTGAGTTTATGGAATAGGACTGATCATGGATCTCTTGTTGTGCTGTGTTGTGCTGTGCTGTGTTTAGGAAGAATATTAGGAGTACGATAATCCTTCATTGGAATCATATTATTCTGATTGTCAATAATAAGTTTCTAGCTAGTTGATTTGTCACATATCTGCATTGCGAGAGTGAAAGAACAATCGTTCTATTGTTCTTTGAGATACCCGCGGTTATCAATTGAAAATAGGCGAAGATGTCAGGTGATCAGATTTGGAGGCGTTCTGAAGTAGTTTTATTTTTGTTTGTTTTAATGCGTGGAAGAAAAGGCTGTTGCAAGAGAGGTTGCTGCAAGAAGCAGGCTTCGGCTGAGGGTGAGGAGAAGAAGATGAAGATTGCTAAGGAATGTGAGTGCAAGAAGTGTGAGTGCAAGAAGGAATGTGAGTGCAAGGAGAAGGAATGCGAATGCAAGAAGGAATGTGAGTGCAAGGAGAAGGAATGCGAATGCAAGAAGGAATGCGAATGCAAGAAGGAGTGTGAGTGCAAGGAGAAGGAATGCACTTGCAAGAAGGAATGCGAATGCAAGAAGGAGTGTGAGTGCAAGGAGAAGGAATGCACTTGCAAGAAGGAATGCGAATGCAAGAAGGAGTGTGAGTGCAAGGAGAAGGAATGCACTTGCAAGAAGGAATGCGAATGCAAGAAGGAATGCGAATGCAAGGAGAAGGAATGTGAGTGCAAGGAGAAGGAATGCACTTGCAAGAAGGAATGCACTTGCAAGGAGTGCAACTGCAACTGTGGATGTGAGTCCTGTACTTGCAAGGATGGAAAGTGTAACTGTACTAGCGAGAAGAAGTGCTGTGATAAATGTACCTGTAGCCGAAGTGAATTGATTCTTTGTTGTGATTAATCATTTCTGATGACTCGACGGAAACTTCAAAATGGTGTATCATCGGAGAGTAAAGTTGCAATGACCTCTCTATTTATTTGCTTACAGAAGAAGGACGGAAATCGATGGGCTCAAGTACAATATGGATGATTTGTAAATGATAGTATTGGAATCTCCTAAGGAAAAAGATTCAATTATCTATTCCAGCCCATTCTTTCCAAACACAAGTAATCGAGATCATCGGGAAAGAAAACTGTTTTATTCTGTACACCTATTCATATATAGTATATCTACACAACCAGATCATTCGTGGCATTGTGATTTCCTCCATTCGACGAAGTAAGGTGAAGGAACTTGAAATTCGGTCAATCAAACGGAAGGAGAAAAAAGCAGAAGGAAAAGGAGATACTATTGTCCTACCAACTCGGGATGAAAAGATGGAGGAAGATCATGTAGCTATCGAATCAACATGTACTGCTTGCTGTGTGCTTATTTCCTTAGTTTTATCTCTATTAACAAAGCGAAGTGCCCTCTTTGTGGAGTCCTTTCAATGTGATAATGGATTTCATGGATTTCTATCGGACTTATCACGGTTTTGCAAGCGTCCGCTCATTCCCCTCGAAAAGAGCATATTCGACAAGGATATGATTCCACCTCTTTCAGTTGTCGGGACAAATGTTACTGGATTCAATCCGTTCGACCGACGACCAAGCGATCTGCTTCTAGTACCTCCAATCAACGAAAAGCCCCCGGGATCAGGACCCTTTGAAGAAAAGCAGGACAGAGTTGTCGTCCGTTGGCCTTTACCAGAACAAATGGTCTCATTTATGTATAATCGGAGAAAGGAGAATGGTGTTACTGAGAAGGAATGGAGTAACTACAAAACTACGACGTGACCCGTAGAAGCTTCATCTGAGAACCTCTTCGCATTGGTGCACATGTCTCTGCGAAAAGAAACATCCAACCAGTCTCTTCTTCAGTATGACAACTGCTCAACACATTGTCGTTTTGATACTCTGCAATAATCGCTAGATAACCCATCACAGCTCTGCCTCATTAGTCCCGATTATGTCCGAACGTATGTCTCCTCCATTCTACGGAACAGGGGAATGATGATGACGAGTCAAGCTGTAGAGGGACTATTGATGGGTATCAGCATATTCATCTTGAGAATTGTAATCTATCTTAGTAAAAGGGCAGCAACCGTCCATCATGGTACAACAAACTCCCAAGTTCCTCCTCAACTTCTGATTGACGCCCATGTTCTTAAACAAGCTGTGAAGAGTTGCCCACTGTTCTTGGGTCCTCTTGCAAATGCACTGCTAGATGACTGGAATTGCTGTGGTGATTCATTTTGATACGTTTGTTTGTGCGAACGAATTCGATGTATATCCCTTTTCTTTCTATGCCATGAAAAGTCATGGTAAGAAGGTGATAGCTAGTTTATTACAACTAGACAAAGGAAACAGATGATCTGTTCACCATCAAGCCCAACTGGGAAGCAGCATACGAATATTTCACGTGCCAAAACAGGTCAACACGTTGGATTCTTCTGGGATACGTGTCTATCTTCGTCATTATCCTTCTTCTGTTCTCTCGTTGGAAAAAAGTGGTGGTTGCGACGTAGTGATTATCGGATGTAAGTTAGACGGACTTCTACGACTTCCATGGTGGATCGTGTTATCACCCATGTGGCTTGCTACCGCAGTTTTTATCTCTGTTCATTGCTGGAAACATTTCAGCTGTAAAACACTTTGGAGGAGAAAGAGAGAGCAACAGAATGATGGGACAGTGCTAACATTATTGGGGTCCATTGTACTGTTCGAAGGGATGTGGATTCTGTGGCTCGACGGGATTCGAAACATCCAACTCCTTATTGTCGTTTCTCCACTCTGTATTTGGAGCGCAAGTTATTTAGGACAACTGGCTATCTCATTCTCCAAACGTTTTCATTCGCCAGTTGATGGCTTCACAACCGAATCAAGAATCATTGACCCGCTATTTGTAATCATCCTATTGACTACTACAGCGATTACATACGACTACGTGAACATCATCCCCAACTCAACTCCTCCCATCATATTACTCTTATACGTCGCGCTCAAATTGTGTGCCAAGGTAATAACGAGTCCATTCTATCACAGTAGATTACTGTTATTCGTCACAATCGGAAGACACAGCATAGTGGAGTGGTACGATACCCCTTTTGAATATAAGTGATTAGGAACATATGGGGCACACCATTCAGCTAATACTAGACGTGATTTTCCTACTTTCCCTAATCCTCTTTGATCTTCTATATATGCTCTTCCCTCCTTATAAACTGTCTAGAGGAAGCGTCTTCCTACTCCCTGTAGCATTCTATGTTTCTGCACTTGTGGTGGCTGACAGAGTAGATTCTTATTGTTTTCGTAGTAGAACTCCTAGCTGTACTGAACATGGAAAACGAGCAAAAAAGCGACAACTGCAGGATTCGAACCTGCGCGGGCAAAGCCCAACAGATTTCTAGTCTGTCTCCTTAACCACTCGGACAAGTTGTCTTGAATTGTTTTCTCTCCATCTCCACTTGATTGTTACAACCAACAACTCAATCCTCCATCCCAAAGCTCTTGTACAATACTTCTATGATACTCTCGGACACCGTTTCTGTTCCTTTTATGATATGAATGATGGATATGCAAGCTAATCTGTTCTCTTTCTTCATCTTCTTTGTATCCGTGAACATGATCATACTTATCATGTTCTGTGCCGTATGAATTGCTCTATAGTGGATATGTACAGTTACTGGTACCCAAGTGGATTCTGGTCGATGTATTTCTGGAGCTGCTGTTGTATGTGGCCGATCACGTGCTCGTCCGTATTTAGGAAGAGGGAAGAAATGGATTGACACACAGATGGATCCAACCTCTCCTTATGACATTTCATTTGTCGCAGTATGGTGAGCGAAATGGAAAGAAGCGATAGCGGAACGGCGTATCCCTCTACAGGTTCGTCACTGAGGCATTGTGCTTCCTCAAGTGGTACTTGGGATATGGGAACCTCTTCGGAGTAGCAGCGAACGAATTCGACGGGTTGGCATTCTTCTTTTGTAACAGACTCTGGCTTGGAAAGACAGTAGATTGGATCGTTCCTTCCGGATGGTCTGCTTGTAAGGATCAGATATCCTCTACATATGGATCTCTTCTCGGTAGTCCTGATAGGTGTGGGAAGTTGGAATTCCATTCAGTTTTGCTGAAATGGACTGGATATCGAACTGAGTGTTGGCAGTTGCCGAAGATATGTATACGAATAGTTTACGGATACAGGAGGCAGCAATAGACAAGTCATTGTAACGGATTCTCTTAGGATAATGTGATCGCTGCTAGTTTACGCAGTAGTTGTCGCAAATAGTATGAAAGGTGGCTTGATTAGTTTCACGTTGCTGGGACAATGTGTCAAATGCCGCTGAACACACGGAATAGGATGCTTGGATTTCTTCTTTCGAGGGACTGCCAGTAGAATCGTTTACAATCGCCGTATAAGCTTCCGTCAGCTTGTTGTATCTGGATACCGCCAATATTTCTGCTTTTCTCTTCTCCTCCACAACGGAACTCTGCGTTTTGACATCACTGCAATTGCTACGTAATGGGATCGATAGGTTTTCTGGATCGACAGGTTCTCCACGACATCGCTGAGAATATCGTCATTGATGTTCGACACGATTTCGCTGTGTTGGGCTGCCAGAGAAGAAATGAAGCTGGTTAGCGTGACTTGGAGAGACAACAGACCCTGGTTCTCAGCGAAGTGACTGTCTCTCAGGCGCAGTTTCTGAATCTCCGAGAGTGATTTGATGAATACCGTTTCTGCCCTGACGAACTTTTCAATCTATACAACAAACCAGATATCAGACACAACGATTTGCTGAATGTTCTGGAGAACACGTTCCTCCTCTTCCCACTATGCTCTTGATAGCGCAGTACTACATACCTTAGGCAATAGTGCTTTCTTGAAGTAGCTGCTACTCGTTTCCATCGCTTCTTCTGAAGTTGTCAATTGGCGAAGCAGTTGTACAACAACTTGTTGGCAAATGATTGTATAAACAAGGGAATAGCTCCTTCTGAGAGAGCACTATCATCATCCCTTTTCCCTCTCCTTTTCCTCTTTCACAGAAGCGATGGTACCAGAGTGGATTTCATGATTTTCTTAGGAAGAAGCGGCAGACACACTGCGTTCGTTCTTTGAAGGGAGTTTACTCCAAATTAATCACGAACTCTTTGAAGCAGAGTCGAAAACTATACTCCGTCTTTCAGGAAACGAGAAGGAGAGGCATGACATCTTATTTCTCCTTATGCATAGGAGTATTTGTTACCAATGTGGACTGACATCCGATTTGTGTGATTGGTTTCTCCAGTGTAACGATTACTTCATTCAGATCTCGAACGGTATTCATTCTTTCTGTTTTGTATCTAGCGGTGCAATTTTCCACATATGCAGAAACACCTGTGAATGTGACGGTGTCAATGAGTGTCCTCTCGGTTGCAACGAATATTGTCCGCATTCTTCGAAACATCTGTTCCGGAAGCAAACAGAACAAGCAAGTGGTGATGTCCAAGGGCATTATCCGTTGTGTAGGTGTTTTGGTCCGCTTTCACGTTAGATCGCTGGCCTCTGCAAAGACAAGCACCTCTGGGGTGCAGGAGAAATGGCTTGGTCCGAATGGTATGAACTCTTCCTTCAGATTGCCGTGCAACTCCTGTTCAATGTGACGGCAGGGAGTTCTTTTGAGATTCGGAATGAGGTGTGGATTGTCTTCATCCCAGACTGTTTTACGTTACGCTTCTCATGGAATACCATCTAGTTTTCTCATGAAGCATTATTCCCATAACGCCAAACTCACATCATACGCGATTGCAGTGTTGTACAACCTCGTGAACTATCAAGAATCAACGCCTCGCGAATTTGCTCATCTTGAATATGTTGTGAAGAGTCGGGATGTGATGCACCTTGTATTCTCACGAGGATTGCCAGATAATGAAGGTTTTTGCTCTTGGAAGATACTCCTCTAGAAATGTCTTCGCTGGCGTCTCCCTGGATTACTCTTCTCATGGAACTCATTCTTCGTTATCATTCATTCACAACGCCTCTGTTTACAGATACGCTCAACTCCTTGTCGACGAGCTCCTTTTCACTTGTATCGCCTGCTCAGCTCCTCCTCCTCTCCTTCTTGCTAGCAAATCTCGACGCAAACCCATCTCTCCAGTTGGAAGATCCTCTCTGTCAGGATCTCCTGTTGTGGATTCTCCACAGCGTCCATTCGTTCTCCTATTGTGATGTGTTCACTTCCAGATCGCAGTTACTTCTTCTTTCAGGAGATAGACTGCAATGCAATCAAACCATTCTGAATCAACGATACGAAGAGTCCGAAGAAGGAAAGAAGCTCTGCATGTTCATCGAAGCCATTGGAACTTGTCTCTCCGTTGTTGCAAGTCAAGCCAGTGGGCCATTCTAATTCTATTCCAGTTAGATTTCTTTTCCAGCTCCCTGAAACTCTTCATGCTCCGGTCCGAGGTGTTCGATTTCTTCCTCGCGATTCTCGCTATTCCGCAGATGAGTATGCCTCGCAAAGTCACTGACACTCTAGTTCCAGATCCCTCCAAGACTCCGACTGTCGGAGAGTGCGGCGAGATTCAGGGAACTCCGATGATCCAACAGAAGGACGACGCTTGGAGCTTTGGAACTCGGGATGCTGTGCTCCAAATCCTCGGTAATCTTGTGTACTTGAATCGAAGCGCTCAGGATCAAGTAGGGAATGACTCTTCCACCGAAGAATAGGTGCGGATTCGAGGAGGCATCGAACTCATTCTAAACCATACCAAAATGCATCCCCAGCATCCGCTGCAAAGAGAATGGGCTCTTTTCACTGTATGAATTGAGGTTGACATTGTTTCCAGATCCGCAATCTCTGTGCTGACAACGAGGACAACCAACGCTACATCGATGGGTTTAAAGCACAAGGAATCGCCTCCGAGCCCGCGCTGGAAAAGCTCGGGTTAAAGACAGAAGTCCAAGACGGAAAGATGAAGGTGGAACGTTTGTTTCATGTTTGTACAAACATCCCACTTTACATGACTGAAGATATCATTACTGTTTTCCTCCCCATAAGCGTCGTCGTACGAAGTATGGATGTTCTGCGTCTACGGAGAGAGAAACTGTCTTCGCCCTACACTTTTCATGTGATAAGAAGCCTGTAAGTCATTCTCCATCGTACTTGCCGAGTGAAACAATTGTAGCATGAGTGGCTGTCCGGGTATTTCTGGGACTTGGAACATGCTTGCAAGGGATGCTCGGTCGTAGTAGGGAGCCTGCTACACATCGCAATCGACTGAATACCCCACGTTCATTACGGCTTCCAAAGCAGTTTTCACGTTATCGAGATGGAGTGATTCGAGGAAGTCAATGACAAAGCCCGTGGCAATCTCATTGTGGAGCAACGCATAATACTCCTGTATATTCGGATTCTTCTTTTCGGTAGCATGGGGTAGTTCGGAATCACCCATGACGCGGTCTATCGCAGAACGGACAAACGTCTACACTCAGAAAGCGATAGGGAATTATACGTGGACTTCATCATAAACACTGGAGTCCTTCATCATTCGGATGATCGTCTCCTTTGCCTTCTTCCTCTCCTTGCTCTGCTCTTCCATGATGCTTCCCAAACTGAATTGTGGTCTCCAAAGTCATGTGACTGTGACTGGGGCGTTTCAAATACTCTTCATGTATGTCTGTCCGATTTGCTGTGAGTCGGGCAGGAACCGCACCATGGAAGCGCTGGGTTGCGGACACATCCTGTGCAGTTCCTGCTTGAATCACCTGGATCGCCACTCGGGCATGATTACATGCCCGTTTTGCAAAGAAGAATCGGGACAAAGTAGTGTGCGGAAGATTTTCCTCAATTATGTTGAACCCTCACGTACGGTTCGTTAGTTCATTGAATATTCTATAGAAAGTCAAACGACAGACACTGTATTTCTCTAGGATTGGATGGAATCATGCTTAGGTGGATGAAGGTCTTTTGGAACTCCAGAAGCAGCACATTCATAACCAACAAGAAGAACGTGAAACGCTCTTGGAACAAATGGCATCCATTGAGGAAGAGAGGAGTTCATTGAAGCAAGTACGAAGATTTGTCTCTGTGACACGAAGAAAGTGGATGAAGATGTTCTTGTGATATCACAACTCAAGGAGAAGTATCTTGTATTTGGTCAGTGTTGATGATAATTGCTAGAAGGCAAAGGGGGAAGTGAAAACGGCCAAACTGGATCTCGCCACAGTATGCTTGATTGGTATGAGGAATGATGGGTGGAATGGAAACTACATAACGTGGAAAATTACAATGAAGCCTGCACCTGGATGGAGAAAGAAAGCGATGAAATTGAAAAGATAGCTTCGGGAGCATCCAATCCAAACGACTTGAAGCGCAGCCAGCAGCTTGCTGTCATTCTCCTATTCACACGACAGTATTAGTTTCATGCTCCGTGTAATCTAGAAAGGTGATGGAAGTCACACGCAAGTGGGAAGAGAAGAAGAAGGAAAGCGATGTCCTTCTATATTTACATTTTCATTTGTAGGATTTGCGACGAGAATGCAAGAGGAAACAAGTATTGATCGTCCTTGTTTATCGGAGACTCATAGAATAGAGTACTCTACAAAAACGTGTAAAGGAGTTAAACGATCAACTCAATCAAATGAACTCGGATAAAAGGGATCCTCCCAATCAACCAACAAACCCACCCAAACGCTCTCGTTTGAGTATATCAAAGATGGGGTCTTTCCGTAACACTTTGTTCAACGGAGAGTCCAATGACTCTGTAGTTCATGACTACTACCATCTTCCGAAGTGAACTCTTTTGGTATCTCTTTTACTCTTTTCCATTTTGCTCTTTTTGTTTCAGAAAGTAATCATGCTCAGGGTGGCACAATCGGTGATAAAACGATTCGGACCCTTGCTTCCAAAGACATCGATCCGGTGGATGGGGAACTTGGAAGACTACACGATCTATGATGTACTCTGTATTTCTTGTTCTATATCGTAGAAAGCAGAGGGAACCTATTTTGAAGAGTTGGATGAAGAAGGGTTTCTGATTAATGGTAACTACTATAAAGGTGGAGTGATTGCGTTTAACGACCTTGTGCTACTTTGGGACGTCGATTCATTGGATAAACTAACTACAGAATCGTTGAAGGCCATTCCCTTATATAACCCAGCAATCAGTAGGTTAGTTTACTGAGAGTATAACCAACTAGATATGCTCTTCATTGGCACAGGAAAGTACACAGCTCCCATTCCACAACCCATCGTCGATTATCTTCATCAGAATGGTATTTCCGTCGAGTCAATGTCTACAGTAATCCCATGAGTGAAGAGATTATGAATAGAGTTCGGCGGCTGCCAATTTCAACTTCCTTCACGATGACAAGCAGCGTGTTGCAGTTGCCCTCCTTCCAGAGCAACCTTCCGAGAAAGTGTTTGAAAGCTAGTTGTGTTTTCTGAACCCAAACAACGATCACAATCACGATCACTCCTTCTTCAACTTCTCAAGCGCATTATTCAGAAAATCCATCCGTTCCATGAGGAGGGCCAACTCCGCCTCAATCTCCTCAACGGTGAGATCTCCCGCCTTCGGAATGTATCCGGGAGCAGGAATCACCATCCCATTCACAGTACGTCCCGCAACCATCGTCGTTCCCGCAGGAACAGCGGTAGCAGAAGCAGAGACTGCAGGAGACACAGGAGCCGCCGGCATAGAAGGCATAGGAGCCGCATGCACCTGCTGTGCGACGGGTGTCACGACCGGTGTCGTTGTTGTTTCGCCCTTCTTCGTGATCTCTGTCACGCCGGGTTCCAACGACATCAGATAAGGATTCGAGTTCTGTCCCTGACGCCACTCCTCTCCTGTCAGTGCGGGAATGCCGGCGTAGGTCGGCGGGTACACATCGGGCTGATACCCCTCGAACTTGCGAGGGACGATAAAGGGAAGCGGCTCCACGTCTCCCTTGCTGGTGAGCTTCATGATGCGCGCAACCTCACACTTGTTGACGTCGCACGCCTTCTTCGGCAGCATGAACAAACCCTAGTGGTGACAGCGTCCATTCGCACCAA
This sequence comes from Blastocystis sp. NMH, assembly GCA_039096215.1. Taxonomy (NCBI): domain Eukaryota; class Bigyra; order Opalinata; family Blastocystidae; genus Blastocystis; species Blastocystis sp. NMH. The sequence goes on along the minus strand of JBBPEA010000013.1, from coordinate 273,200 downwards.
CACGAGCCGACACTGTGGAAGAGTACTGCGAGAGCGGGTATAAGGAGGAGTTCATCACCTCATAGTAGCGAATGTTTCCGTCACCACGGCCTCCAAGGAAGAGAATGGAAGTATCCGGGTCATAGAAAGGAAGCAAAGCACCCGAAGCCTTCATTATCAAGCACAGAGAATCGTACCATGTCGAGCTGGTCGTGACAGATCGGCTTCGCCAGGTTCCGAAGATCCCACATCTTCCACTCACGTTGTGAAGTGCGACTGAAGCCGGTGGTTACGACGTGTTGCGTGTCACCGATCCAGACCATCTTGGAACACTTCGTGCCATCGTGAGGAGACCACTCCTGAACGACGATGTTCTGACGAGGATCGAAGATACGATCCATCTTATCCTTTGTCGATACGCAGAACAGACTGCCGTTGTAATTCCAGTGGAGATCTTGGGGAAGCTGCTTGCAGTCGTAGGTGCCGATTTCTTCACCTTGCTTGCAGTCCCACACTTTGCACGTGTCATCTCTACATAATCAGACATCATCGTAACAGCTACGCAGATGCCGAAACAGCAATCAACTCAGCAACCGGGTTGAATTCAACGAAGGCGACCTTTCTACGATGGCCCGATAGGGTCAGGAGAGGTGTGTCAATGTTCGTTGTAAGTCCGCCCTCTGGGAACTCCCACAGCTAACCATCAGAAGAATCCGCTTCGCGTACCATCACGGTTAAGTCCGCGGAAGAACTGATGATCTGCTCGTCGTTAAAGGGGTTGAAATCAAAATCGCACAGATCGCCTCTAGCATTGAGTCCTTATCAAATCGATTACTTGTGTCCCGTCAGCATAGGAAGTTGGGAGGGCATTCTCCCAGGAGTATTGTGAGGACGGATCAGAATTGGACCACCTCCTCCAGCTCCGGGAAAAGCAAAGTACTTGGCGTTTCCCTTTATAAAGCTCTGATCTCCTGTTGTTGACGCAACACGAAAACCTTGATAGATATCCTCCGCTACTCCATGAGTACGGATATCCCAATAATACGTTGGAGACCCGGGCAGTAGACGTGTCGGAACTTTGATGCGGGAGTGTAGTTCATATCTGATCACGCAGTTGAGATATATCCCGATGTTCCAGTCGCGAATCACGCATGCCCAAATCGTGGGATCCCAACAAACAGCAATAGACACACAGTTAACTAACATAAGCACTTGAATTATGCTTCCTTCGGTTCCTCCGACTGATTTTCGAACGCCTTCATTCGTTCCGCCATCGATCCTTGGGGAATGAAATCAGGGTCTTCTTTGGGCTCTTCCGGAACAGGGAGGTTCTCCTTCTTTCCGAATGCCTTCACTCGATCCGCCATCGATCCCTGCGATACGAAGTCCGCATCATCGAGCTTCTTTGCAGATTCCTCCGGAACAGGGATATCCTCCTTCTTTCCGAACGCCTTCACGCGATCCGCCATCGATCCCTGTGAGACGAAGTCCGCATCATCGAGCTTCTTTGCAGATTCCTCCGGAACAGGGATATCCTCCTTCTTTCCGAACGCCTTCACGCGATCCGCCATCGATCCCTGTGAGACGAAATCAGGATCGTTGAGCTTCTTTGCAGGCTCCTCTACAGGCATCTCCTTTCTTCCAAACGCCTGAACGCGCTCCTGAATAGCTCCCTGCGAAACGAAATCGGGGTCATCGAACTTCTTCTCCGACTCTTCCACAGGCGTCTCCTTCGTACCAAACGTTTGGACGCGCTCCTGAATAGCTCCCTGCGACACGAACTGAGGATCGTCGAACTGCTTCTTCGGTACGGGGAGATCCTCCTCCTTCCCAAATGCTTCGCTTCGCTTGACGACGGATCCGACCGTGTCGAATCCCGCCATGTGACTCAGCGGCTCCGACGACACCACATCCTCCGGACGCACGAGATGCGCGGCGTGGTACTGCGAGGGACGGTACGAAGGACGCAGCGGAGCGGTCGTTCCCGAGACCGACTTCGCAGACATAGGAATGGACTGGAGCTTGGTGGGTGCGATAGGCTCCACGGCAATGGACTGAGGCTCCACAGCCTCACTGAGAGGAGCGACGTGGTCGTTGACTTGCTTTTCCTCCTCTGCAGAAGAAGTAGACACGGATATCGGGAGATTCGCTAGGTGTTAGAATGGGGGATAACAGGTACAGGGCTTCCGCTCACCCTCAGCGGAGCTGCAGTCGGCATGCACATAGGAACCATTCTCGTAGACAAGCTATTGTGAAAAGTGAGAAAGAAGCACACCTTGTCATCCAGAGTCTGGCAGCACTCGGAACAAATCGTATTATTGAGCTTATTGGCACAATCAGGACAGAATCCATAGTTCGAGCAGACACCATTGACAGACACCATCTTCTTAACAAAGAGAGGCTTCACGAGCTGGCACTTGCAGTTGAAACAGACAAAGTGTCTCTACGAAGAATAGCACGCAAACGAAAAAGGACTACGGGATGGTAGAATTGACCCATCGCCTCGACACGATTCTTCCCCTTGATAAGGGACCCACATTCAGAACACTTCACGGCTGTCACTGTTTTGAAGCACTTATCGCAATACAGGACATTCTACAGAGTGAGTTCGTTGGCGGAACCTATACTTCTCTCATTCGAAAAGACACATTCTGGAGACTTTTCTTACAATTTTGGCAAACCAGACACTCCGGATGGAAAAGCTTCGCACCTACGGTCGCCACCGATTCGCGAATATCCATCAAACAGTGGGAACAAAGACTAGGCATAATAAATCAACTTCTAAGAAAGAATGAGTTCGGCTGCCACAAAAGGAAAAAGAATTGCAATAGCCGGGAATCGAACCCGGGCCTGATCCGTGGCAGGGACCTATCTTACCACTTGACTACTATTGCTCTGTTTTCGTTTCCAATCTTTGGTTCATAAAACAAGTGTACATCAGAGAATCGATCTTTTCCAATACATCTCCACAAGATCCTTCTAAACAGAATATCGTCGACGGGTCAATGTGCGAATTGCCATTCGACCATTCTTTGTGGTAGTCCAAATACGCCGAGCGCTTCACATTTATACGAACGAGCGCCACGCGAGGGGACTTACTTGTTTCTCCCTCGCCCTCTTCGTTCAATAGATTCGTCACATCGCCCAGAACCGTTTCGCTCTCCATCTTCACCACTGGAACCTACGTCATTAGTGAAGGAAACGACTACTCTATCGCCACATCCCACCTCCAGAATTACGAGAGAAGAATCCTCATGCTCTTTGAGATACTACAGATAAGAAATATACTGCGTTATCACCTCCTCCATTCCCTCTTCCCACACGTCATACAAGTCGAAATCACTGGGACCCTTGTTCTCCAGTCCGAGCCACTCCTCATCATTGAACATGAGAACGTAGGGACGACAGATGCGTTTGCAGACGCTGCATCTGGGAAGCGACGCCTCGTCACCACCCATAAATGGCAATGGGAGAGGCCACACATCCGGTTCGTTGCCGCGATTGCACGCCACTCCACGTGTGCATTGAAGACAGCACGCATTTCCGTGGATCTCTATGACTTCGGAGGAGGGAATATTGCTGCGTCGGAACAGTCCGTCCACGTTGGACGTGTACACGAAGAAGCGCTGGGGAACAGACATCGAAGAAGAGAAGGCATCATAGTTGGATTCGAACCAAGACTTGAAATGGTCGTGGAAACTGGATGACTCTGGAGTCATCATACGATCTCTCCACTTCTTCAGAATCATGTATCTACCATTCCACCGAAATGTCTACATTCTACCCTTTGTGTGGTGTCACACGGCTGTAGTCATTTGCCGACTCACCCCAGAAACGCCAGAATTCAACTGGATTATCTTTCAACTAGATATCACTCGCTCTCCTCATCCATACGAGATCGGGATCGCAGTAATCGGCATACACCATTCCCTTCTCGTTGGAATCCTCTACGGAAAAGCATTCACACAAATTGAACTGGTAATTTCCTCGTATGTTTTAAGTCCCGACTCGGCCGACATCCCCGCTCCCGCCATAACCAAGAGAAACGATGCATTCTTGATCAATGACGCAACGCGCTTTAGTTCGTCTTCCTGCGCTTCCATTCTGATCGAGTTGTTTTCTTTCAATCCATGAGTTAATTGGAGGAGGGAGAGAAGAATAGCAAGGTCCCATGGTGTAATGGTTAGCACTCAGGACTCTGAATCCTGCAATCCGAGTTCAAATCTCGGTGGGACCTTTTCTTCTTTTCAACAAACATCACATACCCCGTCAATTCGACCTCCTCCTAAACAAACGTCCTTGTCGTAGAACACACTTATCTGGCCAGGCGTAATGGCTCGCATTTTGCTTTCACTCATCACTAGGAATCGATCTCCTTCCCGCCTAATCTGGCAAGGATACAACTTCTATATGAAATATGTACCCGAAATCTACAGTTCTGTAACGCAGCTGACACTGAATGGGATACCCCGCTTCCGACATGCAACCATTCAATAGCAGAGATTCCGTTTCCGGAGATAGCCACTTCATGTCCTCTTTCCGGATCTAGATGAAACAATGGATACAACCCATACATAGAAGGAATAATGATATAGTGCCGGATCCTCCTTTTCACACACCACAAGCGTGTTGGACGCCATATCCTTCTCACAGACGTAATACTTGACACCACTGTTGGACAGTTTCACTCCTTGTCCAATTGTGTAATACAGCAATCCGTCATGGTCTCCCATCTTCCGTCCCTCTGTGTTCACGATAATTCCTGGAGTCGTCGCCAGATAGTCTTTCAGAAACGCTGCAACTCAAAATGATCCGAGAAAGGTACAGCGCATCCGTCGCTCTCCGATGAAGCAGATCCCCATGCTCTCTTTCTTGTCGAAGACATGGAGACCTACCTTTCTTGCAATCTCCTTCACTTCTGTTTTCAGAAGAGATCCCACGGGAAAGAGGACGCGGGAAAGGACGTTTCCGTCAATCTCACTGAGGAAGTAGCTCTGGTCCTTTCGTGGATCAACTCCCTTGAGCAGCTCGTATCTCCTCCCGACATGGTTTCTCTTCTGTGAGTTTCGCACCTATCCTACGGAGACTGTGAGAATCGGGAGTAGGGTACATGGGAATTGATCCTTGCATAATGACCAGTCGCAATGAAATCGCATCCACTCTGAAAGCAACGAGATGCAAACACATTGAACTTGATGTATCGATTGCAGAGTACATCTGGATTTGGAGTTTCACCCTTCCAATGACTATTTCCAGCAATTGGAATACCTTGTCGTATGCGTGGAGACATACTTCAAACACATCATTCCAATACTCCTTTTCAAAATCAAACTACGTGTGGTCAATGTAATGTATATACAATGTCAAACGGAATACTCAATGTTCTCGCTATTCGCTCGGCATCTCTCATGTCATCCTTGGTAGGACACACAGGCTTCCCCGTCTCCTCCTCGACACTCCAATTTCGCATGTAAACGCCACGCACATCGTATCCCTACAAGGAAGAGTTTCCTTTATCGGTCCATACTTGTTGTTTGAGGAGATATGCGGACACTGCCGAATCAACCCCTCCGGAGAGTCCCACGATTACGGAGTATGCTCGATGGATTCGCGCAAACCGACCGAGCCATAATGGAGACGTCCTGATCATCCGAATGGAATAGAATCAAACAAACAGTAGCGCAAGATGGATTATGAAATCGACATGGACTGATATCCAGACGACGAAATGGGACTGACGACGTACTCGCGTCCTCCGTCGGCAATTCCAATGTCCTTCTGTTCAGTCACCTCTTCTTCCTCTGTTGCCAGCTGCGTATGGGTCTGATAGTCTTCAAAACGCTCTGTTGGTCTCCACAAGAGGACAACGGTCGTCAGAATAACTTCCGTAACAACTTCCCATACGCCTCGCAAGAAACTACGTCCGATCCCTCTCTTATCCCTACAACCACTGCCATCTCCACTGTCGTTCCATGAAGGAGCTCAAATCCACCGTCGCCGCCAACAGATACACAACAAACACGACTCCGACCACTCCAACGATCCATCCGAACGCAATCGCAAACGTCCTTCGCTTCGCCTCCTCGTGCCGACTCCGCAGCTGTCTCCATATTCCCAGAGCCGACAGACCCAAGAACATCTCCACCATGCCGTTCAGTCTACGTTATCACTTTCTCCCGTGTTCTACATGGCGTCGGAGACACGTGCCGCCGTCCTTGCATTCCCACTCTCGAGATGGAAAACTGTTTCCAGAACAGCATAGCCGATGACAAATCCCGTGGTATTCGTGGCTCCTGCAACATCACGCAACGCGTCATAGCTGCGGGTCAGATATATCGATTGTAAACGAACCTCCAGAGAACATGGAAGAGGACTTCCAGAAGGAGTCCTTGCGACAAGGAATGGAGGATCTCCGCAAAACAGCGTGTTTTCGAGTCAACGGATCCGTGACGATTCAAATGAATACATGTGATTAGTAGTAACAGCGAGCGAAGAACAAAGACGAAGAGACAGAACTGGAGTTAGGTAAATACGGATGATCCTACAGCGACGCGACGGTGAAAAGAAGACGAACTGGAGGTGACTATCATATGGTAGCTCCAGTAGGCGAGGAGGCCACTGGAGTAAACGAGCAGGAAAAGAGAGAAAGGCAGCTCTCCGTAGGAGGTGGCAGAAAGGAAGCCATGTGGGTTGTAGGTTGTGAGGATGGTGTTCAGACGAACGTTGGTGACGTTCACCTGACAACTACCGACACAGTAGTAATAGAGCCCGTCGGTGTCGGCATTCAGATGTACAGACAGCGTCTCTTTTTCGCCTCTATAGGGTGAAATCTCGATCGACACTATACTGGAATGAAAGCTGTTTGTATGCAAATGGAATGGTCGCATTCTGCGGAATAAAGAAAGACTGTTCCTTTGAGCAGACTCCTCTCTGGAAATGAAAGAGAACGAAAAGCAAGCACCCGAACACCTTCGGCGTCACAACATAGGGAACCGTATTCGGTGATTGAGGTACGAAGGTCTTTCGGATAGATGATCGCCTAGTGAGGATATCACGAAATTTCATTACCTCAATATTTCCAAATCCATCCCACATCGAATTTGCTCTTGAAACTGTTGTTTGTAACTCGATGAAACTACGATTCATCTATCTTTCAGAGAATACGATGCGTCATCTTCTAATGTCCTCCTGCTCATGTACTCATATCCGCATAGGACACTGGCGTTATGGAGAATGAAATCATCCAGTGACTGAATAGAAGCAGTTGTACAGGTGATGATGGCTCCAATAAACTAAAATGAACAAACACAAACAAAATCCACGAAAAGAGCGATCATGACAATAACAGAATGAGATATGTCATCCCAAAGAAACTCGTTTTGAAACCTTCACCACCAACAACCGTGTAGTTCCTATGACCAAGCGAGTCACCGTCGATGGTGTTTCTTCCAACGTAGTGGTGTCGTTCTGTGCCTTTTCTCTTGCTCAGATATCTGATTTGCACCGTCTGAATAAGATCGTCCCTCAGGAATCATGATTAGGGAGCACTCTGTAAAGCAGCCCAGCAGCAATGGCTCTGCTTGATACAAACCAACCTCATATTCAGTCCTTTATCCAACGCTGATTTCATCATCATGAAGCCCAACGATGAAACTCCCACTGTTTATGTTTGTATCCTTTTCGATGCTGAAGTGTCTCCGCGATCAAATCTATGGTAGGGGGGAGAACGAGACACTTTCCAATAGGGATGGTCGATATCCATCCACTGTGTTACAAACTGATTCTGCTTCCAGAATTCCAGCGATTACGCGATATCCGACAGCTTAACAACTTACACTACATCTATCCAGGTGCCACCCATGATAGGTACATAAGAGGAATCGCTCTTTTGTAGATTTCAGCACTGCATAGGCGTGTACCACCTTGCAGAATTGTTTGTGGAAAGACTGCAAAAGACACAGCCTGAACTGAATATCACGGAAGCGGAGAAGCTATGTGTTTGCATTGCGGGTCTCTATCATGATATTGGTAGGAATGAGAGAGAGTCATGAAGACAAGGTCACATTACGCAGGGCCATTTGTATCCCCTGTATGTTCGTTACTGCAAGTCCCCCGTGTTTGTGGATCATGAGGTTATGAGCGTGTACATCTTGAAGTTGATTCTGAAGAAATACAACCTCTATGATTATTTTAAGAAGTATGGACTTGGGGAGAAGGTCTACCGATTCATTCTATGTTTATTCCTAGGAGATTCATCTGATATGCGAGATTATCATGGGAGACAAACGAAACGCCCCCGACGACTGGAAATGGGTTGGAGCTCCAGGACGCGAGTTTCTTCTTCAGATCGTTGCCAATTCCAAGTAGGAACGGTGATCGTGTTTCACCTCAGAAATGGCGTCGATGTGGACCGCTTCGACTACATGATTCGAGACTGTATGAACGTACGATTCCTGTGGAGATTGGACGTAGCTTGGATTGAACTGCTCCTACAACTACGATCGGATCATAAAGGGCGCTCGTGTGATCAAGAATAAGGAAGGCGCGTGGGAAGTAGATGAGGGAAAAGAGGCGACACGTAGATTTGTTTCCACGACAAGGTGAATATCGATGTGTACGAGATGTTCCAATGCCGCATGAGTCTTCACCGTCGCGCATACAACGTACTCTTACTGTTTTCTCCTTATTCTTCGCATCGGTCCAATCGTATCATCGATATCATGATCATCGAAGCGCTTCGTTCCGCAGAACAGAACGGTTTCGGAATTGAAACGAAGGTTGTTTCTGCCTCTCTCGTTGATGCAGCAAGGAATCGTGAAACTCTCGGAAGCATGTCGCAACCTCGATGCCTATATCCGTGCGACTGACTACTTGGTTCTGGTAGAGTTGCTTTCCGACTGTGATGTAGGAACTAAAGAACAGCGTGTGCGACCAGTATAAAGAGGCGCGACACCTAATCACGAAGGTGGAGAAGAAGTGAGGGAAGAGAAATGGATTCAGCGTAGAGAACTCTATCCCTTTGTCGGCGAAGTGATTATCAACAGCAAGACGTTTATCGATTCGGAGGGAATGCGTATTTTGATGGAAAAGAGCAGTAGGAGGAGGTGTATTTCTTCATCGAAGATAAGGAGCGTGTGAAGGATCAACTCATCCACGAGTTCGAGTCGGACGCCAAGAAGTATGGTCTTGACTCTCCCAAGGATACGATTGTGATTGATGTCGTGAAGCTCTCTCTCGGAATGGGAGTAGGTGTTGTTGTTGACTGACATGGAAGAATCGGAATCCACTGCGATGCGTGTCCTTCTTCTCGGAGTCAGAAATGGACACCATTCGGCACATTCCCCTGTCGGATATGAGTAATACACTACCAGACCAGTGTGAAGACTGGTTAGTGCGTTTCTACAATCGTGGAAACGAGAAAGAGTTTGAGAACCTCAGTAAGCTGTTTACGCTATGGAGAGAAAAGCACATCAACGAGTCGGAGATTTGTGAGAGTGCCTCCCCAAAAAGAAGACGTACGTACACGTTCCCCCCAAAACGTCAATTTTCAAGTGCTGATTTAGAAAGTGGATTATTGTGAAAGAGGGTTTGTTTGTACCAAACTGTTACGTCATCGTTCTTCTTGATAATCAAGAAGTCTAGGATTTGCAAAAGAAAACCCTAGAATGCAAGGCCGGGGTGATTTGCTCGATGAAAAGGTGGGAAGTATTCTCACTGATCTCGGGTATACGAAAACGCGACACCATGACAAATATGTATGTGGGAGCGGAGTTGAACTCACCCTTTCCAGAAAAACATCCAGCCCTTCTGGAGCGAAGAGATGCATCGAAGATGTATGGCGTGCATCTTTGATTTTGGCTTGAAGGGTAAATGGATCGGGAAATGGAATGATCATGTAGAGGCGTCTCCAAAGGTCATTTTCCCTGCCCTTCGCGAGTACAATCCGAATCTACGTCCTGAGAATATCAAATCACATCTACAAGTAAGTCTGTTCTGTTTTCTCTGTAACCGTATAGAAATATCGCAGTAACTCGAAAGCAAACCAGATGGAGTATTTGCACTTCTTTGAACGCTATCTCCGCAAAGTAGTCTTTGTGGTGGGAGCTTATCTAACAGGAAAAGAAGGCGAGTCGCCTTCACATGCAACAAGTCCAAGGTTCAAATGTGTCCCAATCTTCTAACCCTGTTCGATCTGTTTCTGGTGTTTCATCCCATTCATACCCTATGTACTATTCATCGATGTCTCCAGCGAATGCAACCGCAGAACAACCACAACAGGAATATAACGCAGAGGTGGATTCAAAAGACCAGGAAATTGTTCTTCCCGTGCTAGCCTCCGTTGAAATGGATGACGACGAAGAACACTCACATAGTGCCTATTTCCGCAAGGACCCCTCGATGGATTATCAGGTCAATTTGCACGATGACATTATCAGCAAACACTCTATTCGGCAACAACGGATGGGATTAGATGGGATTGATAATGACAACCGGTACATGCCTAATCCAGATTATGTGTTCTCTTCTCGACCGTCTTCATTTGTAGGACTCCTTTTACGCTACTGCATCTGCCATGGAGGCAGAAAAACCTACGCTAGTTGAAGATGAATTGGGTAACCCTCTTCATTTCTTACAGGAATCGGATAATTGCCTTGTTTGTATCAAACAGTACAACACACATAATAGAGGAGAATGAGGACGCTGCCAACGAGAACTCCGAGACAGTGTCGAATCGTCCTCACCGCTATGTCTTCCTTTCCGTCTTCCCAATAGGACAGCGCTACCACCTCAATCCCTCGACTTTCCGGAGGATCTTCCTCTTCTCCGTATTTCACAGGCACACTAAAGACAAGGCTTCGTCCCCAGAGTCGTCGCGTTCCGTCGTTGCGTTCTCCTCTCCACGAGCTGTTGCGACTCCACACGAACAGACTCTGCGGAGGAACCTTCGGATTTCTCTCTGGGAGAACATCTTGAAAGAAGACATCCACGGAGCTGACACTGAAGAGGAGGGATTCTCCCTTCATCTGCGGGACTGTCGTGTTGAAGGAAAGTTGATTTACTGCGTCGACTGGGTTGAGCGACGTCGTTTCCCGTCGACTCGCCGTTTGTCTCTGAGGTGAGAAGGAACAAGTGAGTCGACAGCGCTCACGAAGCGAGGGGTTTCCTTTTCAACCAGTTGTGCGAGTAGGGTGTATTCGTCGTCCTTCAGCTCGCGTGTCTCCTTCACTTCCAAGAGTCTCGCCAGTGAGGGATGAAAGGGGTAGATGCGGAGCTATGTGATAGAATTGTTTCATTCCCACCTCTGTCCAATCCACATGAAAGCAGCCATCAACGTTCCAGTGGATAATGTTGTAATTGTTTGATGGTTGGTTGTTTTCATTGTTTGATTGACTGCTATTGTCATTGTTTGATTGACTGCTATTGTCATTGTTTGATAGATAGTTATTGTCATTGTTTGATTGACTGCTATAACCACTGTTTGATAGATTGCCATAATCATTGCCTAATTCATCACTATCAACTCGATTCACACCATCATCCCCTTCACTTCCATTCACCACCTCCGGCCGACTCCCGCTCGGCCGTAACACGTCGCTCAGCAGCAAACATTGTCGCAACAACGTGTTTACAGGAGTTTTGTCACCACGCGCGAACAACTGCTCGCGGTCGCCGAGCGTCGCCTCGCGCGGCGTTTTAACGTTCGTCGCCTCCACCAACAACGTCATGCATCGGTTGCTCAGCTGCGTCATCCGAACCGGATATGTGCGGCAGGTTGACGGGACCGTCGCCACCGCGTTGGTGGTATTGAACCAACTGCCCGCGTAGCCCCACTCTTCCATGCCGCCGCGAACCGGGTAAACAACATCGTTGGTGGCGCCGACGAGATAGGCGTGGTTGGAAAACTGGTTCAGCAACTCGGAAACAGATTTCATCGCAAAGTGGTCGGGAGATTTCGCGCGGAGTTGCTTGTTGTAGCCGTCGCCCCACTCGTAGGTGATGGATTGCATTCCACCATGGAAGGTGATGGTGGCCATGAACATGTTGTGGTAGTAGAGTTCCTGGACGGCGCGACTGGACTCGCTCTGGAAGCAGTTGTACGGAGGAGATGTATAATCGAAGGGAAAGTCCCGGTTCACGTCGATCCCGCGCTCTGTCCGTCTTTCGGAATAAGATAGAAAAGTGACGTACTGTTTGAAGTAGTATCCCCAAGCGTTGGTCATGGGCATGATGAAAATGTCGCGCGAATCAAGGATCGAAGCGTAGTGGGGGTGAAAGGTGGATTCGGCAAAATGAACACGCTCCCGCAAGGACGCTTTTCCTTCAGAGGAGGAAAACTGTGTAATGGTACGGTAAGTAGAATCATAGTATGCACGGTTCTGAAGCAGAAAGATGGCGTACTCGATCACAGCAGTTGGACCCACACGCTCGTCTCCATGCAGTTCACCGCTCAGAAACATCTGGGGGACCGCGGATACGTTGCCATGAATACGACGGTTGAACAGACGAAGATACCAATGGTAACAAGGAGTTTCTTATGATAACTAAAACCAAATGACACAACTTCCGCACTGTAACGACGAGGTCAATCCATACTCTTCTTCAACCGTGTTCACTTCAACGAGCTCTGGGTACAGCTGTGCAATTTCCTTCATCGTTCGCACCATCTATCTTGAATGAGAAGATCATCTCCAACCGCGTTGTAATCACGATAAACATACCGCGACCCAGATACGAAGATCAACAAGAGCTGACAAAGGAAAAAAGCAACCCTCTTGACCATGTTTGAGTGAATAGCGGTTATTTTGTCAAACACCCGTTCTCCAGTATTCCACTCTATCCAGATGTCTGCTTGTTCGAATCGCGTTTACATTCTATACGAGGACCGAAAGCTGGCGTTTGAGCGACGAACAAGTGATACGATCTTTTCCCTCAAGAAGCGACTCCATGTGCTGGAACGTGCGAAGCACTGATGCATAGAGACATCTGGATATTCCCACTGAGGACATAATCCTCAAACTGAATGGTACTGGGTTTCCTGATCACACCCTATTGTGTGATCTCGAAGCGAATGGAAAATTGATTCTCCACCTTGAATCTGCGAATCCGAAGCTCAAGTATATCATGGCTTACGGAACAGTAAGCTCCTTCGTAACTGCATTTTCAAATGCAACAATTGATCAGCTGATTGACTATTTTATTGTTGTGGGTATGGTGACATGGAGTGACTTGTAGAGTAACTACTCGAAATTGTCGAGTTATGTTGATTCCTCGTTTAATGCGTATTACAAGCGCTCCCTTCTGGACGGTCATAAAACCCTTATGGAGTTGCAATTACCCAAGAATACCGTATTATGTTTAAAGGTCGTCCCCGATTGCTTCCGTTCGCGGAAACAGTTGCTTCTTCATATGAATATCCCGGCTCTATCTTCAGACAAAGACGAATCAATGACTTCACCATCTTCGATTTCGCTTATCGTCAGGCTATTACTAGAATTGCATGACCCATTTCAGTACGCCCGGATTCGTTCGAATCCCGGAGTCATTGCATACCTTCAGTCCATTGATTCTCTTTTGCAAGTGATTCACAAATCCCATTCTCTTTCTTCCAAATCGCTTGCTACCGCTATTTCTCTTGTTCAGGAGTATCAGAAACCAATTCAAAACTCGGAGTCCCCCACTATCGATCTCATTGACGTGAGTCATCATCTCGAGCAGATTCTCTCCCTAGCGCATTCTATCGCAGGTACCGTTTCCTTTTCCGTTGTCACTAGATGATCCATCTACGCGTATGTTTACAAAACTCAACTCCCTCTGCGAGGTAGTGGAAACACAGCGTCTCCAGTTGCAGACGCTGAAGACGGAGAACCAGCAGCTCCAACAACAAGTGGCAACGCTCCAGAAAAACCAGTCACGAATGTTATCGCTGTTTCAGCAGCTCACCGGACAGACGATTCCGTCCGCCCTCTTCGGAACCGCTCTGATCGATGGATTCCGAGAAACACTGCAACAGTGGCTGGACGATAGTTCATTCGATAGTTGGCGATGTTGCTTCCGCAGCGATGAACATGGGTGGGAAGCAAAACAGTGTCGAGAGGGCTGTGTGGATGTGGGAGCAGTGTTGGTGATTGTTCGGTCAACAGCTGGCGCAGTATTTGGAGCCTTCACGCGAGTGGGCTTCCATCGTGGTGACGAGGACGGTGTCTTTGTTCATGATGACGACAGCTTTCTATTTGTGTTGGAGAGTCCGTTCCTCTCGAATTGTCCGCAACGGTTTAAGGCGATCCGGGGCGTTGGCGGGATTCTGGTGGACTCTTCTTGCTTTGCTGTCTTCGGCTCTGAGTCAGAGTCCGCCCTATCGATAAGCAGTAATTGTAACACTACTGTTAGCGATACATATGGATTCCCAGGTGGGTTTACTGCTTCCGATGTTGGTAATGACACCATTAATGGGAAACCGACGTTCGTTGTTAGCGACATTGAGGTATATTGTGAAAAATGAACGATCGTTCTGTTGTGTTTCAACAAACAGGTCCAGTCATTCAGGTTCAAAGGTTGTTATGCGTTCCACCTTATCGGAGACGACGAGCCTCACGCTCCCACTCCATCAGAGTCAGAATGTCTCCCTCACGAATGGGTCCCTAAGGTCTGTTATCATCTCACTGGCTCCTACCTTGACGTTTCTCACAATGCTACGCTTGCTAGCATCCATGAAAGTGACACGCACCTACACAAGTCAAAAACGAGTCTCTCACCCACCTGAGTGACATTACCAGTGTTACCGGTTCTGCCCAGCACCTTCTCCACAACAGCGTTCTTAACTTCGTTCTCCTACACAACATGAGCGCACGTTCCTTCTTTGGTTTTCATTGGTGGTCAGCAGAAACGACCACCTCTCTCTCGCAAGATTCATACCATGTTTTGTAGAAATGAAACCTGAACTCTGAAATTGAGGTTGTGGAGATAGGTTCCGGGTCATCGGGACCCTATTTCCTTTTATTGGGACAGGGTACCTTATTCCAAACAAAGAGAGGAACCAATTGCAATTATAGACTACGTTCGCATTCATTAGAGATATTCTTAGCCATCTTGTCTCTTTCATTTTCTTCCTTCCGATTGTTCACTTGGATGGAATTCCATTAGTAGGTCCTACGATCATCTTCCGGGAGATTTGATTCGTTCTTCTTGAAGTGGTAACGAACAGACTGCTTCATAGTATCCAAGAATGAACGAACCGAAACATACAGCGATTTTCTTGCAAATTTGCTGTCCTTGATCGCTGTGATGGCAGCCTAGTTGAAACACTCCATGTCAATCCCACCTCTTCATACTCGGGAATGGAATAGCGGATAATAGGCAACGCAGCGGCTATGATGTTTGGATTGTTCTCCAACTGTCTTCCCACTCCCTCCAGGATGATTACCGACATGAAGAGATTCACAAATCTGGAATCAATCGTGACGTGGTGTTTCAGTGAAAGCGTCAGCATCGTCGCCAATGCCTATATTCAATATCTCCTCTTACACCTACATCGGCAATCTCCATCTTCGATAGATTAAACACGCCATTATCCATGTTCCTATTCACCAGATCCCGAATTCCCGTCGCAAACCCCTCTGGGTCAATCACCGGAGGCGACGGTTGCGGCGCCCGATCAATCAGCAGTTTTCCCGCGGCATATCCGTCTCCTCTCGACAACGCAATGAAGATATCGATGAAGTTCTGCTTCTGCGACTCCTCCAACACGTTCACTAATCCCGTGTCCAAAAACACGAGTTGAGGATGGGCGTTTCCTTTCATCTGTTTTCCGTGACAAATCGAGCGGGAAAAAGGAATCTGGCAGGGAACGCTCTCTCTCACCAGAATATTTCCGGGGTGCAAATCTGCGTGCAAAAAGTTGTCGACCAAGAGCATGTGGAGGAAGCCGAGCAGGCCCAAGTGGGAAATTGTGGGATTGAGGGGAGTGTCATGAGTGAGATAGTAATTCAAGGGGATGCCCTTCTCGAAGGACTCCACGAGAAGACTCGATGTGGTGAGATTTAATATGGGTTCTGGAAAGGAAAACTGATCGTCATCCTGTGTGTGAGAAAATGTGAGGAAATTACTCGGAAATTTTCTCGGAAGTGGACGAGATTCACGGCTTCCGTACGGAAGTCCAATTGTTGTCTCATTACGTTTGTGAACAGTTTGGATGCAAGTCGAGGTGATAAATAATCGATAAAGGGAATAAAGGAGATGATGTAGTTGAAACACGTGATTAGGTTCAAGTCCATGCGGAACGTGGATTCAACATCAGGACGCTTCACCTTGATGGCCACCCACTCGTCCGTATCGCGGAGATGTGCCTTGTAGACTTGGGCGATACAACCACTTCCCACGGGCGTTTCATCGATTTCGTCGAAAACAGAATCAAGCGTTTTTCCAAGTTCGCGTTCGATGATGGGCTTCATGACAGAGAAAGGGAGACAATTCGTGGATGAATGAAGTGAACTTAGCTCATGACACAATTCCATCGGTAGAATATCCGGACGTGTTGCTGCCCACTGGCCAAATTTCATAAAGGAAGGTCCGGCACACTGAAAACAGAATACCAGAACCGAATTCCAGTACTTCCGAAGAGAAGGAAATAGTACCATCCAGAAGGACAGAATAGCTGGAGACAGATAGAACACAACCTGAACAGATCGGAACGCCAGATGGAAAGCATAACCAATGGAGTGAATACACGCAATCAGCGATTCTAGAAGACTTCGCGGACGGACTTCCTCTTTGATTTTGTCCAATTGATTATGAATCGGCTCATGATAGCACTGAATTGGACAAGCAATGATATGATCGTCCAGAATTTCCTTCTTCTGGTTGAACAATGTCGAAGGAGGAGACAGAGTCACTGTACCCACACAAAACGCGCCCAATGTCGTTACGCCAAGTTGCCTGTAATTCTTATAGCCCCTCACCTGTCTGAGGATGCGATAGAAGTTAATTCTTCCACTTGCAGAAGGCATTGGCATGGAAAAGGAAAGAAACCACACGTACAATATCGAATTTCCCCTTCTACATCATCATCTTCTACTCCTGACATTACAGAGATTGCGGTCCGTGAGTTTTCTTAGGAGTCTTTCATAAGGCCCAATTTTGAAATTGGGTCCTCTTCCTGTCAAACAAATGGATCAGAGTAAAACACATATGACCTAGCGTACAAAACAGTCTGCCTTCTACCGTTCCGAATGGAGGCAATACCACCTCTTTGCTGTTTCAATCCATCCTTTCCAAGTAAATCCTCTGATTCATATCCCCTTGGGATTCACAACACGAATTGTAATTTCTAATATGAAAACAGTTCGATGGTGTCTTCGCATCAGTTGTGTTATTCAATTTGTTTCGCTCATTGTTTTTATTGTTCTCTCCATATCATCAGACACGCAGTATCACGAGTGCATCGATAGGAGGGGCGATTTCCGTACGAGAAATGGTTCCCTGCAAATCACAGATTACCATGCTTTATTCATGGAGTAATCCGGTTCATTGTTTTCTCGAGATGATCCGGTATCAGTGTGAATCCTGCTCTCGATTTGATTTCCTGGAGAATATGTACTTTTGCTCCAACTGCAAGCGACTTCTGTGCAGTGCCATTTCCTGTGTTACATGCGAGTGCGATTATCACTATTGCCCCTATTGTTTTGACACTCTGACGCTATCCGAACTGAAACAGAGTGAGTATAGGTGGGATTGTTGCTTTACTGTTAATGATTAGATGCACGCGTTGCTTCTGTTGTCCCCATTGCAGTACAAAACTCATAGCTGTATCTGCGGAGCAAGGCGGAAAACAAGTGGAATGGAAGTGTTATGGATGCGAATGGAAGTCGAGTTCAATTTCTCTAACTGCTGGAGATGCAAGCGCATTGACAAGTGAATTTGTCCTCATTGAGTTCACTGTAGCCAAAACGAGCGAGATGATAGACAAGGAAACTACACGCAAGGAAACAGTCATGAACATGGCAGCAGAATGTGTTCGATTCGAGTTGGGCATCAAGGAGATGCCCACTCCAAGTCCCTATTCGATTCTACTGGAGGAGGAAACAAAACCCTGGAAGGATATCCAGGATCGCCATAAGGATATCTTGGATAAACAGAAGGCTGTGGAGTTGTCGCTGAATCAACCCGTGGCATCTCTTCCAACATATGCTTCTCTATTATCGAAGAGGACTGTGAAGTGTTCTGAGTGCTCGAAGAAAGGAGTGTTTGGCTTACTGTGCAAACCACAGGTTCAGCCCCTCATCGGGGATTCCTCCCTGTATGTGTGACACAAACTGATGATTGATAGAGTGAATGAAAATGAGACGTGGTATCGTGTTGCCAACTTTGGCGTGTTTTCTGTTCCACAGGTCACTGTTGTTCGTAAGGAAGAGGAGAAGCTTGTTTTAAGGATACGAAACGTGGAGTTGTTGTAATGCCATCATGAGTAGCCCGCAGTTGATTCCATGTCCTCCATATTTGGAGATGTTACATTTGTGATTGTAGAAATCGCTGTTTTTATCTAGTATAGGATAGTCCGTTTGAACTTGAATGCATAATTCCCGGTTATGATGAATACACAGGTTCGACTGTCGGTATACAAACTGAGATATGTAGTGGATCCAAAGCGGCTAGAGAGTGTGAATGCAGATCATTCGGCAGTCATTGAAACTGGAACGAATTATGTGATTGTCTCCATTCCAAAAATCCAGAAGGACTGTCTTGTGAAGGGTCAGTTTTCGTATCAATCTGCTACAAACGAAACGATGTCTCATGTAATTACGATGCGTATGTAAGAGTGTTTGTTGTAATCATCAATTTGTTGCAGAGAGGAAACGAGAAACCGGTAGGATCGACTGTTTCCACGTTACCACGATTGTGTTTTCGCCAGAAAAGATGAAGAAGATTGTTTTTGTTCTTTTAGTTGCGATTGCATTGGCAGACGGTGATTGTTGTTTGATGAAATGACAAATAGATTGTGGTTATTTCGTGTGTGATTGTGTTGCTGACAAGAGTAATCGTTGTTTCTTGCGTTCATCTGTTTAGAGTATCAGGACAACTACAATTTCATTACGGATGCGACCCGAAAAGCTGTCGAGTACAAGAGAGAGCACTACGGTTATTTGACCGAGAAGTGCAATGCCAAAGAGGTCCAGTACGTTATTGAGACCACTTACAGTTTGAAGTACAAGAGTGAGACGAACAGTGAGACATTTCTCTCCTCGTTCACCTTCTAGATACGAGCTATTATGACCGTACCTTGTCTGCCAACACGTTGGTCGTGAAGACGGCTGCTGCCTTGGAACAGCTCAAGTGCTCCAACGTGAAGGTGGATGAGGTGATTGATTTGATGAAGGAGAAGACGTAGGACTGAGTGAAATAGGTAATTCGATAGGAAGTGCACCTCTTCGGTCCTCGATTCCTTCATTAACCTGAACACGGAGGAGGAGGCTTCGGAGATCACGATCATCGATGCGGAGATGCTGAACCCTGAGAATATGGATCTTCGCTGCAAGATGGATAATGTGAACGACTGCTACGTCGTGTATCCCGGTTAATCTATTGTTGATATATGATGAGTAGCTCGCACCATCCTCTACATCATGTACACGCTTGCTGTTGTCATGGTTGTTACCGTGGTGGCAGTGTACGTCCTTTATGTATTCCCTTCGGCCCGCAAGTCGCTTCCTGTGAAGTCGGCTCCTACCATTCAGGTTACGAACAAGGAGGAGGCGGAAAAGAAGGAGGAAACGGTCGTTAGTTCGGCTCCTGCCACGACCCCTGCCCTTACTGCTACTGCTGCTCCCGCTACTATTCCCGCGCAACCCACGCAGCCCAGCACGGAGCCTTCTCAGACTACTACGGAAAGAGCGGATGGATCTGCTCCCGCTCCTTCTACAGCTAACAGCGCTGCGAACCAGAATGTTGAACTTTAATCTGTCGATCTGTTTCATACAAACATTCCATTCAGGCAATAGCACTTGAGGGTTGATGGCATTTACAGGTAGCCAGCGCGGAAGATGGGCGGGAAGGGTAATTCGCAAGTCATCAAAAATGCTCTTGAGATCGTCATCGATTTTCTCGTCAAACCTACACATCATCTCCCCGTTCCATTCTTGCTTTTTAAACTCCCGAAAGATAAAGGAGGAGTGGTACCTTTGAACGAACCGTAGCAACATCACATAGACACTCGTGATCATACTACTCTGACTCCCGAAAAAGAACAAGGGATACAAGTCACTGTCAAGCAAAAGCTACACCTCACTCCTTCAAACTATCAGTACACTGATCACTCGGTTCTTTTCTTCCTTACTTGGAATACAATCGACGTCGTACTCCTCTGTATCAATATGAATGTGTTTGATCTTATTCTTTTCGCAGAATTGCTTCACCCCCTCTGGCTCTCCATCGGGAAGCATAGAAACAATGCATTTCAAATGTAGGCTACATTCTCAAGAAGAGGAGGGAAATGGATACGATTCAAGAAATGGGTAGTTTATCGTGTCCGGAAAGGATCCTCTATACAGACCTTCTTGCACAGCTGCAAAATGAGAAGGTGGGATGAAAGGAGGAGTCATCACGATTCCGAAATATGAGCTAAAGGAATGCAGAAATGGAACGGGATCGTTCTGGTTTATTGATGTGCGTTCCCTATATTCTGATTCCCAAACGTGAAGCAGATTCACTGAAAAACAAATCCTCTCCAACCATACTGTCTCCCACACGAAGATAAGCCAATGGAAACAATTCACAATTCCATTTGTAGAAACTGTATGGTGGCTGTTACCTTGGGTTCTGTGTTCTCCCTTGTTAACTACATTCTGTCGATCAATTTATTCACGTTGATCTCATGGATCTCCGTGATCGGCTTGCTATTCAAATTCCTTCGGAAGGAATATGTAGTTTCGTTCATTTGGTGTCACCAGTAGTTGATCTGGAGTGGGTCTGGGTTTCTCTGCGATGGACTCGATAATATGTAGAGTAATGAACATGCAGGACGAAGACGAGATTGTTCCTTTCCTGCGTGACAAAACGAAGAGTATCTCTTCATGAATGGTCTTCCTATCTAGAACCCACGCACTGTCCGACTTGTGGGCAGGTGACAAAAGTGTATTCCGTGCCGAGGTAACGGATTCTCCCTCTGTACATTGTAGACCGAAGCTGCTTTGCACGAAATCGGTGTTCTATATCTACCTCATTGTGGTTGCTGTTCTTTTTATGCTGTTCGGTGGTGCTATCGTCGCTTCCGCTGCGTTCCCTCTGTATTCTCTCTATCTCTCTCCCTATCTTCCCACACATCGTAACCTCAATACATACTCCAACACTGTGAACCGCACCGTCCAAGAACTTGTGATGGACGGACTCTATTACCGCAACTTCTCTACGAATGCGATGTTCATTCCCGACAACTACCGTCAGCTCCTAAACGCGACGCTCGTCTCCGGCGAGTCCTCGTTCGCTAACTGCAAGTCGTTCCTCGATATCCAGGACTTCTGGACGATCGTTCACGACGTCGAGGGCTTCTCGCAGCACAAAGACGCGATCATGGCGACGCTTCCCCCCGCCAGCGTGATCCTCTCTGGCCTCAACGCCACCTTCTACCCGTATCTGGACTACCTTCCCCTCCACGTGCGTCTGGTCCAGGACGTCGTGACCTTCATCAAGGACGGAAACTACACGTACGCAGGTATCAAAGAGTTCTCCGACAACCACCACATCTTCACACGCGATCTTCTGCAGCTGACCGTCGCGGAGGCTATTGATGTGGTCAGAGACCCGCTCTCGGTGGTGAACACGGCATTCCAAAACGACCTCGTGTCGATCTACGACGCGGTCATGAAGAACGTGACCAGTCTGGGAACCGAGCTCGTGGAGAAGTCGTCAACGGCCTACAACCAAGGCTTCGCAATCGTGAATGGGTTCATTCGTGGCGAGGATCTGCACTCGTTCGAGGAAATCCCGGAGGAGTTCGTGGACGTTTTCTCGCTTCTGCAGGAGAAGTTCGTGTATTACAGAGACATGTATCTGCGACTGAAGAACGTGTTCCCTGAGTTCATGAGTTGCATGATGAACCAAGGCGACATACGAGTGGGAGAGTTGAAGCAGTACATGATCAGCACGTATCTGAGCTACTTCAAGAAGCATTACTTGTACTCGGGACTTGCTGTCATCGTGTGTCTGCTCATCCTGGCACTGGCGGTGTATGTGATTGTGAAGGGAGTGGGTCTGATGAAGGAGACCTTACAGTATGCCAAGTCGTTGATTGAGGTGTCGTCGGAGGAGATGCTGGATGCCATGAATGATCTGGGAGACGCGGTGAAGTAGGCAAGAAGGATGTTTCTGATCGATAGGAATGGCAAGAAGAGTGTTTCCGATCACTAAGAACGGCAAGTTGGTTGTTTGTCACAAACACAGGATTCATGTTCGTCAACTAAACCAATATCTAGCGTGCGATTCAGTGCATTTCGCTTCTCACTGCGATGTTTCTGCGCATAAATGAAAATGAGAATAAAGAGAATGAGACAAATCGCCACAATCACCAGAATGGTGACGAGAGAGATCTGCAGACCATTCACTTCATAATTCCAGACACAGTAGTCTTCTCCCGGATAATACTCGTCGTAGATAGGGAAATTGTTCTCTAGGGATAACATATTATTCTCTAAACCAACCATCTACCCGAATGACACGTTCTTGCGTTTCCTTGATCTTCTTGCGCTCAGCGGCAAACGGATCCTGACCATTGATCGAGCAAGACACTTTCCTAGAATCACAATCGGTTTGAAAACCTACGAAATGTCGATGTATTTGGTGTTCATGTCCTTATTGCAATGCTCCACATATTGTTGCATCACGTAATCGTCCATATCGAATACCTTGATCCAAACTGACTTGATCGTCGACACACAATCGAATTTCCTCTTCTCGCTTGTTTTCTTGCACTTCAGTACCTTACTACCAATGACACGCTTCGCCTTATCCTACTGGTACAAATAGGAGAAACGCTTTTTGCCGCACTGGTTTTCGTTAAAGTAGGACGACACGGCGTCTTCAAACGTCGGAACTCCCAACCAGTTGATGTTGAATTGAAGCGTGTTTTGTGCTACACTATAATCCACTTGACGAAAAACATACTCACACCATAGCAGATTCCAGCGAGACTCGTACATGCTACTCGTTAGACACCAATTCCACTCCTACTTGAATCCGAACACTCAAACAAGCAAATTACAAGCAACAGCCACAGTAACTTCATTATTACAATATGGTACTACAGAAAGAGTAACGTAGGTATCTCCTTTTGACTACGTGGCAGCATCTGATTGGTTCAACGTTTCCACAGTTCTTTTGTTCTCTTCTTCCAGAATAATCGATTCTCTATCAAAACAAGTCACAAACAGCGGTAATCAGAGTGCTCTACTATAGTGAACTATTCGCGTGAAAACGGAAAGGAATGACATTATCCATCAAAACAATAAGATAGTATCTCTGCGCACTGAATCGCTGATAATGAAAAACATAATCGTCTCTGCCATTTTGAGTGAAAAACCGTTGTTACGCCTTCTCTGTTTGAACACTCTTTGCTAAATCATGTCCGCTCCTGAAAATCAAGTCCGTCCTTCCACTCCCCAAGCTCATTCAAACTCAGTGGAACAGAAATCTCCAGTTTCCTATGAGGTTACGGTCATGTGCGACAGATACAACGAAATACTGTAGTCCTCTCTATTGTGTATCTGATTCTACTAGCTTCAACTTATTCTGTGTGTATGCGCAATCAGTGAACGGTGAACTCTATCATACGATTGATGACCAGCTTAATCTTATGCAGGATTATGGAGTAATTCCACGCTATATGACGAAGGACGATGTGATTACCTGTTTCAATCACATCGCGGAAAAGCGAAACGACAACAGTAAGATCAAAACTGCAAACTGTCTAAAGTACCCGCTTTCCTCACTCCATTTTGTAGTTACGAAGCCTTTGTTGAGTGTATCTGCCGAGTCGCACTCGCCGTTTACGCGAACCCAGTGCTCTCCAAGGCAAGCGACTCTGTTGGAAACAAAATTGCTTCCTTCATCGAAACATGGAATCTAGGAGATGAAGGAAAGCTCGCTCTTCATAGAGAAGAGAGGAAGCGACGATCATCGTTACAACTCTATTGATTTCCTGTTTATTCTGAGTCAAATCAATGAAGTGATCATCACCTTGATAATCCTAGATGCCTGGTCATACACTCTATCATTCGTCCTATTGCCACAACTACACCCCTAGAAGATGTCTGAAGCTGCTGTCACCGTTCGTGTGCGTAAGTTCATGAGAAACCCTCTTCTGAAGCGTCGTCAGATGGTTTTTTGTTGATTGGGGTGTTGACTCGATAGACCATTGAGGTGGTTCATCCCAAGCGTGCTTCCGTTTCCAAGGAGGAGCTGAAGGCCACTCTTGCCAAGAAGTACAACGTCCAGGACGATAAGTGCATCATCCTGTTCGGATTCCGCGTGGCTTTTGGTTTGTCAGTTCTAGACGATATGACGAACTAGGTGGTGGCAGATCCACTGGATTTGCTCTGATCTATGATTCCCTGAACGACGTCAAGAAGTTCGAGGCCAAGTACCGTCTGGCCAGAGTAGGTGCAAGTCACTGAAGGTAATTCCTAGTTCGGAATTCAGGAGCACAACCGTCAGGGCAGAAAGATGCTGAAGGAGAAGAAGAACCACGAGAAGAAGATCTGGGGTACTGGCCGTCGTGCTGCTCTCCACAAGGCGAAGAAGGCTCAGGATGACTAAACAGATTCTCTATCTGAGTTGGTGTGGTTATTTCTCCTGTTTTGTTTTGAGATACGAGTATGAAAGAGAGTTGGGTATCAAGGTAATGGGGTGTTATCCTGTTCAAATAACCATTGTATTACAGTGTGTGGATATATTGTTGTGCTTCTCTACAGTGTTTACAATACTCCATTTCCCATAATCAAAGAACAGAATCCTATCAAGTCAATAATCCAGGAAATGATCCTTTCAAAAGAAACACAGTAAACTCTCAGGATATAATCGGGATGACGCTGCATGAGGTCAATCAGCATGTCGCCAAACAGACTATTGGTCCAAGCAAACCACGGACGAGTGTAGCTGTCCACACTGTCCTGGAAGTAGCTCTCGTGCATGTATCCATTGGTCGCACTCTTCTTCAACCAGTCAATGCACTGAAGAATCTCCTCCTTGTTCTACTTATCACCATTCCATTACAATGTAACGTCCGATGTATACGCTCGGATAATCAGCGACATGGGCCAGATGTAGCCAGGGCCCACGTGAGGTCCTCCAACACCCTCTCCCGCCTTTCCCTATGATTCATCGCCTCTCCCTGTCACACCTTGAAGAAGTAGGGATTGTACTCGCTCAGAATGAATTTGCGCGTGTTCACGTACAGCGGGTCGTCCTTGCTCATGTACCCTATGTCTCATAACTCATCCTTTCTTACCCAAATACGGAAGCGACAACAGAGACGGAATGTTGGCATCATCCATGAAATACGCACTGCCAAAACCATCCACTTCGTAAGCAAACACCTCTCCAACCTCCGGGTGCTTCAGCACTCCTACAATCAACCCGCTCCATCGAACGCACCGAAACGCTTCACAGCCAAATCGATCTCCTCCACCAGCTTGTGCGCGTCGGCAGCCGTCTCCTTGTCCTACCGTGAACGACCTTTCTCGTCCCTACCCCAACCACCTTCTCCAGAATGTCCGCACACTGACGCAGCGACGTGAGGAACATGATGTTTCCGGGAATGAAGTACGGAAGCTTCGTCGCGTCGTCCGATGGACGGAATGCACTTCGGATCTACGCTTACACCAGTGACGATTCTCTACCAAGCCGGTGAAGCGAGAGGGCCATCCCTGACCATCCATCAACGTCTCCGTTGGACGATTGCACGATCGCGTGAAAGAGTACTCATAGCTCGTGTATGGGGAGCTGGCGACCTGGTTCTTGCGAGCAGTCGACATGATGAGCTTGATCGCACGGACCCAGCGATCGTTGAAAGGAGTCTTGTCTCCGGTCGCGTTGTAGTACTTGGCAGAAAGCGAGAGGACGGCAGCAAGAGAATCGATTTCGAACTTGCGCTCGAAAATCTCGTTCGTCATCGCATTCTGACGCGTTCCCTAGAGTCAAGAGAGCAATGAAAATGAACAAGAGCCGCAGGACGCTTCGTGTTGTCGTCCGTATGTGAATCCGGATGGCCAGACTTGTCAAAATTGAATGCGTTTGCATAGGGATCGATCAACACCGACTTCACCTGTCGGTTCAAAACACCACGGATCAGAGCCAACAGACGAGGCTCACGCGAGGCGAAACGCAGATACGGAATAATCTACCTTCGAATCCCCATCGACCCGAGTACCTGGTTGGTGCTGTCACGAAGCCACATGGCCGTGATATCTCCGGTAATTAGGAATGTATCCTCATCGCCCTCGGGATTCTCCGTAAACGAATATACGGTAGTATCCAGCGTATTGGGATAACATGACTCGAATAGAGTTGCGAGATCTGGGTCCACGAACTCCTTTTTCACATTGTCGATGAAGTCATCGACTGCATGCGAAACAAATGTTCTCTCCTCCTTCGAAACACGAGAGGAAACGATCGAAAATAGTACGATTGCAACTAGAATTGTACGCATTGGAATTGTGACGAAACACAATTGTGTTGTATGAAACAACGAACAAATGATACAAACTATACACAAAACTACCTCGGAATGAAGTGAATTCTACAGTTTACGCAATCGATGGAAACCCACCCCAACCGTTCGCTCGGATCGGTAGGAATCATACCCTCTATACGGAATACCTCGTAATGGTCGCCAATGTTCCGACCCACGACAATTGGTATTACCTTTCCTCGACTCGATTCGAAGTACTCAGCCAATTGACGGAGTCCCTGAAATGATGTAGAGTCAATCTGACCAAACTGAATCAACCGATCGCAATCCTGTAATCCCATCTGCTCGGCCACACTCTTCGGCTGAACAGACCGGATTGAACCAAAGTAGTCATTTGGATGAAGCCAATTCTGTTGACTCGCTTTTCGCTCTTCATTCATCACTCGTTTCAAGAGAGGGTCTTCAACCGGGTCTCCACTCACAGAAGAGGAGATCTCTTCATCTCTTGTGGAGGGTTCTGTATTCTGACGAATGGAAGCAAATACAGAGTATGTCAAGTTCGTCATCTGCTCAGTAAGCGCTTCGTAATCCGTTCGCAGTTCCGCCAATTCATGACGAAGCGATCGGATCTATTGTGCATTCTATTCACCATACTGACTTGAATAATATCGATATCATCACGAGGATATCCATTTTCATCGAGCAGATTCCCATGGAGACCGACAGGAGGTTTTCCACTAGGATCTTGATTTGAAAGGGAGTAATATTGCGTACCTTTCTGACATAAGAAGTCGATGATCTCACTCATTCGCTTTTCCATTTGGGATCGCTTTGTATACAACTTGTTTAATTCATTCGCGCTCATGGAAATGAAGTTGTCTTCGGAGGAATGAAATGTCTGTGCTTTCTGTCATATATAAGTTTCTGGTTTGTTGAATCATTTCATTTCTCATTCATTACTCCCTTTTCATAATCATCATCTTCCTCTCGTGAATGGACGTGGTGTTGTCCAAAGAACAGGCACTCAGCGAAATTACGAGAGTGCAGAAGGAGCTTCATGCTCTGTCTTTTTCCGAAGTTGGATTCCCTATCGAATTATAGCATAGATACCATTCTCTGTGAAAGCGGGAGAGTATGAAGAACGTCTTTCCTTTGTGGTTTGTAAAGTAATCCCCCTGTATTATCCAGTGATGACAGAACGGGAGAAGGATACCTATATTCACCCGTTTCTGGAGGATCCCCTTATTCCCGCTTCCTTTCTGTTCCATACACTGATGACTTCTTTTCAATCAGGATCTACGTGTGTTGATGAAGTGATTCTGCTTATTCTTTTCATGAAGGCTCGCATTTCCAGTCTAATCGAGGAGATCACCAGTCAATCCGAAGACAGCACGGATCCGATCTATGCCGATCATGTGGACTCAGTTGTTAACTCATTGTGTCATGTCCCCGATATCCTCTCTAATCTCTTTCCCAAACTCTCCCTGTCCTTTTTCTCTCCTCGTGTGTATTCCTCTTGGCTCAGTTTCCATTTCATTCACATCTGCTGTGCATTTTTCGATTCTCTAGATGAAATCATGATCCGTCGTTTTTTGCAGAAGTTCTGTATTCTGGGATACACAGAGTCCTTTGCTTCCTCTTCCCTTTCCTTTCTTCAGACTCTCGCCGGAGATCGTTCCGATCCCCTCTTTTCCTCACTTGTGAAGTTCAACTCTCTCCCCGAGTTAGAGAACCATTTCCGATTTCTCGTTACCTCTCTTCCCTCCCTCCAATTGGCTCCATTTGTTCGTTTTCTTCTCACAATGAACCATCCTCCTTCCAACCGCCTTCTCTCTCTCATCTGCAAAACAATTATGACGAAACGAGTGGTGTCTCTTTTTCCCTCCATTCTCTCCAACCACTCCTTTTCCCTCCCACTTCTGGTTCGTCTGTTAAACCATCTCCACGATGAATCCTTGAGCAGCTTCAACTCGCTTCTCTCTTCTCTCTTCTCTCTCTTCGGCGCCCACTCCTTTTCCCTCCTTTCCAGTTCCCTCCAACTCCAACTCGCCTCTCTCATCTATTGTCTCCTCTCGCTCCACTCCCCCGAATCACGTGCTCACCAAGACCTTCTCACCACCGCCGTGGGAAAGCGCCTCGGGAGCGGCGACGCGGAATTGCGCCAAGTGGTCATTGGCGTGGCGCAACGCGTGGCGTCGGTCATCGCTCCCGAGTCGAATTTGGAGTGGCCTGCGGTGGATCTCCGTCGATTGGACGCAATTGTGGAGGAGTGTCGTCAGGAGACGGGAAGAGAAGAGATTTCGCCTCCAGTGGAGACAGAAATCGTTGTTCCGTCTGTGTCGTTGACGCAAGAAACGCAGAAAGAGGAGTCGCGATATGTCGATCCTGACGAGGTGATCGACGTGTTTGAACAGGAGGAACGAAACATGCTCGGGATTCAGGAGATGGAGGCGGAGACAGATTCCTCATCGGATGATGAGGAGGAGTTTCTTCCGTACGACCTCATGGAGACGCCGACGGTCTCTTCGATTCTTCATCTCGATGAGGTCGCTTCGTCTCTCTCATCGGATGATTTCTCGAAACGAGAGTCTTCCTGGCAGTCGTTGCGGGAGCTGGTTCGCAGCGACCCGTGTGACGTGACCACAATCCACTCCGTTCTGCCCGTTGTGCTCGCACTGAATGGCATTCCGGGATGTACGGACTTCTGGAGCCAGTGGAGAGACATTCTTTCTCTCTTCGTCGCAAAACAGACGGAAGCGGCGATGGAGGAGGTGTTTCGCTTCGTTCGGAAGAATAGTCGCACTGACATGACGGTTGTCAAGTGCATTTCTCTCCTGCAAGCTGTGTCTCTTGCGGGAACACGATTGGCAACAGGCATTGTGGATGAGAAGGCAGTCGAGCCAAAGCAGATGCCTGCTCCAGTTTTTCTGACTGGTGAGGGAGTCGAAGAGAACGGGTTGATTCGTGTTGCTCAAACACGATACAAACCATCATACTACAGGAAGAAGCTGAGTGGTAACACAGCAGCTTCCCAATCTCTATACTCCTCTTCTCAAACCTCTCCGGTGAACCTGTTCTCGTCGCGAAGCCGACTGCTAACGGCACCACTGCTGACGTGGGGATTACGCTTTCCCCCTCGTGACGAAATGGGTATAGCGACGTTACTACAAGCACTAACCACCTTGTTCTCCCTGCCCGTGTTGACGAGTGACTATGAAGCAGGGTGTCGAGATGTCTCAGAGCTCATCCTTCGTTACCGGTTCCATAAGGCATCCCCTATTCGATACAGCGCCCTAGAGCTCTTCGTCACAACGACGCGTTTTGATAATACGGCATCCAGGAGTCCAGAACTGAAAGAAAAAGAGAAGGTCATCGAATGGATGATGGGAGTGTTATCAGACGACCCAGACGATCGTTGTCGTTCTCTAGCACGAACTATTCTGAGTCAACTGAGGGAATACCATGTTTGTAACAAACAGAAACACAGTTAATACTCAGTTGCACCTTCTGTCAGCACTTCTTCAACAGAAACACCCCAATTCTTACATGTCGCCTCGAACACTTCGTACATCACATTGAATTCCTCAATCTCTCTATTTGCGATTTCCGTCAATCCATTTTTATCCGACACATACTTCTTCAGTCTCTCTTCAATCGCATTCATGATTCCCTCCTTCTGCTTTTCCAACTCGGCAATACTCGTCTTTGCCATCTCTACTTGTTGCTTATTCTTCTCCTCCTTCGCCTTCGCCTTCTTCATCGCCCTAAGAGTCATCAGACCAATCCAATGCTACTTCTCGCACACCTTGATGTCGTAACCGATGGTCGAATAGCAACGCTCGTTGAGAACAGTGTTGACTTGACGGATCAGCTTCTTCTTCTTCTGCTGCTGCATCCACGACACCTTCATCGTTTCCAGTTGCGTCAGAAGGGCACGCGACTTGCACATGACTTGCTCCGCCATCTCTTCCGGCTCTGGAATGACGGGATTCTCGGCAACCACGGGAAGCATGTTGTCGAAGAGAATCCGCAAACGACGACCGTCCTCCTCCGTTGACGCAAAATCGTCATCCTCCGCAAAGTACTCAACCACATCAATGGCTCGCACAGCCTTCGGAGGCGACGCAGGAGTCTCGGGAATCGTCATATCAATTCCGATGGCCTCCGCAGCCTTTCTCAAGTCTTCAGGAGTCTTTGAGGGGATCAGATCTGCAGGACGGAGACGCTCCAGTCGTGGACTGGACGGACGCGACTGCGGCTGGCTGCGAGGAGAATGGACCGGATTGAAGAGCATTGACGGCGGAACCATCTCCTTGGGAGACTCGGGGGTCTGGAGCTCTTTCTCCACGGACTCCAGCTGAGGCGACTCCTGAATGCTCATTCCCTCGAACAGGTCGCCATTGCTAGGAGATACCTCTCCAAAGGGATCGTCTGATTTCGGCGTCAAGGAGGCGAACGGGTTCAGTTGGTCCTTCTGAGTCTTCAGCTTCTCGATCTCTTCCAGTGTCTGTGAAGGGCGCTTTGCGAGAGGTTGAGAAGAGTTAAACACCATGTCCATCTCACGCTGGCGTGACTGATCCATCTCGGAAGGATTGGCTGGGGGTTCGTCCTTCTTCGTATTCGCGAAAGGATCGGTCAGAGACTCATCCTTTTTCTTCTCCGCAAAAGGATCAGCCATAGGCTCATCCTTCTTCTCCGCAAAAGGATCAGCCATAGGCTCATCCTTCTTCTCCGCAAAAGGATCAGCCATAGGCTCATCCTTCTTCTCCGCAAAAGGATCAGCCATAGGCTCATCCTTCTTCTCCGCAAAAGGATCAGCCATAGGCTCATCCTTCTTCTCCGCAAAAGGATCAGCCATAGGCTCATCCTTCTTCTCCGCAAAAGGATCAGCCATAGGCTCATCCTTCTTCGTATTCGCGAAAGGATCGGTCAGAGACTCATCCTTTTTCTTCTCCGCAAAAGGATCAGCCATAGGCTCATCCTTCTTCTCCGCAAAAGGATCAGCCATAGGCTCATCCTTCTTCGTATTCGCGAAAGGATCAGCCATAGGCTCATCCTTCTTCGTATTCGCGAAAGGATCAGTCATAGGCTCATCCTTCTTCTCCGCAAAAGGATCAGTCAATTCGTCCTTCTTCTTCTCCGCAAAAGGATCCGTTAACGATTCCTCCTTCTTCGTATTCGCGAAAGGATCAGCCATAGGCTCATCCTTCTTCTCCGCAAAAGGATCAGTCAATGATACCTCCTTCTTTTCGTGATCAGCAAAGGGATTTGCCGAAGACTCCTCCTTCTTCTCAGCAAAGGGGTCATTCAACTCTTCCTTCTTCTCCGCAAAAGGATCCGTTAACGATTCCTCCTTCTTGTTGTCCGCAAAGGGGTCCACCAACGGCTCCTTTCCCTTATTCTCCGCAAACGGATCCGTCATCGGCTCCTCCTTCTGAGCTGGAGGTGGAGGAGGCACATGATTCCAAGCACTCTGAGGAGCCGCTGGGGTTTGAACAGCCGGGTTACCAGCAGGACTAACACGATAACAAATGAAACAAGCAATTACGGCTGGTTTGTATTCATATGGGGAGTAAAGGGATTCTGAGAAGCAGGGGCTACAGCTCATACAGGGAACAAAGAAATACTGTTTCTCATGCCACCCATGTTTGGGTTCTTACCACCACGACTTGGCTTCTTTCCTCTCTTTGCAGGACCGCCACCTACGTATCACTCCAAACAAAACACTCTACGACGATTCATTACTATCTGCTATTAGTGAATTCAAAAACCGAAAGGTCTAAAGGAACGTTATTCTTCTGTGTACTATGAAAGAGTATCCTCCAGTATCCACCGAATCAGGAAAAGGTATACTTACAGAGTAATCTAGGAATAGTACTGTAGGTAATACAAACAGTACTCTGTGATACGATGGGTTCTAAGTGCAACCGTTATCGGAAGCGTTTCATTGAGAGGCGTTTCATTGACTGTAGGAGGTAACGAACTGTGAATTCACGATTTGGAGAAGAGAATAGGGTCCCATGAGTCCTGCACTAAGTAAAGGGAGAGTGGCTTGAGATGGAAAGAAACACCACAATTGGTACAACTAGTAGCACAAATCAACTCTCAAAGTTATCCGGGATATAAATACCCTGTTCATTCAAGACGGATCGAATGTGATCAGGGAGCTTTCCCGTCACATTGATGGCGTAAATGCCAGGAATACAGTCCTCTATCGAATTACATTATCCAACAGGAAAACCCACTCTTCTGGAGCCAGGATGCGACCCAGCTCCTATCTCTATCGAGAATCGATACCATACTATGAGTAAAAGTACTGTAGATAATGCATACCCATCAAAATAGGGAGTGGTCATCTGCCTCACTCTTTCGTCGTCTCCAGCCATATGAAGAATCTCGTCACAGTTCTCACATCCGTTGTGAAGAAACTAAGCGTGTTATGCCAACACTCTCACAGGATACCTCATCATAGTTCTTGATTAGTTTACACAACTTGCACGCTCTCAGAGCGTTCAAATTTCTAGGAATCGGAGAAATCTCAGATGACATGAAAGAAAATGTCTTCAACAAACAAGAATACTCTTTCGATTCGAGGTTTTTCAGCTGGAAGTAACGGTCAGGCATCTACCCCTTCACACGATGAGTGTTCCACATACCGTGATGAAATAGCTGTCCATACTTGTCCGGAACCGCTTTTTATACAAATCGGGAGGAATGACCGTAGGTTCCTTCTCACCAATGATCATGCCGACGGACTTCACTCCATTTTCTACTTCGCACAAAACGGTGATTCCTACCAATCTTCTTAATGATATCGTAGCAGCGGAAGTAATCGATAATGCCCACCACCAGTTCCTTCGTTTCTTCGTTCACACCCACCAACAGGGAATAGTCAACCACGTTGATGATTGACAAAAATAGCGTATCGTTCATGATACCGATGTTGAGCAGCGTCTTCGCTGACTCGTGAAGCGGCAGGGGTACTCCTTTTCTCTTCTCCATGAAGTTCATATCCAGAAGCGTGCTTTCTTCCGCTACTCCTCCAGCCTCTCCTTTGCCTCCTACTTCCTTCCGTGGCGTAGCGATTGCGATTGCTTCCCTTCAAGTCGAACTTATAGGAGATGATTTGGTTGTAGAAGAGATTCTCCATCACCACGTAATGTGTTACCGTTCGTTTGTTCGTCGGGTCGACGGAAACGGTTTGGTAGATTCCAAGCACCTTGCACAGGAGAGAAGGAAGCCTGTGGAACAGACAGTTCGAGGTGTATCTGTGTGAAACGGTGAAGAGACATCGTACTTGAAGTAGGTGTGCGCATTCGTCACGAACATCTCGAACTCGCGCGCAGAGATGACTTTCACCAAATACTTATTATCGCCGGTCACGAAGAACTCGGCGCCTTGAGTTCAACCGGCAATTCTTCACCTACCACTCTTTCCTCCATGCATGTCGCGAGAGGAGCAGATTGAGAGGGACAACAGGTAGCTCGCCGCATTTCGCTCGGCACGAATCACTTCAAACTACTTGTCAACCGCCAACAGAGACGACTTGGGTCGCAAAGTACACGAGAACGGTCATCTTCAGCGACTGACCGTTCTCTACCAAGTCCAAGGTCAGTTTCACTTCGTTGTCGTTGCGGTCCAGAAGGACCTTCTCGTTGTCGCAGGTACCCTCCGTCCCGCCCTCCAGCACCAGCTTGCGCATCGCTTCGCACTCTCGGAGATACGCCTCGGTCGAAAGCGTATAAGCGAAGAGCGTCGTTGGCTGCTGCGTCGTCACAGGAATGAAGCGATTGTCGGGGTCAGGTGGGAGCTGCGGATTCCCAAAGAAGAGCTCTTCCGGGAGCGAAATCTCATTATGACTCTCTCCCGATCCTACAATGTCACTCGGCTTGATGATCCCGTCGGGAGTCGAGTGCTGATCTGGGTGGTCCGTTGCATCCTGAACGATTGGAGACTCTGAAGTCTGTGGAATCGTTTCCAGCGTAAGAGAAGTCAATGGATGGAATGACAACGGGGAAGAGGCGTCTCTCATCACATCTTTGTTCAGAATATCGCACAGAGACTTCACCCACCGCTGCTCGTTAGCTCAAAAAAGCAACCTTACCTTGCTCCACAAGTACAAGAACTGTCGCAGACGATAGATCGTGTAGAGCGAGTTGTACTCCGTCAGGCGAATCGACTTCGCGCTACTCTCAGATGCGATAAGCAATGATACTCGTTATTCAGAACACGAGCTCCCTCACTGATGTGACTCAGAAGCGTCTTCAGAGAAATGAGTTTCTCGGAGTCTTCCGCTTCTTGCTACGAATGATTAAGGTCTCACAGGAGGACAATGTTCACAGAGATCACCTCGATGATTGTAGAGAACACGCGGTTCTGAAGCGACAGGAACGACTGCATCTGCGAGTCCAGCAGCTTGGGAAGCTGGCTATCCTCCGTCCACAGCGCAGGGTAGCTACATGAAAGAATCGTGCTGAACTCACCTCGTGATACCGTAGGTGTTCATTGTCTCCAACGTGAACGTCGTGAGAATGTTGCCCTGAAGGAAAAAGAGGGTCTAAAGAATCGTTGGCGTCAAGAACGCGTACTCTGTTGCGGAAGAGCTTGTGACCGCAAGGACCCGTTGAGACGTCTTCGTAGAAGAGGAGTTGAAGAACCACTCCCATGGAGAGACGCAGCGACGCCTTGGACATGACTTCTGGAGAAGTCTCTTGTCCGCAGCTGCAGCGACTATTCTCAGATCGATTCACGACGCCTACCTCCAAACGCGAATGACGGAGGACATCTGTTTCACGGATCCCACGTTCGCAGAAGTCACAGAGAGACACAGACCGTTATGAAGGAGACGAAGCGTATGAGCATTCAACGGTTTCAGACACTTCGGACTGGAGTGAAAGGAACGAAATGCATCTACTTGCTACAGAGCGATCGCGTGTTGAAGCAGCTCTCTTTCAGGAACTGCTCGAAGGAACGGTCATTCTGGCTGTAGAAATCGATCCGCTTGATCTCGGGAAGCGCACACTATGTCCACACGAAGATTCATCCGTACTTGGGAGCCGTTGTACAGACGCACGCAGGCATAAATAATGTTGAACGACTGGATCGGACTGAGTTTGCTGATGGCAAAGAAGTCGCTGTGCGTATTTGTCGATGCAAAATGAGGACTGATTTGTATCCACTCTTCGCTCCTACTTTCCAAACACAATGCACGGAGAGGATGCAAGAAGACGCTGCGTCTTGACGTAGAGATTTGGTTCCTTCATGATGGAATACGGTGTCGATGTGATCCCGAGGTTGATGTAGAAGCTGATTTCCCGTTCCTGGTTCATCCGGACCTTAATCAGATACATTAGTATCTCGTGGCATTTCGCCAAGGTCGCGCTGTTTCCTCCACGCAGAAGTACGGTGCCTAGAGTGAACAGAGAGAGGAAGTGAAACAGCCACGGCTGACGTCGCAGCACTCGAAACAGCAGTAGGTTACGTAGTGCGTGTGGTGATTCCTCGCGTGCACCTACGTGGAAAGAACGATCTGACCTCACGTCCACGTAACTCGACTTGAACTGTCGGTGCATGGCGGTTCGGTAGTTGCGGACAATGAACAAGCCACACGTTCCGATGAGCTCCTGAGGATTTTGGACTACGCTGGAGAGAGATGAGGGAGCAAACAGGCAATGTCATCCAGGTGCTTGATGATCTTGGCTCCTGTCATCTTTGCCGCCTGCGCGAGGATGGAGGCTTCACAGTTCACAACGATGCTCACTCCTTGCTAGAGAGTATTCGGGGAAGAGAAACGCACCTCCACAAAGAGATCGATTGCATGCTTGCTAACGTTGCTTCCTACCAGAATCACGTCGGGAGAGAGCGTCATGATCTTCTTCACGATGATTTGGATGTGTCTTCGATGCAACCGATCCCTTGTTCTTACTCAACTTCCTGCGAAAGCAACGTTGACAGCGACGCGTACTGGTACTTATTCTTGTAGTACTCGATAGGACACGAAATCAGGAGAATGCGAGGACTCTCGATGCGATGTCGCATTCCCTACGTGTTGCTTTCCGCGCGCTACCAACCTTGTGTGCGAGGTTCTTCTTGATCATCAAACCGTCGACAAACTCGCTCTGTTCCGGAAGGCCTTCTTCGATCTCGATGATTCTCACAATGCTATCGATCGACTCGTTGCTCTTGCCGTTCCCCTCGCTTTCCTTGTTCGCTTTCGCTGCATCCGCATTCGGACTCGACAGGGACTCCGAACCTGTTTCTCATAACCCACTCTCTCCCTTACCTCCGATCTCCATTCCAGGACGAGAAAAAGGAAGTCGCACATCGTCATCCGTCTCCTCCGTGAGATTGTCGCACACGGCGCGAGAGAGCTTCAGAACAACCGACACCCACTCATCGCTGTTGATCGGAAACAGTCCTGACTCCGAGACCAGCTGCTTCGCCAACGCCTTCAAGTAGAGCGCTACAACAAACGGGTGCAGAATCCCTACCACCGCGACACACCATCTCCTGTCGGAGGAAGAGCTTCTGCTCGTCTTGGAGGGGAGAGGACCGCATGTCGCTGCGAATGTCGGTGATCACCTTGATGATTCCGTCCTGGAATACGCAGCCACTACGGTTCAGAAGAGCATACGGAGAAAACGGTGTCGACTGGGGAGAAAACGTGCAACTGTCCTCTGGGGAAACAACACATGACCAAAACGTACCCAGAATGTCCGCAATCGTGATGTGCGTTTTCTCTTGTCCCTCATCGGGTGAATCCAACGAAATGTCCATGTCATGTGTAACCGAGTTGGTTCTATGCATACTGCGATGGATGGGGGAGTGAATGTCTTGGTCAACCGAGTGAAGAAGTGAACTAGAAAACAGTAGTAGACGCCAAATGCGTACTTTCCCGAATGATTCGGCTGATTCTACAGAATGAGAATCTACTTACATTCCCACCTTGATTAGGTTACTGCAGTAATTGCAGATACGGATGCTCCCCGGAAACCCGTACGCGTAGCCCTAGCTATGATGCATCTTTCAAAAGGAAACGTCGTGCAGTTGGCAGCAATCGGAACAGAAAATCTGGCCGCAGATACGACAGTGATGCTTGCGTCTCAATACGGTGAAGCGCTGCTGACAATTGTAGCAAGATGAGCAAACTTCGTCTGGCATCCACAACGACGTGTTGTTGTTAATCTAATAGTCAAATGGCAATAGACACACAAACCACATCACTCTTTTGGGTGTCCGATTGACCTACCATTGACACATTCCACGTTGTCACTTACGATGATACAACTTTTCAAAGAAGGATAGACCCGATGTCTCTGGTTTCCCATTGGGTTCGGGAAACGATGTGTATTCCTTTGTTTTCTCCGTAGGGACCGTGTCCTCCTTGAGATAGTTCCACATTCCCCAAAAGAATAGTGATCATGGGTAGTTACAACAAAGAAACAAAAAAAAGAGTACACACGATTATGTAGGAAGGCTCATTTTCTTGCCAAACCACTTGCTTCCAATGATACATCATCATCACACCTACCTCAACGCATAGTAATAGAAAAAGTCACAGTACAACGCCGTCTGGACAGTTCCGGCAATCCAGCCAATCCAGTTGCGGTAGTTCTTTTCCGTCATGTATCGCGTAATCCAATTGCAGATGTAGAATGCACGGTACAGACCGAGCAGAACCACATAATTCGATGTCAGGTTCTCAATTTCCTTGTATCGTTGAAGCATGATAATCTGGGGCATAATGCAGACCGCTTCCAGGTAAATCGAGAAACTCCACGTGATCTACCTTATTACGGATCACCCACACATACATCCAGAATCAGATTATCGGTGTGACGATGGAACAACAGAGCAAGAACACCGGCAGGAAGAAGAGCCCACTTTACAACATCGTACGAGTCTCCGTTCTTGTCGTACGTCGTTCGGTACGGACTCACACGCATCATCATGTTTGAAATGTAAAGTGTCAGCGAAATATACAGCACCTTCATGATGGAATTGTAGAGAACAAGTCCGTTCGACAACTTACTGGGATGAAGGACCACCTTATACAAATCCAAGTACCGAGTGATGTAAACAATAAAGTACAGTCCCTGAGTCTTGAAGGAGATACCTACACAGAAAAGGAGACTTATACAACTCACCATAACAAGACTTGGTCTTCTTAATCTTTAAGAGCAGAACGATAAAACTCAGGAGATGGCAGAGATCTCCGAGAATACGGAAGATGTTAAAAATCATTGGATGTAAAGAAAGATGTTCCGATTCATCATGGAATCCCTTGAGAACAGACGCTAAAAGTACCAAATAACCGCGATTGCGCCATTCTGATTTCAACAAACAACAGCATAGAGTACACTAAAACTGTGTCCTTAAGCGTTTACTGCTATCGCTTTGCAACACGACTGTATCCGAGCGTTTCAATGAATCGGTCGAAGACTTGCCTATCTATTAGGGGAATTCTCTTCACTACTTGACAGACTCCGCTCGGAGCTAGTAAACAGAAATGCTGTCTTTCCGATCTATAGTCAATGACACTTTGCGAGTTTACAGATTTGGATGAATTGGAATGTACTGAATTCAGCGAATTGATCATGGAACTGGAGAGAATGCTGGGCGTTTGGGATACACTCTGTCCATCACACCTTTCCTTCTCTCTCACCTTTTGGCGAATCAAATGTCTGTCTTGCGAGCCAGCTCGCTTCAAACTGTTGACTCGGACAAGACTGGAAGGAAGCGATTCGATGCTCGAAGACGACTGAAGGAACGAAGCAACCTCTGGGTTGTCAAATGTCACAACGTCTAAGTGAAACAGAAACCAATTCACGACTGTGAAAATCATTTCGCATCGACCGCGACCGCTCCAACTCCCTCTTCTGCTTTAGACGCTCCTTGAAAGCCTCCATCTCGCGAGCTTCCTCCGGATCAAAGGCATCCTTGTCGCTTTCACTACTCGCCGCCTCCTCTTCTTCCTCTTCCTCTTTCCCTGCCATTTCACCCAGAAGTCGCTCGCGCCGAATCTCCTGGAGATACTGTTCCTCCTCGTTCATCTCTTCGCTCTCGTCCTCGTCTCCATCCAGATCGTTCACCACGGTCCGCTTCCTCTCGCTCTCGTCGTCGGAGTAGGCGTTATAGGCCACTCGGTTGCGCCGCATTTGCCCTGCTTCTCAAATGCCACTCGCATCACTACGATGCATGTAGCTCGCTCCTTCCTTGACTCCCTTCTTTACGAAGGCAATCTGCTCTTGGTCGGCTCGCTCCTTCATGCGTCTGTGCAGCTCCATCACGTCGATGCGTTCCTTGTCCGTCATCGCGCGCTCCACAATGTCGATTCCCTCTGGAATCACCATCTTTTCCGCCGTCTCCGGCTTGTCGTCCCCGTCGTGGTCTAGCGGAACTTCGTCGCCGGATTCTTCAGCCTCGCTGTCGAGCAGTTCGTTATGCTCGTGTTCTATATGTCAAATGGTGTGATACGGATACTGGACTCCTGCATCATCGCCTTGTATCGCGCGTAGTCCTCTGCCGTAGGCTGTTGCTCCTTGTAGTCGTTCTCGTCCACTGTCTCTTCATCCTCTTTCTCAAAGAGAGGGTCTTCGGATGATTCGGATTTGGGTTCATTCTGAAGATCTATCTTATCGTTGGTGTGTTCATCCTTCTCATCCTTTTGGTCTTTCTTCTCGTCCTTCTTCTCGCTTGGCATGCTTGTCTTCTTCTCTTTCGCCTTGTTGAATAGATCCATGAGGTTTAGTTTCGGCTTCGATTTGACAAGTTTACCGTCCTTTCCAATTTCGAGGAGTTCACTGCTTTGAGACTGGGCAGGAGTTGATTGGATGACAGGAGAGGTGGGATCTGCCACTACAGAATTGGATTCCTTCGTTGTCGTGTTCTCATTCGACTCCTTTGCTTTAATGCCATCATCCGGCTTCACTGAATCCTTTTCCGAATAGGAAAGATTGGAATTCTCCAATTCCTTTTGTGCAGTTGCCGACCCCAACGTATCTCCCTTTGCAGACTCCTCTTCCGCATTACTCTCGTCCGCATCATCCACGTTCCACTCCATTTCCTCGTCATCCGACAACCGAGTCAAGGAAGGAATTGGATTCTCCTGTTTCGGAGAACTCTCTTCGTAGATTTCCTCGCTTGGAACCTCCTCGTCGGACTCCTCGCTCACTCCCTTCTCTTCCTCCTCCTCCATCGCCAGTCGCTCCGCTTCCGACTGCTTCATCATCTCGTCCAACTTCTCGTTGATGTCCTTCGCCTTCTTCTCTGTCCATCATCAGCTTATCCCAT
This sequence comes from Blastocystis sp. NMH, assembly GCA_039096215.1. NCBI lineage: Eukaryota > Bigyra > Opalinata > Blastocystidae > Blastocystis > Blastocystis sp. NMH. The sequence continues at coordinate 232,258 of JBBPEA010000013.1, read as the reverse complement.
ACATACCCTCGTCGATCGCCTGCTTTCCAACGCCAAACTCTAGCATGTTGCGCAGCTCCTTTCGCTCGCGACGAATACTGCTCGCCGACCGCTCCAATGGAGTCCGTAGCGACCGTGCCACCTCGGTGCTCTTCTCCAACTCCTTCTCCACCGCTACGGGATTCACTGTCGTTCGATCCAGTCGAACGTCTTTCAAACTGGATCGGAATCCCTTTAGACTCGAGGAACCCGTATCCACTTTGTCAATGATCACACAGTCCTACAACTCAATCAGGAAAACAAAAGGAACGTCATCATCGGAGGAAGAATCGCCGGTGACTGTGAGGATCGGCTTCCCTTCAAACATGCCCGTCTTCTCCTTCAAAAAGTTCGTTACTGTATCGGGAACCTTCTCTGTTGCCGGCTCCTTGTCCTTCGCTTCCACCGGCTTCACTTCGACCTCCTCTGTCAGGTCAATCAAGCCCTTCGGCTGGTTCTTCTGCGTTGCCGAATACACATCCTCGACGGTTCGTACCTTTACCGTTGCATTCTGCTTCCCTTTCATCAACTCCAGCTTCTTCATAAATCTGTGGCTCACTTCAATCATCCTCCCCCACTTCGATTTGAGTTTACGCGCCTTTTCTTCTGCCGGTTTCGCCGCAGTCTGTTCGGATGTCTGCTGAACCACTCTCTAATGCTCACTCAACCACCATCACCACGACCCCAACGTTTCTCATGATTTGTTGTGTCCTTGCGGCCAAATCACATATTGATACATCTGCAGCTGTGTTGGAGTTGCTACGATCAGAGAATGACAGAATCAACATACACGGGTGATTTGTTATCGCTACTCGCAATCACATTATCAGGACTCGGAGTTGACTGCTCATGAAGAACTGGAGGCGTCATTAGGGGAACAGACTCTTCGTTTGACAACGAATTGTTTAGAATAATAGGTTTGACGACGTCAGGATGCGGAAACGATGAACTACCTCCCAGAATCGGAGAGTCCACAGAATCATCGTCCGATGACAAGGAAACGAGCGATTTCGTATTCTCCTTCACCGAATCCTTCTCAGGGCTCATTCTTTATGCACGACACTGAAAGAGGAGGCAATTCACCCGGCAAAAAGAGTGTCTTCGGGAATCGAACCCAGATCCTCCCAATCGATGCTCATTTGAAAACCCGACCTCTTTCCTTTTCTCACCCAAATGGTGTTTTGCTGTGATAATTGTTGGTGTTCGTATCGAGACCCCATCGCGTATCTCGCAGTCCCATTTGTATGAATGAAGTGAGTGAATGATGGATAGGCCGTGGCTCAAATCCTCTATGTCATATACTGCATGTCATTCCATCTTGTGCTTCCGATCGTGGGAAGTGGACTTCTTGGATCGGGAATCCTCATCACCTTTTATGTCCTTACAATTCTTATTCTCTGGTCCTACTACGAGGCAATGTTCACGGAGCCGGGAATTGTCAGCATGGAGATTGTACCTCTCTTTTCATCCTTATCACTGTCAGCTAGAACGCATCGAAAAGGAGGATCCTCAGGCGCCAACGTATCGTCGATGCAAGTAATGTCTGGGAAGAAATGCGATGTAGACGCTGTAACTGTATTAAACCCTTTCGGGCCCACCACTGCAGTCGATGCCAAAAGTGTATCCTCAAGATGGACCACCACTGCCCGTTTGATTGTTCCTCGTGTTTGACCTAGTTGGATTAGCAACTGTGTTGGAGCAAGGAATCAGAAACCGTTCATGCTGTTTCTCCTGTATGTCGGACTCGCCGAAGGCATGGCGATCGTGATGACGATCAAGTACTGTATACACTACAAGCGGAGGTTCCAGGTAATGGCAGCAGTTGGCTTCAATGTAGCGATACTTCCACTGGATTCCGATGGAGTATATATTTGAAGGGCTTGCAAACCATCCGAAGGTAGTTGCTTTTATGCGACGATGGCACATTTACTTTCCTCTCTTCGAGAGTCCTTTGAATACCCAGATTTTTGTGTCCATTCAGATGATCTTTTCTGTCATCTTCTGTGTGTTCTGTTTTGTTCTCCTCTACGATCAGCTGAAGAATGTGTGGTATGACCGAACGTACATCGAAGAATCCAATGGACAAGAGTCAGGAAAGAGAGGGTCGTTTTACGCCTCTCTCGTGGAAACCATGGGAGAACCCTTCTGTCTCAACTGGTTCCTTCCCTGTCCCGGAAAGAACATTGAAGCGGTCATTCGGTCACTCAGCATCGAAGTTGTTCAGGTAGAGGACTCTCATGAAAAGAGAGACTGACTTGTTTGTTTGAAACAATCAATACCAACTAGTACATCTACTGCTGTGAACGGTAGTCACAACCAAAGCGAGCGAGAATCCGATCCCACGTATTCGAGACTGATTTCATTTTCTATACCGTTGCAGATTCCTTCACGGTTCCTACCTCCAGACGCTGGTAAAAGGACGAATCCACACTGGTCAACTCAATCACTTCCTGGAGCTTTCGGTTTCTTAGGCTGAACGATTATCTTGCAATTTCCTACAGTTGCTCCGTCGCCACCTTCAACTGGCGCAGTTCGGTAATCACAGCTTTCCCTTCGTCATCCATTTCGTTTCCAGAGAGAGAAGAGGTCAAGTGTTCCAAAGAAACAAGAAACGTTAAAGCTATAGAACAAATAGTACACGATCCCGTGTACTATTTCCATCTCCTTCGACACGTTACAGCTTAGGGAAGAAGGATCCATACATCAGATATCTCTTCTGAAGCTCGAAGGCCGTGCAGGCGATCGAGAAAAGAGGCGCCTGGACGCACATACGAGGAACCGCTCCCTTGTAGAGTCCACGAATACCCTCAGTCTTGAAGATCTTCACGAACATCTGCGAGAACTTGACCTCCAACTTCGCTCCCTTCTCAGCCTGCACACGCGTCTTGATCACATCCATAGGCGTCATCAGACCCGACGCGAAGCATCCAGCCACCATACCAGCCACCAGCAGACCACCCAGAGGGATGTTGCCGTGCTCATCCATGTACCAGTTCTGGATCGTAGCATTCAGAGGGAAGAAAATCATCGAGTAGGGAACATCACGCAGCAACGTGATCGTCGATCCCTTGTACATACCCTTCAGACCCAAATCCTTGCACACCGCCCACAGACCGGTGCGCTGCTCCTTTGGCAACGTCGCCTGAACCTGCATACGGATCTTCGTGATTTCCATAGGGTTCGTGGCGATCACCTGACAGAAGCCGGCACCTGCATGTTAATGGGTAGATTCACACCTACTGGCTCCAGCGAGAATTCCGTTGTACCAAGCAACGTCTCCGTTCTCGTCAGCCGTCTGCTCTCTGACGAAATCGTTCACAGCCAGCTTGATGGCCTTCTCCGGAGTCACTCCGATCAGGTTTGCCAAAATACCTCTACCTCTTATCGTTTCACTCCACATCCCACCTGTAAAGACCAGAAGGACCCTCCTCTCTGCAAATGGTCTTAAAGCAGTCCCAAGGACCCTTATACTTCATCGGACCAGTCGTCTGTCTCTACCCATCACACTCTCCTTGCAACATCCACCTGGAGGCGCGTCTTCACCATATCCAAAGGATACACAATGGAAGTACCCACAATTCCAGCAATACCACCAACGATCAGCTTCTGAATAAAAGGGACCTATCCCATCACTCTCCTCCTCCTTCTTCGCACCTTCTTGACCTGCTTCTCAGGCATAGCTTGTTACGAAACGAAACGAGAGATTTCTGAAGGTGGAAACGGGGGCGACGGTCATTGGACCTATTGACCTCCGCCGATTCATGGTAATAACCGCGGCAATCGAGAGAGTTGTGTTTCAAAGGAAGAAGGGAGAGGAGGGGTGGGAAAGGAAGCAGGTGGGTAAGTTATTGGACATGTGGAGGTTGATGGGATGCTATGGATACGTTTAATCAAGTGCGATCGAATTAGTAGAAGCAGATAATCCCTTTCGCATTCTCCTTTCCATCCATCACCAACAATCGCGTCTTCTTATTCTCTTGTGTACAGTTCACTCTCTTCGTTCGATACCCATTCCATGCATTCAACAAATTGCTTTCATTTGAGAAAAAGAAGCAAAAGAAGTCACTCCCTTTTTAATCATGAACCACTGCACGCATCCTACGAACGAGCTGTTCTCAAAACTGGGAGAGTTGAAAAGGTTGTTTCTGTAGGCATTCGATTCCAGTGGAATGATGTGATAGTTTGGACTTCGTAGTTTCAAACACCCTTCAAAGAAGCGAAAAACCCAGAATGGATAATCGTATATTCCATTCGAATCTGCATGATGCATAGTTGACGAGGAGATTCGCAAGAGTCAATTGGAACGGAAACTAGCAAACGGTGAAGCGGCTGCCTTTGGGGAGAAGTACCAGGGTCAGTTCGATCAGGACCTTTACGGAGGAGTGGATAAAGGTAAGAGGTTGTGGGAAGGAAGAATGGGATAGACAAATACAACGAGGAGATCATCGAAGAAGATGAGCTGGAGGCGGACGAGGGCGGAGATTACTCTGGGCTGTAGAACTGGAGAGAAGGTGTGATGGTGTAGTCATCCAGCAACGATAAACCGCAAACGCAAGGAAGAGGCGGACCAGCGTGAAAACGAGATGGAAGACATGCGCCAGCGCGGAGGAAGCGGACTAGTGAACACGCGCATTGCCGATCGCGAGAGCGACTACCAGCGTCAGCGAATCAAGCGTATGCTCTCTCCCGAGGTGACTTTACCCTTCTCTCCTCATGCGCAGCGTAGCGACCCGTACAAAGACAGCGAGCCTGTTCGCGGGTACAAGGAGGTGATGAAGGAGAAGCTTCTGGACGAGGAGGAGAGTCGCGTGTACAAGCAGATTCTGGAGAAGCAGCAGGAGGAGGAAGAGCGTCAGAGCCAGAAGCGGGCGAGCGAGGCGGAGACCTCGAAGTGGGACGCTCCGACGCCCAGTACCTTGCTTGTGTCATTTCTGAGGTAGCCCGTGGCTCGGAGCCGACCGACACGCCGTCGCGCAGCAAGTGGGGAGAGACTCCCTCGCGCGGGAAGTGGGACCAGGGCGAGAAGACGATCGGGGACACACCGGGTGCGAAGCGGTCGCGGTGGGACGAGACGCCGGTGAGCCGCGCGTTCGGGAGCAGCACGCCGGGCTCGGCGACACCGGGCGGTCCGATGACGCTGTGGCAGCAGGAGATGGCGTGGCGCAACCGGCCGCTGACGGACGAGGAGCTGGACCAGCTGCTGCCGGGAGGTTACCGCATCGTGGTTCCGCCAGAGAGCTACGTAGCGATGGGGGGTGCGTGACAGGTAGAAGCCGAAGGTGCAGCGCAACCACAACCTGATGGCGACGCCGACGCCGATGGCGACGCCGGGGTTCAATCTGGGCGACACGCCGACGCGCGAGGTGTACGGTGTGATGACGCCGGGTAGGCGTGAGGGGTGGATGTGAGAGACAGTGGTGCAGGAGGTGCCACTGTTCGCGCACGACCAGCAGCAGTTTGCCGACCTGCTGAAGGACGTGGACGAGGCGAACATGACGAAGGAGGAGGCGCGCGACCGCAAGATCATGATTCTGCTGCTGCGTATCAAAAACGGCAACCCGCTGCAGCGCAAGGGCGCGTTGCGACAGATCACGGAGAGTGCCGTGAGTTTCGGCGCCGGTCCGCTGTTCAACCGGTGAGTGAGGGAAGAGAGTGTGACCGTAGCATTCTGCCGCTGCTGGTGAGCACGGAGCTGGAGGACCAGGAGCGTCACCTGCTGGTGAAGGTGGTGAACCGCGTGCTGTTTAAGCTGGACTCGCTGGTGCGGCCGTTCGTACACAAGATCCTGGTGGTGGTGGAGCCGATGCTGATCGACGCCGACTACTACGCGCGCGTGGAGGGCCGCGAGGTGGTTTCCAACCTGGCGAAAGCGGCGGGTCTGGCGTACATGATTTCATCGATGCGCGAGGACCTGGACAGCCAGGACGAGTACGTGCGCAATGCCACGGCGGCGGCCTTCTCGGTGGTGGCGTCGGCGCTGGGCATTCCGGCAATGATTCCCTTCCTGAAGGCCGTGTGTCGCAGCAAGAAGAGCTGGCTGGCGCGGCACACGGGCATCAAGATCGTGAAGCGCATCGCGGAACTGATGGGCTGCGCGGTGCTGCCGCACCTGCGTCACCTGGTGGAGTGCGTGAAGGACGGAATCACCGACGAGCAGCCGAAGGTGCGCACGATCACGGCACTGGCGCTGGCGGCGCTGGCGGAGGCGTCGTTCCCCTACGGCATCGAGTCGTTCGACTGCGTGCTGGCGCCGCTGTGGTCGTCGGTGAAGGTGCTGCGCGGCAAGTCGCTGGCGGCGGTGCTGAAGGCGGTGGGCTTCATCATTCCGCTGATGGACGAGACGCGTGCGGGCCAGTACATCGACGACGTGATGTACATTCTGGTGCGCGAGTTCAGCACGCCGGACGAGGAGATGCGGAAGATCGTGATCAAGGTAGTGAAGCAGTGCGTGCAGACCGACGGCATTGCGAGCGAGGTGGGGTTTCCGAGACGTTGTGACGCGTAGTACATCAAGGAGTCGATCGTGCCCGAATTCTTCAAGCATCTGTGGACGCGTCGCACCGCCGGCAACCGCTATACGAGCAAGATCTTGGTGGAGACGACGAATGAGATCGCGCAGCGAGTGGGTTTGCGGAGCCGGTGTGACGTAGGTGGGCGCGCAGGAGGTCATCGCGCGTCTGGTGCCGTACATGAAGGACGAGAACGAGTGGTTCCGCTACATGGTGATGAACAGCATCACGTCGGTGCTGTCGCTGCTGGGCGCGAGCGACCTGGACCTGCGGCTGGAGGAGCAGCTGATGAACGGACTGCTGTTCGCGTTCCAGGAGCAGGGCGGCGAGGACTCGCGCGCGCTGATCAACTGCTACGGAACGGTGCTGAAGATGCTGGGCATCCGCGCGAAGCCGTACATGGACGAGATCACGTCGGCGATCAAGTGGCGTCTGAGCAACCGCAACGCAAACGTGCGAATGCAGGCGGCGGACCTGATCGCGCGCATCGCTCCGTCGATGAAGACATGCGGCGAGGACAACGCGCTGAAGAACATGGGTCGCGTACTGTTCGAGTATCTGGGCGAGGAGTTCCCCGACGTATTGGGTTCGATTCTGGGCGCGCTGAAGTCGATCGTGAACGTGATGGGTATGGAGGAGATGGAGCCGCCCATCCGCGACCTGCTGCCGCGTCTGACGCCCATTCTGCGCAACCGCAACGAGAAGGTGCAGGAGAACTGCATCGACCTGGTGGGTCGCATCGCCGACCGCGGTCCGGAGTTCGTGCCCCCGAAGGAGTGGTCGCGCATCTGCTTCGACCTGCTGGACATGCTGAACGCGAAGAAGAAGTCGATCCGTCGAACGACGGTGAACACGTTCGGCTACATCGCGAAGGCGCTGGGTCCGCAGGACGTGATGTACACGCTGCTGAACAACCTGAAGGTGCAAGAGCGTCAGAACCGTCTCTGCACCTCCATCGCCATCGCCATCGTGGCGGAGGCCTGCGAGCCGTTCACGGTGCTGCCCGCGCTGATGAACGAGTACCGTCTTCCCGAGATGAACGTGCAGAACGGCGTGCTGAAGGCGCTGTCGTTCATGTTCGAGTACATCGGCGAGGCCGCCGCCAACTACATCTACAGCTGCGTGCCACTGCTGGAGGACGCGCTGATGGACCGCGACTACATCCACCGGCAGCAGGCCAGCGCCGCCATCAGCCACCTGGCGGTGGGCGTGTACGGCGAGGGCTGCGAGGACGCCATCGTGCATCTGCTGAACTACGTGTTCCCCAACATCTTCGAGGTGTCGCCGCACCTCAACAAGGCGGTGCTGGCGGCGATCGAGTCCTGTCGCCAGGCGCTGGGAGCCCCGGTCGTGCTCATGTACGTGCTGCAGGGCCTCTTCCATCCCGCGCGACGCGTGCGCGAGGTCTACTGGAAGATCTATAACAACCTATACATCTACGGCGCCGACGCGCTGACGATGGCGTATCCGCTGTTGGAGGACGACGGAGTGAACACCTACCGGCGGGACTACATCGAACTGTTCATATTGTGTGTTTGTTACAAACAGGCTCACAGCTAAAAGCGACGGTACTTCTTCCTCGCGTTGCCGCCCCTCTCTCCGAACGCCCGCTTCTGCGCGCCGTGCTTGGGGTTCGGCGCCTTCTTCCGAGCCTCGACGAGTCCCATGAACTTGGCGTAGTCCAGCTCGAACACGCGCTTCAGCTCCGTCTCCCCGCAGCGCTTCACGCACTCCATGTGCTTCTCGACCAGTCGCTGCCGTTCCTCCTCCGCGTTCGGCAGCCGCAGCCCCTCCTTCCCCTTCTCCTGGAAGAACGGCGCGCCGCGAATGGCCGGCTGGGTCGCAGACCCCTCTAAGTCCTACGGGATAGCGTTCGGCGCTGCGGACGAGTCCCTGCAGGAAGAAGCGATCGCTAGAGGCGTTGATCTCGCGCGCCTGCGCCAGGTTGAAGGTGAGCTTCATCAGCGCGTGCGCGCAGAAGGCCTTGAAGCGCTAGCTGTCAGCGGCTCCGCTTGCCCACCTTCACGTTGAAAGAAGACTTGCCGACGTCCAGCGAGGGGTCGATCGGGTTCTCCACCGCCAGCATGAAATCGCGGCCCTCCTCCAGCCACCCCTTCGCCACCTTCTCCACGTACCCGCCGTCGTTGCGCACGCGCAGCGCCAGCTTGTCGTAGTTGAAGAGGAAGCCGTAGAAGTAGAAGAACTGGAGGAGGTGGTTGGCGAGGTTGCCTCGCTCCGTGCCCTCGCTGTGTGTCAACAAAGAGGGGAAAAGAGACCGAATGCACCACTGCTCGCAGCTCAGACACAGCAGCGTGATCATGAAGGAGCCGATGCCCCCGCGGTAGGTGTCGTTCAGGTCGCGCTGGCTCAGCATGTACTTGAGGATCATCACTAGCGGCCGCAGGTGCGGATAGCGGCCTAGCTGACGAATCACGTAGCAGGAGGTCAGCAGCGACGAGTCCTGGTTGAAGCACAGGTCCACGTCGATGCCAGTGATCTACGAATCAAGGAAAATGGGGGCGTGTACGCGGTGCTGGAACTTGATGATGGGAACGCGCGCATGACTGATGACGATGATGTGGGTGGCAAACGAACATTTGCGGAGCATCTTTGGTTTCATTCTCTGCAAACCCAAACCTTTTCCACGACGCGCAAGTAGTTCACGTGCTCCTTACACTCCACCATGATATCTAAATCACTATCGGGAAGAGCTCTACATGGAAGGGCGAAGAAGGGATAATACAAGTTTGTTAGGAAGGAACCAAAAGGATGAAGAACTGCCTTGGGCATATTCTGCTCAAAGAGTGCATTCAGGTCATGGAGGACTCTCTCACGCATCAGTTTGTCCAATGTGGTCGGCTCCAGCCATTTGACCAAGTACACGAGTTCTTCATGGAGTTCAAATACAGGGTAGTCTTTGAGCTTCCGGATCTCAAACAGTTCACTCCGCGTCAGCCAGGGAGGAAAATCGAAGGATGCCGACGGAGTCTGCTTGGAAGTCGTCTCTGCCTTCTTCTCCTCTTCCTCTGGAATCGCGTCCAGCTGCACAACATCCAAATCCTACGTATGACCAATGTCCGAAGAGGGAGGACATCAAGATTCGGCTCATGTCTCTCCACCTTCTGCAGCTTCTCTTTTCCCTGTTTAATGATACTCCATATGTCGCTCATGGGAATCAAGGAAATGATTGGTGTGTGAAGGAACTATTCTTGTTGTGCTGAAATGGTATTATTGAGATCGCATCAACGACGAGTCCGGAATGGAGTATTCGAGTTTGTTCGATTCTATGTGTTTCTGTGGATGACCCAAGGGGGAGGGTTCAAGGGAGGCGTTTTTAGTATAGAAGCAAAGACGAATTGCTGTGAAACAACACAAAACGCATCAGCCAATCAAATGACGAGGATCAGTGTCTTTCGTACGAAGAGTCAATAGGATGTGGATTGCACTTTGGTATCTTTTGATCTCTATTTCTCTTGCTTCTCCGGACGTACTAAGTGTTAATTGGAGAGAGTTCATCTCTCGCTCCGATCCCCTCTGGGCTTTCAACATATCGAAGCCGGAAACGGTTCCCAAAATGTGGTTCGATGCTCCATTTCACGGAAACGGCAATTTGGGAATGCTGATTCTTCTCGACACCATTCAACGAAACGGTCAGGAAAAGTACATTCTCCGATTTGATGTGGGAAGAGCCGATGTGTGGGATGTTCGGATGAAGGGAAGCAAGTATGCCTATGGCGACAGATAGGGGTTTCTATTTCCTTTCATGTGTAGTCAGGTGGATCGCTGTCGTTTGGACATTGGACACTTCGAGCTGGAGACAGTGGGGTCGATCGTATCGGGAACCATGCGAATTAATCTCTTCGACGCGAACGTCACGGGAACGCTCGTCACAACCAAGGGACGCGTTTCCTTTACCACATTGACCTTCTCCTCTGAACACGTTTTCCTCATCGATCTGATGCCAGAAGGGGAGGAAGCGGATCTCCGTATTCGCTACGTCGCCGAGCACGGCATCTGTAATGGCCGCTACCTTCCCGACACCTACATAAAGAACCCTGCACCCGAGTGTTTCACCACGCGTGAGAAAACACACAACTACCACGTATGTCAGCATCGACTTCTCGAGCGAGGCGATTACGCCGAGGCCTACACGCTAAAACGATTGGAGGACCACATTCAGGTATTTGCTACCGTCGACAACTCCATTCCTGCGAATCATCTACGACCTGTCTCGGCCGCCTCCAACAGCGTTGCAATCATAGAGCGAGTACTGGCAGGAAACGAATCGGCGCTCCTCGAGGATCATCATCGCTTCTGGCACCAATTCTACGCGAAGAGCTTCCTTTCGCTCCCTGACATGAAATGGGAGGGTTTCTACTGGATCCAAGTGGGTTTTCCAACGATCTCCCATCCAGATGTACAAGGTGGGCTCCGCAACGCGCTGCACGTCTCCGGACAACTGTTGGCCGTACGACCTGATGGGTCCGTGGCTCCTTTTGGGTGGCATGACATGAAGATGGTGGCGGAAGAGTGTATGGAGCGACTACCACTTCGACATGAACGTCCAGGTGGCCGCGTGGCCGTTGTGGGCCGCCAACCACGACGAGGAGTTCATCTCGCTGTTGCGGCTGTTGGAGGAAAATCTGCAAAGCCTCCGAGAAGCCGTTCCTCCGGCGTATCAAGATGACTGCGGAGCCATGATCTGCGAGTGGGAGATAGAATGCAATGGCATGTAGAGGCGGATGGGACTTTGCGAGCGACAAAAAGACTTATACGGGGAATGACGGGTATTTGGTGCCACCGGGGAGCCAGCTGGGGAATCTCGCATGGACATGTCAACTGCTGTGGACGCACTACCGCTACACGATGAACACGACGATGCTGCGAACGCTGCTGGTACCGATGTTGCGCATGAGCAACAATTACTACGCGAGGTGGGGATCATTGCTCTGTTGTGATCAGATTGGCCATTAACCGCAACGGGACGTTTCACCTGCCGGTGACGCAGAGTCCGGAGTACGGGGAGAGCGAGGATGTTGTTTACGATCTCTCTCTCTTCCGATGGGGCGTGCAGACCATGGACGAGATTGTGCAGATTCTGGGAACCGAGGAGCCGAAACGTGCGTTCTGGCATCATGTGATTGATCATCTGGTCGCGTACCCTTCGGACGGCGACGGATTGATGGTAGGCGCCACGCTGAAGCTGACCAGCATGCACCGGCACTGGAGCCATCTCTTCCCCATCTACCCGCTCCATGTCGCCTTGCTGGAGAATACTCACATAGCTAATGGATCCCGAGACGACGCCGGAGCTGACGGACTTCATCATCCGATCGATCGACCACTGGACCTCCTTCGGTCCCACGGACAACGGCTTCTCCATCGCTGCAAGCACGCTGATGAACCAGCGAGTTCCCGGACGCGATGATGCCTCATGGCACGAACTGTCGCGCGCGTGGGAGCTGAAGAATCTGGGAAAGGCGACATTTTACTGGGAGTCGTCGTTCTGCCCGGTGAACGAATCGCCCTTCGGATTAGCCGCGGGTCTCCAGTACATGGTGCTGCGGTCGGATGTGGGGAAGCTGGACGTGTTCCCGCTGCACACGGAGGCGTTGCGCGATGTGAGCATGTGGAACATGCGGGCGGAGGGCGGTTTCCTCGTGAGCGGAGTGATGAAGACATTGGAGACGCAATGGGTGCGCGTCGAGTCTCTGTATGGAAATGAGTGCATCGTGAGGGTACGGGGCTTTGAGGAGGTGGACTGGGAGCCGCGGACGATTCTGGTTCACGCGGCGGGGTTGAAGAGAATCGGTGGAATGATCATTAGGAATGCGACGTTCCGAATCGAGCTGAAGCGTGGCGAGTCGGTAGTACTCCATCCGAAAGGGACGACGCCGGAGTTGGTCGTGCGCCCGCAACCGGAGGATGTTTCGACGAGCCACGCATGGGGCCTGCATTGGTGTGTTTGTTAAAGAAACAAAAGTCACTTGGTAGGTTTCACATTGGCATCACCATTCGCATAATAAGGAGATGAATCTAGGGATGAGGAGCGGAGTGTGTGGGGACAAAGGGAAGAGGGCGCAGCAGGGTCGGGAGCGTTGGAGTAGCGAGGGCGATATTCCTGGTTCCAGGAGTCTACCATCGAAATGGGACGTTCGCGGGTGAAGGCGCCGACCGACGGATTCCTCCGATAGGGTGATTGGCCGGGATACCCGGAGTAGAATGACTGGGGCGGATAGCTAGGGGAGTAGGACGATTGCTCACTGTACCCAGAAGAAGAGGCGGGTTGGATCGCGGGATGGTTGGGAAAACAGTAGAAAGGGTGTCCCTTGGGTGTTGCCGGTGCGGGTTGGGAAAAACGTTGCTCGGCAGTATAGGACTGCGAGTTGACCAGTCGGAGAGCTTCTTCGGGGCTGATTTGCAGGTCGTAAATGATGCGTTCTCCGCGCAGCCTCATTTGGGTGAGACGTTTGAGGTCCTCGACACTGATGCCGGAATGGAGTCTAGAGGATGAGGGATGGAGATGAAAGCGGACGTGGGGACTGAATTGGAGTTGTGCTGGGTGATTTCCTTGAGCTTATCTACGCTGATTCCCTTTTTGGAGATGTAGTCATCCAGAGCACTTCCTTGGGACTCTCCCTTCTTCTTGACGATGGCGGCGGTGCTCATGAGAAAGGAGGACAGCCCGACACGAATTCAATGGAACAAACAGCGCAAAGGGATAAAACTACTCGACGGCGTCGTAGAGGAGAAGGAGAGGTTGGTACTGGAGCTGGGAGCAGTAGGCGTTGAGGTCGGCGAGAGAATCGACGCGAACGGAGAAGCGGAGGGTGTAGAGGAGGTAGCACTTCATGACAGCGTTCCAGACGATGACGCCCTCTCCGTAGGCCTTGCTGCGGACGAGGACGCTCTTGAGGAGGTAGGGTGCGGATTTGAGCCCCGGCGACATGGCGGCGAGGTCGAAGCGTTCTGGAACGCCGTAGAAGGTGAGTGCCTTTTCTCCGGAGGGGAAGCTGAGGCTCCAGGTGACGCGGAGGAGGAGTGCCCGCGGGAGAGGGGGTTCGAGCTGGAGGAGGGTTTCGCGGGACTGGCGGCAGTCGGGACAGGGTTTTGCGTAGGGGAGGAGGGAGCGTCGTAGGAACTCGGCGAAGAATGCGGGTATTTTTGCCTCCTCGACGCGTCGCTGTGCGTCGATCGAGGGCTGTTTGGGGAGGGAAGCGAGTTGCTGTCGGATGAAGAGGAAGTAGGAGTAGCCGGGGACGCAGAGCCAGAGCGAGGACTTGGCGGCGGGGGCGGCGGGCGGGTCGCAGCGACAGCGGGAGGTCTGTGGGAGAGAGGGGGGAGGGAGTACGAGGGAGTACTTGACGGCGAGCGTCTGATGGGCGGCGCAGCGGCAGCGCATGTAGTCGACGATGCTGGTGGGGGCGGGGAGACGCGTCTTGAAGAGGTGGTGCAGGTTGACCACGAAGAAGTCGATGGCGTCCTCGGTGGCGTGGCGTGAAGGAAACGGAGGGGAGTGAGGTGTGATGGGGTGTGATGGGGTGTGACAGGCTTAAAAAGCAATAAGGACTCATAAGACTCATAAGACTCATAAGACTCATAAGACTCATAAGAACTCATAAGAACTCATAAGACTCATAAGACTCATAAGGACTCATAAGACTCATAAGACTCATAAGACTCATAAGACTCATAAGAACTCATAAGAACTCATAAGACTCATAAGACTCATAAGACTCATAAGACTCATAAGACTCATAAGACTCATAAGAACTCATAAGAACTCATAAGAACTCATAAGACTCATAAGACTCATAAGACTCATAAGACTCATAAGACTCATAAGACTCATAAGACTCATAAGAACTCATAAGAACTCATAAGACTCATAAGACTCATAAGACTCATAAGACTCATAAGACTCATAAGAACTCATAAGAACTCATAAGAACTCATAAGACTCATAAGACTCATAAGACTCATAAGACTCATAAGACTCATAAGACTCATCAACACCCATCAACACCCATCAACACCCATCAACACCCATCACCCCTCACCATCTCATCAAGGATATGCCAAACTGTTGATACTTGTTCAGCAACCCGCTGCTCATCAGCTGCTCCGCGATGTCCAAATACAGCTTGGAGGCGTACCCGAACACGCCAGTCTCCACCATCTCCTGCACGGGCCGACTCAGCTCCGCCAACACCTCGATCTCATCCCGATCCTCCCCCTGCGCGCAGGGAAACACCGCATACAGCGGCTGGATGCTCGGCGACAGCGACGCCACCGGCCGGTGCGTTTCTCCCTCGCTCCGCAGCGACCGTCGGAACCGACCCTCGCAGGCGAGTCGTCGCACCGCGGGAGAAGCCGCCAGCCAGAGCACGGAGTAGGGGAAGAAGAAGTTGAGCTTGGCGGCGTCAGCGGAAGCTTCCATTTTTCCAAACATCGCATTCACCTGCGGATTGTCCACCAGCAACGGCAAGGATTGGAACGATGGCGGCAACTCACACACCGGGGGTTTCGACGACTCTAGGAAACTCCCCACCATCGGGTAGGAATAGACACCATTCATCATCGGAAGGAGGGAGTTTCCGTACGGAGATAACACCACGCTCGGAACCGCGGGACTCGCGCTCTGCGATATGGTTCGTACCGGTCCCCGCGGGGAGGCGAACCCGCGGGGAATCGTCTCTTCGTCGCTACGTCGCCGTGAGGTCCGTCGGGACGTTTCATCGACGAGTTCCCTCGCTTCGCGAAGAAACGCCCGCTGGAGGTCGCGTGCGATGGCGAGGGAGAGACAGCGTTCCCCGAGATAGCGGATCTGGCGATAACCGCGGGAGGGAGGGAATACGGTGAAGTAGCGGCGAATGGTCTCTTCGAGGCGCGCGGCCTGGCTGCGTTTGGCGGCAAGTTGGCGGGCGACGAAGGCGGGAAGACTCTCTTCAGGCCGTCGGTCGCCGGGTCCCGCGAGAATCGTGAGAACGGCGGGCTGGCAGCGGAAACACTCGAGGTAGTTACTATAGAAGTTGAGGATGGTCTTCTTCTTCAACAGCTGGAAACACTGCTGAATATCGCCATCCTCCACCCGCTCTCCGCCCGCGTGTCTTGATTATCAAGCCGCATCGTGATTACTGCTCGCAGAACTTGCTCATGAACTCCGTATCGCCCGGCTCCGTGAAGTTCCAGAACAACTCGAAGTACTGCGGCAGCGACTTCCCGCGGGACCGCAGCATCCGCGCCTTCTCCTCCCCACTGCGACCGCGGAGTAACGCCTCCAGTCCCGGCACCGCACGGACGCGACGAAACGGCTCCGCGAGCACTTCTCTGCACATGCGGATGACATCATCATTATGCGCCAATAGAATCTCCCTGGCCGCATTGGCCCGTGTAAGGTCCTCGCTGGCACGCGCGGCGGCAGTCTCCTGACGGTAGGCGGCGAAGACTCTCAATAGCTCACTATACCGAGAGAGAGGAGGCCGCTGCAGCCAATGGGCCAGAAAGGGCTCCAGCACGCTCAGACACAGTCGCTGCAAATCTCGTAACACCGCCGCACTCGTCGCCAACACCGCTCCCACCAACGCACACCGGTGTCCACTCGCCCACACGCGTCGCAGCTGCAGCCTATATGACCATCCCCGCGGGAGTCTACCAGTCGTGCGCACAGTTGTCGTCCGTGTACCCGCTCCCCAGCCATTGTTCCAGGTCCGACGAAACGCTCGCTTGGAGGGAAGATAATACGGACTCCGGAGAGACGGCGCTTCGGATGGCGGGAACGTACTGATCACTCCCGCGGGTAATCCGTACTGTGTGCAACGAGGAGGGAAGCCGGAAGAAAAGCCCGGGGTTTTGCGCGTCTTCCCGCGCGTCGAAGAATCCCGCGGTTTCCACCTCCGACTCCTCGTCGGGAGAAACGGGCTCGAAAACCGCGGTGAAAGGACGCGCGCGGTCGACGAAGGGAAAAAGATTGTTTGCGACGGAAATGGAGGGAAGATCGCTGAGTGGCAGAAAGGGCGGGAATTCTACTAGCGGTGCAGACAATGCCGACAGTAGTATGCGTTGAGGTTGTTTCCCGCGGGGATGTGTGTTTTCTTGCAGAGGGAGCAGGGACAGAGGGAGTCGTTGGTGTGGTCGAATGGGGTCGTCTACGCTCCAAACCGACCCGATTGCCCACATTCAGGTAATACAGCTGATATTGGCCCAATAAGGACTGACGATACACCTGATACGCCTTGTCGAACCGCGGTTCCTCCATCTTCTCTACCCTCCATCTCCAACGAAACTCCCACCTCCGCAGAGTTGGATTCCCGCGGGGGAGGGAGCCTCGAGGGGCATGGCGCCCTCTCGCTCGATGTAAAGAACCACGGTAAATAGCCACATCAGGTACTACGTCTTACCCCCTGGGTTGCCCCACCGCCTCCAGCGCACCGCAGTCGTGCGTCTCCGTCACGTAGAGCTCGCGCACCTCTGCTTCTGTGCGGTCATCTTCCAGACTCAGACTGATCATCAGCATCGCCATCAGCATCGCCTACCGGGGAAGTGCCGTCAGATTCGCCGAGTACGCCTTCTGCAGCACGCTCCGAACACGCTCCGACCCTCCTAACGTGCGCAACGACACACAGACGAATCGCGTGTTGATGTGCGAGGAGGGCGGGGAAACGGGGGAAACGGAGTAACCGGGCGGCAGGGGGTCTGGCGAGAGGGGCACTTCCTCCAACTGCGTCACCAGCGAGGTGATGATGCTGATGGTGATGATGGCGACGAGGGTACGATCGCAGCATGTCCGACGAAATGTTGAGTTCCGATGCCGCCTTGGCCAGTTTCAGTGGGTAGAAGAGGGTCGTGTTGGATTGCAGCATGCCGGAGTGCTTCGACCCGCGCTCCGTGGGGTCTGTGTTGAGTGCGCTCGTGTCGTAGATGTAGTAGAGAACCGAGTAGACCGCGTTCAGACGGAGAGGCAGATCCGATTCTACATCGCACCTCCCGTCCGACTGTACGCTTCAGAATCAACGTGATCTCCGGCTTCAGTTCCCCCCATGATAGCAGGGGGAACGTGAACAATTGCAGATACATGATCTCCAACAACACCTTCTGAAACGGCGAAATCGCAAACTGCTTGTGCTTCTGGAAAAGCAGGCTGGTGCTCGGCAGACAGGACGTCATCATCAGGTACAATTCCACCAACACCCCCAACAACTCCGTAATTCTACGTGCTACGAGAACAACACACACACATGCTCGTGAACTCAGAATAGTGGTAGAGGTAGCTGCACAACTCAATCGCACTCTTGATGAACTGGAGGGGCACCGGACGCTCCTCGTTGATGATGTGGAAGATACGCTCCATATTGTTCATGTACGAAATGTAGTTCTAGCTCCCATACCCTCTCCATGCCTACATGCGATGAAATCACAATCTTCGTCACATCCATGTGTTTCCGCGACAGCGGAATGAACAGCTTGTACGTCTCCTACCGCTCATCCCTTTCACCCAATGCGACCGACACAAACCGGCTCATCTCCTCCACTTGGTGCATACGAAGAATCGTCGCCACGTCGTTATGCCAGTAGGGACGAAAGGGAAGCGCATACGCCTACCGTCGGCAAACGTATCCGCATCGTACCAGAAACACAAGTGTGCGAGAACGGCAAAATGACAGTGAGTTATCCTGACTGATCGGCCCCTCCATTGTCCTCTTCTCCTTCTTGTTTAGGCCTGTTCGACAGAACCCTATCCCATAAGCACATTTCGTTTATCAGAATACGTATCGAAGACAGCTTCGCCATTTTCTGAATCCATACATTGGGCAGGCGCAATTGGATTCCCATGTTCCAGATCATCTCACTGATCGGAATTTCCTCATAGTCCATCGCTCCGGACGACATCCTAAAGAGAGATTTGAGACCGTGTCAAATCCCCGGTTTGGAGTGGCGTCTCCGTTTTGGAGGACTTGGAACGTGTATTTATATCGAATACGCGTGATATCTTCGTAACGAATGGAATACAAGAATCAGATAGCCTCCTCCCACAAATCCACTCCAATCACACTCTCTTGCAACAAACACGCCACTTGGAAAACGGAGTATGCAAAAACGAAAAAAGACTCTCCGCCTCTCCGGGTGTCATCACCTCCTCCATCACCTCTCTCGACCAGCCGCACAAATCGTTCACCTTGTGGATCCGACGGAGAATGCCGTACACGTTGTGAAGTCCAATTCCAGGCAGTCGGAGAAGCATGTCCACGCGATTCACCTCATCCTTCTTTCCGTTGAGATATTCTTCGCCCTCGTGCGTCATCGCCTGCTCCAAATTCGGGTCTTCCCGTCCTCGCTTCACCAACTCGAACATCTACCATCGCATTCCCTCCCTTCGCTCACCCTGCACGTCGATCGGTCGGAAAACGACCACAGAATGCGCATCCGCGGATAGAGGCGGAGAAGCACCATCAGCCGACTGGTGGTAACCGTGGCCTCTCCGCTTGTTTTGAAGAGTCCTCGCTCTCCCGCTTCCATTTCCACCAACAACAGCGACAGAGGGTACAATCGCGTCATCTGCTCCATCTGCTTCTGCAACCGTCCCGACGCCAGCGACGCGACCAGGTCCGAGAACGCTTTCCGTTCCACGCCCACATCGGGCGCCAGCACGTAGTCACACACGGCGAGAGTCACGGGAATCAGCTGAAACCCGCGGCGATACAGCGCCGACGGCAACTCCGCCGCAAACTCGCGGGAATCGACAATAACGACCGCGGAGACCTCACTGCGGTCGCGAGACGTCGTTTGGAGGGAACTCCGCTCCATCGTTGGAGATGCGATGATGACATGATCGCGCTCCTCGACCAACCGCGCGAACGCGTCCATCTCGCGCCGCAGGTCGCTCTCGTAGTTCCGCTGCTCCAGTCCGTCGTAGCTGCAGAAGTACAGTCTGCGCAGCTTCCCGCCACGATGGCGGCAATGGAACAATTCTCCCTCCCTCACGGGCGTTACGCTCGCATCCACCACCACTGCGTGCGATGGTTGTGCCAGAGAGAACGGGTCGAATAACCGCGGTTCCTCCGTCGGCGTCAGGAAGATTCGCAGATGCGAAAAAGCGTCTGGAGAGGAGGGAACGGAAATCCCTACGATTCTTGACCTCGAAGAGACTCTCGTGGATACGCAGCTGCTCCCGCACGTGGCCCAGCGAACACTGGAGGAGTCCCGCGGAACGGACCGATCGCATCGCATCGGCGATCTGCGCGTGTAGAAGCGCCAGCAGACGACCTTCGCGGGAGTCTGGAGATGCGTTAGGGAATAAGCGGAGGAGAATACGCTGTAGCATGACATGCATGTACGCGTCGGGGATTTCGAGAAAGGAATGAAGATCCACCACCGATTGTGCGTTTCGGACACAAATCAGAACCGTGTCTCCACCGTCCTTCTCGATCTCCGCCAACAACTCTAGTAAACCCGACCATTTCGCTGGAGGAAGCAGCCACTCCTCCTTCTCCGTTCCCTCCAACACTCCGTAGATAGCATGGTCAATGGATCGCATCAATCGCTCGCTTGCCTCCGACTCCACCCAGTAACTAATCTCCGCTCCGTTCCCATGTAAACGACGCTGAAGAAGACTGATTTGTTCAAAGAAAACGGGAAGAGAGGAATAACTGAGCAATTGCGCCAATTGGGACAATTGCGCCAACTCCGTAATCAGCGTCCGAGCCTTCGCGCTGTAGTCCTCTCCATGTGCTTGGAGATCGCGACGTGCTATTGAGTGGAAATAGGACTGCAGACAGAAGGAGAGGGAAAGACGCGCATTCAGATTGCAATGGAGTCGTTTCAGCTCGCGAAGATCGCTGCGAATACACTGCGTCAGACACTCCGAAGCCGTCTAGTTGAAACAGGAAGAGAGGTGATTACGATCATCCAATCGGAGTACGAATAGGTGACTTCCTCCACGGTGAGTGGATACCTAGAGAGAGTACGGAACGCTACCCCTACTTGTTGAAACTGTCGACGACTGTGTCGCGACTGCGAGGGTACAGAAACAGATAGTGCACCGTTAATTCCTTGAGGAGAGAAGCCACTTGAGGGAAGGCGTGACAACATCCATCCGCATTGTCACTGAAACACTTCACAAACCCGCTGCAACGACTCCGGAAGAGAAGGAGACAGAAAAGAACGGTCGCACCGGGATGAAGCGTGTGGGCATCAAAGACCAAGATCCCAGTAACATGGTCGGTTGGAAGATGGTTCTGCAAAAAGTCCAGCTGGAGGATTCGGGAGGAAATGAAAAACACCCCTCCCTCCTTATAGATCATCTGGCGCTCCTTAACGGACCCTGACTATCCTCGTAGCCTCTCCGAGCCAATTACGTTTGTTGAAATCTCCTTGGGAAAAAGGGCGGGATCCAATGACATGGAAGAGAGTTCCATTAGAATCAACTCTTTCTACAGATTGAAGACACTTCATTCTCTCATACAGAGTCCTCGGCATTAAGAATGAACACGAGCTGGTGCGACTCCTTCATCTTTAACGCATAGTATTTGACAAATCGAGCGAAGAGCTACTGTTTAGACTTGAAAGAACATCCACTTCACGATATCCACACGAACGGGACAGGACAACCAGTCCATCATCCAACAGCAAATCGTGAACTGCATTCTTCAGAAAGTTCATCTTATGGAAAGATGAAATGAAAGAGGCTCCACTAGACGTTGGTTGTTGTTGATTGCGTGTTGTCACATTTCCCCTTTTGTAAAGCATGAAAAGAGCGATCATCTTCATCTCTTTCCAAATCAACAAACGCCATTTACTTACAGGCTCAGGAACAGCCCTCCTTTCGATAATGATTGTTTCTGCTGATGAAGCTTCTACAGGATAACCGCGGTAGGCGAAACCTCTGCCACAGTGACTGTAACAAATAACCTATCCTGTAAATGAAAGAGTCGAATTCCATGAGCAATAATGAGAAGAAGAGAGACGGATATGTCGTAAGTCCCTCTTCTGTAAGGTTGGCATGTTTGTCGTGGATGATCATGAGTAGCTTCGCGTCTTATCAGCCAGGACAGCCTGTTCACTATACATCGTTTTCAAGTCCATTGGTCCTATCTGCTTGTGATGATGAAAAGGGAGTGCCTGAATTCACTCCAGTTGTTCCGAGCAATCGGGTTAGTCAAAAGAGAGACTTGGGCGTTGAAGTTGCGTTGGCGCCCCCTGTGAAGCGTGGATTTCCGACAGATGCTATCATGGATGCATTGCTTCAGACCACAGTTCCTGAGGTCCCCAATTCTGGATCCAGCGTTCCTGAAGAGACGGTGGATGTTCTTCCAGGCTCGTTGACCCCAACACTGGACTATTTTTCGAACGAGATTATGTTTTACAACAATGGCGTGTTGGAACGACAAACCAATCCAGTATCGCTACCCAGCTTCGTGAATCTCGAAGAAACCGAGAGTGAAGCGGACACGAGCGCGACTGATTTTGTGAGTGAGGATGAGCCCTCCGATATGGATGGCATCTTTGAAGTCCACTGGAACGATGAGGAGGATGATCGCGACAACGTGACAAGTGAATGTCTGTATGGAGTGAATTGGGTTTGTGAGTGTAGAAAGGACTATGCCTGTCCCGTGTGCTATGAAACGCCTGTGTCCCCTGTATCAACGATCTGCGGACATGTGTTCTGCAGAAATTGCATTAAGCGTCTCTTTATGGTAAGTGTGCGTTTGGAGAGTGATTGGTAGTCCGATTATTTGAAATGGAAGTGTCCGCAATGTCGCCATAGTCTCTCTCCTTCCGATTTCCATCCGCTGTACCTTCCCTAAGCGTGCTGCTCTGTCCCTTTACTGTATATTTTTTGTGTTTTTTTATGTTGTGTCTGTTGGTTCCAAAGCAATGAGACCTTTTGCATGTGGCGAATAACCGCGGAATGCAGATGACAAGATCCTTCTTCATTATCCCATTTGTATTCCCACTCTATGAACTCTCTCCCTGCGGACCATCCGGCAAGACAGCGTAGTCACTCCTTGTTTGTATGTCCGCCTTCGGTTGGATAAGTGTGTTTTTGACTGATGAAATAGGATGTCCATCATGTAGACAAAGCGAAGGAGTTGTATTTTTTGCGTTTGGGCGAATTGAGCAATCAGGTCGAAGTGGCTTCTTTCTCTTATGATGATAGGATATGAAATCCTCCAACGTGTACGATAGCGATTATTCAGATTCACTCTCTCCATCCGATTCACTCGATCCGAAGCGGTCCAAGTCCATCAAAATCGTGAAGCGGTTGGTTGTGTTTCGTTGTTACGATTGTAGTCCAAGAGGGCGCGCCTTCTCTTCGTCTTATCGTGGAATAACGGAAGACAGTATCGGTGGAACGCGTTCCATCACGTGTAGTGGCCATCAGCGCCAATGTCATGGGGACCTACGATTTTGTTGGGAATCCAGAAGCGTTAGAGTCTCCCTCTCCACGAAATAAAGTCGGATCCAGCATTTCCACGCTCATGACTAGTTTGTTCCTCCCCATCTTGCGCATTATTCCTCAGAGTCAGCTGACTCATTTTCGTCACAATAACCTAGTTGAGTGTATGCTAGAGCCGTGATTGTTCTTTCTTTTTGTTTCATGGGCTTAAAGCACTGTTTGTTGAACACCTGTTGGTTCCATGTCGTGTCATAATAATGGAACAGAATCCGGTGAGCTTCTCCCAGGACGCGCCAATCATATTAATCGCTGGTCAGGAGAAATGTGGAAAGAGTAGCATCGTGGATGTGGTATTTAAGCGGATGTCGGTTTACAAGACCTTTTTCTTGGATTCCACGGCATCACTGAAGAAGTACACATCTAATATGAACCCATTTCTCGAATATAACATTTGGGAGTTGCCAAGTGACATCGATGAAGTGAAGGAGGAGATGGTCAATATAAAACCGTTCGCAAGCCGTATCGCAGTACTGATCTATGTGTTTAATCTCGAAGTGCGCCGATCCCGATGCGACTCATCCCTAGAATTCAAGCAGCAAAGGCGGCAACCCGTCAACAAGCATGGTCACCAATCTGGTTGAATTGCTGTCCTTCCTGTCCGATGTGAAGGATCTCCACCTCTCCGTTTTCTTCCACAAGTCGGACATTTCCCTCACGACAGAGCAGCAGAATGGTAGGGATTGGGAAATCCTAACAGAGACAGCCTATCAGAAGACCATCCAGAACTACATCAACGAGCGGATCTCGGAAGTGGACATGCACCTCTCTATCAGTTTCTGCAGGACGTCCATCTACGACAACTCCATCTTCGACGGCATCAGCAAGTGCATCCAGCGCATCCTCCCTCGGCGCAGCAACGTGCAGAACCTGCTGAACTCGCTGTCGCAGAGCTGCAACATGGACAAGGTGTACTTGTTCGACACGTTCACCAAGCTGTGCATCGCGATGGACAGCTCGCCCAACGAGACGGGTCTCTACGAGCTCTGCAGCGACAGCATCGACGTGGTCTTCGAGCTGGTGAACATCTACTGCAACCAGACGCCCGCGGAGATGCCCGGGACGCTGGGCGAGGCGCTGGAACGGGAGGGAAAGAAGGAGTATCCGATCATCTCCTCGATCACGTGGGTGAACGGGAGGAGTGACACGTAGACTGGAGAAGGCGAAGAGGAAGTACATGGTCCACTTTTACCAGTCGATTCCGAACATCGCCTTCGTGTGTCTGATTCGGGAGGAGAACTTTGACAAGATGGGGTTGATCAAGTATAATCTGAGTCGCGTGTCGGAATGTCTGAAGGAGTTGTATCGTTGTGAAGAGTGGCTTGTTTGTTTGAATTGAACACGTTCACGAGACTTTCCAACAAACACGGCAACGATTCATCGCACGCACAATTCTCCTTCGATGCGTCGTCTGCGGGAAACACAGCAGGAAGCCTCTCATCAGCTCCTTGTTGTCCCCGTCGACCAGCGCATCCACACACTGCTTCTCCAGCAACGCGCTCAGTCGGATGCCGCATGCCGCCATTCGCTCCCACAGCGGCGTCGGCAGTGGCTGCAGCGGCGTGAGCGCGAACTACGCGTCCAACCGACCCTCCGTTCCTACGAAGCGGAAAAACTCCTCCAGCTGGATGTCGCGGAAGTGGGAGCTCGACTCGAGAAAGGCGACGAACGCGGGAATCGCCGCCGGCGTCGCGTAGCGCGTCTTCAGTAACGCCTGTGCGAACGCGTGCATGACCGTTTCGTCGCCCTCATCGTACTCGATCTCCAGATTCCTTCATGCAACGAGGCGAAAGCGACTACCTGGAGACGAAGTAGCAGAGCGACCTGCAGAGATACGGTTCGAGCGAGGATTTGTCGCTGTCGGGAGAGAGCACGCAGAGATACTTGTAAAGCTCCCACACGGACACCTGTCGATTCGCCGTGGAAAAGGCGATGATTTTGTCGTGGAGAATGGTCTGGATGAGCTGCGGCGGCAACTCGCGGGGATTCGTGATGGCGATGAGGGCGATCACCAGATTGCTGCTGCGCGTCTCCACGAGGTCCAGACAACGCACCAAAAAGCGCCTGGAAATGGAGTAGTTCTGACGAAGCATCTCCTTTGTGATGTTCAGACAGATACGCTCGTAGCCGCTGTAGAGAAGGAGGGTGGAAAGGAAGCGCTCGTAGGTGGACTGCAGCAGAGGCGTGTGGGCATGACGGAAGGAGTGGTACAGGGAGAGAATGGGGTCCATCTTGTGGAGGTATAGGTACTCACCGATCGCACATTCCACAACAGCGCTATCATAGCTGTGCGACGACAAATACGTGTCAAGGACTTCTTTCAGAAGAGTGGCATCATGGAGGTCTCCCGTTTTCCGAATCAGAAGCGGCATTGTGAAACTGGAGAGTCCGTCGGGACGGGAAGAAAGGGTGTTATATATGGTTTTGAACTCGTCACGAGTTTTGATGGTACGAATCATTTCTGCTACTTCCGGAATTGTCTACGTGAATGAAAGAATCGAATTGCTTACAAAGGAAGGAGTGATGGGAGTGTTTGGTGCAGCAGTCGTTACACAACGACAGAACCGAAAGGGGGATCTATCTTTAATCACTTCTTCGCCTCCATGCATACAATCCCATTTCCCTTCGTAGCCACACACGACTGCTTCGTGGAGAGATTTGTCTCCACAAGGCTCGCTGCGGCAATCGTGTGATTATCGGAACAAACATAAGAGTGTCATTTCCTTGACTTGCTCTTTTTCTTTTTCCGCTCCGTCTTCCGCCTCTGCTTCAGTTCCTGTTGCTGTTTGTAGTACTTGAGAAGCAGTTTCTGGTTGGCGATCTCCTCCGGAGTCATTCTATCTGTCACCCGTTCCCCTCGCCTACTGCGTCCACTCATCCAGCTCCTCCATCACCACAGGCACTTCCTCCTCCTCGCTGGTTTCATCCAATTGCATCGCCAGCAGCGACATCGTCGTGTCCAGCGACTGCGGCTGCACCGCCATTAGCGCGCCCTTTTTCACCACCGTGAACCCGTCCTGCTTTGGGTTCGGCGAACTCGGCGCCTTTTGCGCCACCGGCTTCGATGGCGCAACTTCCGCCTTCTTTTTCGCCTTCTTCTTTTTCTTCTTCCCCGACTTTTCCGTTTCCCCGGTTTCCCTCCTTTCGATCGTCATTCCCGCCATCTGCTCAACACGCTGCTTTTCTTCCGCTGATAACGAACTCGCATTTACCGCGGGGAGAAACGCCTTTGCCGCGGAAACATACCGCTCGAACTCACTCTACTATTGATTCATTGCGCCATTTTTACGACATGACGCAGACGTTGCGGCAGCTGGCGCAACTCCTCGAGAGAGAGGGACTCGCGCTGGAGTTTTCCCGCCAACTGCTCGCAGTGGTCGATGCGTTTCCGCAACGCCCGCACGCGACGAAACACTTTTGTGACGGATGGCGCAGATTGGGGAACTGGGGGTGCAACGACATGCGGCAACAGCGGTAGAACGTTCGCCAACTCTGTAGGGAAGAAGATGCTGAAAAGGAGGAGATTTGGCACGATCAGACCCAATAGCGTGGATCTAAAGAGCGAGGAATAGGGGCCCATCTAGCTGTAGAGGCCCCCATTCTTCCTACGGTGGGAAGAGCGAATATCGGTGCAACGGAGATGGTTCGCGCACGAGAAAGCCAGAGGAGAAGCGTCGCTGTTAGAAGTGTATTTGTTTCCCGCGGAAATCCAAACGAACACGGATCGAGCGATTTCTGTCGGAAGAGACGACAGAAAACGCCGTCGCCCGTTTCTCCAACAATTTCAGCGTTTCCAGCGATGTTGAGCACATTACCCGATGCATCGACATCGAGAGTGTTGGTTCGTCGGTGTCCCAACTGCACACTACGTGAGACCTCCAGCCAATCAATACAAAACGCCATGGTCACTCTGTGCGAGCATTGTATTCGTCGTTGTGGCAATGGCGCAAAAACGCTATTTCTAACGCAGAGGACGAAATTCCACCTGTTCCGGCAACAACGCGTGCAAACAGCCCATCGGTAAGGAACTCGGGAATAACGGATTTCCCGCGGAAGTCGTGCGGAAACCGAAGAGCCGTCCGTCCTGCGTCAGAAGAACGTCGAAACCGTCGAAACAAAGAACCTTCTGAATGCGAAGAGAGAGGAAAGAGAGGGAATTCACGCGGAAGATTCGGCTGGGAGATTCGGTTTTGGCTTGACGGGAAAAGGGCCAGAAATAGATCCCATCTTCGCACACCGCACAGGAGTGATTCTCGATACACGCAATGTTCGATCCCCGCGGGAGTGGGAGAATGTGAGGGGAATCGAGAAACGGGTCGGAGACCTCGGGGATTTGACCAGCGTTGTTCTGGCCGAATGTGTAGATTGTTCCCGCGTTGTCGAGGAGGAGCACGTGATTGGCTCCCGATGCGATCTGCGTCACTGGTCGCGGAAGTTTGAGTGGCGTGTTGCTGGGAGTAAGGAGAAGGAGAGAAAACGACTGAAAGCGGAAGGGAGTGTTGTCGAAGCGATGGGACGCTGACATGCTTCCGATGAGATAGACCTTACCATTTCGATCGAGAGCCACTGCGTGGTCGACTCCGCAAGCGACTGAAACGATGGGGAGGGTGGTAAGGGGGCGGATCGAGGCGGGAGACAGACGCGTGTTGGAGACATAGAGTGTATTATTTTCAATGAAGAGAATCCGGTTTGCACCGACGACCATGGCTGAAACGGAAGGATGTTGGATGTTGAAGGGGCGAACGAATTCACTCTCCCCATCTTTCGATACAACGTACACACTGTCATAAATAGGATTATCGGGTTGGAACAGAGGGAAGCGATTGGCAAGTTGGATCGCTATCTGTCTTCTTTCCGGAGTCGACGACAGGAGGAAGAAGAGAACTACAGATCAGAGAGGGATTCAGGGAAGACCTCTCCAGCTCTTGTGTTCATAGGCTGTATCGCACGCCGACAGATTCATCTAGGTGGGAGAGGTGTGTTGCAGCTACAGCATCTTCCTTTAGGGAAGACAGATTCTGTTGGACGAGATACTTGACGCAGTTGACCGCGTCGTACTGCGCTATACGTTACTGTGCAACGAAGAGGAGTTTACCCGCGATGTGGAGAAGACTCTGATCGTAGCTGTTGACATACTCATTTGCAGTCTCTGCATTTGTAGATAATGCGCTCATCAACGAATCCACATCGTCCTGACGAATGATGGAAACGACGTCCTCCGGTTTGGAGTAGTAGAGACGCATGGTTTCCGCCACGTCGGCGAGGAAGGTATCCTCGTTCATGGGGATGGGTGGGAAAACAAGAGTGATTCATCAACAAACAGAGCACTTCGAACAGATCGTACCGATTCCAGCCTTCATCGAGACGGCCTTCAGAAAGAGACAGTTCTCCCACGCAACATTCCTACACTCCCAGACCCTTCCCACACCTACACTCCTCTGTACTCGACGCTGAGGAGACCGAAGAGGTTGGTTCCTCCGATGACTTCCTTGTCCATGACAAGCTCCACGCGATGCGTCTGGGGGTGGATGGCGACGACGAACCCCAGACTGCCGAGGGGAGCATCGTTGCCTCCGATGATGACAACGCGGTCACCGAGGGCGGGACAGACGCGGTAGCACTCGGTGAGGGAGGCGGTGAAGCCGTCGCGTTCCCAGAAGGCGATCTGGTTGGAGACCACGCACAGCCTCACGTCAGTCTTGGCGACGGTGTTCTTTCCCATCTTGGGCGCGAGGGCCTCCAGCGCGGCCGCCTGCTTGGGTGTGGCGCATTGACTCGCCTGGTTCATGAAGCGCTCCTGGTGGTGCGGAAGATCGCTCGCGTAGCGACTGGCTTCCCGCACGAGTGTCTCGTCGCAGCGGAGACGCTCCAGGGAGGAGGAGCTGTCGCTGTCGCGGATGCTCTCGAAGAGACGGGGGAACTTGTTCCGGTACGCCATGAGGATGTGGAAGGCGTCGGTGGAGAAGAGGAGATGCTGCGGATAGGTGGCCTTGGTCTCCTGCAGCGAGCGCAGCGAGCAGCCGAGCGGACAGTAGGGCAGCGGGAGCATTTCGTCCTCGGTGGCGCGAATGGCGTCGCCCACGCGGCACTGGACGTAGCCTACGACTCACGGGGAGAGAGGGAAGGTACGGGGAATCACGCGGTCGATGTCGAAGAGTCCGACGCCGATGTTCCACTTGCGATCGTCCTCTTCGCGGTACACGGGGTAGTAGCCGGCGATCTTGAGGATGCCGCGGACAGAGAGACCGAGCGGTCTCCGCAACTCCTCCACCGAGTACCATCGCTCGGCCTCCTGCGCCCGCAAGGTGCGGCGACCAATGTCTACGTTCTGCGGGACGGTCTTCAGGAGGATTTCGGCGGCGCCGTCCTCGACTTGGAGGACCTCGGCGACTCCGCCGAAGAGAGAGAGCCGGTTGAGGACGTTGTTTCCGAGGAAGACGACGTCGGTTCCGGGCTGCAGACGCTGGGAGAGCGTTTCTCCGGAGGGAGCGATGAGGTGCGGGTTGGTGATGACGTCGACGGGGGTGAGGAGCTGGAGCGGGAGGAGGACCAGGTCATCGGCGAAGCGGTAGGTGACGGCGGCGGTGATGGGGTCGCGCCGCAGACCGATGAGGGGACGGATGGCGGCCAGGACGGGAATGGTGTCCAGTTGGGAGCCTCCGAGTCCCAGGACGCCGGAGCTGCCGTACAAGGCTTCCATCTTCATCCGCATCATGATGGAGACAATGCCGTTCTGAAGGTCGGGAGCGAGCGTCTGGACGCGGAGCGTGGGCTCGAAGAGGTCGGCGTAGTACTTGGAGGAGAAGAGCTTCTCGATGCGAGCGTAGTGACAGTTGGGCGTGTAGGAGACCAGACGCATCTTGCAGTTTCCAGCGAGCTGCAACAACATGGAGGACGAGACCTCGTTCACCTTCAGGGGGAAAGGGTACTGCGTCTTAACGAGGGAGCAAATGTACGTGAATGCAGACGGTGGGCTGCTTTCCATGGCGACCGGTGTCGAGAATGCCGATGGTGTCGACGGTGATCGGATGGGAGGCAAAGTCGAGATGACTCGTTCCCGGGAGGAGACAGAGATGCAGCGTGTTCTCCTGCTTTCCCTGGGGCGTGGGGAAGGCGAACTCGTAGACATCGCAGAGATCTTCGACGTCAGGCATGAGGGCGCACTTGATCGGGGAGGCGAACTTGGTTCCCTTGCCGCGGTTGGCGGGGTTGTACGTGTAGATACGAGCAGGTCGGAACTGGTTTCTCTTGCGCTCCTCCTTGGTGAGTCGTTCGTTGCACTTGAAGGTGCGGACGGCGTCGCGCAGGGCTTTTTCTTCGATGAAGGGGATCAGATTCACTCCTTCCCACGGATTGACCTTGTTGTTCATATCAATGGCGAAGGTGGTTGGGTAGAACTGGATGATGGGGGACTTGGGGTCCAGGACGAGCGGACGATAGGAGGCGGGGAGTAAGGCGGACGACTGGGGCGGGAGACAGCCAAGTTGCTGCATGAAGGGAGTGTAAGGCGCTCCGAGGGAGAACGGCTTGAACTGCCTAGAGTGAAGGAGAAGGAGAAGAGGGACATGGAGTACTTGGCCAGGTCACTGGCGAGAGGGCAGTAGTGATAGGGATAATACCATGACCAGGAGGCGACTCCTCGATAATAGTAGAGGAAGATCCACTGGAGTCCCTCGTAGTAGCTGCGACAGACTTGGTTCAGAACGTTTTTGTTCTCTGGGAATAAGAGGAGGAAGGGAAGGGGACCTGGGAGCTTGATATTGAGTTTATCGTAGTAGTAGTGATCTCGGTAGTTGTCATACTTGTCTCCGAGCTGCTTCTTCATGAAGGCTTCCGACTTGATGACGGGAAGCCCTCCAGGCTCACATTGTTGGGGATTCGCTTCCTATTGGTGAGAGAGGCGAGGGAAGACGACAGGAGGCGAGCTCTTTCGCGTTGCAAATCGCGAGCTGTGCTGATGTGCCTTGAGCTCCATTCTCTGTTTGAAAACACGTTGTTCGACCTCTCCGAGCTTTTTGAAGAGGAGATGAACGAGAGGCATCACAGGTTGTGCGTCCTCAATAAGAAAGCCATGGGCGTGGGAGATCAAATCCCTTGGGTGGAGGGGAAAGAGGAAGCTTACTTGTAGAGTGAAACGATGAGTTGGACGCTTCCTTCGTTGATGTCTAAGGAAGGGAGTTCCGGGAGAAAGTCGTCTCCCATAAGAATCATTAAGAATACAAAGTCATCTATAAGTCTCTCCTTGTCCGTGTCTTCCATCCAGCTGTGGTCGGAGGGAGTTAGATCATAGAGCATGTAACTGCGGAGAAGGGAGAGATGGAGAACTTGCCAAGTACTCTAGAGTGGAGAGAGAGGGGAAGCGGGACCTTGGAAACAGCGCGATCCTCCACATCTTCTTTGTTGTCAGCAAACGAAAAGAAATTGATGATTTCGCGAAGCAAAATGAGATTGACGTCGTGGAGGGAAAGGGAGAGAAGGATCAGATCTGCATCGAGTCCGTAGATGCAGTGGCGCTCGTTCTTGTCATACTTGGGATCGGTCACGAGGCCGCGAATGAACTTCATAATCTTGTGTTCTCCCTCACCCGGGTCGCTGTGGGAGGAATACAGCACTTTGGTGTTTCTCCAGAGAGGATCTTCGGATACCTTTCTGTGGATCATGTACTCCAGGACCTTGTCCACTTTATACATGAACTCGGTTCCAGGGGTGATGGCGTTGGAGTCAAACACACTTCCCTTGTATTGCATTTTCTCGATTTCACTTTGCGAATCAATTGCCGCTCTGTATCGGCGGGAACGCTGCTGATTCAGCTTTGCCCTCGGCGCAACACCGTCGACGGCGATGAAAAGCAGCTTTCTGGGCTGGATCTGCTTGAAAATATTGCAGATGTAGCCCATAACGTAGGCTGCCACGGAGGCGTCCGAGCGCACTCCCTGGGTCACGGAATCTCCGTGCGTTGCATTATGGATCACTCCGTTTAGATCCAGATACAAATAATCACATTCTGGGAGGAATTGGGGTGATGTCACGATCTCGTTGATTTGCGGGTATCGCTCCGACAGGTAGCGGTAGAACTTTGGAATCCCCATCCTGAAAGAAAAGGGTAAGAAAAGAGTATGATGGAGTTCACTCTCCTAAAAGCGTTCCTCCTTTCATCTAGAAATATATGAAACGTGGTTGTGTTGGATATTTCTCCTCCTTGCCATCCATTGTCCTATTCTAAAAAGAGTGCATAATCCACTATTTCACACAATACTGTGTCCGGGAGAGAAACAGGAAGTGACTTCTCTTTGGAGTGTCTTAGCAACATAGCGAATCTTCCTTTTCTTATTTGAATTGTGTACAAAAACAAAAATCATGCACATCGAATAGACCGCCATGAATTCATAGCAATCCTCGATGGACCTCCCACCCGGTAGGATCTGTTTATCTCGCATCTCTTGCTCCCCACACCCAATATGAAGTGTTCTACGCAGCGGGGACACAGATGTGTCTTTGGAGAAAGTAGTCTAAGGTGCACTCCCCCAACCCATCATTCACTTGGAGACCTTTCTACAAGGAGTGAGGAGGGATTGTTCTATAGAAGTTCGGAAGGTGGAATATCGGACAACCGCGGTTCTGAAAAGGGGAAACGAAACATGATATGGTCTTCTCATAATTTCTTTTGTAAGCGTTCTTGATATTTGAAATGGCTACTGTTCAGCTGCCTGGGTAAGGATCGCATGGATTTGTTGACATGTAGTTATTGTGAGGAGATGATGAAGGTTCTTCCTGAGCCTTCCCTCGTTTGGAGATACATGCTTGCTCTGACCCAGATTCCTCGTGGATCGAACATGGGAGACGAGCTGTGGAGACACATCAAGGTGCGTGACTTCCTGAAGGCCGAGGCTGAGAAGCTTGGCTGCGAGACCTACGTGGATAAGGGTGAGAACCTGATTGTCCGCAAGGCTGCCTACCCCGGATGCGAGAACAAGCCCGTGGTGTGCCTTCAGTGCCATATGGATATGGTCGTCCAGAAGGATGACGACGTTGAGATTGATCTGGGCAAGGATCCTCTGACTCCCCGCATTGTCGACGGCAAGTACCTGATGGCTACGGGAACCTCTCTGGGTGCTGATGATGGTGCTGGTGTTGCCACCGCGTTCGCCATTCTGGCTGACAAGACCATCAAGCACGGACCTCTGGAAGTGCTGGTGACTCGTGATGAGGAGACGGGTATGTACGGAGCTGCCGGACTGGAGGCTGGAATCCTGAAGGCCCAGTACATGATCAACCTGGATTCGGAGGAGGAGAACGCTGTGTGCGTGGGTTGCGCTGGAGGCTTCACCTTCCACATGAAGCTGGACACTCCTCGTGCTCCTCTGAACAACGAGGTGCGCAAGACTGTGATCCTGAACAACTTCAACGGAGGTCACTCTGGTTGCGATATTCATCTGGGACGTGCTAACTGCATTCACGTGGCTGCCCGCCTGCTGAAGGCTGTGTGCTGCCCTGTGCGTCTGATTAGCATTGACTGCGGAACTGCCCACAACGCCATTCCTCGTAAGCTGGTGATGGATGTGGCTGTGCCCACTGAGAAGGCTGCTTGTTTCGAGAAGTGCATGAACAAGCACTGGGAGGAGTTCCAGAAGGAGTACGCTCCCATTGAGAAGACCTGCACCATGACCATCACGGAGTCCACCTCCACGATGGATCCCATGACTGAGGAGGTCACCAAGAGATACATTAACTTCGCTAATGTGTTCCCCTTCGCCGTCATGAGAATGTCGGCTACCGTTGCTGGAGACGTCGAGACCTCGATCACCCTGGCTGTTGTCAAGACCGAGTCTGAGAAGAACCTGAAGTTCATCGGATCCGTCCGTTCCTTCGCTCAGTCTCAGATGGACTGGATGTACAACAGAGTGCAGTCTCTGTGCGAGATGGCTGGAGTGGAGCTGTCGGAGAGAATTGGAGCGTAAGTAGTGTGTTTGATTAAGTGCTAATTTCGTTCGTGTGTTCACGGGTTGAGCATGGGAATCCGAGTTAGCACAGAGCGAACGTCTAATATGAGTGGCAGCTCTTATAGCTGTTGTCTTACCCTGGATGGAATATAACATTGTGTAGGTATCCTGGATGGGAGCCCAACATGGATTCTCCTCTGACCAAGGACGTCGTCGAGGCTTACAAGGTGGTGTGCGGAAAGGACCCTCGTGTCTACGCCATTCACGCTGGTCTGGAGTGCTCTCTGTTCATGACCAAGTTCGAGCATCTGGATTGCACTTCCATTGGACCTACGGTCGAGCATCCTCATAGCCCTCAGGAGCGTCTGGAGATTGAGACTGTGCCTCGTTTCTACAAGGTCGTCGTCTATGCCCTCGAGAAGCTTGCTGCTTAAGTTTCAGTTGTCAGAGTTGTTTGTTTGTATACTTCATTGAACAAACACAGCAATCAAAGCCACGAATACCCATGGATGCTAAATCGACTTGTTTCGTCGCAAGCATGAGCTGACTCACAAACGGATAAATGGGAGAGACAACGGTGAAAAACTGACTCTTCCTACCAGTTATTCCATCCCTACATACCTACTCATCCACATGAATAAGAGAAGGACACACACACGTACAAATATTGCTTACAGTCATCTTGTTCACACTCTCGTAACTCGCTATCTTGTTCCAGAAAGCACACAAGTAGAGAAGGTTGTATTGGTTCAAATTCGGCATCCGCTGGAGCACACCATACGACGCCTTCATATCTTTCACCATGTTCACTTCAATGATGCTGGGCAGGAAGCTGCTCGGAATAATACCGTCATCTTCAAAGTTCAGTAGACTCGTCAATAGAGATGCCAACTCCTTAAACCCCGTGGTCGAACGGATAAATGAATAGTCACCCTACACTTCAATTCGCTCCGTCTCACAAACCAGTTGGATGCGTGCCGTGTACCCCGTCACCAACACCCGCATGCCAGGAATACGGAATACGCCTTCCTCACAGTACGCCTTGATGGAAATCATCGTCTCACACACCTCCACGAATGCCTTCAGAAGCCACGGGTTCCGCTTCCGAACCTCCTCCTCCTCCTCTCCGCCGTCACTCGGCTCCATGGCAACACACTCGCGGTCAAAACACACCGAACTCAGCCGATCGTCCCGAAGCTCCACGTAGCGCATAAAGGCCTCGTGCAGCTTGTCTGCCAACGACACGAATGACGGACAACGGGTCTTCACGTCCGAGTACGTCACACAACTGAACATCGCCTCCTACGCGTCATCTCGCCCCTCTTCACCCACCACGTCCTCCTTCGACACCTCGCGGAGCTCGTCCCAGATGCTCTCCAGCTCCTCCTTCCCCCACTCCAAATACAGGTCCAACACGTTCAGCAGCTCGTTCCGCCGCTCGCTCGTCCGCAGCACTACATCGAACGACTGCTCGATGGTCTCTCCGACGATCGACAGACAGCGTCCTTGGATCCGCTGCCGCTCGTACTCCAGCAACGTGTCTGGCGGCGAGTCCATGATGCGCTTCCCGTTAATTCCACACGCCACGCTCACCGTAATCGCAGACAGCGGCAGCGACTGTACCGGCCCATCCTCGCAGCTGAACAGCACGCGGTCTAGAAACGGTCCGATCCAGAAGTGTCCCAACTTGTATACGCGCGTCGTCGCGCACTTCACGTACATGCGATCGCGCGGCAGGAACAGCGCCAGTCGCCCCACCGGCGGCTTCGGGAGGCGGTGGACGCTGCAGCCGAAGGTGTTGGTCTCCGGCAGCAGTCCGAACTGGAACATGGTGGCCGCCGTGCTCTCCAGCCGGTACAGGTTCTCCAGCGTGTAGCGGTACGGCGGGCCCTCGCGACACAGCGGCGCAATCCCCGAGTACAGAAGCACTTTGAAGCGCTCCAGCTCCTCCGCCGTCGGATCCTCGGGGAGAAACGCCTCGCGCGGACGCACGGCGATGCAATGGAGGACGCCGAGGACGAAGCGCAGGTAGGAGGCGTCCTTCCCCTGTCCGTCGAAGATCGACTTCTTCCCCAGCAGCAGTTGCACGCACCGCTGCGCTGTCGGAAGGTCACTGCAGTCGTTCCGCACGCTCTTCTGCACCAGCGACAGCGTCCACGCGAACCGCAGCAGGTATAGCACGGTGTCGCGCACGGGCTCCGGCATCTCCAGCACCAGCTCGTACGCGTACTCGTCGGCGCCCGTCGCCGGGATCTGCGCCATGCGGGAGAAAAACGCCTCCGGAATGAGGCCTCCCTCGAGCGACTGCACCCAGTCGTCCAGCAGCGCCATCAGTACCGCACAGTCGCTCTCCTGCTCGATCGCGTCGTAGTCTCCCTGCGTGTGAGATGGCCTCCGAACCCACGATCAGCACACGCTCGCGCAGCTCCGCCGGGGGAGGCGACGACACGCCCAGCGGGTCCGCGAGGAAGAACGCGTGGCGACGCGCCAACGCCGCCACCAGTCGCTGCAGCAGCCGCGGCACGGTGTTCTGCGGGAAGAGGTCTGGATATAAGTTCGGCGACGCAGCCGCACAGTTCTGGTCGATGTTGAGCGGCAGCGCGGGGGCCGCCACGCACCGCTCGCCGATGAAGGCCTCAAAGGAGCGCTGGATCATCGTTACCACGTCGCGCACCAGCTCGCTCGCCCCCTTCAGGTCGCTGAGCATCTCCACACGGCCCAGCTGCTGCCGACTCTCCTCGTCCAGCTTCTCTTTCATCGATACCAGGATGCCCCGACCCATCTGCCGGTACCAGCTCACCACCACCTTCAGGTAGAACGCCCAGCGCGTCGCCTCGCACTCCAGGTCGCACTGCAGCACCACCTCGCGCCGCCCCGTCAGACTCAGCGCCACCGCGCGCGGCTCCGTCTGCAGCGTCACCGAGACCAGGTCGTCCAGCGCCACCGTGCTCTCGCAGTACTCGCCCAGCCGGCTGAAGCACAGTCGGTCCAGCGTCGGCGGCAGACGCAGATAGCGACTCCGCTGGTTGCGGCCGTTCACCAGCCGCCGCCCGAAGAGCCCGCCGCGCAGCAGCTGCAGCGCCACCTCCGACGGCGTCTCGTCCGTGTTGTACCAGTCGGGCATCACCGGCGTCTCCTCCGCGCCGAAGCTGCAGCGCTCCGGCGGCAGCACGTTGAAGCGCACCAGCATGGAGGCCACCAGCTCCGTCCGCAGCACGTTCGCCAGCGAGCAGTCGAAGCTCTCCATCCGTACCGTCTCTCCGTACGTGCGACTTAGCTGCGAGCGCGAGAGCGGGAAGCTCTCCATCTGCCGCAGAATCAGCTTCAGCGCCGCGAAGACGATTCCCGTCATCTAGATCACAGGCGACGCACGACCCCACCTGCACCTCGTTCGCGAACAGTGAGGTGACGATGAACTGCAGCACGTAAGGAAACAGGTTCCGCGACGGCGTCACCCGCGCGAGGATGTGACACAGTAACTCCCAGCCGCGCTTCTCGCTCGCCTGCTGCATGTTGGCGGTCGTCTGCTTCATCAGGAAGCAGAACGCGTCATCCGCCACCGTCGCGTGCGTCACCAGCACCTCGGTGATGCTGTCGAAGATGAGCGCGGGGTTTCCCTGCAGGGGAATGTCGCGCATGTACATCATCATTCCCCGCTCCACCTCCACCGCCAGCGCCGTCTCCTCCTCCGACAGCAGTCGCAGCGAACTCACCGGCGCCCGCGGGGAAAAGGTGAACAGCTCCGTGTCCGGCTGGCGCGTGCGTCGGTCGCGCAGAAAGTACATCACTGCGAACTGCGCGAAGGGAAAGCTGCTCGGCGCAGAAGACGTCTCCAGCTGCTTGAAGATCCCGTCGCTCGGCAGAATCCCCAGAAACGGTCGATGGATGTGCAGAGGGTTGATCGAGTTGTACTCCGTGTAACTCCCCGTCTGTACGTGAGAGAAAACAGGAAACACGACGGAATGCGCGGAAGAGTGGAGCTCGGAGCGAAGGTCGCCTAGGTGAAACTCCCGCCACAGGGATACGAATCGAG
The DNA here is from genome assembly GCA_039096215.1 of Blastocystis sp. NMH. Taxonomy (NCBI): domain Eukaryota; class Bigyra; order Opalinata; family Blastocystidae; genus Blastocystis; species Blastocystis sp. NMH. The sequence goes on along the minus strand of JBBPEA010000013.1, from coordinate 194,305 downwards.
GCGGATTCTGTCAGGTCGTTGAAGTACAGCGTCGACAGCTCGCGTTTCTGTGGGAAAGGGAGAGAACGTGGAGTACCGAAATCACCTCGTATTCCGTCAGATACTTCACGTAGAGCGTCATGCCTTCCTCCACATCCGAGAGGATCGAGATGTGCTCGGAAAAGGGAATGTGGTAGCGCTGGCGAATCGACTCGCACGCTAAAATGTCCTCGCGCGACGGAGGATCCTTCTGGAGAACCGACTCCACGTACGTCCGATAAAACAGATGGACCATGTTCTCCGTCGACAAAACTACAGGGAACGAACTAAGTGAGGACGTACAGTATTCCGAACTACGCGATTGCAATCGGCGCGGATGCTGAACACCGTGCTGAAACAATCTATCCATCACGTTGTTCGCATCTCGACGTACCCCGTTTGGTCACCTGAATTCCTACACCATCATCCCACTCTCGATCACCAACCTTCCCGAATATCGAACAGAAAGTCCCGATCGGAGTCCCGTCGTTTCGTGACGGTAGTTCCTTTGTCCCTCGCAGCTGGGTCGATATAGCAAAGGCAGGGTCTTCACTTTCACCGGAGAAATATACGCCAGGCATCCCTCTGGAAAGAAGCCCTTCTCTCCGGAATCCGTTTGCACGCCAACCCAACCACTGGAAAAGTACCGCAACACGTGGACAACCACGCCAATATCCAGCGACAGTTCACTGAGGCTCTTCCTCTCGTATTTAATCACCACGCGAGCCATCTACACCATCCACACCTCCGAAAAACCAATACGTAATTACGGTATGACTCGTCCACAGAGCTGTCTTCCTCTGTTTCTTCTGTCACTTTGACACCCACCGGAACGGCCCATTGCGCTTCCTGCGTGATACGGTTATAATAGTACACTTTCCTCGTTACGGGGTCGTTACACTTCACGTAAACGATCGGTGAGCTCATTTCTTTGTTAATCACTCCATAGTGTCAAAAACGGGGGCTCTGGGGGATTGAGTACTGGATTCCCAAAACCCATCCTCTCGAACAGACGTTTGTCTCCTGGATGATTTCAACAAGGACAGACCAATGCCGAAGCTAAAGAACAAACACATGAAGACGATCCGAAAGAAGCTCACGACCAAGTCGGCACGGAGACCTCCGAAGCGGAGAGTCGGTCCTCCGACTCCCCAAGCCTGTACTCTCTTCATCTTGACCATACTACGTAGATCATCTCGACGGGTCACCCTGTAGCTTCTACTGCAATTGTAGGCACATCCCAATGGATCCCATCATAGTGTTGCTGAAAGAGGGATATGGCTACACCTCCGTCCTTCTCAAGGAGAGTGCACGCCAGCTCGGCGACTGCAGCGGATGGCTGTCCATGATCCAGCTTCTCATCAACTCGAAGGTGTTTATCGAGTTCCTGTGCACCTGTCGTTACTACATTTATTCCGCCAATCTATCCAAGAAGTGTCATCTTATCCTTGTTCTCAGTAACTTCATCCGAGGTATGATTTGTATTCCCTTTTGTCGTAGATATCGCGTACGGCTCCCGTACCCTTCCTCAGTCCATCGACGGAAGTCGCTTCATCACCTACTGTAAGAAGTGGATCCCCGACGGAAACGTCACTGCGGACGGGTGCTTTTTTCTCCACGTGTACATGACTCATCTCGCAACCGAACTGAAAGCCATCAACATGGCGCTCTATCCGTCCTGGGCAAGCAGGTCACTTCTCCAGTCGAAGCCCTTTTCTCCTCGTTCTCCCATCCAATCCAACTCACTTCTAGTTGTGAACCCTCTCCGAAGTGTGTGCAGAAGTGTTCAGGACGCTTCTATTCTTCTACAGAGTCTCTTCTCTCTCCCGCTTCCTCTCTTCACCGTTGACATGTCCATCTCCCTCGATTGTAACGCTCATCCGCTGCCGATCCCCGTTCGTTCCATCGAGAAAGGACTCCGCGAGAATGGAGTTTCGATGTCGTTCTATGGTCGTTGTTTGTTCTTCCGCTGCTCTCCCGATTTGCGACGCGTCCTTCTCCCTCCCTTCTTTTCGCTTCAGACCAACGAGGAGAAGTGTAGAGTATCCGTCTTCACCATTCGCACGATAATCGCACGAGAAGACGGTGAGATTGTCATTTACAAACGGCTCTTTTCGCCAACACGACTCCGAGATAAAAACAGATTGATCTACGATGTTCATCTGTCGGGTCGGTGGATCCGGCAAGAGCGCGATCATGTTCAAGTGGTACCTTGGACTCGTGTCCAGCAAGTTCAACCCACCATTCTGCACTATGAACGGATTGACCGTTTTCTTGTTTGTTTGGAATCCCCGTGAATCACACTGATTACCCAAAGATAGTTTATCGCCCTCTCCCATCTTCTTCTATGCCTGTAACTTCAAACGAGAAGGGATTGACGATGTAGTATTCCGACAGCTACAAGATCGTCCTCGGTATCCTTATTCTGGATGAAGAAGGAAATCCCATCGTCAAAAAGTACTACACCAACGGCTTTCCCACATCCGAATCGCAAACAGCCTTTGAGCAGAAGATCTTCAAGAAGTTCAAGCCTAGCAACAACAAGGAAGAGAGTAGTGTCTGAGGCGGGAGCTGTTCATTCTGTAGCTACGATCGGTATCCTGGATCAGTACATCATTGTCGGAAGAGCCGGAAACGACTGTTCGGTGTTCTTCTTCGGCTCAGAGAAGGAGAACGAGATGATCCTGATCACTGCCATGGACGGGTTCTACGAAGCCCTGAAACTGATGCTGAAGTAGGACGAACCGGTGTGTATTCAATGAAGGGACAAGATTGAGCGCAACGAGATTCTAAAGAAGATGCCTTCGATGTTCGTGCTGATGGACGAGCTGTGTGACGCCGGGTAGGTTCCCAGTTCTCTTCTGATGGGTAGTGTGCTGAAAGAAATCGACGCCGGCATTCTGGTGAGAAATGCTGAAATGCGATTGAAATGACCTATTTGTTCTCATCACATGAACTCACTGCCTCCAACAAACACACTCTTCATCAACTCCTTAGTTCTCCTCAGCCATCGCAGCCTTCTTGGCAGCCACACGCTCCTTGCGCTGCTCCAGAGTCAGCTTCTTGGGATGAGCGAACTTCTTGAACGCAGCAGCGTAGTCGAAGTCGGACTTCTTGGCGGGAGTAGGATCGGCGCGAATAGCCTTGTGGGCATTGGTGTAGATGTCCTTCAGCATATCGCCGGTGATTCCGTTCTTGATGTAGCGAGAGAACTGCTTCTCGTACAGCTCGGAATCCTCCTCCTTCAGAGTGTTCATGTAGTCGGCAATGGGCTGACCGAAGATCTTGTCGCGGTGAGCCTCAGCGTCGTACTCCTTGTCCTCACGGCTGTAACCGTAGAAACGCTTGTTGCTGTGGGGAATATCCAGACCACCATCGTTGCAGCCCTTCAGCACGGCGAACACGCGAGCACCGGTCGTGGTGCGGCGCAGACCCACATCCAGGTAGCAGCGGAAGGGACGCTTCTCACCCAGCTCGGCGACGTAGTGCGTCTTCTTCTCTCCCTCGCAAGTCTTGATCTCTCCGTCGATCTTCTCGTTGCCCTTGTACATCTCGGCCATGCCCAGCTTGGTCAGCAGACGGCGAGCGCACAGCAGACCCGTGCAGTAAGCAGCGGCGTAGTTAGTCAGACCCAGCTTCACTCCGTAACGAGGAAGCTCAGCGGAGGTGGCGGCGCAGAGCACACGGTCTCCAATGATCTCAGCAGAAACGATCTGAGCAATCACCTTGTGGTTGGTGATACGGGCCACGAGTCTGTACTTAGGGGTGTTGTACTTGTTCTTGGCCTGGATGATCAGTCTCTTACGAGCGTAGTAGTCGGTCTTTCCCTCTAACGCCTCACCGCGTCCAAACACCCCTTACCACGACGACGACGCATCTTGGTCTGGAAACGCTTGAAGTAAGCCTTGCTCTTGACAACCTTGACAAAACTCTATCGATCACACGAAAACAACGAGTTCCAACCATGATGATGAAGAAATATGTGGTGGAAGCAAAAAGTGATGGGGTCCTTGATAATCAAGAACTACTGCATTGGAGAGAGGGAAGCAAAAATGCAAGCGGTGGGACTCGAACCCACGCGTGCGAACACACTACGACCTGAACGTAGCACCTTGGACCACTCGGTCACGCTTGCTCTTGGTGAGGGGAAACGAGGTGACTTTATGACAGAGAGGAATGAGTGGGTGAATTGAATTCGATACACATGTCGGTGAAACGAGATAGTACGAATGGGATAGCAACCGATGTTCCCTATTATGACACGAAGAAACGAAATATTGATTCCAAGATTGTTAAAGATCTGTTGGATAAGGTGATAAGCGATCCGTCATTGGAGCATGCCATTTACTACAATAGAAAGGAACCGGATTATTATGGTACTCTGAAAACAGATCAGTATGCTATTCTCATAAGGGACTACGTGAACAAGAATCTTTACGGTTACTGGGTATGTGATTTGGATACTCATGAATTCTTCTTTTATAGTCAAGATCGGTTCGGATTTCATGAGTATGTTCCTGTAAACCCTGTTCGTAATGCAGTAATGGATTTGGATGCAAATGGACGTCGTTGGGAAGGTACATTGGTCAATGATCATCCGTATGGATATGAAGTGAAATATGATGAAAATGGTCATGTGGAATACGAAGGATACATTTACCAGAATCAAAAGATCGGCTTATGTATGGAATACTACAGCGACATTGAAAAGGTGAAAAGCAAGCGAGTGTATGGCGGGGATAAGTTGTGTGGTCGTTCAATTCTGTACGATAGGAATGGTGACGTTACAGAGGATAGCTTTTGGCTTAGCGGAATTCCTCTTTCATCATCACGGTGTTTGCATAGTCATGACACAGAGTTTAAGCGATTTGACATAGTACCAAGTTTCTTTGCCCAGTGGCTGTTGGAATTGAAAACCATCATGGTTTATTCGTTATCACAAGGTACGACGTTTGTGAATATCCATAAGTTGAGAAAACTGGAATCAATCCACACTATTGGTAAGACGTATCTCTATGAAACATCACTGACCATTTGCTCTTGTCCGCTTCTTCGATCCCTAAGGCTAGAATCACCCATGGTAGGAAGGAGGTGTTTCCACTTTGAGGATCTTCCTTCTCTGGAAGGATTCGTGATTGGTGACAGCTGCTTCAAGGGATGCCATCAGCTTGTTTTTAACAGTATGCGTTTGTTTTCCCTACCATGCAGTGTTTCCAAAGTTGAGGATGATTGAAATAGGAAAGGTAATGAAGTGAGATCTCTTCCGCTAGATTCTGAATTTCTGATCTTTCGTTCAGATATGTCTTCTTCTCTCAAACAGCTGGACTGGGGACATTTCGATAAACTGAAAACGGTTCGCATTTGCTCAAGGACTTTATGTAATACCAATCAGTTCTACATTCATGGTCTCCCCCAATTGGTCTCGCTAGTTGTTGAGGAGGATTCTATTGCGGGAGTGAACCAGATGGCGATTCACATTCGATCACAGTGTACAGCTTTTGTTTGAACCTTCTTGTTCATTCTCACAACAAACCACTCTCTAAATTACCGTTATCATACAATACCCTCGTCCTTCGGTGAACTCGGGGAGATTTCTGCAAGCCTCCGACTCCCATCCAATTGCCTCACACACTCTGCTTGGAAGGGTTTCGATTCGCGGAATGTGTTCTCCCTTCACCACCGCAAACGGACTCACGGTCGCCCAGAAACCCCGCTTGTATTCCTTCTCCTGTCTCTCCTTCAACCTCCGCAACGTCTCCGGATCATTTACACACTGCTTCAACGCAGCTACCTCGAAACCCCACTCGTCTGCACACGTTTGCACAGCACTCGCCGCTCGCGGCACATGCCTTTTGTTCACCTCCTCCAACCGCCTACTCGATCAAACAGCGGAGAAACGGCCAATAGTTCCTCGTAACTCCTCCCTGGCGGATAGCGCACTCCGCTGCCACCGTCGCCGCAACGTGTTGGTGGTTCGTAGGTGTCCGTAGCTCATACTCGCCTCTTTCGGTCTGCGTCACCATCATGTCCACGTCGGGGTGAACGGAAATGAACACCTTCTCCTCGATTCTACCATTCAGTCTGTTCATCGCTCCTACTCTGGATTCCTCTCCATCCAGTCGAACACATCGTCCAAAGTCGGAACGTTCTGTCGGCAGTTCATCTGCAAGTAGAGCTCCAGTTCCGCCACTGGCTGTCGTTCCGGCGCCACGATAGCAGATCGACCGCTACACGGCAAGGGAGTCGAGTTGGTGATGGATGCGCAGACTTGCTCTCGCAGCGACTGGTCCCAATTGCCTCGGCGGTTGTTGACGAGTACTGTCAACGGCAGGAGATGGCGAATTACTTGTGCTTCATCCGAGTTGTCTGCGGATAGCGCATTGAACGTGTGTTCCGAAGAGAATTCGTGACCCGTAGTAATGGAAATTGAATTATCCTGATCCACATCAACGGCAACCGAATCCTCCTCCATGTCCGCAGCCAGCATGGCAAGCACGTCTTGATCCTCCACCCTTCTCGCAACCTCTCCCATCAGAAGCGTCATGTTCCTCGCCAATTCGTCCGCCGCGGAGTCGCGCAAACAGGCTCGCATTCCAGGGTAGAACAACTGATACGACGTAACACACTCGCGGAGAGCTGCGGAGAAGTTGGAGGGCTCTTCAATTCCCAGAATGCAGAGTTGGAGCTGCTGCTGCAGACGCGTGTCCGGATACATGTAGAAGCCACAGAGGAAGGAACGGTACTTTAGACACTCCAGTCGTATGTCCGACGCCTCACACGGAGTCGAGAGGATGGGAAGAATGGACAAGCGAGTAATCGCATCGAAGGACGGGTCCAGAAGATCCAGAACACGGCTGCGTAACGATTCGGGAAGCGGCGTGGCGATATCCGCAACCACCGTTACATCGATCACGGGATGCTGGATCGTATCGGCAAACTCCGCCAGGGTGTATCGCGAATACACCTGCTTCGAGTACTTGATTTTGCGGGGACTCGAACGCGACTCTCGGGCATCTTGCTCCAGCATCATGAGCGTCTGCGAGTGATTAGAGAGCGACTACCCCACGAGTGACTGGGTCAACGGGTCGTAGTCCTCGTCACAGAAGGCAGGGGAGAGTTGTTGAACGGAAGGAAGAGCGCAAATGCGATACTGCATTCGACTGAAGATCATCCGCGGATCGGACTGCAGTTTCGACAGGGAAATGAAGAAGCCATCCACGGAGAGCTGGGGAATGGAACGAACGTTCTTCTTGGAGTGTGCCGATCCGAGCGCCATAAGCTCGCTTGCCATCTACAATCGCAACCGGAAACAACGTTTACTTCATCGAAATGATCCATACACGCATCGATCGTTTTATAGTTGAAGCTGCCAAACCGCTTGCACAGGTCGTAGAGCTTCTGTCCCCCGCCCTTCTTTCTATCTTTTACAAGCAATCAGGGGGACTACGTCTGCACGCAACGAACAAACTCGTGGGCAAGCTCGAACGAATACTCGCGAATGGCACAATACTGGAGGACGTTTCGATAACACTGATCAGGACCATGAACACACATCGTTGTGTTCTTAACAGAATCCCACTCCATACCTCCAGAGGGATACACGTTGACGAAGTAATCCGAGCTTTGCCTACTCTCTCAGGATGATGGGAAAACGCCTCACTTCCTAAACACAAAATTCATGAGGATCCGGTCGAGGAGCACGGCAGATGCATCATCGTAACTCTGCGTCACAGCACTAAACACAATGGGAGTCTATTTGTGATTACCCCGCCATATGGATACAGTGTGTTCTCCTCTTACACGGAAATGGAATAGGAGAGAGAGAAGAAACAAGAGAGGCATATTACTGACAAACCCACGGCTCCGCGAAAAGTGTCTGATAACCGTGACGCCGCCTGAAGCCGCTTCGTTCATCTTGAGTTAAGTATGAGTACGAAAGGTACGTGCCTCGAGATGCATCTGAGTCAAAGGAAAGAAGAGAAGAATCCGTCTTGACAGAGTAATCAAGGCCTTTCTTTTTCTGTTTTGCCTCTTCACCGTGATTGGCATTTCTGCGATGTCCTTTATTGTTATGGGAACAAAGTTTGGTGACGAATCATTGCGTTCAAAGTGTGTATTTCATTGTGTTGATAACAGAGATTTGGATCATCCTCGGAGAGCGGCGGGAATTCGGAACAGAAGCCAGTTTTGAAGACACATCCGGCGTACTCATGCGTTGGTCTCTCTACTGTAGACTGGGATACGACTTTGACGGACTTTCATACGTTGAATCGTCGGCAGTGATGGATTACTACACACAGACTGTGGGTTTCATATTCAGCGCTCACGAAAAGGTGTCCATTTGGTTCTACTTGACGCGCATTGGCCAGCGAAGCAAACGCACGCTCCTCAGTAATCGCGATTCGAGCTGCGGCAGCCGGAACTATGGTGACCTCAACACGAACGGATTCGGCATCTACATCGATGTGGTTAGCGCCGAAGAACAGTTGCCTCTCGTGCGCACCTGACAACTAGATACGTGGTCATCCGCTACGCCAACGACGAAGGTTCTTGTCAAGAACACTCCGTTCGCGTGACCGACGAGTAGTTGTTCGGCTGTTATTTCCCTCTAGCTTGACGCGGTGGACGCACTTGGCGGTCGTGTTCCGTCGTCGCGGTTTTCTCTTCCTCCTCCGTTCACGCGTAGACAACAAGAACAAGGGCATTAAATACCCCGTTCGTTTCGACATTTTCCTGAACGGCAACCACCAGGACACGGTGAAGTCCACGCGCTACATCCAGAACAGCATTCCCTTCCACGTGGGCTCCTTCTACGACAGCCAGCTGCCGTTCATCGGCTGTATCGCGAGCGTGCTTCTCTACAGCGAGGCGCTCAGCGGCACTGCCATCGCCGACTTGGCGCGCTACCGGCGCGTGGCCACGGAGAGCGAGCGTCTGTTCATCAAGCTACGACCGGAAGTGCTGTCGGAGCGCGTGGGAGAAACCTCGCGTCTGCTCGGGATCAACACGGTGCGTTTGGAGAGCGACTCTCATGCAGATCGACGCGAACGACCTTCACGAGGAGGAGCCGGTGGATGAGCCAATGGCCGTTCAGCAGCTGGAGGAAGAGGAAGAGGAGGAAGAGGAAGACAACGGACTGGACATGGAGAAGGTGGTGGTGGACAGTGGGCGAGGAGACGGGTTTCACAGCTAGACAGCGAGCGGCGGAAGACGCGTCTGCGCGACAACAAGTCGCAGATGGAGCTCTTCAAGCAGTCGCTGAAGATGAAGGACGTGCGGAACCTGAAGGCGGGGAAATACCACTTCTCGCTGCCTCCCCACCTGACCAAGAACTACCGCGTGCTGAACGACGGTCGCGCGGCGGCGGTGAAGCGCGCAATGAAACACCTGTGGAGCGGGTAGGAGAAAGCACCGTCTAAGACGCAGCTACAAGCGGTTCGCGTTTGGACACGACGAGCTGAAGCCGGTGAGCGGAGACTTCAACGACGTGTGGGGCGGCGTGGGGATGACGCTGGTGGACTCGCTGGACACGCTGTGGCTGATGGGGCTGAAGGAGGAGTTCGAGGAGGCGGTGCAGTGGGTGAGCGACCACCTGGCGCTGCAGGCGGCCTCCGACGTCTCCGTGTTCGAGTACAACATCCGGCTGCTGGGAGGCCTGCTGAGCGCGTTCGACCTCAGCGGCGACAAGCGGCTGCTCGCAAAGGCGGTGGAGGTGGGTGACATGCTGCAGAGCGCGTTCCAGGACCCGCAGCCACTTCCCTTCGTATCGCATGGCTTTTCCGTCGAGCGTAGGCGCGCGTGATTCCGAAGGAGCGGAAGGCGGTGGAGTCGGAGAAGGTGGCGCTGGCAGAGTTCGGGACGCTGTCGCTGGAATTCCGCTACCTCTCCAAGTTCTCCGGCAATGCGACCTACGAGCGACTCGTGGACCGCATCTACGACTGTGTGAAGACGCTGAACCACACCGCGGGACTCCTCCCGCTGAACATATCCCGCTCCCCGCCTCTGTGGCTCCTTAACGGCAGTTCGACCGCCAGAGCCGCAACCCGAGCAGCTCCCACTTCAGCTTCGGCGCCTTGGGCGACTCCTACTACGAGTACCTACTGAAGAGCTGGCTGCAGGGCGGCAAGCGCGACCGGGAGCTGAAGCGGCTCTACGACAACGCGGTGGACGGGATGATGGAGCAGCTGCTGGCGCGCAGTCGCTTCGACGACTATCTCTTCGTGGGCGAGCGGCGGGGCAGTCGCCTGATCAAGTCGATGCAGCACCTCACGTGCTTCGTCGGCGGCATGCTGGCGCTGGGAGCCCACAACGAGCGCAACCAGACGCGACACGTGCGCGACTTGGTGACTGCGCGCGGAGTGATGTAGGGGAGGATGGGGACTGAGACGCAGGTACACGTGCTACCAGATGTACCACGCGATGCCCTCGGGACTGTCGCCGGAGTACGTCACCTTCGCCGACGAGAAGGGACTCAGCATCGGCGTGAGCGGACACAAGTACCTGCTACGGCCAGAGGTGGTGGAGAGTTTGTATCTGCTGCACTGGGTGACGAAGGACCCCATCTACGTGTAGGCGAGAAGGAGCGGAGGATATGTAGCGAGTGGGGATACGAGATCTTCCAGGCGATCGAGCGGAACTGCAAGACCAAGTATGGGTATGGCGAGTACCCCGATGTGCTCTCGGTGAACGCGCTGCCCGATGACCGGATGGAGAGCTTCTTCCCGGCGGAGACGATCAAGTACTTGTATCTACTGTTCAGCCCGTCGCTGCTGGATCTTGACAAGATCGTGTTCAACACAGAAGGTCACCCTCTGCGAGTGCTGTAAGCTGTACCCTTTCGCCCACATTGCTGTGTTCTGTTTCTTTCCAGAAAATGAGTCAGAAAACTGTTGGGATGCCCGAGGCCCTCGTCTTTACTTATGGGAGCAAATCCCTGAGTATTCCCGTGAGACCGAGAAACACATTCGGAGATTGTCTGGAGCGTTTTCTGCAGGTATCCGCATTCATGGAGGTTTCTTGCTCTAGGCCCTTCCCAATCCAGCAGACGGTACGAATGTGGAAAGTTACAAACTCCGGTTCAACACCACGCCACTTCGATTATATGATCCGCCCAGTATTCTCGGAAACAACTCTGTTTATTCTATCATTGTGGAACGAATACGGTCCGAGTCTGAATCCAATTCCGAGGGCACTCACAGTGCGGGAACCCATCGTTCCCATGCCGACGCACCGAGCGAACCTTCGCGAAGCCGTTCTTCACAACTAGTGACGGTTTATTCTGTGATAGAGTTGCTCATTCCCTAGCTAACCCTGTTATCGATACTAACACAAGAGCGGTTTCAGCAGTCTTTGTACGGCACATCCACAATTGCAGATATCACACACAATATTCAAGTTGGATTGGAAGGACCGTTCCACCCTAGTCTCATCTCAAGCGTCCCGACGCCATTTTGGTGTTCAATTCCTACGGAATACTAAACCCATTAACGACCATCGAGTTCAATCGCCTCTCTACCGGCGACTACGTCTTTATCCTCTTCGTAGTCCCCTTTTTCCTCTTTTCCCCAGATTCCTCCCGCCTTCTCCTCCCTCCCCTTCACCGCCTTCTCCTTCGACGACATTGCTCCCCACCAGCTGCGTTCCCTCCTCAACAGCGCAAATCCCCGTTTTCTCCACTATTTCCGCCTCCACTGTAACGCCCTCGTTCCCTCCTCTCCAGACCCCCTTCCCTCTCCCGACCGTTTCTGGTCTCTCCTCGCCGCCGTAACGCCTCTCCTCGCCAACACTTCCCTCCAAATCGATCGTTTCTTTTTTCCCGCCAACTTGACTCCAGAAAACGCCTCCGATCTCGCACTCGCCTTCGCTCCCGCCAAGCATCTCCTTCTTCGTCGTTTCTTCCTCCCCTGTATCCCCGCGGGAATGAACTCATGGGAGGGAAAACTGCCAACCAAATCGGCGTTTCGGAACTGCTACGACGCACACGCGGCGTCTTCGAAACGGCCGAATTCGAGGGTATTTCCGCAGGGAGAGTGAAATCGCAGTAACCGCGGAAATCGAGGCATTTGTACGGAACGAAGTATCCCGCGGGGAGATGGAGGGAATGCCGCGGGTGTTAATAAACGGTTCCTCCCCGCGAGGGAAGTCGACAGAAGGATCGAAACCGAATCTATCGGCAAAGGGCGTTTCATCGTCGACGCTGACGCAGCTGCGCAAGGAGGTGGGAGAGGTGGAGAATGCGGTGTGGCAGCTGCTGGAGAGGTACCGGGAGCTGGAGCGACTCGTTCCCTCCATCGAGTGCTACTTCCGCGTCGATCGCAACATCGTCGGAGCGGGAAACTTCGCGATGGCGCGATTGGGCAAGATGCGAGAGATGTGTGAGAAAGTGGTTGGGTGGGCTGTCTGTGTGATGTAGGAGGCGCGGGACGCGGAGGGAGGGAAAACCGCGGTTCCCGCGACGAGTCAGATGACGAAGAAGAAGAAGGCGGAAAAGAAGGTTAAGAAGCCGAGTGTGAATAAGATGGTGGAGGCTCCGAAACTGGCGTCGCGAGCGGATGTTCCGTCGATGGGGATGAGTGGGGGTGGAGGTCATGCGATGATGGGAGGTGGGGGTAATACGGTGACGGGGAGTGGGGTCAACACGGTGGTGAGAAGTGGAAATCCAACGATGAGAAATGGAAATCCGATGACGCGAAGTGATTCCCATCCGATAACAAGAAATGACTTTCGTCCAATGACGAGAGAGGATTTCCGTCCGATGACGCGAGACGACCTCCACCCAATAACGCGAGACGACCTCCACCCAATGACAAGAAATGACATGTATTCACCATCAAGAAATGATTCATATTCAACAAGAAATAATACCGTTGCAATGGCGAGAAGTGAAGCTAGTACACCCTATTCGGATGACACATGGCCTAGATAAGCGCTGTTTGTTACGAAAAACGCGAAAACGGGAATTCAAATTCCAAATCAAATGCCGTTTTTTTGTCTTTTCATTTTTGTAAAGAACGGCATCTGAAAGACATCTGAATCAACACAATGATGGAGAACACAATGTCGATTCGATCGGAAGAGGTGAATTGCTTGATTTATTGGTACCTACAGGAATCGGGTTTGTTCTTCTGTGATTCACTCAGAAATAGGGTTCGAACACTCCGCGTTCATCTTTTCCTATGAAAGCATGATGTCGGACACAAAGGTGGCGAAGGAGAAGGTGGAACCGGGAGCCCTCATATCGCTCTTGCGAAAGGCGCTCGCGTATGCCGAATTAGAAGCGCATATGCGTGATGTGCGTATGAGGAAGGAAACTCATTCCTAGGATGGCAGCGAAGTGGACTGTGTGGGAGAATTCTCTCTGATCCGCCCCCATACGTGCGTTTCACGCAAGCAGGATCTTCAAAGTGAGCCATTTTTCGTGAATTGAATGTAGAAGAGAACCAGATGGAAGAGGAGACCGTTTCAAAGGAAATTCCTCCCTCGAAAGTGCAAACGATGGAAGGACACACGAAAAAGGTATTTTCCTGTTGCTGGAACCCCCGCTCCTCGGTGCTGGCAACCGGGTTTACCCTTTTCTCATCTGTTCCCATAGATCCGCTGATTCAACTGTGCATCTCTGGGACGTTCTTCCTACTTCGGAGGACGGAACCGATGCGATGGAGGCGAAGCCAGGAGCCGTTCTCTCCCACTCTGTTCCTGCCGATGGAGAGAACATTATCACCAGTATCGCATGGAACGTACGAATGTCGTTTTTCCACTCCCTAGAACGCCGGAACATCGCTGGTGACCGCCTCCTACGACGGCGAAGTGAAGTGCTGGAACGAGGGATCCTCGTCCGCCCTCACCGTGTGTCACCAGAAATCCCCGGTTTTCAACGTCTCCTTTTCCCCCTCCGACACGCGTCTTCTCGTCACCGGCTCGCTTCCCTCCTTCTACGTCTACCACATCGGCTCGGAAGGCGTGTCGCAGGTAGGCGTGTTTTCTTTCGGAGATTTCCAGGAATTCGACACGCTGGCGATCAACGACGCGGAAAAGCAGCTGGGCTCGGGAACCAGTCTGCGGTCGAACCGTAGGCGTGAATTCATGTCGACACGAAGTGGTTCTTCTGGAGAGCGTGTGGCGCGACGACGACAGTTTCTCCTTCGTGGACAACCTGAATCGTATCGTGAATGTGAATCTACGTCTGACGAGTCCACGACGCCACCTGCAGATCCTGCCGGGCCACGAGGTAGAGCTGAGAGAGGCGTTTCACACAGGGAGAGGTGAACAGCATTGCGTGGACGAGCGACCGGCGGATTCTGATCAGCGGTGGCGACGATGGCGTAATCAAGGTGGGAGAGAGGAGGAGACGACATGTAGTTATGGAACGAGGAGAAGGACGTGTCGGTATTCGACTTCTTGTCGCACATGGCGGAGGTGAATCAGGTGCTACCTTCGAAGACGGATGCGTCCAAGTTCTTCTCCTGCAGCAATGATAAGACGGTGAAGGTGTTCGATATCTCGACGGCTGCTGCGCTCCATTCATTCAGTGATCACGAGTAGGAATGGGGACGGAAGTCGATGGCAGGGCTGCCGTGACTCATATTGCGCAGTCGAATGGCGTTTTCTCGAAGATTCTGGCCAGTGTGGGACTTGATAAGTTTGTGTACCTCTATGACACTTCGGTAATTCTCCTGTTGATGGTTCACCCACAGTCAAACGAACTTGTTCGAACGTATAAAGCGAATAGCCAAGTGTACGACATGGCATTCTGCAACACAGGAGATGTGCTTTGTCTAGCAACCCAGGAGCCGCAGGTCACCCTTTTGGATATTCGTGTTTAGTTTGTTTCTGTTTCAGTTTTTTGTTGCAATTCACTCTCACCTCAACTGAATGAAACTGGAGAAGGCGATATTTTCCGCTGCCTTCCCGTCAAAAGCCAAGGAAGAGGTTATGTGAGTGAACGCTCTTCTCTCTCATCTCCAGCAAGAAAGAGTCCTCGCGCATTCGGGACAACAGCTGCTACAGAAGGTATCAAATGGGAGTTACCTCGTTTGATTGTCTTGTTGTGGAGTCTTCCGAGTACGTATGAGGACCTTCTGTACAATAGATCATCGGGACTCATTCTCTATTTTCACTCAAATGGTTGCGTTTTGGGTCCTTCTCTTTTGTCACATTTGCAACAGTTATCATCGCTCGTAACGTGCTGTGTCTGCCTCTTATTTGTAGTTTTCAAAAACGATAGTTGCTATAGAATATCCTGGATATGGTTTGTCTGAAGATGCATGTACTGTAAACAATTTTTTTGCCGTGACAGAGGCTGCTGCGAACTATTTCCAAACTGCGCGCTATGAAAAGGAATCGTTGATTCTGTATCGACTTGATAGATTCGATATTCTCTAGCTTTGGAAGATCGCTTGGATGTGTGGCTGCCTGCTATCTAGCCTCCATCCTTCCTCATGTTGCGGGTGTAATTCTAGAGAGTGCATTTTCTAGTGTGAAAGACATCATGGGTGTGTCCTATTATGTACTTAATAAGCAATCGAGGGATTTGGTAAATCGATTGAGTTGTACTCGTTATTTGGAAAAGGTATCGTGTCCTAAGTGTATTATTTATGGGACCTGCGATCAATTCAGTCGATCAAGGTCTCAACGAGTAAGCATGATTAGGAGTCATTCCTTGTAGAAGTTACTTACATATTTTCATTCGAGTGATATGGTCTGTCGATATCCAGGATTTCATCACAACAACATTCCTAGAGGTAGTCGTCATGGAACCGTACATCTCCTTGGTCCTGTTGACTCTAGTGCCTTTTTGCTTCGCCTCAGTGCTGCATGCCTTGCGTTTATGCCCCCTCAACAGAGCCTGTTGATGCAGATTACAAATCCTCTCTCCAGTTATTTATCAATATTGTAGACGTAGTGTCCGCTGAGAAAGAGATTTACTGTCACACTTTGGATAAGCACAGTATTGAAATGGTACCTTTGCCTATGGAGAATGAAGAAGTGGCCTATCTGAGTGCCACAGAGACAAGTGATTGTTTTTCATAGCATTGCACCTCATTCTGTTTGTTATAGAGGATTCATACGATGATTCTCAATTATGCAGACTTTTACCTGTATTCAAACCGGTCCTAGTCGCGGCGATTCTGCCGTGATTCTTGTCGCTACGTATTACACAATATATACCAGTTCATTGCTAGTAGAATGAAGTTCAGGTATGGACGCGTTGAGTAGCAGCAAACGACACCCATTAGTGAGGGCTTGAGTGGTGATGATCGTTCATTCACGACTCGGTTCTGCTTTGGATGCGTTTCGGCACTGAAGATTGCTAGAAATTGAATGTAGTGTGTCTAACCTGGTTGTAGTCCTTGTGTCTCTTCTTCTCGCCGCACTTGCCGTAAGGCTCATTTCTCGGCTCCTTCTCACATCCGCCGTCTGATGATGTCTTCTCCTCTGAGCAAGGCTCTGAAGGATAAGTACAACGTGATGATTCATGGCTCCGCGTCATTTCTAGGTCAACGCCATCCCTGTCGTCAAGGGTGATAAGGTGAAGGTGACTCGTGGCTCCTACAAGGGCAAGGAGGGAAAGGTGACGGAGGTTTACAGAAAGAAGTGGGTCATCCACATCGAGGGAATCACCCGTGAGAAGGTGAACGGATCCTCTGCGAAGGTCGGTATTGATGCCTCCAAGGTCGAGATCACCGATCTGAAGCTCAACAAGGACAGAAAGAGCCTTCTGGAGCGCAAGGCTGCTCATATGGCTGCTGGAAAGTACACCGAGAAGGACATGACCAACCTCGACTAAGTTGATACATCCCGTGAAGTGGTATATGGATAGGACTGTTTGTTTGTAGCATAAGAAACAGGGAAGGGCAGTATTTCTCTCAGGAGAATGGTGGTGGCAACCATAAGAACGATGAAGGTGACCGATGAGACAAACGTTTGGTCGCGGATGTCACCAACGGGTATCTGAAAGGAACCAATGGCGATGGTCTCAACAGGAATCCACTGATTCTGGAAAGTGAGAAGACAGTGTATGAATACGTCAATCAAATTGTAGACAACGGCAGGGGGAACTGTCACGCGATGAATGGTTTCTATTGATGCGCGGGCATAGCGCAAGTGAATAGGAAGGTCGACAGAGGGTTGTTGGCAAAAGAGAAAGAGGATTTGGGGATGCGATTCTTCGCTGATCAATTCGACAGAAGAAGAAGGATCAGTTGCCAGAAATGGAGGGAACGATGATAGAGATCGGAGCTCATCCTTGTTGATGATGATCTCTCTGGGAAAGAATAATGCGATGATGGAAGAGTGATTGGAGTGTATAGAAAGATGAATGGTGTGATGAAATCCGGAATGTGGGTTAGTCTCTCCCTTGGTGAGAATGCACGGCTCTTTCCATTGAAGGATGCGAAGTGTCCATTCGTTTTCCTTCTTCAGCTCCACTTTCCATCGAGATTGATTCAGTGAGGGAATCTTCATCATCCAAGGAAGATGACTCCACTCCATGGTCGTGTTGACAATCATGTACGGAGTTGAATGAGTGGATAGTGGGGTATTCGGAGGAATGGGGATACTGTCCTCCAAGTCGAAATCGAAAACTCCGTTTTCATTTCTGCACTGTCGAATACGAATAAACGGAAGGACAGATGCAAGGACAGGACAGATGGCATTCCATGGAACAGGCTTCGTCAGAACCGTTATGAGTTCTCCTCCGGGGGCAATTGAATTTCGTTGGAAAGAGTAGGAAAAGGACACCATCTCCAGAAAGGGAGGAATGGATCCATGGTACAATGTTGAATTGATCAGTTCTGGCTTTTCACTTCTGTTTGTTAGCAATTCCATAGCAGCGATGTACATGGGGATCACAGAAGCAGAGCAAATCACCCAAATGATAACCGCTTCAATAAGAGGAAGCATTGGAAAAGAGTGAAGTGATGTTGTCAATGAGTTGTCAATGCGCTGTCAAACAAACAGCCTCTAGTGCCGATATTAGTTTCCAGTAATACTGTTGGATCGTGACCGTGACGAGGAGATGCTTCCAGTACGCAAACGAGTAGTGGCGTCATCCAGCGGAATGCTTCCAATGAACTTGGGAGCCGGCGGGAGCGATTCGTAAGGCTCTGAAACCTCCGACAAGGCCTTTTCCATTCCATTCACGACGTGCAACACTTCCTTCATCTTCTTCTCTCCCTACGTGATACGATGGCCTCAACACTACTTCCATCATCATATCCTGCGGTCCTCGCAGCGGAGAGGGAGAAATCGTCATCGATCGCGGCGACGCCGTCGCCATCATCTTCGGAGAAGGCAGTGTCAGGGGCTGCAGACGCTTACGGACCTCTTCCATCTCGGCAGGCACATCGATGGGATGAGGGCTATTCCTCACTTTGAATCATCAAAAAGACTCAAGGGCTGGTGTGGCTGAGGCGCTGCGTGCCATTTGAATGAGATCGATGCTCTGCTGAATTGTCCGAAGAAGCACTTGTGTGTCGTCGCGGAGACGGTTCCGAAGCTCTCTGCATGTGAGTAGGCTGTGACATGTCTCACGTCTTCTCTTTGTGAATCGCCTGGATCTGCCGCTGAAGACGGTTCACCATGCACTCTTGCTCGTATTCCAGCTTCTGTTCTAACGAAGCCTTCTCTTTCTGTAACTAGAGGATGAGAGACGATTGGAGACACTACTGTATCTAATCTTTTCAAAAGGGTGTTTGCAATATGATCCTCCTCCACGTCCACTTGCCGCATCAAATCCTCCTTCTCCTTTTTCAGCTCATTCATACGCTTCATCAACTGACCGTTATTCCGTTCCCCACCCCTCTCCTACCTTGATTGTGATGGCTTCCTCCTCCGCTTCCGACTTGGTGCTCTACTGGTGAAATGGGAGATCCACCCCAAACCAGGTCGATAATTCGTTGTTTCAACTCCAACACCTTTTTTTCGAGGATCGCATTGCGTTCCTTTTCGCGCTCTAGTTCTTTCTAATGGATCACCCAAAATCCTAGCAAGCAACTTCGAGGTCGTGAATCCTCGCATCCTGTTGCGTCGCTTTTGTACCTTCCATGTGGTCAAGATATCTTTCTGAAAGAAGACGAGAACCTTTTATTTCATTGGACGCACCAATTGATTCGTCTTCGCTTAGGAACCCAACAAACAAATCACAGTTAGAATCCATTACGCCTGAGCAGGAGCTACGGACTCTCCACGCGACTCGGTTGCCAGTTTGCTCAAACGCAGCTTCGACTCCCGATAGGAGGGTTTCAGTTCTAGCGACTTCTGGTAGCACTTCTTGGCGTTTTCGATATCGCCCTTGTACTCGTAGCACATTCCCATATTGTGCCAGGTGACGTGGTGATCGGCACAATTGGCGTTGGAGTCCGAGAACAGCTTGATTGCCGTGTCGTATTCCTATCGCTCACTCTTCCCATGCTACCCTACTTTGATTCCCATGTGAATACGAGCGAGCTCAAAGCACACGTCGTAGGTGGACTTGATGGGGTAATACTGGTTGCGCACTCCGCTGAGGTCGTAAAGAATATCCTTCCGCGTCGCAGGCGAAGATCCCGCATATCCCCCTCGCTCGATGAGCACTTGTTTAAACTTCATAAAGACGTCGGTGTCGAACCGCGCCAGACGCAGTACCGAGATCACGGCGGCAACAGACGGCGAGGGACTGCTCTCCTCCTTCAGACACTTCTGCGTGGTGTTGAAGGACTCGGGAACGTAGGTGCTGAACGCGTGGTGGATCATCCACCGCATGGTCGGCAGCGTGTGAAGGTCGATGCCCATCACGTAGACGGTGTTCTGCATATGAGATTCCGCGTGCGCGCCCACGTTGAATCCCTCCAAATACGGCGACTTGAAGATGTGTCCTTTGTGTCGCTCCACGAAGACGTCGATTGCGTGGAAGTTGGTCGACAGCGAGAAGGAACCGTGGACGCTCACGTAGGGGTTCTGCGAGGTCGCCACCTTGTTGATGGCGTGGGCTCCCTAGCGATGAGTTATCCGCGTCAAGCCCACGATGTCTCCGCACAGCACCACCAAACGGTTGCGACTCAGCGTCAGGCAGCGCGAGAGGAAGTCCACGGCGGCCACTGGAAGCAGCACCGTGCCGTTCTGCGTGGGAGCTCACGAACACGCCTACGCTGATCTCCGTGCGGTAGCGCTCAATCGCCGCCTGCAGGTCCTCGTTGTAGGTCTCCAGCACGCTGCTGGGGAGCTCGCCGCGATGCCAGGAGAATCTGCGTGGCAGAGGGAGGGCGGACTTACTGGAGGTGAGGGATGATGTTGACGAGGTCCGCGGCGTTGTCCTGTGGACACTGTAGCGAGAGGAGGACGCGAGAAAGCGAGCCGTTCTCGACGCGGATGGCGTCGTTGCGGAGACTACTGAAGACGTAGTTGGCGACGAGGAAGAGGGGGTTCTTGAGAGAGTCGGGAGTGAGCTTCTTGTTGGCGAGCTCAAGGGTGATCTGGGTGGAAAAGGAGAGTCGGGATTACGGTGTCGGTGGATTCGCAGTCCAAGACCGAGAAGTCGACGACTCCTTCCTTGACGAAATCGGCGTACCAAGGATGCTGCTTCAGCTTCAGGATGGATTCCGTGGTGTAGTCCGAAATCACATACCTACAGCTCGTCATCCGATGAAACGACTACACAAATGGCCTCTTCACGTCAGCAGGGAAGAAGCGCTTCATGGACATCAGCTTCTTCAGCGTGAGATAGGCCAATCGTCCTTGGCCCGCTCCAACTTCTAGAATATATATGGGTTCCGATTTATCCGCTTCAGAGCTCCTGTACCAATCGATTACGAACTTAATAATCACATTTGCATAACTCTACGTCAATTAGAACACCCAGTGAGAAATCTTTACATCCGCGATATAACTACTGTTTGAAATAAAGCTAGGAGTCTCAGGGTTCTGGTTGAAGATCCCATTCGTTCGCTTGTAGTAATCGCGCAGATACGACCAAATCTTTGAATCCATTAAGGGGACCTCGTTCTCGAGTGTAGGAATCGAGGATTCCGTTGGAGGTCCGTCCTGGATGGTTGGTTCGGGTTGAACAGGTTCCTATTCGATAAGAATGGCTTGGAAGGACGTCTACAGCTGTAGAGCAGTCTAGGACGTTTCCCATTATACAATACTATGACCAAAGAGTGAATTATAGGACGAAACACTGTTTCTATCGCATGCGATTGGAAGGAATACAAGAAACTAGGAAACGCAACACCTTCAGCACAACAAGGAAAGTGTTCGTACGAAGTCCAATTGCTGTATTGGATGGTATCCAAGAGATTCTTGTGGATAGTGTATTTCTAGAATGCTATGTTTCATTTATACAGCAAATGAAGCAGAGGTTGATCCATGTCACGAAGAGAATTGATAGCGAACGCTTAGTCCTTCATTTTTCATTCATGGCAGATCACCTGATAGGACCGAATCTTTAATCATTCAGTTGTGGTGGAGATTTTACTGACAGAGTTTATCAAAGTGGTGACCCAATAATGAAGATTGTTCCTGTAAGCAACAATAGGATCTGTAGCCAATCAGCAACTCCCATTTTGACAGCTTTGGTATCATTGTCATCTTCACTTATTTCTTACTCGATGAACCCCTTTTCTGGATCATTTTCACAGTCCGTTGCGTTGCCAACAGGACCATTACTTCTGTTCTCTGATTCATCCTCCGACATGACTGATAATTCTATCAATCATGATTATGCTGCGAGTGTTCAATCAGACTCTCGATTCATTACTTTGCGCGAGCACAACTACTATCAAATGTTGACAGTAGTGCTAATCATTCCATCATCCCATAGAATGCTATTAACACTGGTTTGCCGCATTCAGTTGTATACAAAACACAACTTCTTATTGATTACCTCTTTTCTCGTATTCAGATTAATCCTGTCTGGTATCCTCTTGTATCCAAACTTTGCAGTTACATTGCATTGTCATACGATGCGTCTTCCTATGAACTGCAAAGTGCCACGTTTACAAGTCCTACCATCTATGTACCAATGTTCCCTTTTTGTGTTTTTAGGCTAGTCTTTTAAAGTCAGTCCGTGGTAAATACCAAAAGGATAAAGAGTGGCTTGATTATGCCATCGGATTCATTTTACTCATTGTTGGTCCCGTTATTGCTTGTGATAGTCCCCATGCTATATGTTACCGACTTCTTCAGCAGATACATTTTGAATACTTTGTACCGTATGTTGAAGTGGTCATTGATAATCTTTGCACAAGTAGGCTGTTCGGATGTTTGGTTTAGAATAGGATATGCCTCACTCTCTCTTTCTGCCCATACAATTGCCTACTTGTCCATTCTTACTACTATGAAATACTATTATGGAGAAAGAACAGAGTATGACATTATTCCTGAGCAGCCGATTCCTGAACGGGAACGTGATCTCTGTCTCTGCTTGATTTCAAGTCTTTACAAGCATCTTCATCATGTCTGCGTCGAATTATCGAAACAGACCGATGCTATATCTATCTCGTCGAGGGATAAATGTATCACTCCAGTTCCATCTCCAAAGGAGATTTATGCAGCGACCTACTCGACATGACAGATTGTCTGCAGAATACTCATCAGTAGTACACTTTGTGCGTGTGATGACTTTATTTTGCAAGATACTTATCACTTTCCTTGTTTTGAGTTGTTTGTTGGTCATCATTCATTTATTCGTTTTCGCCATATGAATTGCCCACCCGTCTATTCTTCCACATATCCTCCATATACGAACGAGAATCCCTCTTTGTCAACGGTGATCCCACAAGGAGGAATTGTTGTTCCGACAGGTAATCCCTTAACAATCCAGAGTGTTGTGATTCATCCCTCAAGTCAGTATGTCAACTCTCCCTCGTACAAGAGCATTCGGGAGGAACTCGGCGAGGAGATGAATCGTCTCACTCGCAAGGACAGGAGGAAGCTGCTTAAGAACAAACGGAACCGTATAAAACGAAAAGTGCTGACCCAGCTGCAATGTTCACTGGATAGAAACGTAAATCAGTTGGGAGTGTTAGTAACTGTTAGCAAGAAGAGAAAATCGATGAAGATATCATCGCTCAACACAAAAAGGAAGAACGGAAGTGGGAAGAGAGGAATCAAATGATCGAGGTATGCCACAGCAAATGTGATTATTTTCTAGGAGGATCGTTATTCGCGCGAATTGAAAGCCCAGTTGGAATGGGAGAGGAAGAAGAAGGAGAAGGAGGAGAAGGCATATATGAAGGAGATTGCGTATGGAATGGGAAAAGGAATAAAGGGTTCAGAAGGCGGGTTGCCGAGCGAAATGCGCCAAAGACAAAAACAAGCTCTCTCAGCTCCAAAGAGGAACCATCTTCGGAAAAGCCTGTGGGATAGAATTCCATCATTTCACCCTGTAGTCCGTTGAATACTGTTTGTCGTACCTTCGGACCGGCTGTTGTCGATTTGGAGCTTCTTGTAAGCATCAGCATGTGATTCCCAAGCGCAGTCGCGGTGTTTTGATTCATGTATCGTTTCTTTGTCTCCTGTATTTGAAGAACATGTACGTGAATCCCCGGATTCAGGACCAAGACGATTCGCTATCAGCCTACTTGGAAGTCCGTTTTCTGTCCCTTCTGAATGCATAGTTCACGGACGATGAAGTGCAAAAGAACTATGAACTCTTCTTTGAAGACCTGGTTTCTGAGCTGAAAAAGTTTGGTAAGCTACGCTTCGTGCATGTCTGCAGCAATGCAGTTCCTCACTTGCGCGGAAATGTGTATGCTGTGTGGGAAACGCGGGACGAAGGAGCGCGTGCTCTTCAAAATCTACAAGGTCGGTACTATGCGGGACGGCAACTAGAGGTGGAGTATCTTCCAGAATCCGTGATTTCGTGGTATAATGGTATTTGCAATGATTATCTTCACAATGCGTGTACGCGAGGGAAAGACTGCTCGTATTTCCACTTCTATGTGTAGGTATAGTAATGGAATGCAACCTAGCAATCCACACCGCGAGTTCATGGACCGAAGTGTGATTCCAAGTAGCCGTCACTCTAGGAAATGGAGTGTTTGTTGAGCAAACAAGAGAACTAGTAGCAGGAATTAGGAATACAACGGCGTTGTCATAGAGTTGATCCATGTCCGTGATGGGAACCATGTGATTTGGAATCGAAGGATGCTCAATACATACTCGGACAACCGGCAGATACGAAAAACTACTGTTGATCAAATAGCGCAAGTCTTCAAGGGAAGATCCAACAAACTCGACATCGCGTGAAACACTACAATGACAAGCAATCATCTCGCTCACGTGTTGAATACCAGCCTCAGATGAAACGGTTGGGTTCGGTGCGATCCAGAACGAAGGGAGGGCTTCTCCATCGATTTGGATCGGGATCGTTGCCGAGGATTGTCACTCGCTCGTTTGGGAGACAGCTGGGGAAAACTAACTAAACGCATGCTCGGAGAAACACGATTGCGCGGTAATCCACCAAAGGAAACTACCTCATACAACCCCAGAACACGTACAAGATCTTCTTCGCGTAGGAGGCAACGGTTCCACCATCATGTATTCGTTGTACACTGTGAAAAATGGATCCAATGTGGATTCTATTCGTCACAGAGCAGAAACTCGCCTACGAAACGGAGGTGGCGTGATACTCGGACGGGTCAAAGGACGTTTGTAGGGGCAATACTGACTCCGGAGACGCAAGTGATTGAGGTGCGTTCTTAGAATGGGAGAGTAGGGACTCCTCACTACATTCAGACGACATGCCAATGACCTACGGTGAGGACTCGGATCGGTATCGGGAGATTTCCTTCTCACATACTGCACAGAATCTGCAGATGCGCTACGGTACCGAAAATCGGGAGTTTGGAAACCATCCCCATCAACCTTCTCACTCGAACCTAGCTCACTAGGTTCACAAGGAGCTTTAGTTTCGTTGTGTCCTTTTTCATCCGATGGGTTTCTGATATGGAAATCAACACGGATAAACTACACTTTCTCATCAGATTGGGTAGCAGCCTTTTCCATGAATTCGTGTAGCAGACGTTCTTCAAACACTTCTATTCTGAGGATCCAACTCAATCCGTTCAGTCATCATTCTTCCTAATTATCAACAACCGTTGACCACTGTACATTGGATTCTTTGACAGTGTTTCGTGTTTAGAAGTGACATTCCTCTGAGTCATTCTATCCTACGGACAGTCAATAATCGAATTCGCTCCAATGACTTCATCCCATGTCACCTCCTTTCCCATTTTCTTTGGCGGTCTACATCACTCTCACTCTTCATATTGGATCCCCAAAACTCTTCAGATTAACATTCACAAGATGTCGAATAACACTGGTTCTGTGGAGGATGAGTTGGACAAGATGTGGAAAACACAAGTAGATAACGTCCAGTCCGGCCCAAGTAGTTGGCGACATGATGGGTGTTGAGACTGTAGATGACAAGAAGGACTTCAAGAAACACAACGACCTTCCGATTGCAAGGATAAAGAGGATAATGAAGTCTGATCAGGATGTACGAATGATCTCTGCGGAAACTCCTGTTATCTTTGCACGGGCATGTGAGATGTTCATTATGGACATTACAATTCGGGCTACTCAGTATGCGGAGTATGACAACGAACGGTTAGTGTTGACGAAGAAGTCCATTGCCGATACGATTAAGAATACAGATATCTTTGATTTCTTGATGGAGATTCTATAAGATCCGAATGTACATATATTTTCTTCTTCTTTGGTTGACCTGTTTCGTGGTAAACACAACGACTCCCTTGTTCGATGCTTCTGTAAGGAATGGAGTAGTTTCGCGGGAATTTCCGTTAACCAACTCGTAACTGAACTCCAAACTATAAAATGCCTATCAATCCTCGTATGACAAAGCGGTTAAACAAGGTTTGCACGTAGAGAGATTGTTTATCTAGGAGTTGGAAAATGCCCTTGAATGCCATGACCCGTATATTTGGTATCGCCCCGTAACAGTAGCCGTAATCTATGCTTTCTGAGTTAAAGGAGGACAAACAAACGTGGCATTTTACCATTCGAGGACCCAAGGGTTCTCCTTTTGAAGGCGGAGTTTACCACGGACGTATCGAGCTTCCTGATGAGTATCCTATTAAGGCTCCCGATTTCTACTTCCTTACGGTAACTCAGGATTGGTGTGTTCACTTTAGGAAAATGGGAGATATAAAATCAACACGAAAATTTGCCTGAACATTTCAGGCTATCATCTGGAACAGTGGCAGCCTGCGACTACCAGTGAGGGGTTCCATTCTTTCATGACGTCTAGTCGATGCGATGGTTCGTATGATCCAGGCGTTTATGGAGGACTACTCGGAGGCTGCGAATGGTCTTGGGTTTATCCAAACATCCGTGAAAGAGCGCAAATGTCTCGCGAAGCTGGTACCAGTTCCTTCTCCTTTTCATATAGTCCCGCGACTTCATTTGCCCGAAGTGTGGCAAGATCCTTGACTTGATGACTCCGTTCCCATGGATTGTTTGTTTTCCAACACATTCCTACTAACAACCTTCTTTCCGAACAAACAAGTGGCGTTATATCGAAATTACAGAAGTCCGTCGAAGAAGTTGTTGCCCTTGTCGTCAACGAGCAGGAAGGCAGGGAAGTCCTTCACCTCGATCTTCCAGATGGCCTCCATGCCCAGCTCGGGGTACTCCAGACACTCCACCTTCTTGATGTTCTCCTTCGCCAGCACCGCCGCAGGACCGCCGATGCTGCCCAGGTAGAAGCCTCCATACTTCTTGCAGGCGTCCGTCACCTGCTGGCTGCGGTTTCCCTTCGCCAGCGAGATCATGCTGCCGCCGAGCTTCATGAACGGGTCCAGATACGGGTCCATGCGACCAGCCGTCGTGGGTCCGAAGGAACCTACGCATCACCTCCCGCTCGCTTCCTCACCCGAAGCCATGCCCTTGGGCGTCTTCGCGGGTCCGGCGTAGTAGATGATGTGGTCCTTCATGTACTGAGGCATGGGTTCGCCGCGGTCGATACGCTCCTTGATCTTGGCGTGGGCGATGTCGCGGCCGACGATGATGGGGCCGGTCAGCGAGAAGCGCGTCTTGACGGGGTACTTGTGGATGATGGCCAGAATGTCCTTCATCGGCTGGTTCAGATCGATCTTCACCGCGTTGTCCGTCTGGTTCTGCGCGAACTTCTCGAGGAAGCGGCCGGGGTTGTGCTCCAGCTCCTCCACGAACAGACCCTCCTCCGTGATCTTCGCCCAGCACTACGATCAATAACAAAGAGAAAGTCCACCTGACGGTCCGCCGAGCACGATACGCCGATGCCGACGGGACACGAGGCTCCGTGGCGCGGCATGCGGATCACACGCACGTCGTGGCAGAAGTACTTGCCGCCGAACTGCGCGCCGATGCCCATCTTGCGCGTCATCTCCAGAATCGTCTGCTCCATCTCCAGGTCGCGGAAGGCGCGGCCGAACTCGTTGCCGCTCGTGTGCAGGTTGTCGAGGTACTTGGCGGAGGCCAGCTTCACGGTCTTCAGACAGGTCTCAGCGGAGGTTCCGCCGATGGCCAGCGCAAGGTGGTACGGGGGACACGCAGCGGTGCCCAGCGACTTGATCTTCGCCTCAATGAAGGGCATCAGACGCTCCGGCGTCAGAAGCGCCTTCGTCTCCTGGAAGAGGTACGACTTGTTGGCCGAGCCGCCGCCCTTCGCCATGAACATAAACTTGTACTGGTTGCCCGGGATCGAGAAGAGGTCGATCTGCGCGGGGAGGTTGGTCTTCGTGTTCACCTCCTCGTACATCGACAGAGGAGCGTTCTGGCTGTAGCGCAAGTTCAGCTTCGTGTAAGCGTTGTAACTAGCTCGGAAAAGACACACGCACCTACACTCCACGAGACAGAGATTCAGCGTCATGCTCGTCCGTCCACACGTACTGGCCCTTCTTTCCCATGATGATGGCAGTTCCTGTATCCTGGCAGGAAGGGAGCTGCATCTCAGCGGCGATTTTCGCGTTCTTCAAGAAGTTCATGGCGACGTACTTGTCATTGTCCGATGCCTCCGGATCCTCCATGATCAAGGCCAGCTTCTCCAGATGCGCAGGGCGGAGGAAGTGAGAAACCTCCTTCATGCAGGTCTCGGCAAGGAGACTAGCCATCACACCACCTCTCGCGCGTCCTACGTCAGACCCTCCGGAGCCACCTTTAGGATCTTCTTTCCGTCCACCTCAATCGTAGACACGTAATCGCTCGTGATCTTACGATACTTAGTGGTATCGGGCTTCGCATTCTCGAAGATATCCTGGTAGACAAACGGCTTGTCCGCAAAGGCTCGAGTGAACTGTCTGTAAACGAGAGAGCGAAAAAGCTACCATCGCAGCCCGGTTCGCGCAGAGAGTAATGGTCTGGAGATTACACAGGTTTATCGCACCTACCTTGGTAATTCGGAGCATGGAGGATGAAATACTATGTAGAAACCGATCCATGTCATTGCATGTAACGACCGAGATGACAGACCGCGCGAATCGAGGTAATTCCGCGATTCCTTGGAGTTGGGATTCGGCCGCGGTTATCGGGGGATTCTAGCAGACGTCCTTTCGTTTCACAGTGTCTTCTTTCTGAAGTCAGCCGATTGATTTCACCACTAGGAGGACTCGTGTATTCCATTTTTCGCTCATTCAATCTGTGTAGTTGATCATTATGGTTGATGTGAGTTTGAATTGAGTGGACCGTAATGGGTTAGATGGACATCGCATCGATGGAACAATTGCTGAAGCAACTGCTAGGACAGGACAATGCAATGCGGAGTCACGCGGAGCAAACCATTTCGGAGTTGGAAACGCAACCCGAAAGGTACATGATGAGTTTGATGAATGTACCGATCCGTTCGGCGAAAGGCTTATGGACGTAGGTTCTTCGCGGATCAACCTTCTCCTCCGTCCGTAATTTAGCCTGTATCTTGATCCGCCAAAAGCTGTCCTTCTCGGATAGCGGACTGTGGAATAGTCTTCCTCCTGAATTCCAGTCTTCCGTGAAGACGGAGCTGATCAAACTGTTAGAGGTATGCCTTTTGGGACGCTGGTGAGCGTGCTAGACGGAAAAAGAGCTGAACATTCGAGAGAAGATTTGCCAGTGCATCGGCGAACTCGGTTTAGGTCTTTTAAATACCGGTGCTGTAGTATTTGTGCGTGGGTATGAGTTGTAGTGGCCCGAATTGCTTCCCACTCTCTTTTCCTTTTCGCAGTCACTGGATCCGGCGAAGCGGCTCAGCGGCATCACGGTCATCGATTATCTGACTCCCTATCTGGCGGTTGCCGACAAGGACGACTTTCCGAATCTCCTGACCGTCTTCCAGCAGTCGTTGAAGCAGCACGACCATCCTCTCATCCAAGTGGAGGCGTGTCGAGCGGTGTGTTCCCTCCTGCTGAAGCTACAGACCTCGGAGACGCTTCCCTTCGTGATTCTGATTCCCCTCATTCTCCGCGCGCTGGGCGACATGCTGAACCACAACCACGTGCTGTTTGCGCGAGAGATCATCAAGGCGCTGAGCGACCTCGTGGAGGTCCACCCGACCTTCTTCAAGCAGAACGTGGTCTCCCCTGTCCCCTCTCACCGCTAGTTGGAGTCGCTCATCAACGCCATGGTTAGCATCGCCCGCGCCGCGGGGATGAACGCCGACACACGTCAGAGCGCGCTGGAGTTCCTCGCGATCCTCATCGAGCACAGTCCGGTGATGATCCGCTCGTTGCCGCCGACGCTGCTGGTGATTCCCCTCCTTCACATCCTCTTCTCCATGCTGACCGCCATCGACGACGATCCGTCCTGGGAGACCAGCGAGGACGAACCCGACGAGTCGGACCTCGGTCCCTTCACCAACGCGCTCAACGTCCTCGGCCGTGTCGCCGAGGCGCTGCGGGGCCGCGTGTTCCTCCCGCCGTTGTACACGCTGGTCGATGAGTACGTGCAGTCGGAGAACTGGCGCTGTCGCCACGCGGTCATGTTTGCGCTCTCGGAGGTGGCGGACATTGTCACCGACACGCAACAGCGCGAAACCATCTGCAAGTACGTCATCGCCTCCTTCCACGACCCGCATCCGCGCGTCCGCTACGCCTCTGTCCGCTGTCTCGGCCAGCTCGCCACCGACTTCGCGCCCTACCTGCAGAAGGACCTCTCCGTGGAGTCGCTGAACGCCATCTTCTCACTGCTGGACATCGCACAGCCCGTCCGCGTGCGTTTCATCACCGCCGCCGCGCTCAGCAACTTCGTCGACGGCTCCAGTCCCGCGCTGCTGCAGCCGGTGCTCAGCAACATGCTCAACGCGCTCATCGCCTCGCTGCAGAGCGCGCCCATCATCGTGCAGCAGCAGGTGGGCTCGTTCTCTCGCTCTCACGCAGATCATGTTCGCCATCGCCAGCATCGCCGACTGTGTGGGCGAGCTCCTGGCGCCCTACTACGCGTCGATCATGCCGGTGATCAAGACGCTGTACATCCATCCGCCCATCTCCGCCACCACGCTCACCGACCCCGCCGACCTCACCATCTACCGCGCCAACGCGCTCGAGTGCATCACCTGCGTCGGCGCCGCCGTCGGAGGCGCGCTCTTCAAGAACGACGCGCGCGACCTGCTGGAGGTCATGTACCACGAGGGCCTGGGCGAGGTGGACTCCGACGGCTCCGATATGAAGATGTACATGATGACCGTCCGTCTTTCTCTCCCCACTCACCGCTAGGCATGGGGCCGCATGTGCACGGCGCTGAAGGAGGACTTCATCCCCTACCTGCCGACGATCGTCCCCATCCTCCTGAAGACCGCCTCGCAGGAGATCGAGATGCCTGCCGAGGAGGACCTCACGGAGATCCTTGAGAACATGGAGGTGCTTTCCGTGCGTTTCCGCTGTTCCAGTGACGCGTAGGACGACCTGGTGGACCTGGACCTGCTGGGCATCCGCACGAACGCCGCAGACGAGAAGGCACGCGCCTGCAAGATCCTGAGCGTGTTCGTGGACGACCTGCATGCGGCGCTGCTGCCGTGGCTGCCGCAGATCATGCACACGCTGATCCCGCTGCTGAACACGGCGCCGTTCGACGACATGAAGCTGGCGGCGCTGGCGACGATGCCGGAGCTGCTGGTGGCGCTGGCGTCGTCGATCGCGTCGCCAGCGGGCGTGGCGGACTACCGGTCGAGCTTCCTGTTCATCCTGGACACGCTGCTGACGTTCATCTCGGAGGAGACGGAGTTGGACCTGCTCATCCCCGCGCTGCAGACGCTGAACATCTGTCTGGAGAAGAGCGTGCTGGCGCTGGAGGGACAGAAGGTGCCCATCCTGCAGGGTGCGGAGCTGGCGCGCACGTGCGAGGTGCTGGAGCAGACGCTGCGTGGGTCCTTCGAGCGGCGCGCGGTGCGGTCGGCGGAGCTGGAGCAGGAGGCGTGGGACGAGGAGGAGATCGAGGAGTACCGCGAGATGGAGCACAACGAGAACACGGCGCATCTGCTCATCGCGCGCAATGTGGGCGCGGTGCTGCAGACACACAGCCAGCTGGCACTGCCACTGGTGCACGAGATTCTGCTGGAGGACCTGCTGGAGTGCAGCGACGAGTCGCGGACGGCGGGCGACAAGCTGGTGGGGCTCTTCGTGATGGCGAAGATCGTGGAGTTCTGCGGCAAGGAGGCCTTCCAGTACTACCCGCAGTTCATCCCCATCTTCCTGCGCGAGCTGCACAGCGCGGACGCGGACATCCGCGAGGTGGCGGCGGAGGCAATCGGGATGGCGACGACGATCGGGAAGGACCTGGTGTGCGAGATCGCGCCGCGCTGCGTGAAGGAGATCGAGTGCACGCTGGAGGACCCGGTGTCGCGCGAGAAGTGCTACTCGAAGAGCAACGCCGTGGACGTGGTGGTGTTGGGGAAGGTGTGTTTCTATCTGGGAGGCTACTTGATCATGCTGGGAGACCACTTCGCCTTCTGGCTGAACCACCTACCCATTCCTGACTACGAGGAGAGTAATGCTGAGTGCATGCGGCTGCTCTGCGGACTATTGGAGAGGGGCGAGAGCAGTCTCGTGGGAGAGGCCAACCAGAACATCCCTCGCATCCTCCAGATCCTCTGCAACAGCATCGGCGTGGTGAACGACGGCGAGCTGGAGAAGCGCATGCTGCGGCTGGTGAAGACGATCGAGATGCAGTCCACGCCTCAGCTGATGAACGCGCTCTGGGAGGTGCTCGGGGCGGAGAAGAGCGACGCCGTCAAAAGGAAGCTTAGTGAAATCCAGAACCTGATTTAGGTGTTTCCGTTTCTTTGTCTTTTGGGCTGTTTGTTCGATACATGGGTTTTGGGACATGATTTGGAGAGTATATGAGGAGTGGATCATTTCACCACTCGCAATATAACACACTTATACAACTCAATGATCTCTTCCACTCTTCCTTCTGTGATGGAAAAACCAACTGTCACCCTTGGAGTCGACCTGGGAACGACCTACACGATTGTATCCTTCTGGAATCCGGAAACATGCAAACTGGAATCTCTTGATCCTTTTCGGTCCAGTGCTCAGTTTGTCAACGGGAAAGAAAATGCCTGCGTCACAAATCAAACGAGAGGAGTTGCATTGTGTCCAAAGCGCCTTATTGGCAAGAAATTCGTTCCCTCAGGGAAGTACTCGCCAATCATCTATGGATTAGAGGTATGTGATGTCAAGGTAGGATCAGGGAATGGACAGAGCTATGACCGATACGTTCCGGGATACGTTGTCCCGGGGAAGCCAGAAAAGAAGGTAGCTGCAACCTATGTGGATACGCTGATTCTGAAGCATGTGAAGAGCGCCGTTGAGAAGAAGCTTGGTGACAAATACAAAGCGAATAGAGTGGTTATCACGATCCCTGTCGCCTTTTCGTGGGAGCAGAAGATGGAAACCTATCGTGCTGCCGTGGAAGCTGGTTTCACAGACGTATCGCTACAGCAAGAGCCCGTCATGGCAGCCTATCACTACTGTACAGAGAAGGGTCTGACGAACAAGACGATTCTGGTGTACGATTTTGGTGGAGGGACCTTTGATGTATGTCTGGTCCGTTTTGAAAACAACTGCTTTACGATTCTCAACTTCGATGGCGACGAGTATCTCGGTGGCGAGGACATCACCAACTCGATCGCCGAGCTGATCGAAGAGTCACTCAGCTGTATCTACAAGGGCTGGAAGACCACATGTACCCCGAACCAGCGGGCTTCCATCGAAAACGCAATTCGCCAGAAATCGGAGGAAATAAAGCGCAGTTTAACATCGTTGGAAACGATTACAATCAATGCGAGGTGTTTTTCTTTCAAGTGGAACGCGGAGTTTACCGTGGATATGCACAACACAAATATCATCCAATTGGTGGATCAGTCGCTCAAAATCACCCACAGCCTCCTAAACGGCGAATCGGTCGATTTAGTGTTGCTGGCGGGCGGCACGAGCGATTCCTCCATCGTGAGAAATCAACTCAAAAAGGAGTTTCATGATAAGTTGAAAACGGACGTGGATCCGAAGTCGTGCGTTTCGATGGGGGCCGCCAAGTTCGGACACGAAAACCCGGAGTTCAAGGTGGTGGATGGACAAGTGATGGTGTACAAGGTGCTAGGAAAGAGTATCGGCTGTAAGACGAAGAATGGAAACAAGTACATTGCGAATAAAGGAGACACGCTTCCGAAAGAAGGAGTGCTGAAGTTTCAGTTAACAAAGGACGATGATGGCATTTATACCAAACTGATTGAAGGGGAGAATGTGATCAAGAATTTAAATATTAAGCTGGACAAGGTGTATCCCAAGGATACGCAATTCCAGCTGAAGTTGAAGATCAGTGAAGATTTGCTAATCTACTATGAAGTGGTTAATCTAGATACGAATAAAGTGATTTTCGACCTTGGAATGGTACAGCTAGGAAGTGATTGGGGTTGTTTGTTGAGGATACCGTTTTGGCGGGATTCATACACTCTTTGGTTATGCCTCCACTCAGCCGAAAACGAAGTTGGAAAACTGCGTCTTCTCAGGAAAAGCCGAATGCAAGCACGAATACGCAACAAACCGAGTCCGTCTCTCCATCGTTCGGATCGGTTCTAAAGGCCGCGAATATTTCATCTGGAAAAGGTAGCTACCGTTTTTGATTCTGAAGAAATAGATTATTACTCCAGTCCCGACATCTATGACTCTTTGTGCTCGCTTCGCCAACAGATTCAAAACGCGGATCAGGCAGCACTGATTATGCATGGTTGGTTTCCTGTTTGAGTGGTGAAGTAGATGTTGAGAAGTTGGCGCATTCTGCGGATGAACTGAGGAAGCTAATGAAGCCGATTATCGTTCCTGATGGAGACGATGGTAATCCTGCCCTTTGTTTCTGAGAGTCAGAGATTCCCTTTTCTTCCATCAACCAAGACAGTGTCTGTCGTTTGCTGATGCGTGTGGACTCCTTGCAGTCGGGGATAGTGAAATGGGTATTGGAAAAGGTAACGGAATATTCAGACGAGGAGGCGAGTTCTGATTCGGTGATTTCCCTCCTGCTCAGCCAGTTTCGTTGGCTGGATTTCGTCGCAGATGCGTCATCTCTGGTGTCAGGGTTGCTGGAGATTCTCTCTGTGGTCTTCGGGACTGTTTGTGAATGTAGATTAGTTCGCAGACAGTGCAGAAGGAGATTCTGAATCTGCTTCCGGAGCTGGTTCACGACACGAACCAGGAAGTGTGTTTGTGATCGATATTTCAAGTAGACATGTGTGCATGAATTGATCGGTCTCCTTCAAACGGATTCGTCCCTGTGTCCCTCCATTCTCTCCACGCTGGAGAATCTCCGTTTAACGGAACAGCAGTTTTCAGACAATCTTGCCATCTTCACATCCGCATTGACATCGGTTTCACTAAACGACATGCCATTGGTTGTAGGTATTTCCGCATCATGAAACACATAGCTCCGGTTCCTCTTGCGAGTCTGTCCGATTCCCGATTCTGGGAAGGGAGGTCCGGAGATCGACGATGTGATTTCCGTGATTCGTCGCAGCTGCGATCCATCGAAATGGCGTTCGAGTAGGGAAGGAGGTGATGTGCGATCGAGATGGCTCCATCGGTGTCCGTGTGTTCGAAGAGCTGCAGAGCAGCATTCAACAGCGTCAAAGCCTCGCGAAGACGCTCGTCAAGGTGCCTTTCATGAGATGCGATGAGGATGAGATGATGGCGGGAGTTTCACCGGAGACGATGGTTCCGTTAGACTTATGGATTCTCGCGGTTCTGCGCAAGGAGAGTATCCAGCCGAAGACGGTGGACCGGATTCTTTCCCGCCATCTTCCGAGTCTCCCCGCGGGATCGACGCTATTCCCGCGGGCAGTTGACGGACAAGGAATGGCGCTATTTCCGGTATTGCGGGAGTTTCTCCGGTAGGAGCATGGCGGGAGTTTCACACAGGATGGCAGAAATGGCGGGAAAAAAGTTGGCGGGAAGTGCGTACGGAGCGTTATGGCGGGCGTTTCCGCAGCCGTGGGTGCGTCAGGAGGTGGGAGTTTCCGCGGGGATGTTAGCTAGATGGTGTGTGAGTTGGCGGGAGGAGGGATGGCGGGAGTTTCGGCGCTGTGGGCGTTATCGCGGGAAGAGGGAGATTCGTTGCGGCGGTATCGGGTGTTGTTGCGCGGGGCGTTGGAGATGGCGGGAGAGCGAGACCCGCGGGAGACGGCGGTGTTGTTGGACGTGGTGTGTGGGCTGTGTGAGGGAGAGGAGGAGACTACTGAGGAGTCTATAAGGGATATGTCTAATAGGGAGTCTAATAAAGATATGTCTAATAGGGAGTCTAATAAAGATATGTCTAATAGGGAGTCTAATAAAGATATGTCTAATAGGGAGTCTATAAGGGATATGTCTAATAGGGAGTCTAATAAAGATATGTCTAATAGGGAGTCTAATAAAGATATGTCTAATAGGGAGTCTAATAAAGATATGTCTAATAGGGAGTCTATAAGGGATATGTCTAATAGGGAGTCTAATAAAGATATGTCTAATAAGGAGTCTATTAAGGATATGTCTAATAAAGAGACTTCTAAAGACTTTTCTATTAAGGACTTAACTAATAAGGAGTCCATAAAGGATTTGTCTACTAAAGACTCCTCTAACGAATCTTCTAAAGACCCATTCAATAACTCCTCCTCATCCATCACCCCCCGCGGGGATAACGCTCTCGACGAGCTCGTCATCCTCACGCGCAAGTATCTTGGCATGACTTCCCTCCAATCCAAACAGCTCGGCGTGCTTTCCCTCCAAGCCCTCGCCTCCCATCACCGCGGGAATTCCCGCGCCATCAAACCTCTCTTCCTCTTCGCTCTCCGCTCCACTCGCACTCTCCCCGCGGGAAGACGCTTCCTCTTCGACCAACTCACTTCGTCGCTTTCCCGCCATCGTTTCCCGCCATCTGTTTCCCGCCTTCTCCGCGACCTCGCCTCTTCCCTCCTCGATTCTTCCCTCCTCGACCTCCCGCCAACTTTCCCGCCAACTTCTTCCCTCCAACCTGCCCTCGAATTCAACCTCGACGACGACCGAGCCGCCGTCTGTCTCCCGCTCTTCCCGCTCTCCCGCCAAGTTTCCCGCCAACGCCAGGACGTCTTCCTTTTTCCCGCCCTTCTTCGTCTCGTCGTCGCCGCCGCCAAAACCGCGGGAAATGACTGGCTGCGGTCGGTGGACGCGTTGGTGGGCTGTCCGCTGATAACCGCGGGAGACGTCATTCTGGACGAACTCCCGCGGGAGGAGATGGTGGCGGTGGTCTGGAGCAAAATCGCCACTCTTTTGTGGATGCAGGCGGAAATCGAGGCTTTTTGCGACGTGGAGGAGACGGCGGTTCGGTTTAAGCTGTGTTTGCGATTGGAGACGGTGAACCGGCTCTCTGCCGAGTTGGCGGGAATTCTTCCCTCCTTCGTTCCCCCGTTCATTCCCGTGGGGATGGACGATGGGACCAAGCGGGGCGGGAAATCAGGGGTATTTCCGTTCCCGCCAAGTCATCTGTAGAATTCCCTCCAAGTGCCCTCGCTGCGTCTGGTGGCGCTGACGCTCCTCACGTACTTCCCCGCGGGAGTTTCCACGTAGTTGGCCTTCCCTCCATCTCTACCGCGACGCGTCGCTTTTGGCGGCACTTTCCCCCGCGGAATCTCCCTTTCCCGCCATTTCCCTCGCTTCGCTGCGGACGCTGGTGAAGGCGGGAAGAGCGGGGATTTCCCACGGGGAGCGAGTGGAGCGATGGCGGGGATTGAAGATATTGCGCGGGTTGGGGTGGGCGTTTCACCAGTTGGAGCGCGGGTATGTTGGCGGGAAGACAGATCCGCAGGGTCTGGCGCTGGCGGGGGAGGAGAGGGAGAGCGCGGGAGAGTTGGCGCGGGAAGTGTTGTTGTTGGCGGGAGAGTTGATGGTGGGATGGCGGGAGATGGCGGGAGAGGAGTGGGGTGAGGGGTGGATGGAGGAGACGATGATGGGGTCGAATGAGGAGTTTATTAAGGAGTCTTCTAAGGGGTCTATTAAGGAGTCTTCTAATAGGATGTCTTCTAAGGGGTCTTCTAAGGAATCTATAAAGGGGTCTTCTAAAGAGTCTATTAAGGAGTCTATTAAGGAATCTTCTAAGGAATCTTCTAAGGACCCATCAAAAGACTCTTCTAAAGACCCATCAAAAGACTCATCCAACAACCCATCTAAAGACTCCTCTAAAGACTCATCATCCACTAACCCATCTCAAGACACATCACCAAACGACGCAGACTCCTCCCAAAATACCCCCAATAATCCCACCTCCCCCTATCTTCCCTCCCTCCCCTGGCAAGCCTTCGCCCAGTGGATCAACGACCAACTCCCGCCAGACTGCATTCTTCCCGCCAACTTTTCCCTCCCTCCTTCCCGCCACGCCGCCATCCTCGCCCTCACCCACTTCATGACCCTTCTGCCCGATTCCCGCGGGGGACTCGCCAACGCCGCCGCTGCCGCCATCGCCGCCGAACGACTCCTCGTCGACTTCCAAATCGGGGAAACCGGGGAAACCGAGTCCCCGCGGAAAATCAAACTGACTACGCGGGGAAAGTTGGCGGGAGATCTTCATTTGCTCGGCGACGCGGCAATGGCGGCATTGGCGCAATGCGAAGAACCCCGCGGGAAACCCTCCGAGGTGGGAAAAGTGGTGCGCGAACTCGTGCGCATGGGCGTTTCATACTCTGCGGAGCCCGTGGAGGCGTTACGTCGAATCGTGGAAACCGTGCAACAATTCGGCGATGAGGCGGTGGAACCGCGGGAATTCCGTTCGTTAACCGCGGGGACGTTTCTCGCCTACTATAACGCTGCGAGCGAGACGGCCGTTTCAGTGCTGGAGTCGTTGGAGTTGGCGGGAAACGAAGAAACCGCGGGAGTGGAGGCGTTACGTCGCGTGTTGTCGCTGGAGGAGTTGTTGGTGTCGGTGACGCGGCGAAACGCCTCGGCGGGTGTTTTGGCGGGAACGCTGCGGAGTTTCGTTGCTTTTATGTCGGTGTTTTTGGGTCCGTGTGCGAGTTATTTGCGCGGGGTTTTGACGCGGCGGCCGAGCGAGGCGGTGGCGGCGATCAAGACGCTGCAGCGGTCGACGCGGCAAGTGCAAAGCTTGTGCGCGCACGCGAAGATGACAAGAGAGGCGATGGCGTTGCGTCATGTCCCGCGGGTGAAGAAACAGCTGGAGCAGGTGATTTATGTGATCGGAGACATGTTGAAGCAGGTGGGGGCAGAGGATGCCTTCTGGCTGGGCAATCTGAAGAATCGCGCCATCGATGGACAGGAGATTCGGGAAGAAGAGCCGGCGAAGCGTGTGAAGGTGAAGGAGGAGCAAGGAGAAGCGATGGCGGTGGAGGAGGAGGCCGAGGAGGCGGGGAGTGAGGAAAATGAGGAAAATGAGGAAAATGAGAATGAGGAGACATCGGAAGAGACGGAAGAGTGTGTTGTTTGTTGGAATACAGGAATGGGGTGGATGTGGAGTGGAAAGGAGGTTAGCCGTATTGTTAAGAGGTATATATGGGATACAATGATAAAAAGAATAACTACATGGGGAACATGTGCCATGGGATGGCAAGGAATAAAATGAATGACATTCCTCTCCTAAACAACCACTCAACGTTATCAAAAGAATCAAAACACCCCATTCACAATGCCATTGCAAACAAACACATCAACAACAACTAAAGTCACATTCTCCCGCGCGCCTTCATCGGTTTCCACGTCTTCTTCACATTCTTCTTCTTCCGCTGGAAATCGCTCAGCAATGTCGGTCGCACCTTCTCCCACTCCTTCTCCACCTCCGTCATCGCACGCTACCATCACATTCCCCCTCATCTCCCACTGTACGGTAGAAGAAGTTGCTGAAGTCCCGCGGAATCTCCACCGACGCACCCACATTCACCATCTACCTCCCAATCCATCGACAAAAATACCGTCGATTTCACCCCGCTACTCCGCTCGTTGTACCACGCCGTCGGCGCCACCTGCTCCAACACCGTTGCGCCATCTTGCGCCACTGGCGCAACTTCCTCCTCCTCCTTCTCCGGCAAGTAATTAAACAGGCTGAAACTCTGCGCCGCCGCCTCTTCAAACAAATTGCCCATTGCGCCATTTTGCGCCACTGCCGCAACTGGCGCAGATTCTTCCTCCGGCACCGGCGCAGGCTTCCCCAGCACTCCCGCGAGAATTCGCTGATATTCCCGCGTTTCCGCCTGCAAGTCCACCTCGCCCTCCGGCTCGCTCTCGCTTGCGCCACTGGCGTCATCTGCCGCAACGCGGGCGCGTTTGGCGTCGATTTCCTGGCGTTTCTCGGCCCACTCGCGACGGAGCGATGGCATCGACTCCGATGGCGTCGACTCCTTCGACGCGGGTTCCTCATCGTCGGTGAAGGAAACGACGCCTCCCGGAGCGGCGGCTACTTCCGAGGAGGAATCGGGGTCGTCGAGGTGGATCGTCGATGCGAACACTGGTTGGGAAGGTGACTCTTCTGTAGATTTGGATGCAGGTTTGGATGTGGAAGCGGGACGCTCGGTCGATAGAGTGGACTCGGGGAGAGGAAGAGAGGGATCGTAGTGGATCACACGCGGTTGGATGAAACGGTGTCTGTAGGGTCAGATTTGGTGAGGGTACGATACTTCTTGGTAGAAGTGGGAAGTGTCACCGAGGTGGGCGCATCGGATGCACCTTCCTCCACCACCGTCCCCAGTTGATTCATGATCACCGGAGTTTCCGAGACAACGAGGAACTTGCGCTTACTCTTCCGAATCGTAAGCGTGTTGGGAATTCCAGATATGGGCTCGCGCTTCGGCACGTCCGCGGTCTTCGACTCTTCTTCTTTCTCCGGACTTCCTTCTTTGTCTTCTTTCATGCGATCAAGATAGGACGGCTTCGCCTTCTCCACTCTTGACGGAATGAACCACTCCCATCTCCTACCTCAATGATTTGCCTCTCCATTTGGCTCCATTGAACAGCTTGATCAGCTTCGCAATCGCCTCCTCGTTATCTCCAGCAGTATTTATGTATCTACACGTTAGGACGCATTCCGCATATCACTTCCTACCCAAATCCTTTGCAAACGCCATCTTCACGCAGAATGATATCAACGGACTCAATAGGAAGACTTTTGATCGCCGAAAAACGGTTCTTCAACTCCTCTTCCGTCACTGTCGCTGTTAAGCCACCAACTACACATCACTCCCCTCGCACCTATTCGACCGAACAGTCTCATCGTTGCTTCTCAGCTGCTTGGTAGCAAACGAATACAAGAAGAGTTGGTCTCAACTTGGTGGGTGACCCAAATCCCATCAATTGGTACCCGTTGCTCTATTTCTATTTTCTCCACTCCTGCCATACAAGGATGTCTCTCCGTGCTTTGGAATTCTTCAGTGGAATTGGAGGATTGCATGCTGCACTGAAACAAGTCAAACCAGATAGCACCATCGTGTCGTCCTTCGATATCAACCCAAATGCATACAAAGTGTATCTCTATTCGATTGATGGTAAACGCGCAGATATCACCACAACTACCCCGATGTGCCCTATATTCAGAAGGATATCACTGGGATCACGTCCAAGTCGTCCTGTTCACTTCATTTCTAGTGCGAATGATATTGAGCGCTATGGTGCCGATGTGTGGCTTCTCAGTCCTCCTTGTCAACCTCATACACGTCAAGGAATGAAGAAGGATTGTGGTGATTCGCGTTCTGATGGCCTTCTGCATATCATCGAACTCCTCAAGGCTGTGGATTGTATTCCATCGTACCTGTTGTTGGAGAATGTGGAGGGTTTCGAGGCCAGTCAGAGTCGGGAGAAGCTCCTTCTCGCCCTGAAGGAGCGGGGGTACTTCTACCAGGAGTTCATTCTCTCTCCGAATCAGTTTCAAATTCCGAACCAGCGCGACCGCTACTTCCTTATCGCTCGACGAAGGGAATTCCCACCTCCTCCGGAGGACACTCCTCGCATCGGCCCTTGCTTCCGCATGATTCCCTTCCACCCGACCTGCACAAACATTATCTACAAGAATGGAACTGCCGAAATGGGAACGAAGGAATCGCATGAACTCTGGAACTCTCTAAACAGCAAATGCCGTCCTCTTCGCGACTTCCTCGATAATCCCATCGTCCTGGGAAACGATCTGACTCCTCACCTCGTCAAACAGTCCATTTTGCAGAAATCAGGCAATCACCTCGACATCGTCACTCCCGATGACAGATACTCTTGCTGCTTCACAAAGGCATATCGCAAGTACCACACGGGGACCGGATCGCTTCTGCAGACAGCAACGCCCTATCAAATGCCCCCTGTGGCACGTGACTTGGAGAATCTGAAATCGCTGAAGCTGCGGTACTTCACGGGAACGGAGATGAAGAGGCTACACGGGTTTCCGGAGGACTTCGGGTTTCCAGATGACCTTCCCGAGACGCAGCGAGCCAAGTTAGTGGGTAACATATCCTTGGATGAAACGAAATGAAATCCTTCACCCCAGAGTTTGAGCGTGACCGTGGTGGCGGCGTTACTAGAGTATCTTCTAAAGTGATTCTGTTTACTTCATTGTTGGTTATGAACACGCGTTACCTTTTCCTGATAACAGCGCTTCTGTCTCTTCCAATGTTCGCATGGGAGACTGTACAAGCAGTCATTCGTCACAATTCCAACTATTTCTACTTCTTCACGATTACAACCAATCTCCTGACATGGATCTACTTTATCTCCAAAGCATCCTATGTTCTGTTTGGTCATATGCAGGTATCCCGAAAACACCCCTTTTCATGGATAGGACGTCCAATTCAGAAACTGCAGGACGAAGACAGATCGCATCTTTGCCAATTACAGTCTCTTCATTAGCATCAACATCTTTTTTGTGGCCGTCGTGTTTTGGGGAATGCTTGCGTTCCAATTTGTCTATTCGCTTCCTCTCTCTCACGTATAGAAGTGGTCCTTCTCATTGAAGTCAACCTTCTCTGTTTTCGACCACCTCATTGTTCCCACACTCAAGGTGGTTGACCTATTTTTCTTCACTCCATTGGAGTTCAATGTCCCGCTGATCTATGGCCTTTCCATCGGTTACCCTCTCCTGTACCTTGCTGTCTCTATGGTCCGAGGACACTTTGTCCACTTCTACCCATACTGGTTCATCAACCCTTCTCTGATTCCGACGTACGCCCTCGTTGGTATTGTCATTGCTCTGGTTGGCATGTTCGTCTTCTTCGTTTGGGCGTTCCTAAAGCTCTCAAGGAAGGTGGAAGAGAAGCGAAGTGTCCAGCTGAGTAGTATCCTTGTTTATTGTGTTTGTTCTCTCCTTCACATTCCAACAAACAAATCCAATGCTCCTCCTCCATCCCACTCTGCTGTTGTTGTTCTTCCTCTTGACGCTCCTGCATTTCCAGAATACTGTTTTTGATCTCCTCTTTCCATGTTTCTCGCATGCTGCTGAAGTCGCCACACAGAGCCTCCACCTCCGACATATCTTTCACGACGTGCGCGCGACCCTGGAGCTCTCCGTGCTCTTCTTTGTAGTGCTATCTGTTACTCCTCGCAGCAATTCGCACGTTGTAAATCTGAGTTAATTCTTTGCACTCCTGACGTACCTCCTCCTTCTCCTTCTCATTCAGACTCGCAGCAGTGTCCAGTAAGGATATCGCCTTCTTGTAGGAGTCCAGAGACAGGTCAACTTCTCCCATTTCGCGTTGTGCCCGTGCTAGAGTGATGTATCCCTCACACCAATCGGGCTTGAGCGCAACGCTCTTGAGCGCATACTTGACAGCTCCGAAAGGCCGGTCCTGGAGAAGATGGATCTACATGAAATGGACTAAGATCGTCTCACTTGTGCGATCATTTCATAGGTCTTGTAATCTTTATCATTTAGCACGACGGCATGGGACAACAAACTCAGCGCTTTTCCCATATCTCCCGATTCTGCTGCCTGAACTCCCTGCTCACAAATCTCCTCCGCACAGTCATCTTTCGTATTACAGAGAATTTCAAGCATCCTACCATTGTGAGAATCCGTTTCGGGTTGTTTGAAGAGCGATGGCGTCTCCTACATGAAACCTCTATCCTCTT
Organism: Blastocystis sp. NMH; assembly: GCA_039096215.1. Classification (NCBI taxonomy): domain Eukaryota; class Bigyra; order Opalinata; family Blastocystidae; genus Blastocystis; species Blastocystis sp. NMH. The sequence goes on along the minus strand of JBBPEA010000013.1, from coordinate 150,794 downwards.
TTCTACGTGATCCTTCTTTCCCTTGTTGGATACAGAGAACGGCTGAATGGTAATACTCATCGCGAAAAGAATGGTCAAACAAACAACACATTACAATTCATCATCGTCCTCCGGTTCGGGAAGCTCCACCGTGGCGAATTTCCGGAGGAAACGCTCCAGTCCCTGCGGTCCATTCTCCCCTTCGCTCCTACCTGCTCGGTGATGGCTCCCTTGTAGTTGATCCACTTCGTTTTCTTTTCTCCATTCTGACTCCGAGGGTAGAACCGAACCACAGGATAATGATCGCTTCGCGTGGACTTGTGCGAAAACTCGTTCATGTCTACGAAGGCCCGGTAAAACTTTAAATTCTCCGTTTCCTCGTACTCCTCGCTAAACTCGTTCATCGCGATCTCAGGTTCCGTGCACTCGTCGCAACGCTATTTGATACCCTAAAAGAACGTTTACAGATTTCTCATACAACACCATCACATCCACATTGGGGTCCAGCACATCGCGCTCGAATGTCCGCTGCACAACCTTCTGCCCTCATTTCCCTCCAAAACGCATACGCCGCATCCCCCGCGGTAGCTGAGTGAGTCCGGCAGCTGCTCCGAGCGGTAGAGTCGGTGCAGTGCCGAATCCTGCCGTAACGCCCGATCCACGAATTCAAGGAGTTTTCCCGCCACCATTGCGTCCTCGTAGAGATATTTGCGCTCGAACGGCTTTTCCTGCGTCACGTGGACAGCGAATGCGTTTTGCGGCACTGGCGTAACACCGAAGTAGCGCATCAGCCGTTCCGAATGGCGACGCTCCGCGTACAAACAGGACGTTCGTCCCTGTAATTCCCGTGCCGTCTGCAATGAGAGAGATGAAATAAGAGCACCTGGAGACATTGCGATCGCATGGAGGGATATTCCGAATCTTGCGAGTTGAGGAAGAAAACGAGTTGGTTCTTGATGCGAGGGTTGTTGAAAACCTCGCGAGAGAGCTGATCATGAGTGATGGAGTGCATACATGCCTCCCGATTGTCGTAGTTGATGAGAAGAGGGAGTTCATTCCGATCAATGAAATCCGATACGTCATCGTAATTGGAGACATCGCCGGTGAAGAGGATAGCCATGTCGTCATCAACGTGATGGTAGGAGACGAATGCGTAGGAATCGGACGTGAACTAGGTGAGAAAGAGAGATGAGGAGGACTTGTTCTCGCAGTTCAGGGAGGAAGGAGTAGAAGAAGACGCCGTTCCGTTTGCCGTAGGCGATGTGGTCAAAGGTGTCGTATTCGTCGCACTAGGGGAGAGAGAGGGAGAGACGCGACCTCTTTGGTGGTGAACACGCCTAGGGTTAGAATGGAGATGGACTGAAGGAGGTCGTTCCATTGTTCCATCGTTTTGACTTCGATGAGATCCTGATGGTCAAGACCCATGGCGGCTTTTGCGATGATGCTGAAATGAATAAGCACACAGAACACATACATATCGGAGAGTGTGAGGGAGAGTTTATCGGGATCGCGCCCGAAGGCATACACGTTCATGAATTGAGGATAGGAGGTGACATTAAACTTGTCCACGAGCATGGGGTTGTGTTCCACGAGGACTTCGCCGATGTAAATAGGTTTCTCCAGCTTGGCGAGCATGGCAGCTGCGGATACGCAAGGAGGTCGGTAGTTTATGCATTTGGGGATGGTCTGGATGACAAAGAGAGGTCTCCATCCACCTTATCGCAGAAGACGAGGAGAATATCGAAGGTGGAGTCGAGGATATCGTCGAAGTTGTTATCGGTGACCTGGATCAGTCCGTCTTTCATAGGGAACTAGAGGGGTGATGGATTCAAGGGGAGAGGCACTTCATTGATCTTTTTGACGCACAACACGCACGTGGCGAGCGATAGAAAGAGGAGTGCCGATCGCATGACAGAATGACTAGAACAAACAGGGTCTAATCGCTAGTGATATAAATGCGAATGTCCTTGATGAACCGTTTGATCATGTTCTGGAAGAGGGCAGATCACATGACTAGAACAAACAGGATCTAATCGCTAGTGATATAAATGCGAATGTCCTTGATGAACCGTTTGATCATGTTCTGGAAGAGGGCAGATCACATGACTAGAACAAACAGGATCTAATCGCTAGTGGTATAAATGCGAATGTCCTTGATGAACCGTTTGATCATGCTCTGGAAGGAGGGCATATCGGAGACGGGAGCCAGCTCCCACGCGAGATGCTCGCGATCCTCCTTGCTGAGACACGAAATCGATCCCAGGAAAAGCGGCACGTCGCTCTCATAGAACGCCGAAAAGTCCGCAAAGTTGATAGTGTACCTAAATGATCACTCCTCCGCACCCGCACAGCGTGGTCACCATATCGGCTGCCAGCGTCTCATGGACCCCCGCAAGGAGATGCTGTCTCTCACGCCCCTCTCAAGCCTACCTGCAGCAACACCACACTCAGCGACTGCCGCAGCTCCGCGCGGAACCCCGGCGCCTTATACACCGTCAGCATCCCCGTGTTGCGGTAGATCGCCAGCACCGCGCCCAGTAACTCCTGCGGCGCCGTCTCCGCCGCCAGCACCGCGTACAGTAGTCTTGATAACACCAGCACGTACTGCAACACCTCCGGCGACCGCGTCAGCGCCGTGCTGTGCGTCGCAAACAACTACCTAAAATCCCCCCGATTTCCGCACCGTCGCACAGCACTCCACAAACATCGCCGCCACCTCCGTCGACGCGCTCCGAAGCGCCGTCTCCCCCACCTGCGTCAGCAACGCCACCACGCTCGTGAGGAACCCCGCGGGAATCGCACGGTCTTGACAGAGCAGGTTGGCCAGTCGCAGGTCCTTCAGCGCCTGTAACTCCCCTGAGGTGACTTTTCCCGCCATGCCTACAGACGAAGCTCTTCCCCGCGGTTCCCACGCGCGGGAGAATGGCGGGAAGCATCTGGAGAAGCGCGGCGGCGGCGGGGAGAAACTCCCCGTGAGTCCCGCGGATGCCGCGCAAAATGGCGGCAACGCGAAGGAGACAGTTCCAAGCGACGCGTAACGCCTCGTAGCGCTGGGAACTCTCGTTCTGATTGGCCAGTCGCTGAGCCAATCGGAGAAAGAGCGGGAGAAGTGGCGGGAAAAGTACGTCTTTGACCGATTTCGGCATGGAAACTGCCTCCTTGAGCGCTCCCGCGAGGAGAAACGCACAGCGGGTGAAGGTGGAGTCGGTGGCGACGGAGTTCCCGCGGGAGTCGAGGATTCCCGCGAGGAGGGGTCGGAAGAGAGTCTGAAGGGCGGGAGAATACTCGGATGGCGGGAGACTGTGCGTTACGAGGAAGACGACGAAGAGAAGTAACTGCCGCTGGATAACCAATGGACAGGAAGCCGTTTCTTTGAGGAAATTCTCGATGAGTGGTTTCAGGACTGACGGTGAGATTATGCAGGGATGAAATACAGGGGAGACCGGTCGGCGAGGCTACACGGCAGGAAGAAGCCACGAAGATCAACACGTCGGAAATCGTGAAGAGAAGAAGCGTCGGAGGAACCGTAACGCCCCGCGTCAGCGTCTCGTACAGCGAGACCAAAATCCCCTCGATATCTGCATTCGCCAGGTGTGTCGTTGCGCTCGAAACCAGCTGTTTGAAACTCCTCAATGCGTCGATGTAAAACTGTGTCGCCTGGCGACCGAAAATGTACACATTTCCGACATGACACTCACTACGTGAAACTCCCGCCAACCGCTCACTGGATGACGCGCGCCAACAATCCTAACAGTGAAACGCTCGCGTCGCCGAAGTCCAAAAACCGCATCAGGCGAAGCATCGTCGATTCATCGCGGGAAAGCTCGTTTTCCCGCCCACTCTCCAATAACTGTAACGCTCCCTCCAATGCCTCGCGTGCCAGCGACAGCAAAGCGGGGGATCCCAACCGACCCACGCTCGGAATCGCCACGATTTTCGCCACAACGCCCATCGATCGGAAAAGCACGTGATCTAACTCTGTCCGCGGTTCTTCCTCCCCCGCGGGAATGTCCTCCACATCCCCCGTCACCTCGTCCACCGGCTCCGCGGCAGAAATCAGCCCGGTTTCCACGATATCCTCCGAATCTTCCAGAAACTCCTCCGTCGCCTCCGCCGATGCGACGACCGAAACGCCGTTCCGTAAAAGTAACGCCCGCGTGACGAACTCCAATAACCGCGGGAGACCCGCCGCCTCCCCCTCGTCTAGATGGGAGATTCCCGCGGGAAATACCCCAGTTGGCGCCGGTGAGGAAATCGAGCGTTTCATTCCACACGATGAGGAGTTGGAGATACCCGCGGGGATCCGTCTGCGCGCAGGTATAGTCGACACTGTGTGTGAGAGAAGATACCCGCGGGGACAGTGCTCGTAGGAAGTCGATACAGGGGAACCGCGGGGAGGAGGCGATGGCGGGAAGATAGTGAGCGACGAGTTGATAGAGAAGGAGATTCAGGCGTTTCAGATAGAGGGGGTCGACGAGGGGCAGGGAGGGGGTGAGCGACTGGTGAGAGGGGAGGAGGGGCGTTACGGCGAGGAGAGTGGCGAGGGAGGCGACGAGACGGCCGTAGGTGTCGCGACAGCTGTAGGGAATGAGGCGTTTCATTAGCAGTTCGTTGACGCATTGCATCGCGGAGAGACTGCTGGTGAGGGGGGCTTGGGGGTACCTTAGCGGACTGCTCGAATCGTAGATTAACTTGAACAGCACGTCGAGAAGAGCCGGATCCAGCACTAATGACAACTCGTTTTGGGAGATCAGGATCATCAGAATCTCCAAACACAGACAAATGGTCTCTTCCGACTGGAAATGAGCGGGAGAGAGTGTGTGGACGGATGAACTGTAGGAACCCAGCAGCGACGTCACCGAAGATGTGATGTCCGACACGCTCCCTCTACGGGAAACGAAATAGGCCAAATCCACTTGATGATCGACTGAATCGTTGATTTCTTCTCCGTCAGAAGCGGAATTGCGTTCCCTGTTTCGTAAATCTCCTCGAGAAGAACCAGGAGCAACAGCAACTGACGACTGCAGTCTGATGTGCTGTGCAATCCGCTCGCGATAAAGTCTAAGATGCTCTGGAGGTAACGATCGCTCTCCATCACCGATATCCAGGCAATCGTCTATTCTCAAACACTCAACCAACCGCCACCTTCGCAGTCAACCGCTTGATGGTATCGTCGTTCGGATAGTTGTTGAACTGGTTCATATAGAATGCAATCTCCGTATCCTGAATACGCGACTTCTGCTCCACCGAGAGGGACTATCCGTGACTCCTCAAAACGAAGATCACCCCCCAACGATGCTTCAACAGATAAATGAATGTATCCTGAATGACCAAATGGATGCGAGGATTGTTTCTAGCAAATGAACAGCGACAAACACACAAACGTCATCTTCATCATCTCCAAACAAATCTCCCATGAATCTGACTGCTTCTCAAAGTTCATGAATGCTTGGTCTACTCATTACCGAAACACAAACGCCCCGACCTATCGCATTTCGCTGATCTTGGGGCGTATTCGGGTTCAAAAAATCCGAAAATGCAGACTCAAACTGTTGGAGTATTTGCATTGCCGCACCAGTCGTATCCATTTTGTATTTGTTGAAAGACTCCCTGCAACACCTTTCCGCGGTAAACAATTCGTTTTCAAACAAACACACCAATCTCTCTTCGTTGAACGCTTCATCAGGTCCTTTCCATATTCGTAAAAGGTAATCATCAGGGCGCAAGCCACTGCCGATTTCACCACTCGCGGACCCACGCCCTTGAAAAGTCCCGCTACTCCCTCTTCCTGCTATTCACAATCCATTTCCACTCCTACCTCGTATACACTGCGCATGATGCCGAAGGAAGGCAACGCCTTTCCCGATCGCACCTGTTGCTGTGTCTTCACAACGTCAAACGGATTCACCAGGAAGGACGCCAGCGCTCCCGCAGTCGCTCCGCAGATGAAGCTCTTCGCAGGGCGCGGAATGTCCAGCGGCTTCACCAGCGGACGTACTCTCTCCAATCTACGTGGTTGCCTCCACCAAGAACCGACATCAGCCAATGCAGCGCCGAGAAAGAGATGTCGCGCAGCAGATTCGTGTAGACACCCTTCCACAGATACAGAACGCCGTGGATACGGGCTTCTCCTCCCACACGACGAATCGCACCCATCAAGCCTCCAGGCATTCGAGCCTGTGCCTGTGTCTTCAAAAACTCCAGGGGCTCCACGCAGACCACTGCGAGGGTGCGGCTCAGTCCACCGCTAATGGCAGGAACCATCCACGCCACGCTACTCATTACCTCCCTCTTTCAACCGCACTATTTATTCGTGAAGTACGGCTCCAGGTACCACTTAATCCCGTCGTAAGACGAGTAATAAAGGATGGAATTGGGAATGGCGATCATCAACGTCGGCACCAGTCCACTGTAAAACGCACGGATTCCCTGACATGTGAAAACGGCTTCAAAAAACGACTCCATCCTGCCAGATGTTCTTCGTTGCAGCAAATGTGCGGCGGAATAGTCTTGGTACTCCCTTCATCTGCTTGCATTGCTCCTACGCGTCACTCAGTCGCGTCTACCACACATCAATCACCCCTCGGCGCTCTCGGATGGTAAACTCCGCCTATTCCATCATCCTTCTTCTCTACTTCCACCTGGATGTACGTTTTCACCACATCAAACGGAGTTACAATCGTCTTGGTGATTAGCGCGCTCGTTCCCGAAGAAAACATTCGCTTGATGAGAGGGACCTTCTCCTTTTGATCACTCGACATGGGCGTGACTTGGCAGGAGAATTGTGTGCAATGGAAAACAGAGACAAAAAGAAACACAATCAACTACGGCTCCGCCTGTGGTGGCGGTGAGAACGGGAGTGGTGGCGACTTCGACTGCGCCGCCGCTCGCGACTTCGATGGCCCCGATCATACGAGGACGAGGAGCTGCGGCTTTCCGAAGAAGAGTCGCCGACTTTCGGTCTACGCGTCACATCATGCCTCCATTCCCACTCCACATAGGATGGACTGTTTGCCGCCTCGACCGCGGCGTCAAAGCGTTCCCGCGTCTGCTGAATGCTTTCGCAGCGGCGATACGTCTCAATGAAGGTATCCTTCTCTTGCTTGGGTAGGAGCGACAGCTGGTCTCGCAGCTTCTCCTCGCGATCTTTGGCCGGACTCGACAGAATCGCAAAGGCTCTCTTCTCATAGTCTGCAATCTCGATAGATCCTCCCTGAATCCGCTCCCTCTCTCGATTCAGCTGAGAATCCTCCTTCGTCATCGACCGGATCCGCACCACTTGCCCTTCAATCGTGGCTCCGTCACGCGATAACGCCTCCCTCACACACTTCAACTTTTTGAATGTGACAATGGCTTCCTGGGTGAATCCAGCTGCGTATTCCTACGGCTTCTTGTGGATTGATTCGAATACCCTCCAGCTCCCCGATTTCGGAAAACGCCTCCCGAATGGTCTTGATGCTATGGTGATAAGGAAACGATACAACTACTTCAGATCAATCGTCACGGGAGACACGATAACCGTTCTCGATTGAGCTATACCGTCAACTGATTTCATAGGTCCTACTCTCTGGATCCATTCGGATGATACTGAAGAGAGTGGGATCCCACCTTTTTACCAGCGTGCTTGTCGCTCTGTCCATTACGATGGAATCCTGCGACACGTTTCTATACGACAAACACATCCAATATGTTGTGGATGTAGGAAATGAGAAGGATACGCTCGCAGCTGTACTATTGACTCGGACATGTGAATGTTAGGTCGCTACGGAGCATCTGCGCATGAGCGGAGCGTACTGGGGGTTGTGCACGCTGGAAATCCTGAAAGCCGGCGATCGGATGAACAAGGAGGAGTTGGTTTCGTGGGTCGTGAAGTGCCAAAACGAGGATGGTGGATTTGGAGGAAACTTGGGTCATGATTCCACACTAGTGTTGTTTCTGCTGCGCGGCTTCATAAATAGATACACATTGAGCGCACTTCAGATTCTGGCGATTTGCGACAAGATGGACGCAATCGACAAGGAGCGAGTTGTCGCCTTCATTATGAGTTTGTACCTCCCGAACGGGTCCTTCATGAACGACAAGTACGGAGAGATCGATTTGCGTTTCAATTACTGCGCGGTCCAGAGCATGTGTCTCTTGGGACGCATGTCCGACCTGGACGTTGACCAAATCACAAAATACATCTGCAGCTGCCAGAATATCGATGGCGGGTTCGGCTCCATTCCTGGAAGCGAGAGTCACTCGGGAATGGTGTTCTGCGCCATTGGCGCATTGTCCATTCTCCACACGGTGAATCGCTGCAACGTGAAGCGCTTGTGTCGATGGCTGGACTATCGGCAAGTGGACAGCGGCGGCCTCAACGGTCGCCCCGAGAAACAGTGCGATTTGTGTTACAGCTGGTGGTCGCTGTCTGCGATGATCATTCTGAGTAGAGATTTGATTTGTTTTGAACAGTAGACCACATTCCGATCGATCGGGATGGACTGTTCCGATTCATCATGCAATGTCAGGATCCACGGGGTGGACTGAGTGATCGTCCAATGGACGAGCGGGACCTGTATCACACCTATTTCGGTATTGCTGGATTGAATATGCTGGGCTACTTGGCTGATCATGGCTTCCCCTCCATCCCAATTCATCCTGCTTTCGCACTGCCTGTTTCGGTCGTGGAGCGAATGGGAATGACCGCAATGACCTTATAACGCTGTTTGTTGATAATAACGGGTTATGTCCGTATTTGTAACCAGAGTTCAGCACGTGCTCATTTCATTACATTTGATGGAGCCGGTGGCGAATACTTCTCTTCTTGCCGATTTTGTTTACGATCCGGCCAAGTCGACTCGAGTGGTGGAGGGACAATCGACCTTGTATTACACCAGGAATGGGAAGGAATTCAAGTTGGTCGTTGGCTGTGTGAATGGGAAGCAAGAAGGAGATGCGACTCTTGTGAATGAGGACAACATGATCGTTGCAAACCTCCATTTCGTCGATGATAAGCTCAACGGCGATTGTATTCTCCGAAACGATAATTACTACGTCATCTTTCGCGGGACGATGAAGGATGGTCATAAGGAAGGAGAGTGTCACGAGTACGATAACGAGGGACACGAAGTGTTCTACGGGTTCTACCAGAACGGAGAGCGGATCCCCCTGTTGGAGGAGAACGCGACGATGGAGGGGTTCTACAACGAGTACGCGATGGAGAGTCGCCAGCTGAAATGCATCGCGGAGTACGACGAGAAACGCTCCTTCAAGAAGGGTCGCTGCTTCTTCTACAAGGACGGCAAGCTGGAGAAGGAGAGCTGGATGGAGAACAACGCCGAGCAGTATGTCATTCGCGAATTCGTCGGCAACCAAATGATCGAGTACTACGAGAATGGCGTCAAGAAGTACGAAGGAGACTACAAGATGATCAGTCTTCTGGACATTCAACGCGATGGCGAAGGTACCGAATACGACGCGAAGGGAGAAATGACCTACAAGGGAGCCTTCGTCGACGGAGAGCCGGCAGTCACCTTCGAGCCGGTCAAGAAGAAGAAGGGCTTCATGGAGGAGAAGCAGAAGGGCGTGACGCTTTGCATCGGACAATTCAATCCGAACGGAATGATGAAGGACGGGATCTGCTTCGAGTTCAAGAAAGGAAAGGTGAAGAAGGAGTGCATCTACGCGAACAACACGTTGGTGCGCGTCGTACGCGAGTTCAAGAAGCACAAAATGACCGAGTACGACGAGAACCAGAAGAAGGTCTACGAAGGCGATTTCTCCGGCGATTACATTGTCGGTTTCTGTCGCAGCGGAGAAGGAAAAGAGTACGAGAACGACCACATCGTGTACAAGGGAGAGTTTCTGGACGGAGTTCGTCACGGAAACGGCGTGTACTTCCGCGACCAAGTTCCCTTCTACCGAGGAATCTGGAGCGACAACTACCCGCAGGGCAACGGGGTTCTGCTGAATCCGAAGGGAGAAGTGGCGTATCAGGGAGAGTGGGACCGCGGTTTGCTCGACACGGGAAAGGTGGTGATCGACTTCGAGACGGGACGCGAGATGAAGCGACGTTCCCGATGCTGCAACAAACGAGGACGAAAGAAGAAGGTGAAGAACTGTCTGAGCGACTGTTGTTGTCGTCTTCTAACTACAATCTACCTCCTTGTTGCTACTGTTATTGCATACTTCCTCGTCGGGTTTCTAGTTATGAATATATTGTTATATACGAAGGAGGGTTCCCTTTCCCTTCATAGTTGTTACTCTTATTACAAGCTTCCCGTCACGTCCCGATGGTATCTCTACAACCTGGAAGTGTCCGCTTCCCACTGCTTCTCTCCATTCCAGTACACCACTCTCAAGATGAACACGTTCGAAATGCTGGAGTCCCTCACGATCGGCGCCAACAGCTTTCCCGCTACCAATGAGTTCATCGTCGACCGTCTTCCCGTCCTCAAAACGCTCACCGTTGGAATGAACGCCTTCACCAGAAGTCCCAACTCGATGAATATGCTGGCGAATCGACGTCTTCAGATCTCCAATTGCGAGAGTCTCCAGATCATCCGGATCGACCGTTACGCCTTCTCCGACTACTCCGCGCTGGAGTTGGTCAACCTCCCCGCTCTTCTAGAGCTTTCCATCGGCGGGCAAGAGGGTTCCTCCAACTTCTATTACGTCGCGAAGGCTTCGTTTGCGAGTAGATTCGATTGTCTCTTTTCACGAAGATCTTCCCAGCCTCAAGAGCATTGAGATCGGAATGAACGCTTTCCACAACAGTCAGGACGTTTCCTTTGAAAGTAATCGAGGGAAGCGATTACTCCGTAGATTGTACCGTTTTGGAACGGGTCGTGTTGAATCGCGGAGCATTCTATGGAAGGGAGAGCAACGCAACCAACAGTCTTCGCATGACAGGTCTGAATGAGAATGGTGTTTCAAGTAGATTTGGATCACTTGCACTCGTTGGTCGGGAAGGGGGACAACTTCGTCCATTTGGATTTCCTCCGCGTCACGAGTTTGCATTCGAGCAGAGGTCCACTGTAGATATTCCGTCGCTGAGTTCGCTCGCCTTCGATACATCCAACTGCTTTGCAGAGACGTCGTACGCTGTTGTTGTGGGTACGAGAGGAAGACAAGTCTCAGTTGTTAGGGTCCTTTCCGTTCTATCAATTCCTTACTCGATTCAGCCAGATTGGAAACCAATATGTGGTTCGGATGACGGGTAGTGGTTATAAGGAAGCGAGACTTTACGTTCGGAATCCGAAGGAATATACTATTTGGTCGACTGATAGCTATTACTATGACACAGTCTTCCTTCCACGTGAAGTGGTTTATGTAGAAATGAAGGCTCCGTAAGTATTTCATAAATGGATGAGAGGTAGATATGGTGGGGGTTGGAGCAGTGACAGTTTCCTGATCATCCAGAAAGGCGATACCGTTCTGAGACAGTTCCATATGGACACGGAAAAAGAACAGACGGTGACGTGGGATAACCGATGAGAGGAGTATTGTTTTGTTGAAAATCACTGTTGATGGAATGATCGGATTCGTTCTTTTACAGTTTCACATTTCTCTAGAGTATTGCATTGATTTCGATGGCACTTGACATCTCCTTCCGTGTTTCTCAAACACCTCGATCCATGTCACAAAACAACTTCTGTTCAACAGTCAATCATTGTGATCCCCACTGGATACAACTCTGTTCTCATACCTGAGATATCCCTGACAACCTCAGTTGTCGATGGAGTTACAATTCTAACCTGAGATGCATAATAAAAATCATGTTGAAATCATTCCTGATTGCTCTTCTCATCGCGACAGGTAGGTACAGGGTCATCCTATCACGTAGTTCTCTCGGACCCGGTTCCTCCACGCTTTTCTTACCCTTCCTCCACGTACAAAGTTATCCGCGGCAAGCCCTTTTCCGCCATCCCCACCGTGGAAGGAGAGTCCGTTCAGTTTATTCTGAAGGAGGGAACGCTTCCCTCCGGTTTGACGCTCTCACCCACGACGGGAGTGATTTCGGGAACGGCAGCAGAGAGTTCTCGCACGGCAAACGTCACAGTCGAGGGATTCAATCAAGAAGGAATCTATTCCGTCTCACTGCTTCTCATTCCCATCAGTCCGCCGTCCATCAAGTATCCCGAAGAGTCTTTCACCATAAAAGAGGGCGTGAAGACGGAAATCAGACCAACGGTGAAGTATGTCCAACGTGTTTACATTCGCTCTGGATCCATCCCAGAGGGAATGGAACTGTCTTCCACGGACGGAACGATCAGCGGTATTCCGTCTGAGATTGCGTCCACCAAAGCACTGATTGCTGCAGAGAATCAAGATGGAACCATGACTGCCACTGTGGTTATCGATGTAAGAGAGAACGTGCCCACGTATGAGGCAATCTGGGAAGTCGTGAAGTACGTCTTGATTGTCATCGGAATACTAACCGTTTTCTGCTGTTGCTGCTGTTATTGTGCAGCGAAATCGTAACATGTTTGTATACAGATACCAAAGACAAAGCAATTGTTTTCAAGGGAATCATTCCAATAATCGACAAAATGGAGAGAGATATCATTTCAACGTAATGAAGAACCAATAAGATGAAGCCAATCCATTTCAACGCTCACGATTATCCATCCAACTTGCCAATATCACATACTCCATTCACAATCATCACCAACAACGAGATAATCACATCACTCTTAGACTATCAAATTGGATCCTTAATAGCATTTTACATGAAATGTATAACGAGACACGTAGCTCAGTGGAAGAGCTTCCGTCCTTTCATTCTAATAATTGAACTCTTAGGAAGATCCAGGTTCGATTCCTGGGGTGTCTCTTTTTCCTCATCAAACACACGCTAAATCACAGAGCATACAACTTATTCTTTGCCTCCTTCATCTCCTTTTTCAACTCCGCCACTTGCCGATTCAACTCCTCCACCGCCTCCGCATCGCCCTGCTGCTTCGCCTCCTTCACCTCCTCGTACAACTGCGACAGGTCCCACTGCATCACGCCGATCTCGTTCTCCAATTCCTCTCGCCGAGCTTTCTCCGACTCCGTCTTCTCCTTCTTCTCGTTGAACTCCCGAATCACCGTCTCATCCAGCGGGAACTGTATGCGGAGACGCGATCGCACCAATGGCATCAGCAACGACTTCATCTCGCTATCTGTCAGATAATGATCCGCCTCGGCGTTCTTCAACGACGTCTTCTCCATCTCCTTCAGAACCGTCTCTCCATCCGGCACACTCGCCAAAACACCCTCTGCAATCGCCTGTTCTCGCACGAACGCGTCACCCACACTCTTCACCTTCTCACACAACTCGGGAATCGGTTGCGACGTGGAGGAGAGAACAGTGCCGGAAAAAGCGACGAATTCGTCCACGCTCATCACACGGTCCAAGCCGGGAAGCGCCTTCAAGCCTGGATGATACACGTCCGATAGAACTTGGTTCTAGCGGTCAGAGAGGACACGCGATACTACAAGGAACGCTCCGCTCTCCAGCTGTGAAACGATGTCGGCGGGAACGTCGCTGCCAATCACCTACACTTCAATCGACAATTCAACACGAACCTGCGACAAGAGAGCAACAGCGTCTCTTCGGGACATTCCACACTCTACCAATGATATTTCATACAATTGTCCACTCTTCACGAAGTCAATCTCTGTAAACACGTTGCACAACGATTCCTTCAGTTCCGTCGGCATCACCGTTCTCTTTTCGTCACTTCACCACGACACACTTACGCGAAGAGCAAAGGGAGACGTGATCTCGATGGGAAACCACTTGTTCATCATCTTCATCATCCACGGCGTGTAGTGCAGGAACCGCGTGTCCACCATCTCATGAAACCACTTGTCCGTCGCATAGGCGTATCCACCGTACAGAATCGGTCCTGACACCGCGAGCACCAAATACAGTCGCAGATTCGAGTTCTTTGATGATTGCTTCCCCGTCTCTGCAAACGAACGCACACCGACTTGCGGATTGAGCGCAATTCGCTTGGGGAATGCCTTCACACACACTCTCGAAAACATCCGATGCGAGGGCAACGCGTTGTGAATTGGTGCGCACGACATTCGGCCGAAATCGGCTCCCTTTCCGCCTCTTGGTTTTGAATCAAATTCTCGCTATTGAAAAGGGTTCCCGTCGAATGTCAAGCATCATTGAGTAGGACGCCGTCTTTTCTCGCGATTCGTAGCATTTTACCGGCTCCTATTCATCATTACGAGCAGGCGAAGAAGGTGGAGGCTCCCAAACCGAAACCCAAGAAAGTTTATAACATCCCTCCCTATGGCCAGCGTGAGAACTATGTTCCGCGTTGTCGCGAGGATTATGGCGACGGAGGCGCATTCCCCGAAATCCACATAACACAGTACCCTCTGGACATGGGCCGATCGGAGTTGGCCGGCGAGACGAAGGTGGTATCGGTAGCCGTGGATGAGGAGGGCAACGCGGACTACGACCGCAACCTGCTGAACCAGGGCCGTAGCACGTCCATGGTGATCCACTCGAAGATCAGCACCCTGGTGGGAGCGGTGGGCGATCGCGACCTGTCGCGTCCGAGCGAGGAGGAGGTGGCGGCGCTGACGCTGAAGACGCGCGAGGCGCTGGAGAAGAAGATCCAGCGGAAGACGGCAGCAGCGCTTCCCGGTCGGTTGCCGGAGGGATCGTTGCCGAGCGAGGTGAAGCCGTCGGAGTTTTACAAATACACGCCAGTGGACTCGCTGACGGGCCGACAACTGCCGCAGCGCGTGATCCGGATGGTGGAGGTGGCGCAGGACCCCTTGGACCCGCCGAAGTTCCAGCACCGGAAGGTGCCGGTGGGGTTTGGCGACGCGCCGGTGCCGATTCTGCACTCGCCGCCGCGGAAGGTGACGGTGCAGGACCAGCAGGACTGGAAGATTCCCCCGTGCATCTCCAACTGGAAGAACGCGCGGGGGCTGACGATCCCGCTGGACAAGCGTCTGGCGGCGGACGGGCGCGGGCTGCAGCAGACGGTGGTGAACGACAACTTCGCGACGTTCGCGGAGGCGATGCAGGCGGCGGAGAGCAAGATGCGAGAAGAGGTGGAGCTGCGGAACAGCATCCTGCGGAAGCAGAAGGAGAAGGAGCGCGTGACGCAGGACGAGCTGATGCGTCAGCGGGCGGCGGAGCTGCGGCAGGAGCACGAGGACATGGAGCGGGCGAAGGACAAGCGGGAGACGGCGGAGGAGAGAGAAGCTCGCCTGCGGCGCGACAAGCAGCGCGAGGAGATGCGGCGGCAGCGCGAGCGGGACCTGCGGCTGAAGCAGGCGGGGAGACGCACGCGGGAGGAGCGGGAGAAGGAGCGGGACATCAGCGAGCGGATCGCGCTGGGACAGGTGGCGGCGGCGACGGCGACGGGCGTCACGTTCGACTCGCGGCTGTTCGACCAGAATGGCGGCGTGGGCAGCGGATACGCCGATGACGAGGGTAGGAGCGGAGGAGAGGCTTCAGCCAGCGTATAACGTATACACGAAGCCGCTGTGGGCGGACAAGTCGGAGACGATCTACCGGGCGCGGGAGAGCGAGGCGATGAAGTACGTGGCGGAGGAGGCGATGAAGCAGGCGGGGCTGGGAGACAGTCTGAGCAAGCAGGCGGACGCCGAGGAGGCCAAGTACCAGAGTCAGAGCAAGCGGGGAGGACCGCTGGAGGTAGGGATGCCGGGAGGGTGCGAGGTAGTTCACCGATGGAGAGACGAGTCGAAGTGGAAAGAAGAGAAAGAGGGAGGAGGATTGATGTGTTTGTTTGAGCAATGTGTGAATGCTACTCGATACGTTATGTCGCTTGATGATATCGAATGGCATTATCACCACTTGATGATATCGAATGGCATTATCACCACTTGATAGTTGATCATGTACATTGGAACAAACAAGTCACGCTCGCTTCTGTATCTTGTCACTTTTCTCCAGGACCTTCTGGTGCTGGATTCGCTTCACTGTCACCGCCCGCTAGCTATCAGAGGAATAAAGCCACTACCGGTTTAGAAACGGACTTTATCGTCTCTTGCGTGGGCACTTCTTCCGGCAACTCCTGAAGGAGATCGGCAATGGCGGAAGAAAGACTCGATTCGGGTTCGTGATGAACGATGTGATTATATTCCGCCTCGAGTGCTTGAAACTCGTCGATCCGAAGAGCGTCCTTGGATGAGGTCATGACAATGGAGATACCTTCAAATAGGACGATGTCAACTGCTCCGGGAAGGCAGAAGTCTTCTTCTGCGGATTCTCGTACGATACGAGTCGGAAACAGGGGAGAAACGCACCTTCGCGGAACAGCGTGTGAACGACCTACTCGCTCAAGAGAGTTCCTTACTACTACCGTCAAGGCGTTCTTTCCATCAGGACCCTCCTCTTTCATCCGTTGCGCAAAGAGAGTGATCAAGTCCAAACAAGCTAAGTGTTAGGGGTGCGATAGATATTCAAACAGAGACTGACGGGGATAGACACAACAGGAAGAGGCATCTCTTCTTCATCTTGAGACAGCTTTCCTAATTGTGTTTCATAGAGACTATATAGACAGTAGATCCATCCGGTCTGGGAAAAGACGTCACTCTCTCCACTCAATCCATCTATGCTCCAAACCGCAGTCCAAACCTACTTAACACAGAGAAATAACACTGTTTTAGATAAATGACATAGGGTTTCGTTTCCGACCGATTCCGTCCCATCTTCCTCAGGATATCGTTCAGCGAGCAGAATCCACTGGAAATCCACAGTTCCTTGAATGCCGCCCACGAAAACGTTTGTTTCTACCCATTCCTTCGATTCCCCATCTCCTACGAGTGTGTATGAGTCGACCAGACTCTTGAAGTCCAATAGCATTTGTCAGAAAGAAACAAGAAACGATCGACTACCAATCACACTCAGATATCGTTGTATGGTATCGCGGAACCATTTCGCAACGGTTGCATTCCGCGACCCAATATCCAGCACACTATCATCTACTCATCAGTATCATCGCAATACATAAACGTCTCTTCCAGAGATGAAAAATTCCACTTCTATGTTCACTACTCATTTCGAGACAAACGTAGTGGACGTCATGATCCATTCTCTCCTCAGACACACTCTACATCGCATTCCCACACCATCGCTACCATCGAAGGAGAAAAGGAAACGAATCGTCGCGGAACCTCCCTGAGTCGCCACTGCTGGATCGTCATGAACACGGACACAGAGTCAGAAGCGATCACCACGAATGTCTGGATCCATTGATTCGACTCCCATACAAGCGCCTCTCCACAAAGCGCCTCCTGATAGAAGAAAACGGGAGGAAGATGTCTTCATGCTCATCTTCTCGGGTATCCTACTGGATTCCAATATCGGTGATACGGATCGGAGCGGCAGTAGCGTGGAAACTCCCCGGCTCCAACAAATCGTCTTCGTTCTCGACAACTCCCGGTTCCACCAACCTGTCTTCGAGAGGATAGATGATCTGGTAAATGGGCGTATAATTCTGTCTACGGTACAAAAAGGCATCCGTTTCATACGATTCCAGGGCCGCTTCCAGTACCTCACATACATCATCCACTTCTCCGCATTCAATGTGCATGAGGAGTTTTCCGTACTCCACCTCGCTTAGGTTGGCTTCTTGCTTGATTCGTCGAAGAAGCATGCATGTGTACCTGTCAATCACCTCCACCTTTTCCGCCTCAATCTCTCCTACCACTTCTCGGACGAAACTGTGGTCTCGCTGCAAGTATCCCGGTCGCGACTCCTCCACAGCAGTTGAAACCATCAATGGACTCTGGGAATACACATCGTCTTCGTCAAACGTGAACACACGGTCCGGGTTGTAGAGTTCATTCACGGAATTGGAAGAAGACAGAATCACATCATTCTCGGGAGACGAAGAAGTGACACAGTGTGTTGCCTGCAGCGGTGGCGGGTCTACTATGGGAGGAAGAAAGAGAACGTACAAGGTGTGGGACAGTGAAAGATATAGGAAGAAGAGTACTTGCGAATTGGCAAATTATTGGGAACCTTTTCGTGGTTTCGAGAGTCATCGGAATGAAGAATTGTATCGGATAGCTCAGACATTCTCAAACAAACAGAGAGGAATAAATAAACGAAAACGATATCTAAAACACGACAATCTCACTGCGCCGTCTTTCCGAAGAGAGACCCAAACAGCTGGTCCACGTCGATATCCGTTGGGGGATACTTCTCGGGAGTACAAAAGTTCTGCAATTTCGGATGGACCTATCGCATCAGCCTCATCTCCCTTTCCTACCGTGAAAATCATTCGACGACCCTTGCTCGCCTTTCGCTGGATCTCCTTCTTCTTCGAATGACGCTGCTTGATCACGGCTGCGGAACGATTCATCGACAGAGCCGCGTATTGGTTCAAAAGGCTGTTATAGAATTCCTGGTCGTCGTAGACACTGTCATTTCGGATCTGTCCGTCCTCATCCGGCTCGTTCGTCTCTCCAATCACCTACCCATCACTCATTCCCCTCTTCTCTACCTGATATCCTCCTCGTAGAACCGTACATCGCTTGCGCCAGCGAAGACTATCCTCCATAATGCTGTCCACCTGGTCGAAAATGCTCTTGTTGAGCGTGTTCAATTTGAGCGTCTTTCCAGACTGCACCTGAGCGAGTTTGTTCCAGTGCTCCACAGTCGATTCCTCCCAGGAACGTTTCCTGTGAATCATCGAATCGACACATCCATAATAGTGGGCTCCATCGCGGGGAGTGAAGTCAGAACACAGACGCTTCACTGCGTCCAGTGTCGCCTGACTACCATACAAACCCTCCACCTTGGAAGCCACCGTCGCATCCGTCTCCAGGACGTTATCGAAAACGCCTGTCAGACCTACACATAAACGTGTTTGAACCAATCCGACCCTTCTCGACGTCCTTCATCTTTTCTCCTATTCCTTCGTTTCTCTTGGCGAACTCGTTGCGGAGAGAACCCTACGCTCCTCATCTAGTTCTCTCAGTACTCACTTGGGGCAGTCGGTTTACCAGAACGAGTAAATTCTGCATCTTCACGCGGAAGTCAACAAGTTCGTCCACTAGCTGTTTTTGGGCAACCGCGATGTCGGTCTTCTCCTTCGTTCGCTGGACAGACTTTCCGTTCATCAGCTGCAGTCCCTCTCCGTCACTTTCACTATTCGATTCCATTGGACGCTCTGTCGTTGTTTCCAATTTGATCAGACAAAAAATAGGGCATCCATCCGTCCAAACCGTCCGTATTCCGGTTTTTTGCTTCTACGCTGCTCAAATCGGATTATCCGAACAGTTCATTGAACTTTCCACAGTATCTGACTCTTCGTCAATCCAATGGCACCTCCTGCAAAACAAGTAAAGAAGACGGAGCAGAACGAGGATACGGGTCTCATGACTCCCGTCAGTTTTGCTCACGCGGACGTCTCCTGCAAGGATCAGTGTGATGACGCCTTCTCCCCGGTCCTCCGTTACTCCATTCTAGGACTGATTTGTCTGGTATCGTTCCTGATTCGTCTTTTCGCTGTGGTCCGCTACGAATCGGTATTTGTCTGTTTCATTTTCCACCTAGGTTATTCATGAGTATGATCCTTGGTTCAACTATCGTGCAACCAAGTTCCTCGCTTGGTCCGGACCGTACGAGTTTTTGGATTGGATGGACGACCGCTCCTGGTATCCTCTGGGTCGTATTGTCGGAGGCACTGCGTATCCGGGTCTGATGGGAACGTCGTACGTTTTCCACAAGATCCTGAACTTGTTGCACTTCACCATTCAGGTAATACTCTTTTCTCCGTGCTCATGCAGGTGCGCAACATGTGCGTTTTCATCGCTCCGATCTTTGCCGCCGCCACGGCCATTGCCTCCTACCTCCTCACGTACGAGGCGACGCGCCGCACGAACACGTCTCTCCTGGCGGCGGCGTTCGTGGGTCTGGTTCCCTCGTACATCTCGCGTTCGGTGGGCGGCTCGTACGATAACGAGGCGGTGGCCATCTTCGCTCTGATCTTCACCTTCTACCTGTGGGTGAAGTCGGTGAACACGGGCTCCCTGCTGGTCTCCGCGTGCTGCGCGCTGAGCTACTTCTACATGGTGGCGTCGTGGGGAGGCTACGTGTTCATCATCAACATCATTCCCATCTACGTGGTGGTGATGGTGATCATCCGTACGCTTCCTCTCCCTTTCTCACGCAGGCCGCTACTCCCACCGACTCTACATCGCCTACTCCACCTTCTACATCCTCGGCAGCATCCTCGCCATGCAGATTCCCTTCGTCGGCTTCAACGTTGTCAAGCAGGCCGAGTGCATCCTCTCGCATGGAGTCTTCATCGGTCTGCAATGTCCTCGTCGTCTCGTTCTCTCACGCACAGGCTACGCGCTGCTTGTGTTCGCCTATGGCCAACTTCCCAAGCCCTACTATCGCCGTCTCCTCATCGTCATCTTCTCCTTCGTCGTCGCCGTCGTTATTCTCCTGGTCCTCATTCAGGTCCTCGGGTAGCTCTTTCCTCTCGCTCCCACGTAGCATCACGCGCTGGACGGGTCGCTCGCTGACGCTGCTCGACCCCACCTACGCCACCAAGTACATCCCCATCATCGCCTCGGTCTCCGAGCATCAGCCGACCACCTGGACGACCTTCTTCCTCGACCTGCAGATCATGGTCCCGCTGGCGCCCGTTGGCATCTACCTCCTGTTCAAGGAGATGTCCGACGGCAACATCTTCCTCATCCTCTACGGAACCATCTCCTGGTACTTCGCAGGTACGGCTGTCCGTCCGGACTCATTCCAGGCATCATGATCCGTCTGATGCTCACACTCGCCCCCATCGCCTGCATTCTCGCCGCCGAGGGCTTCTCCGCGCTGCTGCGCCGCTTCATGGCCTACCTGCGCTACCGCAACGAGGAGGTGGAGGTAGACGGCGAGAAGAAGAGTTATCTTGTCTTGAGTTGGTGAGAAGTAGAGGTTCCCGAGGTGTCCATGCCCGCGATTGCCGGCGTGCTGGCGGTGGTGTTCGCCATGTTCCTCTTCTACTCGATGCACTGCTCCTTCATCAGCAGCGAGGCCTACAGCTCGCCCTCCATCGTCATCGGTAGCACTCTCTTCTCTCTCTCACACAGCCTCCACCAACCGTGACGGCAGTCGCACCATCCTCGACGACTATCGCGAGGCCTACTACTGGATGCGTCAGAACACGGACGAGCACGCGAAGTTCATGAGCTGGTGGGACTACGGCTACCAGATGGCCGGCATGGGCAACCGCACGGTCATTGTCGACAACAACACCTGGAACAACACGCACATCGCCACCGTCGGCCGCGTCGGCGTCTAAGCGCTCTCTCACCCGCAGGCACTCGCCAGCAGCGAGGAGAAGGCCTACCCGATCATCCGCAGCCTCGACGTGGACTACGTCCTCGTCATCTTCGGCGGCTTCATCGGCTACAGCGGCGACGACATCAACAAGTTCCTCTGGATGATCCGCATCGCCTCCGGCGTGTATCCCGATGACGTGCAGGAGGCCAACTTCTTCAGCGGCGGCCAGGTAGGTCTCTGCGTCCCCTCCCACGCAGTATCGCATCGACGACGAGGCCTCGCCCACCATGCGCAACTCGCTGCTCTACCGTCTCTCCTATTACCGCTTCGGCGAGGTGCGTCTCTCCTACCAGCACCCTGCCGGCTACGATATCAACCGTCGCGCCGTCGTGGGCGACAAGAACATCCGTCTGAAGTACTTCGAGGAGGCCTTCACCTCCGAGCACTGGATCGTGCGCATCTACCGTGTGAAGCCGCAGGCGGTGACCGAGCCCACGCCCACGTACCTCGCGAAGCTGGAGGGCGCCGCGAACGCGCCGACGAGCGAGTATCGCTTCATCGGCTGCACCTCCACCGAGAGCAGCTTCTCCAGCGACAAGCAGTACAACGGAGGACTGGCGGGAGCCTCCTACCAGATGGCGAGAGATGCTGCCATCGCCGGCAACAAGAAGTACTTCGCCGTCGCGCGCGTGGGTTCCGATGGACACATGTTCTCCTTCAACCGTCTCATGCGGCCCATTAACCCCAAGGACAGTCAGGGAGGATGCGAGAGACCTTGCGAGGATGACGTGGGACTCTTCTGCGGATGCGCCGACAATGCGTGCACGGGACCGCTGCCCAAGGGAGAGCAGTTCAATCGTCGCTGGGCTGTGTACGAGCTGAAGACGACCGCCAAGAAGGGCGGAAAGGGAAAGCGCGGAAAGAAGGCGAAGAGCAATTAGTGAATTTGGTGTGTACTACGACGTGTTTGTGCAAATCCATTCGTTGGGAGAGGTAATTCCGCCATCGATGAGGAAGAGGTTGTACGATCCTACCATTTCAGAAGGTGCGTCTAGGTGATTCCATCCGTTTGGAAGGGATATCTGTCCAATTCCACCCTTTCAGAATTAGATTACAAGTATCAGAAGAATGAACCCCGAGAATACTCGCATCGGTTTCGTCGGAATTGGCGTGATGGGAAAGTCCATGTGTCGCAATCTCATGAAGCATGGATATAAGGCCACGATCGTCGTCCTATTAAATGCGTTTGAGTCGTAGTACAATCGTTCTCCCGAGAAGTGCCAGGAGCTGGCTGCGGAAGGAGCCGTTGTGGCTTCCAGTCCAAAGGAGGTGGCGGAGAATTCGGATGTCGTGTTTTCGATTGTGGGGTACTCCTTTTGGGAAGACGCGTAACGCTTAGTTTCCCCAACGATGTTCGTGAGGTGACGATTGGAGAAAAGGGAATCCTTGCCGGACTTCACGTGGGTGTGGATAGTCATGATAAGGCGTAGGAGGGAGGTATCATGGTGGACATGACCACCAGCCAGCCCTCTCTGGCCGTCGAGATTTACGAGCAGGCCAAGAAGAAGGGAGTCTTCTCTCTGGATGCCCCTGGTCCCCTTCTCTTGTATTCTCTCATATCTAGTGTCGGGAGGTGATGTGGGTGCCCGTGACGCCAAGCTGTCCATCATGGTGGGCGGAGACAAGGATATCTACGAGAAGGTGATTCCTCTGTTCCAGGTTCTGTCGTTTGTTTCCTCTCACTGTAGTGTATGGGAACCAATCTCCGCTACATGGGAGAGACCGGCTGTGGTCAGCACACCAAGATGGTGAACCAGATTCTGATCGCGACCAACATGGTAGGTTTTTCCTCTTATATCCCATTCAGATTGGTGTCTGCGAGGGTCTGCTGTACGGTTACAAGGCCGGTCTCAACCTCGACGAGGTGATTGCCGCTGTGGGTGCCGGTGCCGCCGGATCCTGGAGCATCAACAATTTGGGACCCCGCATGATCAAGCGCAACTTCGACCCCGGCTTCTTCGTCGAGCACTTCATCAAGGACATGGGAATCGCTCTGGACGAGGCCAAGCGCATGAATCTATCGCTCCCCGGTCTAGCTCTCGCGAACCAGCTGTACATGGCGGTGAAGGCGCAGGGCAACGGACGTCTGGGAACCCAGGCTCTCCTTCTTGCTTTGGAGCAGATGAGCGGTATCAAGGAGGGTATCTCTGTTCAGAAGAAGAATTGGACTGTTTGTTTTGACATAGGAGAGATCATAGTTTTCTTGTAATCCATGTCCTCCACGGCAATTCGCAGAATTCATGCCGTAGAGTCCGATGGGAGACCTGATTCGTGTAGGATATCCGAGAGTTAAGAGCAGCGAAGAATCCAATGATAAGCGCCGCTCCTCTTCCTGTTTCACTGTCGTAGTGAGATGATACATAGGATAATATATTTGAATGGCACTTTACGATTCATGGAGCTCCAAACTCGGACTATGAGGGCGGAATCTATCACGGACGACTCCTTCTGCCCGCCGAATGGCCGATGAAGCCCCCAAAGATCATTTTCACAACGGTAGTGTGTGCTGAGGTGTTTCGATTCTTCTAGGTAAATGGACGGTTCGAGGTGAACACGCCGATCTGTTTGAGTTTTTCTTCCTTCCATCCTGAAGAATGGCAACCATCATGGGGAGGTAGGATTCTGTACGTAGCATTTCCTATAGTCCGCACGATTCTGGAAGCGATCATCAGTTTCTTTCCTATCGAATCCGAAGGAGCTGTGGGTTCGATCACGTGTAGCAGTAAGCTGCGTAAGCAGTTTGCAAGGGAAGTCGCTTCTGGATTGGAATGTGATGCTAGAGTCGAAAGTTCGTTTGCCCGAATTGCGGTCCAATTATCCATTTGATTGCCCCCTTGACAGAGGAGCAAATCAAAAGTTACTACACAAGTCCAGCAGGAGAAGAGGATGCGAGTGATGTCGAGAATGAGAAGACTGAGTCGGTCGACGCTGCTTCTGAAGGAGATACTGTGTCTTCGGAAGTCAGAGAGGCGGATCCAGCCATAAGTCAGTCGGTGGATGTGTCAGAATCGATTGAGGAGCCGGTTGAGAAATCGGTTGAGCCAGCGGAAGAAGCTTCCGAGGAACCTTTTAAGGAGTATTCTGAGGATCATTCCGATGAACCTTCCAATGAACCTTCCTCCTGCGCGAAGTGTGATTGTGAGAACTCTCTGGAGCACATCGTACTGTCAGCCAAGTTCACCCGTGGCGTCGAGGCGGCCACAAAGGATTCGTTGTCCGAGCCTGAGACGACTCCCGTTCCGCCGCCCGTGAAGTCACTTCCGGCGACGCTGCCGGAAGAGACGACAGAGTGGATGAAGGAGGCGGCGAAGCTGGGAGAAGAGGTGCGGAAACGCGGTCCGACTCAAGTTCCGTTCGTGCCGATTTACGTGCCGGTGGTGGTGCCGGTGGTTCGGGCGAAGGAGAGCGAGGAGAAGGTGAGCAAAAAGAACGTATGTCCGCAGGTTTTTGCGTCATTGGTGTCGCTGGCTACTGTCCTGCTCTATTATTATATGATTTTGTGGAGACATTGGGTTGTTTGTTGGGAAACAGGGGACTAAACGGATGGTTATGCTTTGGTTTTCTTGTCCTTTTTGTCCTTTTTGTTCTTCTTTTCTTTCTTTTCCTTCTTTTCTTTCTTGTCCTTCTTGTCCTTCTTGTCTTTCTTATCCTTCTTCTCCTGCTTCCGCAGCTTCTTCTCTTCCTTCTTCTTCCTCTTCTCTTCCTCCTCCTTCTTCTCCTTTTCCTCCTTCTCCTTTCGTCTCTACGCTAACACACTCATAAACGCAACTACCTGCTCACGAAGAGCTTCTTCTCGCTTGATTCGCTCCGCAGTCTGCTTGTTCTTCACTTCCTCTAACACTGCCCACACACGCTCCACCACATTTCCTGGTAAGTGACAGCAGTTCTGAACGAAGTTCATAAACTTCGCCTTCTTTCTCGGCACATTATCCATCGCCAGAAGACGGTCAAACGCCGACTTGAGGGACGGGTCCTTGTTGTTCGACACCGCTTCGTCAAGTAGTCTCATCCATTCCAACTGAGGGTTTTCCTTCTTCTACACAATCATTCAACTCCAAAACTCATTGCCTTATCTGCGTTATAGAGCTTGCCTTGATATTTCTCCTCCTCCGTAATACACGTATTATGACCTCTCGCTGCCGAGAGAGAAAAGTCCTTTCCGCAGTCCACACACGAATAGGAGTTAGAACCACAGCGATTGGAATGCTCATCCACCTTGCACTTTCGGATGGTTTCCTGACATTTGTTGCACACAAAATACACCATAGAAGGGACCCAATACAAGAACGAGTTTCAGAAAGAACACTATTGATTCCATCGATCCAGTATTTCCTTTTAACAAGGGGTGTTTGTCACATACTGTCATGTGGAAGATGATTTGCAATAACATCTTGATATTCATTGTAGGTAGTGTATTCCTGTCTCAGTGGTAGACTTGTGTGATAATCATATACACTGGATTTCTGAGATACAAAGAAGGCAGTGAGGAGTCAGAGTATGCTGGCTTGAGAAAACTGGCCACGAACGAGCTGGATAAGGGCAAGTCAGGAGTTCCAGTTACACCTTCTTACGTGGATCCATCTCTGTACAGTGGCATCGACTATGAGAATGGAGTGATGGATATGGATGGAAATCCAATTGTGTTTCCAAAAGAGAACCGTTGGGAGTTACCCCGTTCCATGTGTCAAGGGAGTGAATCGCAGAAGGGATGCAGTTGCACGAATTATACATCCTACTTGAAGGGAATCACATCCGATATTCTAAAGCCCTATATTGTGGATGTGGACGTGTATTACATTCACTCTTCTCTTGTATACTATGTGATCTTGAATACGATGCATTTGGACGATTATCCGCATGAGCAGCATGCAGAATACACACTTCTCTATCTAGGGAAGGAGTATCCAAACGAAATGCCCAAGAGAAACGTGGATATCGGCTACAGTGTTTTGAAGTTCACAGTTTCAGATTCCAAGCACTACAATGAAGGTGATGTCGTGACCTTCTCTCTAATTGATACTCTTCGCCATCAGCCGTATGATCGCATTCAGGCGTGTGTTCGATACCCCAATCCGAACCCTCTCCCTCTGGCGATTTGCGCGTATGTGAGCAATTACAACTCAGTCGATGAGCTTCGTTTCTGGATCTCCTTCTATCGTGTTCAGAAGGTGTCAATGGTGATTCTGTACGTCACGACCCCGATGCCGCAATTGCGAACGGAATTCGCTTCTCTCATTCAATCAGGGTATCTAAAGCTGATCGATTTCACGTGGCCACGTCACGTGAAAGGATGGGTGATCCAATGTAGTAATCAGCAGGCACAGATGAATGCAGCTTTTTATCGATTCAAATATGAAGTGAAGGCAATGATCATTTGCGATACGGATGAGTTCATCTACAGCGAGAAGTATCCTTTCGATCTCCCTGCGGTAAGACAGTATTTGGAGGAGACATGCACGAACTGCGACGCTGCGCATGTACTTATTCAGTTTTTGTTGCATGTAGTTTGGAACGAACCGATACAAGAACATCGGGACGATCGCCGAGCGAGAAGCGTTTTTGCGCAATGGAACCCTATTCGATGCCTACCAGTACCGAATGGGGATGAAAGAATCGGGGGCAAAGAAGATGATGCTTCTGAGCAAGTTTGAAGGCTTCCTGGGAACGCATATCTGCCAGTACTGCAAGTCATACGATCCGATTGATCCTCATGTTGGAAGACTTGGACACTTCAAAAACCATCATGGCGGAACGGGATACGATTACAATCCCTACCTATCCATGTATACTGCTTCAGTCCAATATATGCTTGCAAAATCCCATTAACCCTCTGTTTGTTTATACTATTGATGGTGCGATGGGAGTCATCTCCTTTTTTGTGTATCTGTTTATCCTGCTGTCGGTAGCAGAGGCAAAAGTGAAAACGAAATCGTTTCAAGTACGTTGTTCCCCTCTCTTGCTCATCAGCTTTCTCACAATCAAAACAAGACAGTGTGTGTCAGCGGAGATTCGTCTCTTTTAAAAGTCTGGTCCTATGAAGAAATCTCCATTACAAGCAGCTACGGGGATCCCGTATTCTATATCAAAAGCGATGACTCCAGTTATTTCAAATCATTATTCAGTTTGCTGTTCGGTTCCCAGTGGTGATGAAAGGAGCGATTAAACGTAGATTCGCTTCCTGGAACAGTCAGTACTTGTACGATGTTTCCAAAAACGAGGACCATTCTGTGGACATCATTCTCTCTCCCTATGGGCAGTCCTGTGTCTTACTGACGAATCCTTACGACACGTCAGAAGTACCAATGCGGGTTTCCGTGTCTGTGGAACGAAGTCGTTTTGATTGTTCTGTGCTATATAGAGTTTTCTCTCTTGTACCCGTTGCTCATTGCTATCAGTGTGGTGCTATACGTATATGCAAAGGAGTATGTCATCTTCGCTGTCATTCAATCCTAGTCTCTGTTTCTTTCCCATCTTCTATTACACCTTCTTCATGGTTCTTTCTCCTGTACTAGCGATTCCATATCTCTACTCGCATGTCATTCAGACTCTCGTATCAACAAGTCCCTATCAGTCGATTCTGACAGGCGCTCATTATCTCTTCACTCTTGTCTTTTCCATTTCCATTCTCCTTCGCCACCAAACCATCCACCTTCTCTCTCTCTTTATCGCGTCCCATCCGATTTCCTTCACACTGTCTCCTTTCTTCTCTCTTCACACGCAGCTACTGCTTGACTTGCTTCCTTCTTTCTCTCTTCCTCGTCAATCGTCTCCTCGATACCGTTCACAAAAGAGACATTCAGTTTCTCTTCAGTTTCCTCCGCACCGCCTGCGTCATCCTCATCGTCCATTCCACCGCCTCCGTTCGCGTCTCCCTCTTCTTTCTCTTTCTCGTCACATTCGTCGGACTCCTCACCAATCGGCTGAACCCGCGTCATCTGTATGCAAACGACTCCTCTTTCACGTAGTTTGCGACAATGGCGCATTCTGCTAGATGTGAAACCGACTTTCAACCTGAATGAGTTTTTGCAGATGCGAGATCAGCTGGAAAAAATGCGGTCTTGTTTCCTAAATGTTGGGACATCGCTTTGGATTCAGTTCTAGAACATGGAGCTGCAATCATCTGTTCAGACCTCTAATCAGTATGAGCTGCGGCAGTTTATTCAATCCCCTTTTCTCATTATGGTTGCAGATGGAATGGAGAATGATCTGTAGCCGAGCAAGGAACTGATGTCGGAGATGATGCGCGTCCTGAATGTTCCCAAGAGCCATCACGTGGAAACGATGGATACGTCTACGCTTCTCTTGGAAGAGGAAGGAGAAGACGAGCCTTTCTTCAAAGACCTTCATGCGCGTGAGGCAACAAGAGATGTGCTAAAGTCGTTTATCGGATCGAAGAGGGAGAGCTTGCCTCCACAACCAGTTTTTACCCAGCCAAACGGAAACCGCTACTATGAGACGTTCAAGAATCTGGAGACTCCGATCAAACAGAACTATAATGGATTCTATCGTCCACAAAATGCACAGATGGAGTTATTTGAAAGGGAAAGGAGAGAGCAATACATGAACTAGTGTCCTTTCTTCTGTTTCATACAAACAACCAACACTCAAGCTATACCCAATCATCCCATTGTCATTGCTTAGAAGTAGAGCTTCTTGAAGAGGTAAGCAACTCCAGCCTTGGTCTTCTCCTTCTCGTTCTCGTTCTGCTTCAGGTAGCTACCGTTAACGCAACAACAGTATCTCTCACCTCTCCTGGAACGTCTTAGCAATGGTCTTCAGAGCCTCCTTCTTCTTGTCAGCCTCCACTCCCTCCTTGGGCAGAGCAGCGAAGTCGTACTCCACAGAGTATCTGCACGGTCAAAACACTAATTTTCAGCAAACCTGGTAGGCATGAAGTGCTGGAGATTCATAACCTTGGTGAACACTCTCATCTGAGTTCTCTTGTTGATCTTCTTCTCAGACATGCTTCTGGTGACCTTGCGAGGAGCGCGCTCCACACCGACAACCACAGCATAAGGGAACTTATGCTTATCGCTGCCGTTCTCGTTCACGCGCACAATGACGGCCTTCTTACCGGCATACTTGCCAGACAGAACGACAACAACCTTTCCGGGCTTAAGACACTTCACCATCTACAATGTCACCATAAATAACACACAGCTCACAATTACTGTGAATTGAACTTGAGTATATGTAAGAGAAAGCGATTCAAGGAGAATGAAAACCTCGAGTGAGCTACAATTTATGCAGTTTTACAATACAGATCTCAATGGAGAGTTGGTTTATCAATACATAGAAACGATGAATCGAAATGAGTATTGTATGAAAGGAACGCATGCAAATGAGTGGAAGAAAGTCAAAGGAAGAGAAACAGGAAATGCATGATGGCAAGTCTCATTGAAGAGTACACATCACAATTCACTTTCGAATTCACTCTACATGATGATTATCGCATTACAACTTCATCACAACAATAGTGATTGAATCAATCACTATCTCATCCTCCCCGATTTCCTTACAATCCAACCCATTCCAATTGAATAGAAAAGGAGTAGAATTGAAATCGAATTATCAAATCATCCAGGGGTACATTTGAATATACTAAATGAATATAGGGTGAATAGAGTATGGGGCAATGGTTGTTGAACACCTTCTATCATCTACATTTCTTTACCATTGGCCTCTATGTCTGAAGGAGTAAGTGATTGAGTTTGATATGTTGTAATTGAATGAAATGGAAATATAAAAGAAGGGTTGTGAAAAGAGTTGGTTGTAGTTGAGAGTAGAAAGAGTAATAATTGTTGTAGATTGAGAACGTTGATCTGTCTGCTGAGCAGAAGAAGAAGAGAACTTTCAAGAAGTTCACTTATCGTGGAATCGACTTGGATAAGCTTCTTGACCTTTCTCCTAAGGATTTGATGGAGTTGGTGAATGTAGATATGAATGGAATAATGTGAGAGTGTAGGCTGGACCTCGTCGTCGTTTCCGTCGTGGACTGAAGAGAAAGCCTATGGCTCTTTTGAAGCGTCTTCAGAAGGCTGTGAGTATTAATGATAATAGTTAATCGAATAGAAGGCTGCGACCGCTGAGAATGAGCGTCCTGAGCCTGTGAAGACTCATCTTCGTAACATGATTGTTGTTCCTGAGATGATTGGATGTGTTGTTGGTGTGTACAATGGTCACAACTTCAACAACGTTGAGATTAAGGCTGAGATGATTGGTCACTACTTGGGCGAGTTCTCTCTTGCTTATACTCCTGTGAAGCATAACCGCCCTGGTATTGGTGCGACTCACAGTTCTAAGTTCATTCCTCTGAAGTAAGAAGGAAGTGATAGACTGAAGGAAATGGTATAAATGTGTGTTTGTTTTCAAGACAGCGAGCTTTCACAGAATGTGAACTGCCGCGGGAATGGGCGTATTTGGGAAACACAGATTTGTTGTGCAATCATCACAAATGAGTATCCGAAAGGAAGACTTGGATCTGGAGAATCCTTTGAATAATCTAAAGTATGTGTTTTAGAACTCCGCTGAGATCATTAGACTCTTCTGGAATGCCGGAAAGGAGAACTGGAAGAAGAAGGAACATATTGCGCGTCTCACTGTTTTCTACTCCAAATACCATCCGTCAAAGGTGTGATTATCCATTTCTTTTTCATTGCTAGCTTGATTCGATTACCTCTCTGCTGTCCAAGTATGAGGGAAGGGAGTTGGAAATGTACAACAACATTGTCAAGAAGTATGGAGCCGATGCGCTGTCGCCCGCTGAACGTAGCGGTTTATCGGTTTCACAATAATAGGAAAGAAACTGGAGAATACCCATATTCTGACCGAGTACTACAAGATTCATAATCCCGAGAAAGTGTCAGGTTGTCCATCCTGTGTTATGTGATCATAGATGTTCCGAAGCTGATCTCCAAGTATTCAGACGATTACGATCATCTCTTCGCCAAGATGCAGAAGAAGTATGGCATTGACCCGAGAGACGAAATTCCGGTATCTATTCTTGAGGAGTGTCATGTAGATTGAGAAGGTGGAAATCCATGCTCCTGAAGAGCAGGTGGCTCCGAAGGCAGAGGAGGTCTCCGAGGAATACTCCGACTATTCCTACTCGGAGGAAGAGACGAAGCCGAGGATACTCTCCAGTCCTCGGAAGGACGACGGCACCAACTTGTTCAGCTCGCTGCTGAAGTCGTCGAAGAAGCTCCTAAACGAGCTGAGTGCGGGAGGCAAGCCGAGCGAGAAGACCTCTCCTGCGAAGTCCTCGGTGAAGGCGGACATCGGTGGCGCCCTGATCGATCGCGACGTGGCGCTGCAGTCGGAGCTTGGTCAGCGGCTGACGCGGACCATCCAGAGCGAGATGGAGCATGTGGACAACACGCTGAACGAGCTCGCCGGCGTGATGAAGACGGAGAACGATCTGTGGCAGGTGCTCGCGGAGGAGGCGAGCAAGGACTCTTCCAGCGCCATCAGCGGCTATAGGTTGAGTTTAGGGTCGTTTTGGACGTAGTGCGAGACTGGGGTCGCTGCTGGAGCGCGTGAAGGCGATCGAGATCATGCTGATGAACCGCGAGGAGGAGCTTCAGAGACGGGACCTGGAGGCGTGGAAGAGTCAGAAGGTGGGGACGAGGGGAGGGAGTGAGGGTTAGGAGATGAAGTTTGGAAAGCTGCAGGACTTTTATACAATGCAGGTGGAGGAGAAGCGACAGAAGATGAAGTGGGAGAGACGTGTGCCGTTCAGTATAGAGAAATGAGCGACCAGCCGATAAACGCGGCGC
This sequence comes from Blastocystis sp. NMH, assembly GCA_039096215.1. NCBI lineage: Eukaryota > Bigyra > Opalinata > Blastocystidae > Blastocystis > Blastocystis sp. NMH. Next base: position 118,715 of record JBBPEA010000013.1, on the reverse strand, counting down.
CGAAGACCACGCCAGCAGCCAGTGTCGAGCAGACGTCCAAACCGACCGAGTTCAGCGATGATGATTTGTATCCTGTTTGTAACAAACACCTCACGCCTCATTCTTCTCCCTGTACTCCTCCAGACACTCCGCTTTCTCCTGCTTCGTCGCTCCCTTCACCGTCAGAATCGTCATCAGATCGTCCTCCGTTCCCTCAGGCATACTATGCTCACACTCCCTCGCCTCACTCACATGTCGTGGAACGACGCAGCCAGATACGAGACCGGCGTGCCCAGCAGCTTCAGCATCATGTCCGCCTTCTCCACCGCGCGATTCACGAACTTGAAATACCTGTCGTTCACGCCTCTTCGCTTCCCTACGTCGGCGGAATCACGTACTTGAACTCGTCGGTCTCGTTCTGACCCACCGTCGGCAGCTTCAGGAACAGGTTCTTCAGCGAGTGCAGGTCAAGCAGCAGCTGCTGCGCAGCCATCTCGTTCACACGCTTGCAGCGCGTCACCGCGTCCAGGAAGCGCGGCAGGAAGACCATCGCCAGCCGGTCGCAGAAGTTGCGGAAGTAGATGCGCGAGAGGAGGTTGCGGATCGCAGGGAACTCCTCGCACAGCACCTTCGAGATCTCCGTCACGTACTCTGCGTGAATCCCCATCCCCACACCCACTCGACTGGTCGCCGATGTCCTCGAAGCTGCTCCAGTTTACCGCTGTCATGCCGAACAGCAGTCCCTCCACCTTCCCGTACTCGCCGCTCACCAGCGTCTTGATGCCCAGCGACACCGTGTCGAAGCACCGGTCCGTCAGCTCGCTCTGCAGATCGATCTCCTCGCGCACTGCCGCGTCCGCCAGCTCGCGCGTCATCGACTCCAGCTGCGGCACCAACTCCGCGATGTACGCCGCCGTGTTGATGCTGCGTCCCAGCGAGTCTCCACGCCTACCAGTAGCACACCGCGTCGCGCTCGCCGCTCTTCTTGAACTTCACGCACTCCTCGCCGAAACTGTCCTTGTTCTTCATGCGCGGCAGCCGCTCCGCCAGCGCCTCCTGGAACTGCAGCAGCGTCGCCTTCACCTCGCTGGCTCACGCTCCCCTGTCTCGCCTACCGACTCATCGCCACCAGCGTCTGTCCCGTGCTCATCGTCGCGCAACGCGACAACGTCTCCTTCAGGTACTGGAAGAGCTTCACTGCACCCTGCAGCACCGGCAGCTCGCCGCCCTTCACCAGCTCGTCGCCCTTCACCGCGCGCTCCAGCAGCTTCGCGAAGTTCTGCTTCTCGCTGTTCACGAACGCGCTCAGGTACGGGTCGAAGACGTTGCTGATGAACCCGAGGAAGCTCGGCAGTGCGTCCTTCAATCAATTGAGGATTCAACGCCCACCAGCGTGTTCACGTACGGCTTCCCCGCCGCCTCCGCACGCTCCTTCTCCGCCGCCTTCTGCGCCTCGCGTTCTTCCTATACTCTCACACTGACAATGCATCGCCTACGCGCTTGTGCAGCCGCTCGTAGCGCAGCCGGATGCCCGCGGGACTCTCGCTGTCCACGATCTGTCCCTCCTCGTCCAGCTCGTACGGAAAGTTCTCCGGCGGCACGTTGTTCTTCCCCAGGTCCATCTTCAGCACCAGCTCCTGTGATCGTATGCAATCATGACAGAAATACCCGCTCGAACTGCATCGTGCAGCGCAGCGCCGCCACCAGCAGCGGCACGTCCACGCTCTCCGTCTCGAAACGCCCCAGTACCGCCGTCACCTGCTCTCGCGTATGCTCGCAGAAGAGCAGGAGGAGTTTCGCCTCCACGTGCCAGGTGTAGGGAAACAGACACTGGTACTTGGCCTCGAAACTGCCCCTCAACCGACCCCCTCATCCCCACTCCGCCAGCTCCTTCCAGAACCAGTGAAACCGCCGCTCCATCTGGTCCAGCCCCTCTCCCGCGGATCCCGGTCGGAACAGCGCGTCGTAGTTGCGCAGCTGGTTGCAGCAGAAGGCGGTGATGAGTCTCTCCCGCGTTTCTTCGCCCATCGCGTCGATCACCTGCGTCGTCATCTCCGATCGTCGCTACGAAACACGCCGCCTGCAGTCGCGCGCGCGTCACCAGCTGGCTGTCGAAGCCCGCCTCCTCGCTCGCCAGACTGTCCAGCATGTCCTCGGTGATCGGCGTCGAGGGTCCCTCGTCGAACGTGTACACGAGGTCCTCCACCTGCTCGAAGTCTCCGAAGATCGACGTGCAGAACGCGTCACGCAGCGTCTGCACGCGCTGCAGCAGCACCGCGATCTGCGTCAGAGGGAGGGGAAAAGCCGACCGGCTCGATGGCTTTGTACTTGTCGAAGTACTCGCTCAGCTGCATCACCGCGCCCATGCTGCGCGCCGCCTGGATGTATTGGCGCGTGCCCTTCAGCGCCTCCGCCGCCTCCAGCGATGACGTGAACCTAAGGGAGCAGAGGGAGAGGATTCTACATCTGCAGACGGGCGAGCGCGTTCAGACTCTCTGTCAGATTCCGCTTCGCCGCGTCCAGCTTGGAAATGCTTCTTGGAGTAAGCAAGAGTCAACGACGCCACTTGCAGATCACCTGCACCAACTCCTCCGAATGCGCGGCCTTCTCCTTGATCTCAACGATGCGTCCGTAGAGATCACTGATCGTCTGCTTCGCCTCGTCCACGTCCGCCTCTGCTGAACGACCCATCTGGGATTGTTCGCGCACCTGGATCATAACACCATTCTTCGTCCCACAGTTTGTAAGATTTGGTCCTGCAGCGATTCGATCTGTTCGCCCAGTTCCTGTGAGTAGCTGTTCAAACGAGTGATGGCTTCTTCGTCGGGGAACTATGAGTTCATGCAATACGATTTAAGCATCTACTTGTTCATTGATATAGCTCACGGGATCAAAGTCGGGAGCGTCCAGGGGATCGGTGGATTGGTAGATCTGCATAAATAATGATAAAACCAATACGCTATACGCTCTTTAACGCTTCATCCACAACAGGATCCAACGATAGCGTGAAATTCTCTTCCTGTTCTGCTGTCGCATCCATAATCTAGCGAATGAATTGTATCAAATCGATGGATCCTACTCCTTTGTGAGGGAGACTATTATCAAATTACCGCGGTTTTGTCATTGGTTTAGACGAACACCAAAATATGTTTAAACAATTCATCGGAATAGACTTGGGAGATTGGAAAACATGTGTATGCACTTCTTCAGGAAAAGGGTACAATCTTGTTTCCGATGGTAATAATGCTAACAACAGTCACTTTTTCCAGCCGATTGTGCATTACGAAAAGAATGGAAAAAACATTCTGGTGAGTAGTCAGGCAACTTGGAGTGATAATGTTCATCGCGTATCAAGGAACCAAGAATATTACACTGGCGACGACTACACTAGCCGTTGTGAGTCAGTGGAGAGTATGAAGTATTTCCTCACTGGTATTCTCAACAAATGTAACAATAATCTACATGTAACAATAACTCACCCTGTCGAGTTCAATGGTGATAAGGTGTCTCATTTGCGCAGTATTGTTGAGTCGATTCAGTCAGTTGAGAGTGTTAACCTGATTCCTGATCCTATTGCAGCTGCCTTTTGCTATCTGATGGATAAACATCTTTCATTGAGGGATTTCAAAGGACGGTACATTGTTGTTGATATTGGGTATGCAAGCACACGAATCTCGCTAGTGAAGTGTGAGAAGTTTTCTGCGCGAGTGGTTTCAACAGAGTTAATCAACGGACTATCAGGAAAGATAATAAGCGAGATGGTTATCGATCGGATTGTAGAGGATATGAGAACCAAGCACAAGGAGATCAAGGATACTAACAAGTTACGTCGGGAGATTGAAAGGAGAGGGTGGGGGGTCCATTCTCTTGATTCGTTTGCTTCCTTCTTCTACGAAGAGGATAACAAACAGATAGAAATCACGTGGAATTTGAGTGATCTCGACCCTTCCGTGAATCATTTCATTAAGGATAGCTGTTTTCCTGTGGTCGATCGTCTTCGTAATCAGAATGGAAGCATGATCCTGTTGGTTGGAGGAGGTTCTCAGTTACCTTCTGTTAGGAAGGTGTTTGAAGAACAGTATCCCTCTTTCGTATATGCAAAAAAGGATGATGCAATCGCTTCTCTTGCTTATGGCGCATGCAGATATCGTTCATGTTTACTGCTGTTGTAATGAGTAGAGCTCATGATGGAGTATACCAACATTACTGTCATCCCAACGACCGTGAGATTGGAGAGCTCGAAGTTGGATAAGCCGTTAGCTGAAATCTTAAAGGGAGCTACAGTTGGCTCATCATCTCCTTTTAAATGTTACTATAAAGGAAGCAAAGTTACTCTTGATGTGAAAGAGTATGATGAAGAAAAAGAGCTATTGACGAAGCACATTGTTCTACGCGATTTACCCGTAAGTTATTACTTGAGCGGCGCTATCTCCTTTTGCAAAGACCGTCGCATTTCAATTGCTTTCAATGAGCCACGTATCCCAAAGAAGTTTATTTATTTGTCATCTTACGAGGAATGGGTTGTTTGTTATGAACGTGTGTTATATTATTCTAATCAATTCCGAGGAACACAACCAGAGTGTATTCAAACAATGCGCGTAAAGTGGTTCCATTCCGATCATGATTTGTATAGTGCAATGACTCGCATAAATGCTCCCCTATTCCTCCCCACCTTATTCTCCTCATTACCCTCGCCCCATTGACCGTTCGTCTCCTTTTCTCTCAGAATAACTTTGCACTTTCGTCTACAAAGGTATTGTCCATCATCTCTCCCTAATCTCTAGTCATGGGTAAGGAGAAGCCTCATATTAACCTGGTCGTTATTGGTCACGTCGATTCTGGCAAGTCGACCACCACTGGTCACCTGATCTACGCTTGCGGTGGTATTGATAAGCGTACGATTGAGCGTTTTGAGAAGGAGGCCAATGATATTGGTAAGGGTTCCTTCAAGTACGCGTGGGTGCTGGACAAGATGAAGGCCGAGCGTGAGCGTGGTATCACGATCGATATTTCTCTGTGGAAGTTCCAGACGGAGAAGTACAACTTCACCATCATTGATGCCCCCGGCCATCGTGATTTCATCAAGAACATGATTACGGGAACGTCTCAGGCTGATGTTGCCATTCTGATCATTGCTGCTGGTACTGGAGAGTTCGAGGCTGGATACTCGAAGAACGGTCAGACCCGTGAGCACGCTCTTCTGGCTAATACGCTGGGAGTGAAGCAGATGATTGTGTGCATCAACAAGATGGATGACAAGTCTGTGAACTACAGCGAGGCTCGTTACAACGAGATTAAGACGGAGATGACGTCGTTCCTGAGCAAGGTGGGTTACCAGAAGGTTGAGGAGCGTATTCCCTTCATTCCCATCTCTGGCTTCAACGGAGATAACATGCTGGAGCGCTCTGCGAACATGCCTTGGTACAAGGGACCCACTCTGATCGAGGCTCTGGATGCCATCCATCCTCCTAAGAGACCTGTGGACAAGCCGCTGCGTCTGCCTCTGCAGGATGTGTACAAGATTGGCGGTATCGGCACAGTCCCTGTGGGCCGTGTGGAGACTGGAATCCTGAAGCCCGGTATGACGGTGGTGTTCGCCCCTGTGGGTGTGTCTTCTGAGGTGAAGTCGGTGGAGATGCACCACGAGTCGATTCCTCAGGCTCTTCCTGGAGACAACGTCGGTTTCAACGTGAAGAACATTGCTGTGAAGGATATTCACCGTGGAAACGTGTGCGGAGACGCGAAGAACGATCCTCCTTGCAAGACGGAGTCGTTCGAGGCTCAGGTGATTGTGATGAACCACCCTTCGGGTATTCGTCCCGGTTACACCCCTGTGCTGGATTGCCACACTGCTCACATTGCTTGCAAGTTCGAGAAGATCATGACGGAGATCGATAAGCGTACCGGAAAGGTCCTCCGTGAGAACCCCGATATCGTCAAGAACGGAAAGTCGATGATGGCTCTCCTCGTCCCCACCAAGCCTCTGTGTGTTGAGACCTTCTCGCAGTATCCTCCTCTCGGTCGTTTCGCCGTCCGTGATATGAGACAGACTGTCGCTGTGGGTATCATCAACAAGACCACCCGTGCGAAGTAAATGGGTTAGTGGAGTGTTTGTTATGGATTACGTGTGGAAGAAACAACCTTTTTATTGCTGAGCATAAGTATACTGGGGCTGCTGCTGTTGTAACTGTCTCTTAGCCGTCGTTCCACTCTTTCCGATCAGAGACTTACACTGTGAGCAGGTATGCTTCCTACTACTCAAGACAACAAGACACTCATACGCTGGAGTATTACATGCTGCAACGAAAAGGATAATACTGATAAAGAAGAAGTAGGGGAAAACGAAGAGAATTGCAAGACCAATGATGATCAGCACCCTATCGCTAACCCACACACTGTAGTACTTACAGGCTCGTGTTCTCCACCTTGGTCATCACATTCATATGGCAATGAGGGCAATACACAAGCTCCGGACTAGGAGTAAGACACGATACGAAAACAAACGCAGTTCCAAGAGTAACATCTGTAAAGGGTTCCGAAGACGACGTGGGGTCAGAACTCACGATATTCACGGCAACGAGTTGGTTCGGATCCGCTACAGCAGTAGGACTAGATATGAAACCGCGTTTTGAAACGTACGTTCCCATCTGTTCTGGAGCAGGAAGAGGCTGCGACACATAAGGAGTAGACTGAATCGAAGGAGTGTAAGCATCCGACTGAATCGGAGTAGGAAGAGGTTGCGATACATAAGGAGTAGACTGAATCGAAGGAGTGTAAGCATCCGACTGAATCGGAGTAGGAAGAGGTTGCGACACATAGGGCGACGGCTGAACAGGAACGGGGTCTTGCTGAAGAGGATACTGAACAGGTTGAGCAGGCATGGTCTGAGGTCCGGTAGAGAGTTGCGGGTCTGCACTCACTGGCGCAGCCGGAACAGAGGTCGAAGGAGACGGATACACCACGGGATTGGGAGAGGAGATTGTCGAAACAGGAGCAGATGGAACCGTTGGAACAGGAGCAGATGGGATTGACGAGCCAGGAAGAGTATACGTATCCATAGGACCAATCGGGGTAGGATTGTAAATAGGGGCAGCTGACCCTGCTCCATAGGAGTATGTAGGAACGGGATTGTAGCTGTAGTCCATAGGAGCCGGAACTTGGTTGCTCGTGGACGCAGTGTTCCCTGTAGGATTCTAGTGTAATAACTCTGTCACTGAACATCCATACAATTGTATATGACAACATGGATTCTTTGAAAGAAAAAGTGTTTCGAATTGGAAACTGGCTCTCTGGTCAGAACCCAATAAGAATTCAAAAACCCGTTTGTTTCATGATGGTGAGTAAGGTTGTTGAGTATAATACAACAAGAGCACTCATCACACGAGAAGCATCTTGAAAACAAACACACATTTATACCATTTCCTTCAGTCTATCACTTCCTTCTTACTTCAGAGGAATGAACTTAGAACTGTGAGTCGCACCAATACCAGGGCGGTTATGCTTCACAGGAGTATAAGCAAGAGAGAACTCGCCCAAGTAGTGACCAATCATCTCAGCCTTAATCTCAACGTTGTTGAAGTTGTGACCATTGTACACACCAACAACACATCCAATCATCTCAGGAACAACAATCATGTTACGAAGATGAGTCTTCACAGGCTCAGGACGCTCATTCTCAGCGGTCGCAGCCTTCTATTCGATTAACTATTATCATTAATACTCACAGCCTTCTGAAGACGCTTCAAAAGAGCCATAGGCTTTCTCTTCAGTCCACGACGGAAACGACGACGAGGTCCAGCCTACACTCTCACATTATTCCATTCATATCTACATTCACCAACTCCATCAAATCCTTAGGAGAAAGGTCAAGAAGCTTATCCAAGTCGATTCCACGATAAGTGAACTTCTTGAAAGTTCTCTTCTTCTTCTGCTCAGCAGACAGATCAACGTTCTCAATCTACAACAATTATTACTCTTTCTACTCTCAACTACAACCAACTCTTTTCACAACCCTTCTTTTATATTTCCATTTCATTCAATTACAACATATCAAACTCAATCACTTACTCCTTCAGACATAGAGGCCAATGGTAAAGAAATGTAGATGATAGAAGGTGTTCAACAACCATTGCCCCATACTCTATTCACCCTATATTCATTTAGTATATTCAAATGTACCCCTGGATGATTTGATAATTCGATTTCAATTCTACTCCTTTTCTATTCAATTGGAATGGGTTGGATTGTAGGGAAATCGGGGAGGATGAAATAGGAAAATGGAACGTGAATGATCACATACTGTCATAGTTGCGTATCAGTAATAGCGAAATAGTCACATACATAAGAATAAATGAGTTGATGATGTCATTATGAATTCCACCAATCCTGCCCTTAGTACAGCGGTGCGCTTAATCGCACAAAATGTTACTGAGCATCTGCAGGAAGATGAAATGGAATACTTTTTCCATGCATACGAGGTGGGCTCGGTGATCATCTGTATGATCCTTGCGTAGTTCTATGGATGGAATTGTTGATCGGCTAGACTACTCATGAAGCGGAAATGTGCCTGGTTCCCTTCAGCTGCCTTCTTTCTCCTTGGAGGTTACGTGCTACAGGGTTTCAAGCGATATAAACTGTTTCACCAGTATAATCAGGCAGATCAGGATAGCTATTCCTCGTACATTTCGATAATCAACCTTCTTCTTCATCCTTTGGAGATGTTCCACTATGGGCATGAATTTGGAGATTGTTTGACGTAGATTTTCACTCAACTTTCCCGTGTTCATCAAGAATGTTAAACCCATTAGTTTGTTTTCCGCTCTTACATGGTTGGTGTTTATGTTTCTCTTTTCCTTTTTGTACTCCAATGTAACATCAATGCTCGGTCTGAAAACCTTTTCAACGTGGAATCTCTTTGCATTCGCAGCGGCAATGTCGTCCTGTGATGCAAATTTCGTGTTTCCGTATCTTCGAGAGACTATGGGCGAATCGCATATTGTTGCCGTTCTGGAAGGAGAAACTGTGCTGTCCGAAGTATTTTCCATTCTCGCGTTCCGAACGATCATTGAAATGCAGATTAATACTGTGGATGGTTTGCTGCTAATCGAGGGTTTTTGGAGTTTCCTTCGCTTCCTAGTCGTGTCTGTTTGCATTGGCGTTGTGATGGGCGTTCTTGCTTCCCTTCTCATCAAGTACATCCATAACCGAGAAAGCGAAGTGAACTACCCTGTGGTTGCATTGTTTTTCATTATTCCGATCATTTCCTATATGATTGCAGAGGGTCTTCATGTTTCTGCTTCCATTACAATTCGTATTTGCGGTTTCATCCTCTCATACTACACGCAATACAGTTTGAGCACAATAACATATCCTTAGAAACGATTGGTTTGGGTTCTTCATTCTACGAGAGAATACACTACTCATCTTGTTGAAGTGATTGGAACCCTTGCCGAACACCTCTCCTACTTCATCGTTGGCATCATCTCCTATATCGTCCAGCCTTTCGATATGGATTATCGGCTCCTCCTCGTCTGTGTGGTTGTTATGTTCATCTGTCGCTACGCTTCCGTTACGGGTATTCTTGCTTCTGTGATTCGCTATGTTGAGCCGACGAAGCGATTTCTCGACCACAATTACGTTGAATTGTCACGATGTGCTAATCGATAGGTGAATGTGTTGTATCTTCTGTATCGAGGATCCGTTTCGTTTCTCATTACGGCACGCGCTGATGGCGAATTTGTAGATAACAGTCAAGTGCTGATGATGATGAAAATGTCGCTGTCGTTGGTGTGGATTTCGATTATTCAGCACATTCTCTATACGGCTCCCATGTTACATCGTTCTCAGAAGGAGCAGGAAGAAACAAACGAAATCGAAGTGAAGCCGATAGAGGATTACTCGCTCCAGAGGAACAACAGTACGGCGGAAATCATCAAGGATTGGATCTACTCCTTCATGGTTCGGAGTCCGACGGAAACCACAAGCATGGAGAGTCTCCTACATGGCAACAAGTCATTTACGCAGTGAATGAGTATTTGTTAACAAGAATATCACCTCAGATAGGAGTAAAAGCGTTCAATTTCATAATCGCTCTTCTCTGGATGCATGATGACTTTTGACAAGCATTGCGATTTACTATTACAACCGTTTCGGGATATCCATCGTTTTGTGTAATCAATGCAGCCAACCTTCAGCAGATACATTGCCTTTCCAATATTCACATCCTCATGATGTGTAAGGAAGGGAACGTAACGAATAGCAGCAAGGACTTCCGGTAAAAGACGATACGAAATCAAGTAACCACCCCCAGAGTTGTAGTAGGGAATGGTGGAATTTCCCACGATGACCTTGGGAATGTAATTCTTTCTGAGACTATTGTACGTATAATAGGGCTCGTTTATGTGACAGTTGCCCAAATAAACGTCTGATCGGTAATCATACTGAGAAACAATGGAGAGGAGCATAGGATAGTTGATGACACAATCTGAATCTGTCTTAAAAACATAGTCGATAGGATATCTCCCAGCCTGAAGGTACTGAAAAGCATACAACACAGAAAGAGTGATATTGTTATACGAGTCAACGTGATCAAACTGAAGAATATCCCCATAACGCGATGACTCCTGAGACACAAGTTCATCGCAAGCGGGATTACTTCCCAATACAAAAATAGTATATACCCTAAAACGATGTAAATAGTCTCTCGTATTATTCCTCACATGCTGGCGCATCTCCGCCTGACAAGCGGAACTTAGCATTATGGTAAAAATGCGTATCCTTCCGTCTGTTTTAATCACAGGGCTTTGAAGAACAGAATATGGCATCCCAAATGGAACAAACTGGTATTCTAAAACAGGGCTTGTGTGGTACTGAAATGGATTTCCGAATATGCGGTAAAACTCTAACTGCCGCTTTTCAGTTCCGATCAAATCATATCCTTTGGGTATGAGGCTTTTCAGTTTTTTCCAATCCTCTCTACGTGTGATGTGGACAACAAATATACTTACTCATCTCTTTGATTGAGTATTCGCTTCTTTGGTCTGTTATACTCCAGTTCTTTCAGTATAGATTGTTCGTCACAGAATACCAAAGATAAAACATCAACCCAGTTCTGCAATATGAACAGAGATAAAAAGAAACCAATAAGTGCTACAATCATTACAAAAACAGAAAACTCAAAGGAGAAACGCAATGGACAGGAATGCGCAACACTAACAACTCTGTTTGTGAAGTAACTTAACACCAAATGACGGGTTTGCCTATTATTGCGCCAATTGGCGCACTCCCTCCCCACAAATTGCCCCGTATTTTTGTCCTCGATTTCGACTCATCTGATTCGATCACAAATAATACACACTTTCATCCATGGGTCGTGTTATTAGAGGTATGTGTGAATGGAGACAAATCGAACGGTATGGTTAAAGGTGGGAACGGAACAATACGTTTGTTCTCCTCCCTTTCCTTCCCCATCCTCTTTCTTTGTGATTTGTGGCGAAGCAGTTGCTCATTCCCCTTCTAGGTCAACGTAAGGGAGCCAAGGGATCCGTTTTCATGGCTCACACTCACCTGCGCAAGGGAGTTCCTCAGTTCCGTGCTCTGGACTATTCGGAGCGTAACGGATACATCAAGGGAGTTGTTAGAGAAATCGTCCACGATTCAGGCCGTGGCGCTCCTCTGGCTCGCGTGACGTTCCGCAATCCGTAGGGAGTGTGTGGTTGTGTGTGATTTGGTTAGTTACCACTACCAGGTGGACAAGGAGCTGTTCATTGCTGCGGAAGGCATGTACACGGGTCAGGCTGTGTATTGCGGAAAGAAGGCGGAGGTGGGCGTGGGCAACGTGCTTCCTCTGCGTGAGCTTCCTGAGGGAACGGTTGTGTGCAACGTGGAGTACAAGATGGGCGATCGCGGTTGTCTGGCTCGTTGCAGCGGTGACTATGCTACGGTGATTGGTCACTCGGACGACAAGACGAGCACGTTCGTGCGTCTGCCTTCTGGAATCAAGAAGACGGTTCCTTCTAGGTGAGTGATGATATCTATTGTTAATCGAAGCTGCCGTGCGATGGTGGGTATCGTGGCTGGAGGAGGTCGTATGGACAAGCCGATGCTGAAGGCTGGTCGCAGCTACCACAAGTACAGAGTGAAGCGCAACGAGTGGCCGAAGGTGAGAGGCGTGTGCATGAACCCTGTGGACCATCCTCATGGAGGAGGTAACCACCAGCACATTGGTAAGCCTTCGACTCGTGGCAGAGGCACGCCTGCTGGACAGAAGGTGGGTCTGATTGCTGCTCGTCGCACGGGTCGTGTGCGTGGACGTATCGAGCCTTAAGAACATGAAAAGGAATTGCCAATGGATGAATAACGTCTGTTTGTTGCGTTCAATCAAGAAAGGTGTGTATGAGCAGTGGTTCTTGGTAATCAAGACTCGTATGACTCTTCACCATTTCACCATAAAACCTCAAGTACTGAACAAAATGGTAGGAAACTATGGGAATGCGTTTCTAATGACCGTAGGCTGCTCGCCCTGTTGTTTCTGTCTACTCTGTTGAGAACGCTGATGCCGTGAACGCCACCGTTCCTCTTCCTGCTGTGTTCACTGCTCCTATCCGTACGGATATCGTCCAGTTCGTCCACACGAAGTAAGAGTGAGAAGGAGAGTATGAGGGTAGCATGGCTAAGAACGCTCGTCAGCCTTACGCTGTGTTCAAGCGCGCTGGTCACCAGCACTCTGCCATTTCCTGGGGAACCGGAAGAGCCGTGGCTCGTGTGCCTCGTGTGTCTGGAGGAGGTACCGCGAGATCGGGTCAGGGAGCGTTCGCTAACATGTGTCGCAAGGGTCGTATGTTCGCCCCCACCAAGATCTGGAGAAAGTGGCACCGCAGAATCAATACCAACCAGAAGAGATACGCCGTGATGTCTGCTCTGGCTGCTTCTGCTGTTCCCGCTCTTGTGATGGCCCGTGGTCACCACATCGACGAGGTGCGCGAGATTCCCTTCGTGGTTGCCGATGAGGTGTGCAACATGAAGAAGACGAAGGAGGCTGTTGCGTTCCTGAAGAAGGCTGGCTGCTACGAGGATGTGGAGAAGGTGGCTGAGAACAAGAAGATCCGCTGCGGTAAGGGAAAGCTGCGCAACCGTCGCTACACGACGCGTGTGGGTCCGATGGTGGTGTACGCTGACAACGAGGAGGCGATCACCCTGCCTTTCCGCAACCTGCCCGGAGTGGAGCTGTGCAACGTGAACCGTCTGAACCTGCTGCGTCTGGCTCCCGGCGGTCATGTGGGTCGCTTCCTGATCTGGACGAAGGCTGCCTTCGAGCAGGTGGACGGTCTGTACACGCTGCCTCAGAACATCGTCGCCAGCGCCGACATCAACCGCATGATCAACTCTGCGGAGATCCAGGCTGTGGTGCGTCCCGCTCTGAAGAACGTGAACTACCCCAAGAAGGCGAACCCTCTGCGCAACAAGGCTGTGATGGACGAGCTGAACCCCTACGCCGCCATCGCCCGTGCTGCTGAGCAGAAGGCCATTGCCGAGAACATCAAGAACAAGGCTGCCAACATGGAGAAGAAGCGTGCCCTGAAGGCCAAGTTCGCTGAGCAGAAGGCTGCTTACTACAAGAACATGATGATGTAAGGGAGTCAACGAGAATTGAGGTTCCTTGTGTTTGTTGGTAATTATGTTGATGGAATACGTTGCGAAGTGAAACCGTAATCACAGAAAAAAAGAATGAACGATCTTGTGGTTGTTGACATCTGCAAGGAAGGTGGATTTATGAAAGATTACACCCTTACCTCGGTCATCACGACGAATGGACTCCTTCCACTCTCTGGACCGGGAAATGCTTACTATCAGAAGGGAGACGAGACGTACCGTCTCCAGGCGAACTGGATCAAGGGAAAGAAGGAGGGGAAGGCCATTCTGTACAATTCCCACAACCAAGTGTGTGCGCAGCTGAACTATGTTGATGACGAGATCAATGGTGATTGTGTGATTCGAGATGACAAGGGAATTACGCGCTTCCATGGGAACATGGTGAATGGAGAAAAGGATGGGCTCTGTGAAGAGTTCGATAAGAATCGTGTGCGTACCTTCTATGGATACTACGAAGGAGGCGAAGAACATCCACTCTTGGTACCGGTTTCTTCCTCGTTCCCCCACTTGCTGAAAGAGTTTTCGCGTTCCGGTGTACTCCTGACCATTTCTGAGTACGATCCATTGAACTGTCGGAAGAATGGTCATTGTTTCATCTTCGAGAATAACAACGTGGTTCGTTGCGACATGATGAATCAAGGCAAGCGGCAGTTCACTTACGCCACGTACACTGCCGATACAATGACTTGTTTCGATGAAGGGGGCAACAAGATCTACGAAGGCTCCTACAAGAATGACGTTACGAGTTTGTTCTGTAAGGAGGGAATGGGTTGCGAGTTTGATGCTTCCGGTACGAAAGTCTACGATGGTCTCTTCCACAACAACAAGCGATGCTGGAAAACCATACGCAGCCCTAAGAATCCCCTAATCGTGTTGATTAACGATATCAAAACAGGAAATCTTCTCTTCCTCGTTCACGTAAACAACCAAGGATATCGTGAGGGAGACTGCAACTGCTACGAGAATGGAAAGCTGACTCACGTGACGTGGTGGGAGAATGGTGTGGAGAAGTACACGCGTCTGGTGTTTTCAGGCGATGAAGCGACGGAGTATGCGAGTGATGGAATCACCGTGGTTTATGTGGGTCACGTGCGCAACAACTGGCGTGAGGGCGAGGGAACCGAATACAGAGACGGAGTGCCGAGCTATGTGGGGCAGTGGCATAACGGGGTGCCGCACGGAGAAGGTTCGCTGCTGAATGAGTTTGGTGACGTGATGTGCGAGGGAGAGTGGCGATGGGGATACTTGTATACGACGGAGGGATGGCTGGATTATGCGAGTCGAGAAGTGATCCAAGTAAAGGAACCGTATAAGTTGCCTTTGTGGAGACAGCGGGGAGGAGAGATGGATCAGAAGAGGGCAATTGAGAATCTGCAACGATCGATTCGGGTGGTAAAGATGGAAAAGAGAGTGGTGAATAAGGGAGAATGGTTCCAGTTTGTGTTGTATCTTGCATATGCGATGATTGTGTTGTATTACTTCACGAGTATGGTGTTCTCAATGAAGATAACAATCATTTCAATGGTGATTGAACTGGTATTGTCTCTGGGGTTCTTTCTCTTGTTCTTTTGCAAGGATATGATAGAAGAATACAGAACTCCGACCCCGTTACTAGTGTGGGAATGGATCATGATGGTGGAGTCGATAATCATATTGTATATAACCTTTAAAACACTCTTTGGTATTCTAGTCCTTTTTATGGTATTACTTGTATTTTCCTTTTTTGCCTTTCTTGCTATTATTGGGAAAGAATTCTCATTCGGAATCGGTTTAATCTTTGTTCTCTTTTCCCTCCCCCCTCCTTCCATCTTTTTCTTCTTAACACCATATTATCAAGATATTTGGCCTGTTTTTTGGTTGTCTTTTCTTGGGTTGCCCTATTCTCTTTTGCTAGGTTCGGTCACTCTACACAGTTTTGTATTCAGATTCACTCCCCTGTATTCTATTATCGTATTATGTTTGATTATGATCGGTCTTGATGTATCTGTATCTTTATGCTTGAGGATTCTGGTAATTACGGGTGTATTCATATTACTGTGGTTGCTTGTATACTTTACGACATCGGACTCTGCTATGAAATCTCTTGATGATAAACAGACTAGAAAAGAGGAGGTGCTGAAGCGTCTAACAAGCAGTGTTGTTCCGCTTCCAAACCCTGTCCCTTTTTCGCAGAAGAACTGCGCAGATGGAGAGACGACACATTCAACAAAAGAAAAGGCAATTCGTTTGTACATTTGTTTGTTATGATATCATATCAATACAATTACCACATTACCGCGGGTATCGATTCAGTTATCATAGTCTTCTTTGTGAATATGAAGCGAAGCAAAGAGGACTCTCTCCCATATGAACAGCTCGATCAGTTAAAAAGGGTGGAGACAAGTGGTAGCAATTGGAAAGAGGATGTGGCTTCTTTCTTCCTTCAGAGCAACAGGAAACACCTTGTTTGCTATGACGCGGAAAGAAGTGTATATTATGGTATAATTGAAAGTGGAATAAGGAGAGCTCAAATCACAGCGACCCGGGATATGAGCGTTTTCGTTGTTGCTGATGTGGAAAAGCATAGTGTTGCCGTTTCGGAAAGGAAAGGAACGAATGTGAAGGAAATCGTTGTAGAGGAGAAAGGTGTGGTCAATATGGATAGAAACGGTAATAAATGGGAAGGAAATGTGAAAGGAGACGAGCCGTATGGTTATGGAGTGATGTACAACGCGAATGGAGAGATACTCTATCAGGGATTCATGCTGAACAGAATGAGAGTGTGTTACGGTGTCGAGTACTATCCCCATCTGAACCAAATTGCGTATAAGGGAGGTTACTATGATAGCAAACGACACGGCTACGGAGAGCTTTATGACCAAAATGGAGCAATCCTGTACCAGGGAATCTGGAAGAGGGATAATCGATATACTTCCGAGATGGGAGTCATCGACAGCCAGATAGCAGCAATCCAGATTCCCAACAGCTCACTAAGTGAGCTGGGGAAGATTCTCTTGTATCAGTGGCTGTACTCTCTAAAGCGAATCGTGATAGGAAACAGGTGTTTTCGTCAAGTTCGCGTTCTTGAAATGAGTGGCTTGGGGGCATTGGAAGAGGTTATGATTGGAAGCAAGAGCTTTCAAGTCAGCAAGCACGAGCGGGCAGATGGATGCTGTCGAATCATAAACTGCCCGAAATTGGTTTCGATTCAATTCGGAGACGAATCCTTCTGCGACTACCATTCGTTTGAAATTGATAATCTCCCCTCTCTCCGTATTCTGGTTCTGGGACAATACTGTTTTTCGTACGCCCCTCTGTTTTCCTTACGCAGTTGCGATGTGTGAAGTGGTTGACTGATAGACCTTCCTGCTCTCTCTCACGTCAAGTTGGGACAGCAGGGATTCATTTGTTGTCACTCTATTGTATTTGAAAGTGAGTCAAATGGATAGTGTGATAGTGGAGATTTACTGAATCTGGAATCGATTCAGCTGGGTCCCTGCGTGTTTGACGGAGACTGGCATGAGGAGCGAAAGAACTCCGAAGATGGGTCCTACAACTACAAGAACAGTTTCGTTATGAAGAGTTGGAGGAGTTGCCGCCCTGATAGGTAGATCTTCCTTCATTACGGTCGTTTCAGGGAAGAAACTTCAACTACATTGGAAGCGTGGTCCTTGAGAGTCATTTTAGTGTGGCTGTTGTTCCGTAGATGTGCCTTTTTTGACGAGAGCCGATATTTCTTTGGGTGAAGACTGTTTTCGTCATTTAAGTGAAATTCATTCTTCAAGTGGGTTGCTGTTTTGTTTTCTCAGTAGATGCGAGGGAGCTGTATCAAATGATTGTATTTGGTAACGAGGCGCTGACGAATGACGCCTATTTAGTGGATAAAGAGGAAGCGCTGAACCTGTTGCCGACCACTGTCAGTGAGATATGGGTGGCTCCCTTTGAGATGATGAATTTGATTGAGCTGGACTTCAGTAGGTTTCAGAATTTGGAGACTCTGGTGTTTGGGAAGCGGAGTGCAAATGGGATTGAATTAATCGAGGTGAGTGGATTGGTTAACCTGGAGCACATCATTGTGGGCAATCACAGTTTCTGCGAGGAAAGCGGTTGTTGTCGCATTACGAACTGTCCGAGTCTTCAGACCATTCAGATTGGAGATGAATCGTTTGTGGACTACGAGTCTTTTGAAGTGTCGGGTCTTCCTTCCCTCTATTGTATACAGATAGGATTGAGTGCTTTTGAGTTTGCTGAGTCGTTACAACTGATGAGTTCGCTAGTTTGGGTGAGCTGACGGAACAGATCTTCCACAGCTTCAGTCGATTGTGCTTGGTCGTGGCGCATTTTTCTTTTGCCGTTCTGTTGTGCTCGAAGGTGAGTGATGTGTGTGAATGATAAATCAGATTTGCCAATGCTGCAGATGATGACTCTTGGGACGAACGTGTTTTGTGGCAGCGATGAGAATGCAAACACTTCTTCCTATGGAATGGGTACACTCAGAATGAAGAGTAGGAGTATACCAATGACCTGAGAGTTAGATCTTCCTCTGCTCATGCGTATCAGTGGTGATGGTAACAATTTCAAGTCTGCTGGGGCAGTGATTCTGGAGAGTAGTACATTCGATGACTGAGTGAATTAGATATTCCCAATTTGGCGAAAGAAGAGATCCTTCTTGGGGAAGGATGCTTTGAACAGACCCAGTCCATTTGTGCCTTTAGTTTGTTTGTGTGCGATTCCTAATCAATAGATGCTTCTTCTATGGAACAAGTAATCAGACGGGAAAGTGAGAACCTGTCCATTCGGTATAACTGCACTCCTTCTTTCTAACAAACAACCCAACACATTGGCACAAACAGTGTATTCACGCCCCGACAGACAAATACTCTCCACCCGCGCCATACACATCCCCACACCCAGGATCCTCGTTATAAGGCTCCCTCAAGTGGACCAGTGCGTCCTCCTGTCCAGTCACCACACGTCCTCCGAACACGAACAGCGGTCTCCCAGCCGCATCCAGAAGTGGCTCTCCCGAGGGACCCACGATTCGCTGATGCTCGTCAACGAAGAGAGACTGTGACTGCGCTGGCTGAGGTTCCTGCAGCTCTTGTGGTTCCTGTGGTTCCTGTGGTTCCTGCGGTTCCTGCGCAGGTACCAGGAGGTATCCGAAGGCGTCGTAGAGAGGCTGTCCCGTGTCATCCGTGGCTGGAGACCCGTCCGCCTCGAAGAGGAGTCGTCCCTGCGCATCACAAAGTTGGAGGAAGGGCTGCGCTGGGTTTTGGGAGAGAGGAGAGGGCTGTTCGTAGGAGGGAGGTTGATTGAGAGAGACAGGGGAGGGTTGATTCTGCGTGAGCGAGGACGCCCGATTGAGCGAGAGAGGAGAGAGTGAACTCTGTGCGAGCGGCTGATTGAGAAAGAGTCGCGCGAGCTGGTTTCGCGAGAATGGCTGATCGAGAGGGAGTCGTGAGGACTGGCAACGGGAATGTGGAGAGGAATGATGACGGGAGCGAGGCGAGGAATGGTGTGAGGAATGTCGAGAGACGAGCGAGTGGTGCGAGTGGTGCGGCGAGGGCTCGCGACGGTCGTGCGACTGTCCGGAGCTTATCGACGACGACACGTGGAAGGAGAGCGACGGGACGATCTGCGTGACGCTGGAATGACGCACGGAACGGCGCTCTGCGAGTGAGAAGGAAGAGATGGAATGACCGTGCGAAGCGAGCGGGACGTCGGGGTCGATCGCGTAGGCTTTGTTGAAACGAACGACGTGGGCGAGCACGTGGAGCGAGGCGACCGCGCGGAAGCGCGACGTGACCTGAGTGAAACGGACGAGAAAGCGCTACGGGGAGAAAGAGATCCTTGTCTGCGTCGGCGAGGAGTTTGTTGCAAGGGATCTTGACGGAACCAATCGCCTTGTGCGAGGGATAGGCGTTCAGAGAAAAGACAAAAGTAGAGGAAGAAGATAGGAGGTCTGCACTGAGGAGAAAACGATGATGGAACCCTAGGTGAGGAAGAGGAAGAAGAGAGACTCGTTCCATCGGCGAGTTTGGTGGCAGCAATTGTTTTCTTGTTACTTTGCAGTTCACAGTACAAGGAAGAAGACGAGTCGACGTGTTCCTTCTACGGGTGAGGGCAGAAGAGAACGGCTACAAAGGAAATGTCTTCAACCATGATTGACACTGCAACAACATGTTCTGATAGTCCAGTGATACTGGGGAAGCTATAGAAGCGAGCTTCACAATCAACAAATTGGATCCATAGGAGGACCTGTCCATACACATTATCAGAGGTGAGGTTCATAAAGTCCACATAGGTTGGACCGTACAACTTGTGCGATTCATGATCGCAACTATTATACACAAACTTGGCTTCTTTCTTTCTACGGGGAATGACGACCTCAACACGTACGGCTTATGAAAAGGGGAATTGTCCGACGCGAGGTAGATGGTAACAATCTTGGTATTATAGTCATGCAATGTACAAGGGAGAATAAGGCCGCAGTCCAAATCAACACTAGTAGTATACTCTCTGAAGTGTGATTTTGTGCTGGTGCTCATAAAATCACACTAAAGAGTAATGGTGATGGAAACAACCACCTACCATTAACTTGAACCGTCTCTTCTCCTTAAAGTGAATACCCTTCGATGCCCCTATCAACAGGTATGTCGATTCGTTCATTGAGCAATGAGGATCTCGACAAAAAACAATAATGGAAAAATGAATTGTCGCTATTTACATGTCTTCAGTATGTGCTTGTTGTTCTTGGTTCGTTTCACGAGAGCTTGAGTGTAGTAGTAATTCACCATGTAGTTTCCTGACTTTGTGTTTGTTGCATGGGACTTCTGAAGATTGGAACTACAAGTCAGGAACGCGATAAGTCAGTACGGAAGGTGGGGTAGATCAAAAGCGTACATGTCTCCAGCGAGGACAAATCTATACTCCTCCCTCCGCAACGTTTCAACATAGGAGATTTTGTTGAAGCCGTAGTTGATGAACGCCTCATTAAACTTAGTAATCGAATCGTTTCTATACACGAGGAGATATCTAAATCAGATCGTTCACACAGAGTCCAACGGCTCCTGGAGGTAGTTCGGCCAGCACGTGTAATTGTAGTAGTCCTCATGCTTCCCTTCTATTTTATCATGAACCCACTTTTGCGGAACATAGAGCTAGTCATGAATCATCTCATTCTCTCAAACATGGGTGAATAACCCTTTCTTCGACGACGCACATTGCTTTGAACGGATGCACGATAGCAATTCACTCATTGTGAACGGGATGCGCGATCGCACAGACGCCACTTGTTCTTCCATTGTTCCGTTTGCAATCTTCCATCCTGTGTGGAAGAAGGCAGGAATCACCACGGCCGTTCGGGTGGATGATGTGATGGAGCTCGGGAGCTTCAAGAGTGTTTCATAGGATTGATCTACTCAGGAGGCGGAGCGATTTCTTACAACTCATCCACATATCCATGTCGAGACAGATGAAATGGCTCGTTCGGACATGAGCGATGCCAAGATTCCTCAGTATGTTGATGGGGTAGTTGGAGTAGAAGAAGGAACCCTTTGAAGCGACGTACGTTACGAAACGGATGCGAGAGGAACACACATCGCCCTGCGCTTTCTCCAGATACTGGTCAAAGGCATTCACCTGCTCTTCTTTCAAGTAGAAAACTAAAACGATTGGACTATGGGTCAAACACGAAGCGATCATCTACCCGTCCCAGCGACTGATAAAGGTGGGAAGTGCAAACAGGCGGTTCAAGCTTCCGACCGTGACGATCGAAATATCATACTTGGAAGTGTCAGGCGTTTCCGCTAATGTCCATTTTGATGCAGAGTCCTACAATGATAACGATCAATCCGCTGCTTCTTGCATCCCGTATAAAGAAAGACAGTCGTTCCGATCTCTCGTTTGGGAAGAACTCTCGATGGCTTTGCATTCGACTGCTCCAAACTCTGTCTAATCTTTCTGTCCTAGAGAAGAAAGAAAAGGAATCCACTACTTCGGTACTGGCTCCTCTCGACATTTTGGCTATAATATCGTCCACCGTTCTTTCGCTTCCAGGTTTTTCACGGGCAGCAACACTCTGGGAACGGGTATCTGTGTCATCAGTGTTCCAATCACTCTACCCGATGGTTGTATCTCTTGCAACTTCACTCCTGATTCCGGATTGGTTTGTGCAATGGCATACTGAAAGGTGCTCTCTCCTCTCTAAGATTTGAACTGTATCCAATTGTATACAGTGTGCTTGTCGTATGATAGATAGAGTACAGGATAGAGAAGGACTCTACATGAAAGGAGATGGTGGACTCTCCATACATGGATAATAGATACACATAAATGATATACGAATTCATCTCAATTGAACGCTTCCGTTCAGAAGAGAGAAATATCGTGTTGGGCTGATTGCGCCACTGTCGCAATGAGTGTTTCAAAGAGACAACAAGGACAGGGAATAAAACTACAGTTCGTCCTGAAGAAAGGAAGCAGGACCAGATAAAAGACCGGGATCCATCGCATCGAAGAGGAGACTCTCCTTATCTTCGTCACATTCCGTGACGGTCGTGTTGATATCAAAAGAATCCCGTAAGAAGAGTTGATTCGAATATCCTATGTGAAAGTGATGAGAGAATACAACGGAGATGAGGTAGTTCTGATTGGCGCAAAATCCACCTGTGAATATTGGGGGGAATGGGTGACTGGGAAGATATCCGATAAAAGACGTCCTACGTCATCAGGATACGTCACAAATAAAACGGGTTCATCTTGGAGTTCAACCGATAGAGTCATCTCCATGCTAGTCGGAATGATCGTTCCTGTGAAAGGGCTTCGTCATTATGTGGAAGGAAATCGATTTACAGAGAATTGAGTGACTGAATGGCTTGTTGCAGAACATCTTCGACTCGGACGGCCTCGGTATCGGAAACGAAAGCAAAATACGTTTCAACACCATAGGGGGAAATGTAAGTCGCCCTCCAAGTTCGCATGAAAGAGAGAATGAGTAGAGGAAATGGGGAGTATGGGGGGTGATAAAGAATGGGATGAAAATGCTTCAAACGAAGTGAGATGATGCATGGTGTACAGCTGTATCATTCTATGAATTGTATTCACGAATTTTCGTTTCGGTGAGTTCATCTGGTGAGTGAATTCTGCTTTTCTCTTTCCATTCACTCTCTAACAAGTCTACCGTGATAACCGAGAGAATTTGTAATCAACCTATTATAAAGCATGAAAACATTGCAATGGAACAGTCCAACCAAAGAAAACATCCAAAGAAGGTGCTTCGGACTTTGGAGGCGAAAGGAGATTAAGGGCTCTTCTACTATCAATGAGCCGTTACTTATGAACAGAAGCTGTGGAATGGTAGCTCATAAAGTCGAAAGGGGCCCAAAACATGAATCGCGGGACGGACGGGGTGAATGGGCTGGAGCCAAATAATCCTCTGTATCGCCGTCATTTCCATCTCTTAAGTTGCTATGAGTGCTACTACTGGTAGAGAAGTGTTGTGAGCAATTCGGAGTATGGATAAGCTAACATGTTGTAGAATCGAAGGTTGTTGCGAACTTTGGAGATTGTTGTATCGATAGAGATGTGAAGAAGGGAAAGCTGGTTCTTGCGGACGGAACCGTCTTTGAAGGGTAAAAGAGAGTTGGTTTCTTTGAGACTGTAGCTTCTCTTTCGGAGAGGAGACATCTCGTTCGGGAGAGGTTGTCTTCAACACTGGAATGGTGGGATATCCCGAGTCGTTGACCGATCCTTCCTACCGTGGACAGATTCTGGTGTTCACCTTCCCCATGATGGGAAACTACGGTGTTCCTGGAGACGAACTGGATGAGTATGGTCTTCCGAAGTGGTTTGAGTCGGACGCCATTCACGTAGCGGGAGTCATCGTTGCTGACTACTCGTATGAATATAGTCATTGGGCTGCAAAGAAGTCTCTGAGCGAGTGGTTGAAGGTGGGTGCGTGTGAGGAGAGTGATGGGTAGGAGAACCATATTCCCGCTCTGTATGGAATCGATACGCGTATGCTGACAAAGAAAATCCGTGAGACCGGAGTGATGCTGGGAAAGATCGAGTTCCCCGGACAGCACGTTGAGATTGAGGACCCGAACCTGCGCAACCTGGTTGCGGAGGTGTCAACGAAGACTCCTCGCGTGTTCAACAAGGGCATGACGCCGCGCATCGTGGCTGTGGACTGTGGAATCAAGAACAACATCATCCGCTGCCTGTGCGCCCGCAAGGCGCAGGTGACGGTGGTTCCGTTCGATTACGACCTGAAGGGCCATTGCGACGAGTACGACGGCATCTTCCTCAGCAACGGTCCCGGCAACCCCGAGATGGCACAGGCGACGATCGAGCAGCTGAAGTGGGCGATCACCACCGACATTCCCATCTTCGGTATCTGTCTGGGAAACCAGCTGCTGGCGCTGGCCGCCGGCGCGCGCACCTACAAGATGAAGTTCGGCAACCGCGCCGCGAACGTGCCATGCGTGGACCTGCTGACGGGCAACTGCTTCATCACCTCGCAGAACCACGGTTTCGCCGTTGACGAGAAGACGCTGCCTGCGGACTGGCAGCCGCTGTTCTTCAACGCGAACGACTATTCGAACGAGGGAATCATCCACCGCACGAAGAAGATCTTCTCGTCACAGTTCCATCCCGAGGCGTGCGCCGGTCCTCTGGACACGCGTTTCCTGTTCGACCGCTTCGTGAACAACATCCGAGGCTGCGAGACGCCGCTGAACACGCCGCTGAACACCAACTTCTTCCGCCTGCAGAAGTTCCGTAAGGTGCTGATTCTGGGCTCGGGCGGTCTGAGCATCGGCCAGGCCGGTGAGTTCGACTACAGCGGCTCGCAGGCCATCAAGGCGATGAAAGAGGAGGGTCTGGAGGTGGTGCTGATGAACCCGAACATCGCCACGGTGCAGACGAGCAAGAACCTGGCGAACAAGGTGTACTTCCTGCCCGTGACGCCGGACTTCGTGAAGCGCGTGCTGGACAAGGAGCAACCGGACTGTCTGCTGGTGTCGATGGGAGGGCAGACGGCGCTGAACGTGGGCATCAGTCTGTACGAGGCGGGCGAGCTGTCGCGCCGCAACGTGCACGTGCTGGGCACGCCGATCAAGACGGTCATCGATACGGAGGACCGCGAGCTGTTCAAGGAGCGTCTGGACGAGATCAACGAGAAGCTGGCGCTGTCGTACCCCGCCACGACGGTGGAGGAGGCGATCGAGGTGGCTGAGAAGATCGGATACCCCGTGCTGGTGCGTTCTGCGTTCGCGCTAGGCGGTCTGGGCTCGGGCTTCGCGGAGAACCGTGAGGAGCTGGTGGAGCTGGTGTCGCGCTCGTTCACGTGCAGCGAGCAGCTGCTGATCGATAAGGACCTGCGTGGCTGGAAGGAGATTGAGTACGAGGTGGTGCGTGATAGCTATGACAATTGTGTGACGGTGTGCAATATGGAGAATTTCGACCCGCTGGGAATCCACACGGGAGACTCGATCGTGGTGGCTCCCTCGCAGACGCTGAACAATCGCGAGTACATGATGCTGCGCGACACTGCCATCAAGGTGGTGCGCCATCTGGGCGTGATCGGCGAGTGCAACATCCAGTACGCGCTGAACCCCGACAGCGAGGAGTACTGCATCATCGAGGTGAACGCGCGTCTCTCGCGCTCCTCGGCCCTCGCCTCGAAGGCCACCGGCTACCCGCTCGCGTACGTGGCGGCGAAGCTGGCGCTGGGCAACAACTTGATCCAAATCAGCAACCGCGTGACGGGCACGACGACCGCGTGCTTCGAGCCGTCGCTGGACTACTGCGTGGTGAAGGTGCCTCGCTGGGACCTGAAGAAGTTCCACCGCGTGTCGCCGCTGCTGGGCAGCTGCATGAAGTCGGTGGGAGAGGTGATGTCGATCGGCCGTCGCTTCGAGGAGGCGCTGCAGAAGGCTGTGCGCATGGTGAACCCGCTGGTGCAGGGCTTCGACCTGCCGGCGGTGGAGTGGTCGGAGAAGGAGGTGGAGCAGCTGCTGCGTCACCCCGACGACCGCCGCATCCACGCGATTGCGCTGGCGCTGGAGCGCGGCAGCACGGTGGACGACGTGCACGCGATCACGAAGATCGACAAGTGGTTCCTGTACAAGCTGGACCACATCCATCGCGCCCGCAGCTGGCTGCGCGGCCGCGTGCTGGAGGACCTGACGACGGAGCGTATGAAGACGCTCAAGTGTCTGGGCTTCAGCGACATGCAGATCGGCGCGCTGCTGAGTTTCAGCGAGTCGCTGAACCGTCGTGAGAAGGAGGCGCGCGTGCGCGAGCTGCGCAAGAGCGAGGGCGTGAAGCCAGTGGTGAAGCAGGTGGACACGCTGGCTGCCGAGTTCCCTGCGATGACGAACTACCTGTACGTGACGTACAGCGGCTGCGAGCACGACGTGACCTTCGAGGACCACGGCGTGATGGTGCTGGGTTGCGGTCCGTACGCCATCGGCTCGTCGGTGGAGTTCGACTGGGCTGCCGTGTCGTGCATCCGTGCGCTGAAGGAGTCAGGAAAGAAGACGATCGTGGTGAACTTCAACCCCGAAACGGTGTCGACGGACTACGACGAGAGCGACCGTCTGTACTTCGAGGAACTGTCGCTGGAACGCATTCTGGATATCTACGAAGCGGAAAAGTCGGAGGGAGTGATCATCAGCGTGGGCGGTCAGATCCCGAACAACCTGTCGCTGCCGCTGGCGCATAACAACGTGCGCATCTTCGGCACGTCGCCCGAGATGATCGAGTGCGCCGAGGACCGCAGCAAGTTCAGCAACCTGTTGGACCGCCTGAACATCGACCAGCCGCAGTGGGTGGCGGTCACCTCGACGGAGAAGGCGTTCGAGTTCGTGGAGCACGTGGGTTTCCCCGTGCTGGTACGTCCTTCGTTCGTGCTGAGCGGTGCCGCCATGAGCGTGTGCATGAACGACGACCAGCTGCGTCAGTGTTTGGGTCGCGCGGCGACGATCAGTTCGGACTACCCGGTGGTGGTGAGCAAGTTCATTCTGGGCGCGAAGGAGATCGAGTTCGACGCGGTGGCGGACCACGGCGAGATCATCAACTACGCCATTTCGGAGCACATCGAGAACGCCGGCGTGCACTCGGGAGACGCCACGCTGTTGCTTCCGAGCATGAAGCTGTATACGGAGACGGAGCGTCGCATCCGTCAGATCGCTCGTGCGATTGCGAAGTCGCTGGAGATCACGGGTCCGTTCAACATCCAGCTGCTGGCGAAGAACAACGACGTGAAGGTGATCGAGTGCAACCTGCGCGCGTCACGCACGTTCCCGTTCATCTCGAAGACGTTCGACTTCAACTTCATCGAGCTGGCGACGCGCGTGATGGTGGGTCTTCCGTACAAGCGCGGCAACATCGTGCTGCGTGACCTGAACTACGTGGGCTGCAAGGCGCCCATGTTCTCGTTCACGCGTCTGAGCGGCGCGGATCCGACGACGGGCGTGGAGATGGCATCGACGGGAGAGGTGGCGTGCTACGGTGAGACGGTGAGCGAGGCGTTCCTGAAGGCGCTGCTCTCGACGAACTTCCACTTCAAGTTCTTCAGCGAGCACGACCAGAGTCCACGTAACTTTTTGATCAGCATTCCGGAGGACGACTTCAACCAGTTCAAGGAGGGTCTGGAGACGCTGGCGAACATGAACATCCACTTCTTCGCCACGAAGGGAACGTACAACCGTCTGGAGGAGTTCGGCATCCCGAAGGAGCGTTTGCATCGCGTGTACAAGGAGAGCGAGGACGTGAAGGAGGACCTGGCTGTGGACTTCATTCGCAAGCAGAACGTCCATCTGGCGATTGTAGTACCCAAGAACAACACGGAGCAGGCCATTACCGATGGCTACAAGATTCGTCGTATGGCGGTGGATTTCAACATTCCGCTGATTGTGAATATCAAGTGCGCACTCGAGTTCGTCAGAGCTTTCGAGAAGTTGACGGTAGGTGTGGGTGAGGGAGGTGACGTGCAGACACAGGGAGAGGAGTTCCTTAAGATAAAATGCATGCAGGAGTATTACGACGGAAATAAGTAAACTGGTTTCTTTGGTGTTCTTGTTGCAACAATGGATTCATTCGTATGCCATTTCATTCGATTTTCGCAATCACGTCTCTTCAACAAACAGACTCAACAGTTTTGACAAAAACTAGTTGCTTATTCCTCAGCGTCCTCCTTCTCTTCCTTCTCCTCCTTCTCCTCTTCCTCCTCCTCGCCCTCCTTCTTCTCAGGGAGCAGCTCCGAGTGCACGAAAGGCATCACACCTCCCGAAGCAATCGTCACGTTGCCCAGAAGCGCGTTCAGCTCCTCATCGTTACGAACAGCCAGCTGAATGTGACGGGGAATCACACGGTTCTTCTTGCCCTCCTGAGCCACGTTTCCAGCCAACTCCAGAATTTCAGCCGTCAGATACTCCAGCACGGCAGCCAGATACACGGGAGCACCGGCTCCAATACGATCGGCAACACGCATGTCACGCATGTAACGAGCAATACGGCCCACGGGGAAGGTGATTCCAGCACGCGAGCTACGGCTCTGAGTCTTTCCGTCAGTCTTTCCACGTCCACCCTTTCCTTTTCCAGCCATGATTTCAATCGGTTAAAGAATATGTGAAAGGAATCGAAGCGGGAAAAGCGACGCGGGAGAATCAACCGGGAATAGTGCTTAGCCAATCAATGGATGATGAGTGATTTGATTGGATAATTCGTCCTCTCAGGAATGTTGATTGTCCAATCCGATCCCTCCTATTGAAATCGCCTCGTTTCATTGGGTTTCTCGAAATCGATGCTTTCCTCCCGCCTTTTCCGTCTCGTTTGAATCACATATTCTTTCAAATTCATAACCATGTCTGCTACTGAGAACGAGAAGACTCCCGTGGAGAATCCCGCTGACGACAAGAAGAAGAGAAAGTCCACCAAGGTCGACTCCTACGCCACCTACATCTACAAGGTTCTGAAGCAGGTGCATCCCGATCGCGGTATTTCCAAGAGAGGAATGGCTGTGATGAACTCGTTCGTGTCGGATATCTTCGAGCGTATTGTGACGGAGGCTGGTCATCTGGCGCGTGTGAACCACAAGAGCACTGTCGGCACTCGGGAGATCCAGACCGCTGTTCGTCTGATTCTGCCTGGAGAGCTGTCGAAGCACGCCATCTCCGAGGGAACCAAGGCTGTGACCAAGTTCCGCGGCGAATAAGGATTCGGGTGTTTTTCAATACCACAGTCCCGTGTGTTTGTTAACAATCACTCCATAAAGCGACTAAAACACTTCCAACTGTCCTTCGCTCCAGCACGCGCGTGGCGTGAGAGTGAAATACGTCATGGGCTTCGCGTACAGCTTCTATTCCTCACCTCCTTCTCCCACATATACCAGAATGCGACACTGCTCGGGAGTCAACACCTTGCCGCTCTTGCAAACGGTGTAGTCCTCGCGCATGTTAATCTTACCGTTCTTGATTTCCACAGGCAGACGCAGCTTCTTGAACTCTTCCATCATGCTGTGCGCGAACGGCATCTCTCCCTTCGGAATCACAAAGTTCTCCGTCGCCTTGAATCCCGCACGTGCGTAGTCCAGCGACTTGTACTCACGGAAGAAATTCATCACCTCCTCCTTTGACCGGTTGGTGAAGAAGAGGGCGCAGTTTCCGCCAAGATTCTCTCCCAGCTTGCACAGATTGTCGCGGTACTCCTCCTCCGGCGTGCGTCCAAGAGCAACCTGCATGACACGATTCTTGCCCAGGAAGAATCTGCGTCATGAAGATTGTGCAGCGCATCCTACCTGCAGTCGCTCAGCTGGCCGCGCAGATCCTTAAACGCGTTCGTCCGCATGTTGTCGAATTCCAGCACATAGATGTACTTGAACGCATCCACCGCCTCTCGGATCTTATTAACGACGTCGTCCTTATGCTCCTTTCCACGAGACTTGGTTTGGGTAAGACTCACTAGAACGTCACCAGACGCGTCACGTCGTCATACCAATGTGGTTTCTCTTGGACTTGGGCATCTGAATGAATCAACAACTAGACAAAAATGGTCGCTGGATGGATGGTGTGGAGTTTGTATTGGGTATATTCATAGAAGGGTGAATCAATGGAATAGGAAGGAAAGGGATGTGTGATTGTGATACCAGAAACACCACGCATTTCAACGCATTCCTACAACAACAAACAGTACAATGTCTACGAAACAACATAAAACCAAGACTTGAAAACAAGGTTGCCAAACAGGGAGGAGACATTACTTTCGTTTTGAGTAAAAACCCTTATTCACATAGAGGAACTACACGTCACTCATCAACATCATCACCCACCTGAAGTGCTGCCAGAACAATCGACAAGATAGAGAGGATGATGTAAGAGATACGAGCTTTTCCAGCGCCCTCCACACCTTTCACCGCAATACTCTCTGCAAACAACAGAACAGCCCCAGCAACGAGGTTGAAGGCCTCCATAAGGGTCACTCCGCAGTACATTCCATGGAACAAATCCGAATCAGCGAACTACACGTTACGCAGCATCCAGGGAGATACGTAGTTGTAATTAATGATGAACCAGATGAACAGACACAGGAGGATGAGGACGTTCCATAAGAGAATGAAGAAGAGAGCCATGCCAAAGGTAGATCGCTTGGATGTTGCAATCATGCTGATAACAGAGACGATAATGTAAAGCAGGGATGCAACCTAGGTGAGAGGAAGACATCGAGCTCTACCTGGCAGATCCGCCAGATGCCAATGCCGGGACTCGTGTTGCTAGAGGACTTCATTTGAGTAGAGAAGAAACTATGACTGGATCGAAAAAGATCATCGGTATAACCGCGGTATTTCAACAAACAAATGAAATGGGATGAATCGATACTCGGTTCGCACGCCATTGTGTGATACTCGAAGACAATTGAAAGAGATTGCACTCCTGATGCATCTACTTATGAGAAGGGAAAGAGAGATTAACGGTTCGGGCATACAATACTGCGTCTCGATATGACCCTCGCTATAGGTAACGCAAGGAATAAATTCATACGCGAATAGAAAAGGAAGAGAGAGGAAGTGCGAATACCAGTTGTGAAGGATTCCAGCTGAAATGAATGTGAGCACACGAGTATATGAAGGAAGCAATATAGATGACTCCAATGATATATCAACAAAGAAGAAGGGATGGTCGCCAGCTCGATTCCATCCGGAATAGCTGATGAAGGCAGTACTGGAACCACTCGCAAGAAAAGGATAGCCACAAACCTCAATGCATCCCCAAGGACATCCAGAGGAGGGAGCAAAACACACTCTTCGATAATACACACGTCGAATCGTAACTGTGTTGTGATAGAGAGCACTGCATAGAGAATTGGACAAAAAGGAAAAGAGCGAAGAGCATACTGGGAGAGTAGGTCCACCCTATGTGAGAAGGGAAGGGAAGAGAAACACGAAACACCAAGGACATCTCAACAGAGTCATGGTTGGGATGATAAAGAAAAAAGAGAGAATCCAGTTCATGAAAGCCACCATCAACCACTGGTTCAACCACATAGGGAGTGCATCGATGAATCCAATGAGCAATCGAGGAATCCAGTGACATAATATGAATGACCAAACACGAAAAGACAACAACACGTCAGTGACATAGCAAAGGGAGCAAATATCACATACGATCCAAATACACTATTCACAAAGCAGTTGTGAAACCGCACAATCAATTTGTGTAGTTCATGGAGAGCCCGAAGAGACCCGCAACGTATACAGAGTACCCACGGAAGCCCGCTACGGAGACAGAAGATACGACGAATTGGATGTCGCTTGCCTCGCTGATATGTGGATTGATTTCTGTGCTATCAAGTGTACGCACTGATAGAAGAAGTGTAATTGTGTAGTCGAAGTTGCTTGGTTGGATCAGTCTGTTTTGCGGAATTGCGTCACTTACGTGGCTCCGATTCGATCAGGTGGACAAGTTCAATGTGTTCGTCACTCTGGGGTGATCATGGTGATGTGTTGTTATCCTAGTTTCTCTGTGATGTCCATCATCTCGACCTATTTCAAGAGTCGCGTTGAGATGCTAGCTAAGAAGTAAGGGTTTTCGGTGTTTGATGAGAATCAATGAGTGATGAAGAGGTAGAAAATAGAGTACAATGGTGAATCCATTTTGGACATTAACAGATGAAGGATTGATAATACACGAATAATGATCCCTATCGAGTAAGAACAATAATCCAGTGAACTGGTGAATCCATTGAATCCTACAGACGTCGTCCTATAGAGAATCCAATGAAAACGGGGATATAACAATACTGGCGACCCTGTGATAATCGCTGTGAAATCGATATTGAACCAAGGTAAGGGCATACAGTGTTCAATTCTCGACGTTTCCAATTGCGAGACTGTCCTTATTGTTGAAATTGAGATTACTGTATGTAGAGTGGGTGTAGTTGTGAATCGTGTAGAGTTGCTGTGCAGTTAGATGAGTGACGCGGATTCTCAATTACAGGCACCACGTTCCCCACTAGAGGGAGACGATACGGTGTCTCTTACAGAAGAACAGATTCAACACGTATGGATAGTATTTGCATCCCATAGATAGAGAGTAACACAGGTGCAATATGGAAAGAACACGGAGGGATACAAGCGATGGCAGATGTTGTCTTCATTGTCAGTAATGAACGCGTGATAATGAATGTAGTGACCCTGTCCTTGCAGAGACAGTTGTAGCTCCAGACCCGTTCGATCCGGTGAGCAAGCGCCGATTTGATGGACGTGTGAAGAAATGGAGGCGAGATTTGCACAAATTCGATCCACAAACGGACGAGCAGAAACAGGAAGTGGAAGACTGGACTCTCCAGCAGAATGTGTTTCTCACAAATGTGTATTCCTTACACGACTTTTTCCAGAATGAATCCTATATAACGAAGGAGTGTTTTTAAACACTTCGCTATTACTTTCCCTTGTTTCCTGTTACAAAAGATAATAGTCGCGGTTATTTGAGTAAACTCACTATCAACTCACATAATGCTTTCTAGAGCTTCATCGAGTGTATCCGTTCTATACAAGTCTTCGGAAGCGTATGATGTTGTTTATGTTTCTTCACCTCTAGTCTGTTCCGCAGATCCTTCTATAGCAAGCTAGTTTGTCATTTGCATGTGATGCTTATCCATCTAGAAGCAACCTATTCTCAGTTTGGAGAAAATCAAATCAATAACGGTGTCATTTGGAGGATTGACAGAGGGAAGTGTTGGAACAAGGTTTGGAGTGATCGGAAACGTTCATTTTAATAGAGAGTTTGCTTCACAAATCAATGGAAAGAAGGTGAAGAGTAGCAATCCCAAGGCAGTCGTCGCTGTGACGATTGATAATGAATTGCTGCATCCTCGCGTGGATATTGAGTACAGTATGTGCAGAG
Organism: Blastocystis sp. NMH; assembly: GCA_039096215.1. Lineage (NCBI taxonomy): Eukaryota > Bigyra > Opalinata > Blastocystidae > Blastocystis > Blastocystis sp. NMH. Next base: position 85,701 of record JBBPEA010000013.1, on the reverse strand, counting down.
TACGATTCTAACGCACAGATAGTGGAATGAAGTCGTCCATCGATACTGTAAACATGTCCTTCAAGAAGATTCTGCACACGATTCAGGATCAGATTCGGGAGGTGGAGATTGATATGGATAAGGCGAACTATGAAGCCTTCAGAAAGCAGCAGGAGAAGTACATCCTTGATGGAATCAAGAGCTGGGAGAATAAGCATAAGCAGATGATTAAGGAAATGGGGAAATCAATGTAGTTTAGAGGACTGTTTGTTGGTCATAAAATGGAGCCCCTTTATCCCGAACGTCCCATTCATCCATTCACGGAACTTACGTCAAGGGAACAGTTGCAATGGTGGAAAGGAAATGACGAATAGGAGTATTGTGGACAATCAGCGAATGGTCGTGAGTGCCATACAGAAGTCTCCATACTACATTGAACTGGAAGATGCGAATATGCATTTTGAGCGCTATACGGACAAATACACAAAGGAGAAGGATAACACCAAATTGGCTTCGTTCTATTCCTATGATATTCTCTCCAAGTATATTCCAACAGGTATGCATCGAGGAGTATGGTTGATCTGCAGAATTGTTGGGTGACAAGTCTCGGAAGGAGATTCACTCCATGCGTCTGAATATCCGTCACGCCAACCATACCGAAGTTGGAAATGATAAGGAAGACAAAGAAGATGGTGGTGACAATGCCAAGTAGGTGTAAAGCACTTGCTCTCATCTTGTAGTCCTCAGGAGGGTGATGATTTGAACCAGGATGTTGTGTATGAGGATGAGGAGAATGAGTATGAAATGAACTTCGAAGTATCGGAAGATTCGTTCGGAATGAATGACGACGATGGCGATGATGGTCCTGTATACTAATCCCTTTTCATGTCTTTGTTTATCTTATCAAACCGCTGTATTGTGTCCGAAATAACAGTATCCTGTGTTTTCTAAAACAGACGACAATCCCTCCATTTTCACACGGATCAAGCGCTTCAACTTATCCATCTTCAACACCTTCATATCATTCATCTCCTCCTTCTCCTCTTCTGTTATCACACCTTCTTCCTCTTTTAGTCGAAGACTCTTCTTACGATAGTATCGTTTTCCCAACACACTTCCCTATCCCATTACCATTCTCATTCATCACTCACTAAATAACCAATCATACCCACTCCTGTGAAACATAACGTTGTCAAAGGAAGGTAACGAGGATTCGTCAACAATCCTCCTGTTATACCTGTCATCGCTCCTGCAATTGCCCATGACCAAATACTGTTACCCATCCCTTTACACACATAATGATAGCTACCATAAAACACCATACTTCCCAAACCAAATGTCATTGTCATCGACGTCATATACAGTTGAACACGCGCTCCTTTCAGTACAGATACCACATAACCACTTATCGCTCCCACACATCCTAATCATTCATTTCCTATTCTACACATTACCTCCTCCCCATAACGATAAGATCAAGTTACGTCGAAACGGATCTACACTCATCACTCCTTTATCACTCTTTTCATACCCATATGAACCAATCGATTCGTTGCATACTCTTCCTCATTTGATATACTTCCTTTTACAACACTTCCTTCTCCACTACGATTTCGATCCTTCTCTTCCATCCAATATCACCAATTCTTCAAATTGATTCCTTCAAATACAAACAATCACTCGACCAAACAATCCTATGACTCTTTCTTGAGAATTCATTTCTTGTTATTACTATTCATTTGAATTGTTTTGGAAAAGGAAAAGAGTGTGAAAACGAGTAAGGAGTGAATTAGAGCGAATCCACTTCATTCAATTGATTCATTCCATTTAGATATAAACAGGAAACAAATACAAAGAAGAAACAACACATCACATACCTACCATCCATTCAACAAACCAATCATCATCACACAATTCTCTCATCCTACTCAAACTAATCCTATATCAAAACAACAAGTGGCGGTTCAATTGAATTCACACCGGTTTCAATCCAATTGAATTCCTCTTTAATTCTTCCCGCCCTCAACCACCCATTTTATACCTACTCATTTCTCTATCAATCCTCCTCTCATTTCCCGCCTTTTCGTTTCCCGCCTTTTCTTTGTTATTCTATCCATATTTCTCTTATCTATTGCCGAAGGCGTTGGTAGGTATTGAATCGTGTTGATACACACACTAACGATGATGTAGTTGAATAGAAATGAGTTGTGAACTCTGTTTCAAACTGGATGAGTCGTTCTTGGACAAGTACAAGACACTTCAACCTCCCTTCGGTTATGCCCCTCTGGGTGAGTTGGTATATCGTCGTACGTATTCGCGAACGCTGGAGGATGGAAGCAAGGAGGATTGGTGGCAGACGGTTCGTCGTGTAGTTGAAGGAACATATTCTCTTCAGAAGGAACATATTCAATCGTTCCATTTGGGTTGGGATGATGAACATGGTCAGCGTTCTGCTCAGGAAATGTATGATCTGATCTTCAACATGAAGTTCCTTCCTCCTGGTATGAGAAATGATGAGTAATGAAGTGTAGGTCGTGGTCTGTGGGTGATGGGAACTCCGGTGATTCACAAGAAGAATCTGTCGGCGGCTCTGAACAATTGTGCGTTTGTGTCAACGGAGGATTTGGAGTTGAATCCGACTCGTCCGTTTGAGTTTTTGATGGATGCTTCAATGTTGGGAGTGGGTGTTGGTTTCGACACGAAGGGAAGAGATCGTGTGATGATATTGGGACCGAAGGAAGAAGTGGAGGTGTATCGTATTGAGGACTCGCGTGAGGGTTGGGTGAATTCGGTGTCGAAGTTATTGAAGGCATACTTTGGTGTGAATGGTGAGAAGATGAATGACATTGAATTCGACTACTCTGCAATTCGTCCTGAGGGTGAGCCTCTGAAGACGTTTGGAGGAGTGAGTAGTGGTCCGCGTCCTCTTCGTGAGTTGCATGAGAGTATTCGTGGTGTGTTGAATGGTCGTATTGGACAGCGAATGGATTCGCGTGCGATTGTGGATCTGTTCAATCTGATTGGAAAGTGTGTTGTATCTGGAAATGTGCGTCGTTCGGCAGAGATTGCGTTTGGTGATCCTGATGACATCACGTTCATGGATCTGAAGGACTACGATAAGAATCCCGAGCGAGCTGCGTTTGGATGGTCGTCGAACAACAGTATCTTTGCTCGTGTTGGAATGGACTATACGGAAGTGGCGAAGCGTCTGCGTGTGAATGGTGAGCCGGGTCTGGCGTGGCTGGAGAACATGCAGAAGTTCGGTCGCATGGAAGATGGTCCAAACTGGAAGGACAAGCGTGTGAAGGGTGGAAATCCGTGTTTGGAGCAGTCATTGGAGTCGTACGAGTTGTGTTGTCTGGTGGAGACATTCCCTGCGCGTCATGCAAGTCTGTCGGAGTATCTGCGCACACTGAAGTTTGCGTATCTGTATGCGAAGACAGTGACACTGCGTATGACGCATTGGCCTGAGACGAACCGTGTGATGCTCCGTAACCGTCGTATCGGTTGTTCGGTGAGTGGCATTGCGGACTTCTTGGGAAAGCACAATCTGGAGGAGCTGCGACAGTGGTTGGATGAGGGTTATCGCACGGTGCAGCGATGGGACGAAGTGTACAGCAACTGGTTCTGCATTCCTCGATCGATCAAGACGACGTCGGTGAAGCCGTCTGGGACAGTGTCGCTGCTGGCGGGTGCGACGCCCGGCATGCACTTCCCCGAGAGTCGCATCTACATCCGTCGCATGCGGATGAGCAAGAACGACCCGCTGGCGATTCCCCTGCGAGCGGCGGGGTATAGCGTGGTTCCTGCGATCGGTCAGGAGGACACGACGGTGGTGGTGGAGATGCCGATCAAGCTGGCGGAGGGTGTGCGTGTGCAGAGCGAGGTGTCGATGTTCGAGCAGTTGCAGCTGGCTGCGTTTTTGCAGCGATACTGGGCGGACAATCAGGTGTCGTGCACGATCACGTTCGATCCGGTGAGTGAAGGTCCGCACATCGCACAAATGCTGCAGTACTTCCAGTACCAGCTGAAGGGTGTGTCGTTCCTACCGAAGTTCGACTACAGCAAGTATCCTCAATTGCCATATGAGGCGATTGGAGAGGAGCTGTATGAGAAGATGACGAAGGATTTGAAGCCGATCGTGTTTGTGAACCGCGCGAAGGTGAGTGTAAAGAAGTCGAGCAATGTGTCTCCGATGAAAGTGAATCGTTTGAATCGATTCCGTGTGGATTTGGGTAAGAAGGAAAGTGCTCGTCGTCGTTTGTTCACGGAAGAGAGTGGCGAGGAGGGTGAGGAAGGAGTGGGTCAGGTGTTCCCTGACGCGGTATCGTTTTGTACGAATGACCATTGCCAGCTGTAAAAACGCTTTGTACTAGTATTTGTAGTTTGGGTTGTTTCTTAAATCACATTTTGTTGACATGTTTACGAAAGCGGTGTTAACATGGTGTCTCGATCTGACGAGAGGCGGTCGTTGGTCCCGGAGTGTATTGACGACTTCCGTGTGTCGATCGTGTTTCCCAATTCAACAGCGGTTCTCTAGTCAGAGTCGCGGCGATAAATCTCCATCTGGAGAATCGTTTCCTGTGGTCCCTTCCTCTGGAAATGGCGATCACTTGATTTACGATTCCAACGGATACACGTCGCGGGAATTGGAAAATCTCCTTAATTCAAACAATATACCTATTCCAGATGTAGGTTTTGCTTGGCGTTTCGATGGGTAGGTCGATAGCATGGCATTTGCGCTCTTGTCGCGACGTGACACGACGCCATCAGTGGGGTCGTCCTGTTCTTTTCAGCAGTAGCAAATGGAAGCGGCCATCAAAGCGTTGTTTCGTGTGAACTACTATAACGAGATCATTCACCTCTTCCGCGTTGTGATTGCGAAACGAGTGCGTTTGCACCAGTGATTTGACCCACAGGCGGAGTTCACATTCACAACGCGTAGTATTGAGCTCATATTCGAATCAATTTTGCGGAAACGGCAGTATGCCCTGTTGGACACGGTCTGGTTCATCTGCGATTCGATCACTCAACGGAATTGGGGTGTCATAAGTACGCGCTTCTCTTTCCCTTCATGTGAGGTCTGTATTGTCACGGACTGTTATCGGACCATCGCTACGCAGATGCCCGTCCGTTCCTTGACAAACTCCACCGACGAGCTTATTCCATTTCTCTTGCCAACGCCCATATTCTGGAAGGTCTCTACGAGGGTCACTACTACTCGGAGTGTCTCCGCTTCTTCCAGGGCCTCCTCGCCCTGGACTCCTCTCTGGAGCTCGTCAAGAGCCCCACCGCCCTATTCGCCGTCTTGAAGGCCGCGTACCAGCTGCACGACTACCGCGAGGTCCTGGAGATGTACGAGCTGCTCTGTCGCCGAAACATCACTCCCAACCGCAGCGTGGTCTTTCTCGTCGCGGAGATCTACGAGAAGGGCGACTTCTGGCATGGAGAGTACGAGCGACAGGTCCGCGTGCTGCGCGAGCACGGAATCGTCCCCACGGAGGCCCAGTAGGCGCAGCGAGAGTCGTTGACCGGAGACAGCTGGCGATCCTGGCGCAGGCGCGGCTCCCGCAGTTCCTCCGGGGCGGCGAGCTGCTGCAGCGCGACAGCAGCAGTCGGAAGGAATCGCTGGTGACGCGGGACGCGAAGGGGAATGCGCGTGGGCGATGAGAGAGGGGTGGAGCGTAGAGGTGTCGCTGGAGAAGTATTACGAGCCGCAGCGACGGTTGCGGCTGGTGGGAGTGCTGGACTCGCTGAAGGACCCTGCGGACAGGAGGAAGCAGCTGATCGTACGGACGGTGAAGAATGACGCTCCGTTGATGAAGCTTCTCCAGTCGGAACTGTTTCCGCCCATTCTGTTTCGAGCGAAGGTGACGCTTCGTCTTCATTGTCATTCGTAGTCTTCGCGGATCTCCATCCCCATCGCTTCGGTGCAAGAGTGGATCCAGAACCGATATACCCCTGTTCTCTAATCGTTTTAGAAGCGTGTTTGATGGAAACAGAGAAGAAAAGTCACATTTAGCAATTCATAATCTGAACGAACTCGGGCTTCAGCGAAGCACCACCCACCAGGAAACCATCAATATCCTCCTTGCTGATGAGGTTATCGCAGTTCTTGGCGTTCACAGAGCCTCCGTAAATGATACGGACCTTCTCAGCCACGGCGGGAGACACCGAAGAAGCCATGAAGGCACGAATGGCAGCGTGCGTCTCCTCAGCCTGATCGGGCGTCGCCACCTTGCCCGTTCCAATAGCCCACACAGGCTCGTACGCAATCACAATGTTATCCCAGTCCTTCTCCTCCAGAAGATCCACCACAGCCTTCAGCTGAGCCTTGCAGACGTCCATCGTCTTTCCGCTCTCCCTGTCCTCCAGAAGCTCACCGATGCACAGGATCACCTTGATTCCGTTCGCCAGAGCCACCTTCACCTTCTCAGCAATGAGCTCGTTGGATTCGGCAGCCACGGTGTGACGACGCTCGCTGTGACCCAGGATCGTCCAGTTAATACCGAAGTCTACGATTCATTCAAAGAACACACGAAGACCCTTCAGCATGGGAGCAGAGAGCTCGCCGGTGTACGCTCCATATCCCTACACTCACACAGATACCGCACACACTACATTGACCTTCCAGATGTTCTGAGCAGCGATCTCAATCTCGGGACGAATCATATCCTTCACAAAGCCAATGTGAAGAGCAGTGGGGGCGATAACAATATCGCGGTCCGCCTTCAACTCTCCGGCACCGTTGAAGGTGTTGATAAGATCAGTAAGGGAAGCCTTCGTTCCGTTCTAGATACATAACGTACGGAGTATATCCACTTACGCACTTCCAGTTTCCACCAATAAACAATCTACGAGCCATGACAAATAAAAGAATGCGAAACAATGAGTGAGGGGCTGCCTTTCGGTACCGTGTGGTGCGCCATGATAAGGAACAGTCAGGAATCACTTTTCGGGTGGTATGTCGTAGTGCCGATAACAGAGCCTTAATTGGACTGAGACGACGAACAGCCGTTTCCTTGGGGTGGAATTCGTTTCGGGACGAATCTATCCTCATTCTCTAAATCTATATAGATTATTTTGTGCATTGTAGGTTCAAATTGACTGCGTGACAGATTCCACTCAAAACGTTCCATGGAACTCCTTTTTAACCATGTGTAGAGATTAGAATGCAGCCAACCATTAATGTTGATCCAACGATAGTAATCGCTTGAGGTTTAATTTTTAAATAGAGCGGCACAGTCGTGACAAAACCCGTGACTCCTATTCTAGATTGTGAGATGGTGGGCCCTATCTTTTGTGTGTTACACGTAGACGCTGAGCCAGATCGGTGTTCAGCCGAGTTCTCCCCTGGCTTGGTCTCCTGACGGTACAAAGTGATCGATTCTTTCGTGGGATGAGAATATAGACTTGCCTACGTGAATGGCACGCACGGTATCAATCTCTGTGTCAAGGATGAACACAATATGTATGTTCGAGAGAAGGTGCTTATCGGCCACCACCACGTTGTGAAGTTCATTCTCTTCCATCCGACGGACGCCATTCTCGTGTCTGCGGGAGTGGAGGGCATTTTCGTTTGGGACCTGAACACATCGCAATTGCTGAAGAAGATCGAGTAGGAGATTCGGTGTCGCTCTGACGCGTAGCGAAGATACCGTCCCCGACGCCAACGAAGGCGAGGTGGAGTGTATCACATGGTTGTATAACGGAACGATTCTGGCTGCGGGTGGTCGCGATGCTGCGATCAAGCTCTACGACGTCGGGAAGAGGTGGCTCCAGTCTCCCCGTGTGACGTAGCTTCGCGTACCTGGAGTCGATCATGGCGCACAAGAGCAGCGTGAACACGATGGTCGCCAGCGAGAAGGGCAACTTCCTGGTCTCGGCCGGTCGCGACTCCTCGATCAACATCTACGACACGACCACGCTGAGTCCGGAGAATTTGCCGAAGCGCGTAGGTGTGACTGGGGAGTGCGAGGCAGTACGCGACGAAGGGCATCGTCTGCACGCTGGTCGGCAGCATGGACGGGCATCTGGGCGACGTGAGTACGCTGGCAACGAGTAGCGACGGCTCGCTGGTCTTCAGCGGTGCGCGCGACAACACGATTCGCGTGTGGGACGTGAAGTCGCACAAGTGCATTCGCGAGGTGAAGGACCAGAACAACCTGCAGTAGCGAATGGAGCGCGAGACGACGTGTAGGAGTCTGCACAAGGGCGACGTGACAAACCTGTTCGTGCTGAATGACGACCAGTACCTGCTGTCGCTGTCATACGACGGCACGATGCACCTGTACAAGCTGGGCGAGATGGCGGTGGACTCCAAGTCGGAGGGCGACCTGACGATGGTGGGCGAGGACGCTTCCTCAGACGCAGATCTCGATGGAGGAGCTGCTGAGCGGCATCACGGAGACGGAGGCGGAGCACCAGGTGGCGAACGACGAGCTGGTGGCCAGCGTGCCCATCTTCCCGGTACGTTCTGCCCCTTTCTGAGACGCAGGGCGACGGCGTGGCCTTCACGGCGCTGAATCCGCGCTTCCCGCTGATGGCGACGAGCAGCTGCGACAGCAGCGTGAAGGTGTGGGACATCCAGGCGAACCTGACGCAGCCGCGCCTGCTGCAGGAGTTCGTCTCGCACTCGGAGAGCGTGAACGCGCTGGCCTGCACGGACGTACCTCTTGCTTTCTCCTACGACCTAGACGAACCTCCTCGTCTCCGTCAGCAACGACTACCTCGTCAACGTCTTCGACCCCAAGATCGGCTCGCGTGCCTTTGTCGTCGACACCGGCGCCTCCATGTTCACCGTGGCCGCCGTACGCCTCTCCCCCGCCTCCCACACAGGCCGACGACCTGCTCTTCGCCGCCGGCAAGGACTACGTGGTCCACGTCTACAGTCTGAACCGCGCGCGCTACTACCAGGCGATGGAGCAGCAGTTCCTCCTGAACGGCCAGCGGCCTCCCCGCGCGATGTACAACGTAGGCGCGTCTCCCCGCTTTTCCGCAGCTGGTGACGCTGACGGGCCACGCGGGCAAGGTGCGATCGGTGGCCTTCTCGAAGCCGCTGGGGCTGGTGGCCTCGGCGGGCGAGGACGGCATGGTGCTGCTGCATTCGCTGCCGGAGCTGGGCCCCGTGGACGTGGCGCGCACGATAACGCCGACGGAGGATGCGGAGCGGACGCTGACGGACCACGACGGCATGGTGACGGGCGTTGCGATGAGCGACGACGTGGACGGTTCCGTCTATCTGGCCTCCGTCGGCAGCGACTACGCGCTCAACCTCTACAACGTGAGCAGGAGCTGCAAGCGCGTGCTCTGCGAGAAGGCGCACCAGGGGTTCGTTTGCAGGGGCGGCGTGAGGCGTAGAATTGTGTCGGTAGTGGCCTTCGGTCACGGCGCGTGCGCGAAGCTGGCGCTGACCGGCAGCTGGGACAGCACCATCAAGGTCTGGGACGTGACGGTCGGCGAGTGCGTGAAGGAGCTGCGGTTCCACTCTGAGCGCATCACCGGGCTCTGCGTCAGCAAGGACGGAAAGTTCCTCGTCTCCACCGCCGCCGATAAGAGCGTGCTCCTCTACGACATCGAGAAGGACTTTTTGCCCGTCGCGCGCTATGCGGCAGATGACGAGTGTAACTGCGTGTGCTTCGTCGATAATATGGTCGCCGTCGGATACCTCTCGGGCGTCATTCGCATCTGGCCCCTGCCTTCCGAGGACCCCAGCCACTTCAAGGAGGCGACGATTACTTCTTTGTAATGCTAGTTATGCGTCTGTTTGTTGCGAATTGTGTGGATTTCATCATCACGATGGGGGTGTCTTGGGAAGCGAGTTTACCGGATGCATCGGTTCAGGACACGGGACACAGTGCTCCCTTGACAACACACACAAGTCAATTCCGCGGTTATTCGCACTTCCTTTACACACTCAAATTCACGAACCATGGCCGATGCCGTCCAACGCATCATGGAGAGGATGACAGTTCCTCTCCAGGAGATGGAATCAAATGGAGTATTCAGTCATGTATGGTGCTGTGGCGATTTTCCTTAGGGGCTAGGAGGAAATCAATTCGATTATTCGGAAGCGCAGAAATATGGAATACAACATCAACAGTCACACCCGGTCCATCCAGGACTACTTGGTCGCCATCGAGTACGAGATTAATCTGGATTCGTTGCGTCGGCTGAGGAAGAAACGACTCGGTAGGATGGTTGCGCACGTTTCTGAGTGCAGGACTCAACAAGACTCTCATGAGCGACAGGAACATGCTGGACCGTGCCGTGTTCACGTTCGAGCGAATGGTGCGAAAGTATTCGAACGATCTGAACGTCTGGCTGAAGTATGTCGACTTCTGCCAGGCCTACGGGTTTGAAAGCAAGTTGTCGTCGTTGTACCCGAGGTAAAGATGCTTGTAGTCTCTCCCCCAGAATCCTCCAGCTTCATCCACGGGCGGAGGAGATTTGGGTGAAGGCGGCGACCTGGGAAGCGCAGCGCGGCAACTTCAACAACGCACGCCGTATGCTTTCTCCTGACGATGACATGCAGTGATGTTCCAGCGATCTCTCCGAATCAACAAGCAGAGCAAGCTGCTGTGGGAGCAGTACTTCCGCTTCGAGCTGCAGTACATCAACGTGGTGGAGGAGCGTCGTCGCCTGCTGGGTCTCTCGGTGGCTCTGTTTTCCCTCCCTCACGTAGTCGCTGCGCGACCGGCTTCTCGGCGACGACAAAGAAGTCTCGCTTCCCGACCTCCTCGCCGACGAAACTCCCGCCCCCGCCCCTCCGGAGAAGTCCGACGCCGAGCTTCTCCACGAAGCCGAGGATGCGACCGATGAAACGCCCGAACCGAATACCCGCGACGTGGATGAGCTGCTGAAGCGCAGCGAGGCCTCGCAAGCGGCGTTTCTCCGCGGGGCGATTCCGAAGGTCGTGTTCCAACACGCCACAGAGGGTGGTGAAACTCCCGCCATCTGACGCGTAGCCATCGACGACCCGATTTTCGCGGTTCTTTTGCTCCGCGACAGTTTCGCGCTCGGAAACTCCTTCGTGGAACAGTATATTCTGCAGAGCATCCTCGATGGGGATCCCACGGATTCCCTCCTCTGGCGCCAGCTCATCCAATATCCCGCGGCACGTGTGCTTGAAACGCTCTCCGTCGATTCCCCGCGGGAGAAGCAAAAAGACCTCGCGGAGAGCGAAACGATGATTTTGCGCCTTGCGACACAGGCTTTTGCGGCAGTGGCGCAAGATCCGCTGGCGACGGTGCTGAGTGCGCTGAGTGCCGCCGCGCGGTCGCTGAGTCCCGCGGGGGACGTGAGTGAATTGTGTTCCGCAGTGGCGGGTTACTGGGAGAAAGCGCGGGAAAAGGGCGGGGTGTCGGCGGCGGCGGTGGAGGAGATGGCGGGGTTTTACGCATGGCGGGGCGAGATGGCGGCGAGCGTGGGGTGTCTGAAGGCGAATTGGCGGGAATTGGCGGGAACGGTGGGGAGTTTCGAGCGTGCGATGAGCATGTTGGCGGCAGTGGCGGAGCGGTCGCCGTACCTGATCGCGGATGGATTCGGTGCGAGCGACGTGGAGAGTGGTCCATGGTGATCAAGGTGAGGCGTAGGCTTTATGGTGGAGCGGTTTGAGGAGGGGCTGCGACGCTTCAAGGACAGCGAGGACAAGGCGACGCTGCTGCGGCTGCACGTGCGGTTCCTCAAGTACCGTATGGCCACGCGAGCGCCGGAGACGGCGGTGTGGCGGATGTTCCAGGTGGGGATGGAGATGGAGTCTCACGCAGGAAGCCTTCGCGGTGGCGCCGGAGCTGAACGCGCCGGTGTTCCTGCTGTATCTGGCGTACGCGTTCGAGTGTGGGGTGGCGGCGCTGCGGGCGGCGGAGGAGTTGTAGGGGGTGGGAGAGGGTGAGGAGTAGCGCGCTGAGCCACGAGGTGCTGATTCCGCTGACGGAAGAGGTGCTGGAGACGTGCATCGACTACGAGCGGCGGTGGCTGGCGTCGCTGGAGAAGCAGCCGGAGGAGGAGAAGCGGACGGTGGCGCAGATCGAGAAGCTGTTCGACGCGCTTTGTGCGCGGTACGGACAGGAGACAGGTGGGAGAGGGGCGGACGGTGGACGGTAGACGTGTGGATCCGCTACGTGGAGTTCGAGAAGCTGCACGGCGGGTACGACAAGATCAAGATCCTCTACAACCGGGCAACGCACGCGCTGAAGGACGCGTCGGCGTTCGAGGAACAGTTCAATTTACTTCAAGTGAAGGGCCATTTGTGGCGTGTTTGCGGAAACAAGCGTATAAGACAAACGATTCACCTTTTGCAAACATCATCAAGTAGAAGAGCGTCTTGGCGTTCTTGGGGCCGGCGACGGGATTGGGGAGCGAGGACACCAGTCCGTTCAGGTACTCCAGCATCTGCGGCGCCTTCTCCATCGTCGCCACGACGACTCCCTCGTTCATTCCCTTCACGTTCATTTGGGAGAGCATTCTCTGGGGATGAAATCAACTGCTCGCACGCACTCGAAGCAGACTGCGGTTCTCGGGCGTCACCGCGTCGAACCAGATCTCGATCACGATGCGCGCCAGACGTTTCGCCAGCTCTACGCGGCCCTTCTTCAGCAGAATCGCGATTTCATTCTCGTAGAAGGGAAGACACTATGTCGCAGCTGCCTCTCAGTCCCACGTCGAAGATGCGTCCGCACGTCACGAAGATGGCGACGCACTGCTCCAGACAGGCAACCACCTCCTCCTCGTCGCCCTGCTGCTGCTTCAGGTGGTACGCGTTGATCGCGTACTTGATGGCCTCGTTGCTGCGGTCCAGGTACATGTAGCACAGCGACTCCTTCAGGAACACGTCCGCTGCCACCGGCGACATCATCGGCAGCGACGCCTCCGCTGCCTTGTAGAACTGGATCGCGTCCTCGAAGGACTCCACACTCACGAGAATCTACGGTCGCCACCGCCCCGTGAGCCTACGTCGCCCACCATCTGCTGCATGCGCGCGACGCAGCTGTGCGTCTCCCCGAGGAACTCTCTTCCGAGCTGCACCGCGCGCGAGATGTACTCCATGCCCAGCGAGGGGTCCTGCGGGTAGGCGAGGAAGCCCACGGAGAACACGAGCCAGGGCAGGTACGGCGAGTAGTCGCCCGCGTAGGTGGCGATCAGGTCGTTGATGTTGGCGATCACGTTCAGCGGGTCCTGGCCCGCGTAGAAGAGCACGCCCAGCACCTGCATGTAGATCGCGTCGAATGGGAAGCCCAGCGGCAGCGCCTGCATCGCCAGCTCCACCGAGTCGTCAATCTCCCGACTGCGCTGCGCCGCCAGCGCCGCGTGGAGACACGCAGAGGCCGCCAGCGCCGAATGCTCCGCCTCGAGCAGTCGCCGCGCCTCGATCAGCAGCTCGCGTGCCTCGCCGTACTTGGTCATCTGTGGCATCGTGAGGAGACGGTGGCTAGGGAGAAGGAGTGGATGGCGCCTACCCCTCTTCCCAGAGCATTTCTCCGCGCGCGTGCAGCACGGGCGGCATCAGCAGCTTCACGCGGTAGGGAAGGTCGACGACGTTGGTCTCCGTGAAGGGGTACGCGTCCTTGAACATCTCCTCGCTGCCCGTCAGCTGCAGCTTCAGGCCACAGTGGTACTCGATGGCCGCGAGTAGCTCCCAGGGATTGCAGGCGTAGGCGGGCAGCGAGTCCAGCTCGGGAAATTTGCTGAAGACGGAGGGCAGGTAGGCGTCGCTCCAGTAGGTGACCGAGGTCTCCGTGCGCGAGAGGAGGTAGTTCAGGAAGGTCACCACCGAGGTGATCATGCTGTCGCGCAGCACGTCTGCGGTAGAGAGACAAACACACACGTACTGTAGTTCTGGAGGAGACTTGCGACAGAACCGCCCGCCTGGCGCACGTTGCTGTCCAGCTCCGGCTTCTCGTTGTAGATCAGACAGCTACGTGAGAGTCCCTCGCCGCCCCCACCGGAAGTTCTTCCAGAGAATGCACTTCGCCGTGCGCGCCAGCATGTCCACGTAGAGCAGGTCCTTCAGCCACATCTTCGTCGTCGCCTTGTACAGCATGCCCTCGTGGCGCACGCTGATGCCGTGGCTGTGCAGGAACGCGTTCAGCTCCGCGCACGTGCACAAACTGTCTTCACAGTCCTCCAGCTCGCGCGTGGCCGTCTCGATCAGTCCCACGAGTCCCTGCGACAAGTCTTCTCCCGCCAGTCCGCCTAGCTCGTCCGCCACCTCCGGACGGATGTTCCGCGTCGCCTCCAGCTGCGTGCTGGCGATGGGGTCGCGCGGGAGCAGCGCGCTGGTGTTGATGAGGTAGTCGCGGCCGTCGACGCCATGCCAGACCTCGTACTCCGCCGCGCGGGGCAGCGCGGGCATGCGCGACGTGAACTGCGGCTTGGGACACGTGTGGTCGTAGGAGCACTGCGTGCCGTCGATGGGCAGCGCGGAGACGATGTTGAAACGGAAGCCAGCGATGTCGAGGATCAGCGACGAGGGGACGCCTAGATGGGAGGCGGCGGCGGACGCTACAGAGACGGTTGCTGCGCGGACCCATGTGGCGCAGACAGTACTCCAACTGCGAGAACTCCTTGGAGGAGTTCTTGATGGCGATGTAGTCGCAGTCCTCAGTGATGCTGGTGCCCATGTACTCGTCGATCTCGTTCACCGGCGTGAACGTCTACGTTCCAGAGACCTCTCGCAAGTACGTGAAGAGGAATGACGAACAGCGATCCCGACTCCGCGAAGAAGCAGCCGTCCTTGTCGTAGAATCCGTCCTGCAGCTTGTCCTTCAGGTACTCGGGACACAGGAATCGCTTGAGGATGTTCTCCGCCATCGCACAGCCCTCGCCCACCAGTCCTTCCGCGTACTTCTGCGCGTTCTGCGCAACCGTCGCCGGGTCGTCGAGGTCGCACGCGCTGTCGCAGAGCTTCTGCCACTCCTCGTTCCATGTGGTCGCGCTACGGCCCATGCAGGAGAGTCTGCGCACGTTCAGCTCGTTGTCCGCCTTCGAGGTCTCCTTCTCCGCGACGTCGAAGTCCTCGAGCACAGGCTCGGGAACGGTGACCTTCGGCTTCAGCGTCTCGTCCTTCGGCGGGTAGAAACGCAGGAAGGCGTCCCACCACTTCAGGAAGGCGTCGCACGTAATGTGTCCGTCGGCGTCCTGGATGTCGTTGGCGACTCTACGCGTGAGGAAACCGCCATGCGAGCACATGTTGACGTCCTTCAGCGTGATCAGTCCCTCGCACAACGCCGAGAAGACGCCCATCAGCTCCACCGCCGTCAGATCTCCCGTCGCGCTACAGTTCTCGTAGAAGCAGGTCTTCGCGATCTCGATGCTGCGCGCATCCTTGCGGGGGAAGAAGCCTAGACATCACTCGCGCCGGACGTGCGAACGGAGATTGGCCAGCGTGTAGCCAGTCGTCTCCATGGAGGAGCGGCGAGCGGAGGAGTCGCGCGCCTCGCTCTCCTGGATGTTGCGACTCATCTCCGCCACGATGGTGTCGAAGTCGAGCTCCTCCGCGAGGTCCGACAGACTCAGACTGTCGTCCGAGTCTGCTGTCGGCTGCGTGGCTTCGGCGGGGGTTGTCGCGGGCGTGGTTGTCGTGGGAGGCATCGTGGAGGGAAGGGGAGGTGGCGTGGATTGTTTGGTGGGTTGTTTCATGGATTGTTTCACGGATTCATTCGTGGACTGTCTCATCGACTCATTCATGGACTGTCTCATCGACTCATTTGTGGACTGTCTCATCGACCCCTTCACCGACTCCTTCACAGAGGTCGACTCGTGAATGGCCTGCTCCGTCATCTCTTCCAGCGTGGCGTCGTCGATCTCCAGCAGGTCGTCCATCATGTTCTCCAGACTGCTGCGCGCCTCCGAGGCCTCGCGCTCCTCCTGGATCGTGGGACACGAGATCTCCTGCATCGTCACCGGCTTCACGCGACCCATCTTCGGCGCCTGCCGCTGCGCCTCCTTCGTGAACACCTCGCTCTTCTCGTGCTTCGCCGCCAGATCCCGCACGTTCACGCCGCCCAGCGACTGGCGACGCGGCAGACCGTGGCGCGGCGACTCCTGTGCCTGCGGCGCGAACTGCTCCATCAGACGGCCGATCGAGGACGAGGACGCGGGCGCAGGGGCTTCGATGGGCGCAGGGGCCTCCTTGGGAGGCGAGAGACGCTTCGGCTCGGAAGGAACAGGCTGCGGCGCAGGGGCGGCGTCGGAAGACTTCTCGAAGAGTGCCAGCAGCGCGGCCATCTTGCTGTGGCCCGGCGTGGCAGCGGAAGTTGTGGGGGCGGCGGGAGGGGCAGTGGAGGGGGGAGAGCGTCTGGGAGGAGCGGAATGGATGGCGGTAGGCTCTTGGGAAGGCGGATTCACAGGCTTCTGCTGGTAGGAGGGCTTGTCTTGGCGAGGCGTGGAGTTTGCTGGTCTTTCCTGAGATGGAGCCGCAGCTACAGGCTTGTCTTGATACGAAGAAGTGGAAAGTTTCTCTTGAGAAGATGAAGCAGCTACAGGCTTGTTTTGATACGAAGCAGTCACTGGCTTCTGATTCAAACCACTCACCGGCTTCTTCTGATTCAACTCATTTGCCGCCTTCTGCGCAACAGGTGATACAGGCTTGTAGGTTCTTTCATGAGATGCCGGAGTCGCAGATGCCTTCGCGGATTGTACAGATGCAGTGCCAACAGGCTTGGAAACACCCTGAGGACAACTACTCTACAGGTCAACCATTCCATCCATCCCCACAGTTCCTCCTCTAATCACTTCCGCAATTGAAGTGAGAAGCTAGAGCTAAAATTCTGACAAATTCATTACCTCCAGGTCGTCACATTTGACAACAATGGGGTCTCCTTGACTCACATCAATCTGCAGAGTTGGATCTGCGGTGCTGTTCACTGTAACTGAAATACAATTCGCTCTGGGAACAACCTGCGAATCAGATCGTATAACCTGAAAACGACTTTATTCGCCCTCACTCCCTTTGGAGGACAGTTTGGACGATAGAAAAGATGGATACTTTTATCATCGACACGTATCCAACAATTGCGCCAGGAGGTCGAATACGATGTAACCTTCTGAATGTGCACATAGCCTTCAATCATTGTAGATAAATAGAGCTAAATGCAATTTGAAAAGAGAATTCTACTGTCAAAAAGACTCTATCTCTACAGATATCTCTTCCCATACTCTGCTAGATGATCCAAGGGTTTCCGACTCAGCTGATACCTGGGGAGGTTGGACCAGATATTGCAACGGCGAGTCGGCCGGAGATTTCGGACTTAGGTAGTTTCAGCGGTTTGTTTGTAATTGGGAGCCCTCGACCAAAACTTTAACAATCAATCGAGTGTAAACTATGTGAGTCTGACTGTTCCTGGGGATATGTCGATAAGTTCGTTCATTGTGATTGATATTCACTCGTAGATCGCAACATTTATTCAACCGTCTCTCTTCCTCAGAGCATTGTTGGATCGATCGATGTACGTTTCGTAAACTGCGTGATAGGTAGCAAAATCCCGAAGGCCTATCATCGGTGTACGTTCATTCGGGAGATCACTTGCTGGACAAAAGTAGTCTTTTGTGTTTCCCTGAACGGAAGGTCTCCCGCTCAACCAATCCTATCCTCCAACGGTGAATAACCTTCTTTCTCTCGGGTCAGTTGTGTCCCATGGTCCGGAGCCATCGTTACCATTGCAGGAAGTACCTCAACTGGGAGCCGATACGACAGACAAGATGCATGTTTTGCGCTCTCTCAAGCTAACCTTTTCATCCCGTAATTTCGAGAGTCTCGCCCTGTCGGAGATTCCCGTGTTCCTTCAGGAGTATGCGGAGTTGCGCAAAGCCTATCTCAACGTGAGCAAAGAAGAAGTGTTCACGGACATTTCTCCGGCGGAAGACCTCATGAATCCTCCCGTGTCTCGCATCCCCCAGCTTCTCGACGAATACAAAATGATGGTCCAAAACATGCGGAAATCGTACGTATGTCCCACGTGTCACAAGTCCTTCACTACACGATACTCACTCAACATTCACATGTCCATTCACTCGAATTCAAAACCGTACGAATGTCCACATCCCGAGTGTGGGAAGTTCTTCCGCACCAAGTCTGCGCTCAATACGCATATCAACTTGACGCATACGGTGGCGAAGGACCACGTGTGTCCGACGTGCGGAAAGTCATATAGCAAGGTGTGGCTGCTGAGGCAACATGAGCTGAGGCATCATATGAATCATCGTTATCAGTGCTCCAAATGTGACCAGTCCTTTACTTATCCCTATCAGGTATGGGAGCGATGTGCTTCTGATGTGTAGCTGAAGCAACATGAGATTACGAAGCATGAGGGAATCAAACCATTTGTCTGTTCCTATGAGAATTGCGGAAAGACGTTCACTTCAAAATCAACATTGCATTTGCATGAATTAGCACATACTCGTCCCTTTGTGTGTTCCGTGTGTTATCGTCAGTTTGGATATGCGTGCGACTTGAAGAGGCATAAAAAGAAGGCCCATCAAATGTCAGAATAGATGTTAGGAAACAAGTGTTTGTGAGCTACTCAATGTACAAACTAATCATTCATGTCTTCAAACCCCACGGGCCGCGATGACGGATCGTTGTCCTCAAGAAGAATACTCGAGTCATTTACGAAGGACATCTTGCTATCCTTGTGGGAAAGGACTTCCTCCTCTTCGGATAAGTCATAGGCGTGTGACGAGTAAATGGTGAAAGTAGAGTCCTCCGGAAGACCCTTCTCTCGATCCGTTCCATCTCCACGCAAAATATACTATGTGAATCTTATCCTCCCAACACCTACACTGGAATTATTGCACCCAATACCATCCTCCTCTTCCTTCTCCTTTTTCTTCCTTTCGTTCTATGTTTAAACTATGTGTCAATACACAATCTACTTTTGAATCCTCCAGCGACCGAGGAGACGAGTGACTCTCTCCTCCAAGATTGAACCACTTCCATAGAGAATAGACGATAAACGCTCCAATGACAAAACCTATTCGTTTTCCAATCGAAGGAGTTGTCATTGTTCCTGCCCAATACCACTCATTACGAATTGCGGCAGTGCGACACTCCATGGCGCAATCCCGCACACTGGGCACAATACGGGAAGACTTTTGGAGTGCGAATTGTGTTGGAAATTGGATTAATCCATCGATCTAACAAATACGCAAATTGGAATGAGCGATGAGATCACGGTGAACGTTCGTTCGATGGACGACAAGAAGGAGTCGGTTTCTATCCGACCCACCGATCTGGTGTCCAAACTGAAAGAGATTGTATACACAAAGTTTCGTAAGTCCGTGTGTGCCTGGTTCATTGAGTAGAAGTGAGTGTTGAAGAACAATTGCTCCTTTTTCGAGGTCGTGTGCTGAAGGACGACCAGACGATCAGCTCTTGTAACATAAATCCGAACGATACGGTGTTGTTGGTAATTCACAAGCATGAAGAACCAGGTAGTTCGTTAAGTGGTTCGTTAATTCTAGAGCCGGAGCAGCCGCCCCATGTAAATCCAGTTCCGCAGTTAACGGAGCCTGTCCTTCGTGCGTTTGATCGTCGATTATCAGGAGCGTTCGCTTTCAGTGTAGTGTTAACCATAGAGCAAACAGTATTTCTGCCTACGAAGAGGTTGTGTCGAAGATGAAGATAGCCTTCGCCACAACGACCACGGATGAGAATGAACTGCTTCAGAACGACATCAGCGACTGTTTGAAGCGTCTCTCGACCAGTCTTAGTTCCTATATTCAGATTCAGAATTCTGTGCTAACTGCTCTTCAGCATCGTTTAGAGGTATGTTATGTTTCTCCAGTGTGAATGTAGTCAGTAGCTTCGGGGAATCGGCTTTCTCTCCAGCAGGTGGGTATATGTGTATGGAATGATGACTAGTTGTGTTCGATCATTGAATCCTTTTACGCAAGCGAGAGTGTGAGTCACACGCTCGCGCACTCCCTTCTTCCCATCGACGAGTTCATCAACGTGCATCGTCCCATCCTTCCGCAGGCGGTTCCTTCGTCGGGAGCGCCGTCGGACAATCCGTCGGGCAATCCGTCGGGCAATCCGTCGGGCAATCCGTCGGCGGCGACGGGTCCGCAGCCGTCGGAGCGAGGTCCGGTGATCGAGTTCATGCTATCGATGTCTGCGGACCCGCAAAGCGGCGGCAGTCGCGAGGACATCATCCGGGAGGTGCAGTCGATGGTCACGGCGCTGGCGACGACGCTTGCGGGGCGGCGCGCGACGAGTGGAGAAGTGAGTGGTCAATCAACGAGTCAATCAATGAATCAACCACCAAATCAACCATCAAATCAACCATCAAATCAACCACCAAATCAACCACCAAATCAACCACCAAATCAATCAACCACTCCGTCAACTAATCAACCACCAAATCAATCAACCACTCCGTCAACTAATCAATCCACCAATCAACCAACACACCAACCACCAAATCAACCAAGCAACACCCAGACCCCCTCTCCCGCCTCGCTGGATGCCATTCTGGAAGACACGCTGAATAACACACTCAACACGCGGGGAAGCCAGAAGCGGTCCGATGCCTCGTCGGAGCCCTCGAAGCGATCGAAATGACGTGTTTGTAACAAACAACCAAATCCTCCTAATTGTACAAATCATCGATATCGTCGTCGTCCGCAGCAGGGTTGCTGGGAGCGGCCGGCAGGGTCGGAGGCGCGGCGGCGGCAGGGGCGGCGGCAGGCTCATCGTAGAGTCCGTCCATGTCGTCCTCGGGCGCGGGGTTGGCGGGCGCGGGCGCGTTGTCTCCGAAGGAGAAGTTGGCGACGCCGGTGCCGGTGCTGCCGCGCTGCTGCTTCATCTTCTGGGAGAAGGACTCGTACTTGAGCAGGTCGGCGTCGGAGACGGAGCGACGGGACTCGCGCATAGCGTACTCGAAGTGCTTGCGCGTGATGTAGGGCACGGGATCCTCCTCGGCGGGCAGCTGGTCCTCGGTAAGTCCGCTCTCCAGCATCTTCTCGCGCGCGACCTTGCGCTGGATGACCAGCTCGATGCGCTCGCGGATGGCGTACTTGGCGGCGCGCTGGCAGATCTCGGCGAGGTCGGCGCCACTGTACTTGTCGGTGGCCTGGGCGACGACGGCGAGGTCGACGTCGGGCGCGACGGGGGACTTGCGGAGACAGGCCTTGAGGATGCTGAGACGCGCGGGGAGGTCGGGCATGGGGATGAAGATGAGCTGGTCGAGTCTCCCGGGGCGCATGAGCGCGGTGTCGATGATGTCGGGACGGTTGGTGGCGCCGATGATGAAGACGGACTTCTTGGACTGCATGCCGTCCATCTCCGTCAGCAGCTGGTTCATCACGCGGTCGCCCGCGCCGCTGTCGCCGGTGCTCTGCGCGCGCGAGCGGGCAATGGAGTCCAGCTCGTCGAAGAAGAGGATGCAGGGCGCGGCGCCGCGCGCCTTCTCGAAGACGTCGCGGACGTTGGCCTCGGACTCGCCGAACCACATGGTGAGCAGCTCGGGGCCCTTGATGGAGATGAAGTTCGACTGGCACTCGTTGGCCACCGCCTTCGCCATGAGCGTCTTGCCGCAGCCGGGCGGTCCGTAGAAGAGCACGCCGCGCGTGGGGTCCATGCCGTACTTCTCGAACATCTCGGGGTATTCCACAGGGTACTGCACCATCTCCTTCAGCTCGCGCTTCACGTCCTCCAGCCCGCCGATGTCCTCCCACGTCGTCGTCGGCACCTCCACCACCGTCTCCCGCAGCGACGCGGGGTTCGCCTTGCCCAGCGCGTAGCGGAAGTGCTCCTGCGTCACCGCCAGCGACGCCAGCACCTCCGCGTCGATATCGTCGTCGTCCATGTCGATCAGGTCCATCTTCTCCCGGATGCACTGCATCGCCGCCTCCGTGCACAGCGACGCGATGTCCGCGCCCACGAACCCGTGCGTCTCCTTCGCGATCGCCTCGGGGTCCACCGACGCGTCCAGCTTCATGTTCTTCGTGTGGATGCGCAGGATCTCCAGCCGACCCGCCTCGTCCGGCACTCCCATGTCGATCTCCCGGTCGAAGCGGCCGAAGCGGCGCAGCGCGGGGTCGATCGTGTTGGGCCGGTTGGTGGCGCCGATCACCACCACGCCCGCGCGCTGCTTGATGCCGTCCATCAGCGTCAGCAGCTGCGATACGATGCGCTTCTCCACCTCTCCGTTCGTCTTCTCCCGCTTCGGAGCGATCGAGTCGATCTCATCGATGAAGATGATCGACGGCGCGTTCTTCTCCGCCTCCTCGAACGCCTTCCGCAGGTTGCTCTCCGACTCGCCCGCCATCTTCGACATGATCTCCGGACCGTTGATCAGGAAGAAGAACGCGCCCGTCTCGTTCGCCACCGCGCGCGCCATCAGCGTCTTCCCGCAGCCGGGGGGACCGTACAGCAGCACGCCGCGCGGCGGCTTCACGCCCAACGTCTTGAACAGCTGCGGGTGGCGCAGCGGCAGCTCGATCATCTCGCGGATCTGCTCCATCTGGCGACGGCAACCGCCCACGTCATCGTAGCCGACATCATCCAGACGCTCCTCGTCCTCGCGCTTCAGAGGCTCTCCGTCGCAGTAGATCTCCGTCTCCGGGCACACCACGCACTCCGTTCCCGGCTCCATGTCCACCACCTTGAACTCCACCGGGTGCATCGCCTCGCGCACGATAAACGTGTCGCCAAGCTTCACCGGACGGTAGGCGTCCATGAAGTACGGCTTCAGGTACACCTCGAAGATGTTGCCCGTCACGCCCTCCATTGTGTCGTCGAAGGGAAGCACACAAATCTACACGTTATCTCCTCCATGCATCCCCACCTTCTCTCCGTTTGGCAGATTGTCAATCGCCTTTACAGTCACAAGATCTCCCAGACGCACTGCCAGGTTCTTGCGAATCACCTACGTCAGAGAGAAACGGAACGGAAACCTTGTTCATGAGAACGCAACCAAAGTCGCAGTCCACTTCCAAAACGATCGCCACCGTCGACTTACCACGCTTTCCCTACACTTTCACTCACTCCCCACGCGAAGCACCTTGATTGACACCACATCGCCTTTGAACAGTCCGAGCTCCGCAATCTTGTCGGGATTCAATCCGATGGCAGAATTCTCGTTCTGATCCTCTCCCTGAGCATCGTCAACTAACAGTCTGTAAGGAGACCGCTTCTTCTTCAGAGGCTTCTGGGGATCATTCCCAGGATTGGATGCTTTGTTTTCCACTTCCATCGATAGTGTGATAGTCTTTTTTGCTTGATTCTTTATTCCGTGACGAAAAACGGACTCTTTTTGCGCTGTCACTCAGATGACCGAACATCTCCGTCCCATTGAACAGGCAGAGGGGAGACACAGTGTCACTCCTGCCGTCCCCTCTGGAAACGAAGGAACAATCCATTCCCAGAACCCGCCGAAATGCGTCCAGGTGGGAGAGAAGACTTTCGATCTCCATTTGCTCAAACAAACAGCTCAATCTAAATAACGACTCACAATAGGATAGTATTCCTTCGGCACAGCGAAGCGGTCCAGGTTCAACCTCTTTCCGGCAAAGAGCTGGTACAGCAGAGAATCCATTTCTACACTCGCAACACAAAGATGCGCATACCTGAATGCAATGCGTCCACATCCTCCGAAACAACGTGCTGCTGCTGAACCTGTTCGTACTCCTTCAGCGCCTTGTGGAGTGAGAGGACAATGATGGAGCAGACACAAAGCACATCCTCGAAGAAGAGATTCACCGACGAACACTGACGAATGACCCGGTTCAGCGTCTGGATGGCGTAGACACATCTCCGAACATCGCTCAGACACGTCAGGAAGTCGGAACGGCAATTCGTTTCTGGATGGAGGATCTTCTTGCGCGTGACCACCTGCAATTGCATCGTCGTGCTGAGCAGAATGGTTGCGATGGCATAACTGAGCGGGACGATACCTGTCATTGCATCATCATAGAGGAACTGGTCCACCGTCTTCCCATCACAAGCACTCAGAATGCGGAGACAAAAGCGCCATTCCAAATGACAGCGCAGCACGTCAGAATTCCTAATCATCACCAAAGCGAGAGAAGAGAAACCGAATCGACGTATGCGATGATCTCACTCGCACATTTCTATATCATCACTTTCCCATGTCGGTACGATTCAATCATCTCGCTGATCGCGCGATAGCGACCTTCTAACTGTCGATACTGCTGCTTCCAGTCCGACGTTGATGACGAAGGGTCGCTACACGTTTAATCCCTCCATTCTCTCCTACAACAACTTTAGCTCCATAACCGCGGGATGAACCAAGTACAGGATTTCCTCCTCATTCGCACGCGCAGTCTGTCCGTTCGCGTTGATCCCGATCGGTTGCGCCATGTGATGTGTCAGCTGGCGTAAAACGGAAACCGTTGGAAACGGCGCATTTCCCGCGGGAGCTGTTTCAACGAGAAGAAGATCCTTCGAGAGGGTAGAGCGGAAAATGGAGTCGGAAAGGCTGCGGAAAAGGGAAAGAAGGAAGAAGGAAAGAAGTTGGCGGGAATAGGAGACATGAAGAGAGAATGGCAGGATGGAGGATAGAGAGTAGCCGATCATTGTCTGCGTGGAAAGGATGAGAAGAACGGAGGAAAGGGAGGAAATGAGCAGACTATCGGAAAGACAGCGGATCATGCGCTCCCATGTAGACGGGTGGGAAAGGGTTGGGGTCATGTTGTATCTCTAGAATAAAGGAGGAGAGGGAAAACAACGGAGAAGTACCACATGGTCAAATAGTAGGTGAAGTGAAAGATCAACGCACTCACCACCATACCGGGGAAGGAAGAAGAACTATGTGTTACCTCACTACGCACACCAAGAACGAGACAGGCTTGGAAGGAACCAATTGGATCATGGCATATGTCGCTGGAAGAGAGAGCCACAACAGGATATGCTTCAGGTGGAAGCACTCACAAAAACGCTCCCAGAACGATACGGTTCGGCACGGCTGTACTTCATAGGTTTTCCAAACATAGAGGAAGCAGGGGATCTGCAGATGAGAAGGATATAGAATACACACGTCTAGGAGGAAGAGAATGAAACCCAGTTTGAGTCCGGAATACAACGAATGGAATATGCCCAATTGGAAAGTTTGAATAGGGTGATGGAAGACGAAAAGAAGCGAAAACCCAGTCACATGCAGGAAAAGGATCCTCGTAAGCGCCTTCCAGACCCTCCGTTTCATGGACGACTGAATGAATGAATTATCCATCTCTTTCGATGACTCATCCAGTGAGACACGGGCGTTTCGTTTATCCTTGGATGGCGTTTTCTCCACGAATACGCTGTGTATGACTCTGAAACACATCCTGTTTTCTATCTAGAAGATGCCAAATCGATTTGTGGGATCGTTACTCATTCAGTGATTTGGTTGAACAATGAACGGACCCAAGGTTTTCTTCGATATTACGATTGGCGGAAAGAATAGTGGGAATATTGGCCTTGAATAACGTGTAGTTGGTCGTATTGAGATGCAGCTGTACTCGGTACACGTTGTTATAGTGAAATGACACATAGGATACCCCCAAGACTTCTGAGAACTTTAGGTGACAGAGGGAAGGACATATGAGGCGTAGAGCTCTTTGCACGGGTGAGAAGGGAAAGGGCAAGTGCGGAAAGCCCCTGCATTTCAAAGGATGCACGTTCCATCGTGTTATCAAGAACTTCATGATCCAGGGAGGAGACTTCACGCGCGGAAACGGAACTGGAGGCGAGTCGATCTACGGAGACAGATTCCGCGACGAGAACTTCAAGCATCAGCATTCGAAGCCTGGTATGCTGTCGATGGCGAACTGCGGACCGAACACGAACGGCTCTCAGTTCTTCATCACCACGGTAGACTATTCAGCTCATTATTCACCTAGGTTCCCACTCCTCATCTGAATGGAAAGCACGTCGTGTTCGGAGAGGTGATTAAGGGAATGGACGTTGTTCGCGCTATTGAGAGAACTCGCACCAACAGCAGCGACAAGCCCCTTTCTCCTGTCGTGATTGCCGACTGTGGCGAACTGAAGGAGTCGATTGTAGGAGATTCGTGTAAGCCGCCATGAATAGAAGGACAAGGAGGAGAAGGAGACGAAGAAGGAGGAGGCGCCGTAGGGGTCTTGGGGAGGAGTGAGGCGTAGAAAGAGAGAGGCGAGAGAGAGAAGCCGCAGCAGATCTGCTGACCGTGCGTAAGGAGTCCCTGTTGCGATGTGTTTGTTCATAATTCCCGTTACCGATATTGGATTGTCCCCAAAGTGGAAGGTTTTTGTTGGCCATTTCATTTCAGAGTAGATACCAATGGAGAAGACACCATCCCTCCTCAATGCGTACAATAAACACAACGACAGAAGAAGTCGCCTTGTGTACTCTCCTTCATATCATAGGCGTAACGGGAAAGACCGCGTTTGAAGCGTTCGCGTCATGACCGTTCTTTACTTCATAGAGCCAACTACTACTCGATTCTCCGCAACAAGATCCGTTCGGGAATCGCAAATACCGCGTCCCTTTCATCAGACTCTTCTATTCAAACAACAAACAAGGAAGTACCTTCCGCAACTCCCACAGCGATTCCATCTCAGCCATCCTTTGTCTCCTCAACGCTTCCGACGCCTCTTGGATTGAACAACTCCACTCTTCATCTGGACCCCGTTTCCGAAGTGAAGGGATCCACTGGCCTTTCGAGTGATATTCTGGCTCCCTTGTCGGCAGATCGGTTGACGATGGTCAAGGAGAAGGGTGCATATTCGGTACCTTTTGTTATCCAATTTCATGTAGACAATTCCCCTTGCTTTCATGTTGAACGGAAGCTATCATGTCCTCCCATCTCCCCAGAACATTTCGGTTCTCGAGCTTCGCGACAACCTACTCCAGAGGCGCCTGTTTCCATCGCTGACAGATCTCTCCGGGTGGCGTCTCTCCCATGGCGATCAGATTCTCTCGGACGATGCTCTTCTCGCCTCTTTCTCCCTTCCCAGCGGCGCTGTTCTCGCCATCATCCCCATCCCCAACGATGGACCCATTTCCCTTCCCCCGCGGGAATACAACTCCTTCAACGCGGCGACATACAATCCGCGCATCCGCCCCAACGAGGTTTTCGTTCGGACGATCGAGCGAACCCGTTGCGCCACGCCCGCAGCCATTGCGCCCGTGGCGCAGTCGCAGCCGGTAGCGGAGCC
Organism: Blastocystis sp. NMH; assembly: GCA_039096215.1. NCBI lineage: Eukaryota > Bigyra > Opalinata > Blastocystidae > Blastocystis > Blastocystis sp. NMH. The sequence goes on along the minus strand of JBBPEA010000013.1, from coordinate 58,584 downwards.
AGTGGCGCAGGAGCCGGTTTCGCAGCCGGCGCCGCAGTGGGAGTACCCGATCTTGCGCCGCGAGGGGTACTACATGCGTCCGGACCACTACGCGATGCGGGAGATGGAGGGAACGGAGCTGGCGGCGGTGAAGGACTTCACGGTGGGGAAGGAGGGCGACGGGGAGGTCTGCTGGGAGGGGGAGACGGACGTGCGCGGTCTAGACCTGGACGAGCGAGTGCTCATCGGACGGGACCTCAACGGAGTGCCGTTCGTGCAGGTGTATCCCCCGGAGGTGTACTTGAACGTGCTGCCGCCGGAGGGAGTGGAGCTGAACAAGAGAGCAAGGATTAGTCTCTTTAATCTGTTCCCAAGGGGATTGCGGGGGGATGCGGGGATGGAGCGATTCGCGGAGAGGTTGAGAAGACAGGTAGAGGCGAGTGGAGGCGAGTGGGTGGATTATGATATCCATCGCGGTATCCTTCAGTTTATTGTGAATCACTTTTGGCGTGTTTGGTTTGACTAGAGGATGAGGTTGGGTGGTTGTTGTAGTGAATGGCAACACAGAGTTGCAGTGCCTCGGATTCGCATCCCAACTCCATGTCAAAGCGAAGAAGAAGAATCGTTCTAATAGAGTTCTTTTCGGCAACCAATAAATGGAATTCCAGAATCCGAGTATCCATCGAATTCGGCAAATTCTTCTCACACAATCGGGATGAAACGGGGACACGATACGACCCTGTCGAGTCCTATCAGCGGCAGTGGAGCAAACGGCCCGATGATGGGGAACAGTTGTCCTCGCGAGTTTCTGACAACAATTCCTCATCCAATTCCAAGAGGAATGGGACTGCCATCCCATTGCAGCCGTGCTCTGCAAGCCAATCTCGCAAGAGGCGATTTGGCGAAACGCGGTTCGCTCCCGGAAGGTCTAACGGAGGCATGTGCTCCGGAAGAAGAGTCCTGGAAACGACTGCGAAGTCAATGTCCTCATTGGATGGAAAAGGCGAAGGGACAGGAAAATGGCGCGACAGCTGGGAGAGTAGACCTTTCGGGAAGATTGGGTGGCCGCGCTGCACCGATGGATAGTGGATCGAAAAACGAAGTGAAACGCATCTGGCCAGTCATGGGGTTTGGAAAACTTGAGATCCGTGAGTTGGACACCGCCTATATTGTGAATCTGGACATTCCCGGCGTTTCAAAGGACACGATTGATGTGTCGCTGCGTCCCACCAGTATTCTCGTCGAATGCATTCGCGAGCCAATCCCCGTAGTGAAGAATCGTTTCAGATACATCGAGAGGCCAAGCGGCAAGCTCGTTCGCACGATCCAGTTGCCGGCGAAAGCGAATCCGGACGCAATTCGCTGCACCTATATGGATGGAGTTCTTTCGTTTTCCATTGCAAAGTTGAGTGACAAGGAAGTAAATAGAAAAGTCAATGTAGGATAGAAGGTGTTTGGAAGAAAACAAAAATGCGTCAACCGGGAATTGAACCCGGACCTCTACCTTGGAAGGGTAGAATCCTAACCATTAGACCATTGACGCCTGAAGACAGCTTTTCCAGAGCATTGAAAAAGGGAGGAAGGCACTCCCAAACTCAAACAAAACTGATCGTTTCCTATGGCAGTATGATGCCGATATCGCTCTGAGACGTAGCTGAAACTCGTTGATCTGGCTATCCATCCGAAGTGGCTGATTCCCATCATCCCCCGTGGCGTAGTCATGGAAGACATGTCCGTTGTGGTGAAGGACAAGGTGATCGTGGAGATCCTTCCCACGACTGTTGGTTTGGTGTGCTCGTGTGAAGCGTAGGAATATAGCAGCAAGTACACGGCGAAGAAGGAGGTTGTTTTGAAGAACCACGTCCTGATGCCTGGTTTCATCAACTGTCATACCCATGCGGCCATGTACCTGTTCAAGTCGTATGGAGACGACCAGCCGTTGAATGAGTGGCTTCGTTTGCGTTTTCTCTCTGTATCACCCGTAGAGCACTACATTTGGCCCATGGAAGGCAAGTACGTAAACGACAAGTTCGTCCGAGACGTCCTCATTCATGATTGCATTTACTATAGGGAACGAGTCTGGCGCTGGCGGAGATGATTCGCAGCGGCACGACGTGCATGAACGATATGTACATGTGCCCCGATGAGGCGGCGAAGGTGGTGGACGAGGTGGGTATGCGCGCGATGATTGGTCTGATGGGCCGTGACGACGACGGCACGCAGACGAGCGTTGGAACGTCGTTAGAAGATGACGCCTAGGCCATCAAGACGCTGACGTCGGGTCCGAAGTACGATCGTGTGATGTACGCGATGGGTCCGCACTCGACGTACCTGTACGATGACAAGTCGCTGTGCGCCGTTGGCTCGGTGTGCAAGCGGTTCCACGTTCCGATGCACATCCACATGCAGGAGACGAAGTCAGAGCTGGAGAACAGCGTAGCGGGCAACCACGAGGGCGCTAACTGCCACCGCAGCGACCAGAAGTGCTCTCCGATCGCGAACCTGGCGCGTCTGGGACTGCTGGACGGAACCATTTGCGCGCACTGCGTGCACGTGCTCGACAGCGACATTGCGCTGCTGCAGAAGCACGGTGCCTCGGCGGTGCACTGTCCGCGCAGCAACCTGAAGCTGGGCAGCGGGCTGGCGCCGGTGCAGCGCATGCTGGACACGGGTGTGAACGTGTGTCTGGGCACCGACGGAGCCTCCTCCAACAACAGTCTCGACATGCTCAGCGAGCTGCGAACCGCCGCGCTCATCGCGCCCATCGCTGCTGACGGAGATGCGACCGCCGTCACCGCCGTCACCGTGGGAGAGAGGCAAGGGTCACACGCAGGCGCTGGAGATGGCGACGATCAACGGCGCGCGCGCACTGGGCATCGAGAAGGAGGTGGGCAGCGTGGAGGTGGGCAAGAAGGCCGACCTCATCGCCATCAACCTCGTCCAGCTGGAAACGCTCCCTGCGCACAACATCTTCTCCAGCATCGTGTACTCCGCGTCTAGAGACCAGTAGGCGAGCGAGCAGAGTGAAACGCAGGGTAACCCATGTCTGGGTCGATGGACAGATGCTGATGGAGGACCGCAAGCTGCTCACTCTCGACATGGACACCTTGATGGAGAGTGCGCGGGAGTGGAGAAAGACTCTGGCGCTCGGAAATCCCTACATTTCGGGAACGGAGGAGGCCTATAAGCCTCCATTTTAAGTTGCTCTTTCATTCGCATTGTTTGTGCGTATACACATGAAAGGATGGGATTGAGGGTGTTTTGTGTTTTCAATGGGTGTTCTGAGTTACAGCAATCAATTGGCATTCCTCTGGATCCATTATTAGGTGAATTCTTCGAAAAGACACAACTAAATCGTGAGGACCAAGATTCTCTTATAACTTTTCATGGTGAGTGGGACTCTGCTTGTTCATCCAAATACCATAGGAGATGACCCCGAATGGTGAAGAATCACAATCATCGTTGTACAGTGTGAATCCCTTGATATCAAAGAACCACTGGATGAGAAGAATACAAATCACCATAATAATCCAGCGTATACCAAGGTTATGAATCCTGATTCAACGGGCAAAGTCCCAGACACGCCCTCTCAACGTATCCCTGGAGATTGTGGAATTAGCCCCTAGCTCAGCAGGCGATCGAAATGACCGCTGTCGACAACAAGAACGAGTCTGTCGAGGTCAAGAGGCATCCTAGCGCGATTGTAGGGATGAGAGGATTCATGTGATGGACTAGGATGTCGTCAATCTTGGAGTGAAGTCTCTCTCTCAGGGTGGAAGGTAGTTTCGGAGCTGAGTTGGTGATATGTAGTGCCATCACCAAGGCGGGGAGAACCCAGAGCGGAAGCATGTACTGCGAGATGGATCCTACCCTTGTTCCCACGATTGTGAAGAAAGGATCGAGTATGCTGGATGAGGCCTCAGTGAAGAAGGAGCCCGACAGCTGGAAGAAGGTGCTGCTTTCTGGAAAGTCGATTGGAACCTTTGTTGGTGTTCTGGTCGGAATCATTCTGATGTGTCTCCACTTTGGACCTGAAGGTTCAACGATTCCCAAAACACTGGGAATGCTAGTGATCATGGCAACGTGCTGGGTGACGGAAGTGCTTCCTTTGTCGGTGACAGCACTCTTCCCCGTCATCTTGGGTCCGTTGCTGGGCATCGCCTCTGGCAAGTCGATGGCTTCGCAGTACTTCAACGACACCATCTTCATGTTCATGTCGGGCTTCCTGCTGTCCCTGGCCATGGAGAAGTGGAACTTGCACATGCGCATCGCCCTGTTTATTACCTCCTGCTTCGAGCGTCCCCGCTCGATTCTCTTCGGCGTCATGTTCGCCGCGTGGTTCCTGTCGATGTGGATCTCCAACACGGCAGCCGCGCTCATGATGGTCGCCAACATTACTGCCCTCGTCGAAACGCTCGAGGATCACTACGGCCGCAAGAAGATGGCCAACTTCTCGAAGGCCGTCATGATCGGCATCGCCTTCGCCTGCAACATCGGCGGTTTCGCGACGCTCATCGGAACGCCTCCCAACATGACCTTCACGAACGTCTTCAGCAGCAACTTCCCCCACAACGAGACGGACCCCACCAGTGCGCCGGACATCTCCTTCAGCTCCTGGCTGATCGCCGTCGCCCCGCTTGACTTCCTGCTGTTCCTGCTGGTGTGGGCCTTCTTCGCCTTCTGCTACTGTCCCTCGTCGCGCGAGCTGCGCATCGACCCCGGCTACTGCAAGGCCGAGTACAAGAAGCTCGGCAAGGCCTCCTACGAGGAGCTGGTGGTGCTCTGGGCCTTCATCATCCTCGCCGTGCTCTGGCTCTTCCGCGCCGACATGGAGCTCGGCTCCTTCACGCTGCGCGGCTGGAGCAACCTCTTCGGCAAGTACAAGAACTACATCACCGACGCCACCGTCGGAATGACCGTCATCATGCTGCTCTTCTTCATCCCCACCAGCAAGTGCATCCATCGTACTCTTGGAGAGAACGATGACCCCACCATCCTCACCTGGGAGACCGCCAAGAAGCTTCCCTGGGACCTCGTGCTGCTCTTCGGAGGCGGCTTCGCCCTCGCCGAGGCGTGCACGCAGTCGGGTCTCTCGGTGTGGATCGGAGACGTGATGAAGGGCATGGGCAACTGGCCGCGCTTCTGGGCAATCATCACTATCACCTTCGTCGTGTGCATCCTGACCTCCTTCACCTCGAACACCGCCACCGCCAACATCTTGCTGCCAATCATGGTAGGCATCTCCAAGCAGACCAGAATCAATCCTCTTCTGATGATGGTCCCCGTGGCGATTGCTTGCTCGTGCGCCTTCCTCCTGCCCGTGGGAACTCCTCCAAATCTCGTGGTCTTCAGCTCCAAGAGACTGACCATGGGTGATATGATGAAGGCGGGTGTGGTTGCGACGATCCTCTCCGTCATCGTAATCATGATGATTACCTTCTGGATGCTTCCTCTGGTCTACGGAGTGGATGTAAATTCGTTCCCCGCGTGGGCTGAATATACGTGTTTGTTCACAAACAGAATCAACTAGAAGCGAGGGAGAGCCGAGTTTTTGCTCATCTCTAGGTCGTACTTGTGTCCGAAGAGTTCGCGGATGTTCTTGCAGTGATACTTGATCATCGTCGGTCTACCTCGTCACCCCTCCCTACCGCTACCTCTCCAGCGACAGTCCGCAGGCGATCACGCGCACGTCGTCAGGCAGTCCCATGGGTCGGAGCATCTCGGGTCGGAACATGCCGCTGTTGCCGATCTCGGTCCACTTATTCAAATCGGGATGGAATCCGAAGATCTCCATGGACGGCTCGGTGTAGCTGCCTCACACGCCTCATTCAGACCTACGGGTTGAACGCGGGCTTGAAGCGGAGGTCGGTGATGCCGATCTTGGCGAAGAAGTCGTAGATCATGCCGATGAGGTGTCCGAGGTTCAGATTGCGATCGGCGACGAACAGCTCCACTTGATGGAACTCCGCGAGATGCGTCGCGTCCATCGTCTCGTTTCTAAACACGCGGTCGATCGAGAAGCATTTCATCGGCTTGAAGCCAGACGGGTCCTGCGCGGCCTTGTAAAGCTCCTTCGTCGACACCGCCGTCGTGTGCGTGCGGAGAATGTTCTTCATCGCCTCCTCGCGATTCCACTCGTATCCGTATCTCCCAATCACGTGTGGCAACAAACAGTACCCGAAGGACCCGAAGCCGCCCTCGCTGTGGATCTTCGCCACCACTGGCACGTAGTCTTCGGGAACCGATAACGTGCGCGCGGGGTCGCTGATGAAGAACGTGTCCTGCGCGTCGCGAGCAGGGTGGCTCTGCGGCTGGAACAGCGCGTCGAAGTTCCAGAAGGACGACTCCACGAACTGGTTCGTCGGCATCTCCTGGAAGCCCATTTCCAGCAGGATTTTGCGGAACTCCGCTCGCACCATCAGCAGCGGGTGAAGGTAGCCGCTCTCCGGCTCCTTGCCCAACGCGCAGAAGTTGTAGCTAGGGGAGAGGGGGAGAGAGGAATTACGGCTTCAGAACGATCTCCTCGCCGCTATCCAGCATCTCCTTCGTGATGTCCGCCACCTGCTTGCGACGCTCCAGAACGAACTTCTCACCCTTCTCCACCTTGTAGTACTTGCGCACACTAGAATTAATATGGAATCAGACACCCACATCAGCGACACCATCTGACGACGCACCAGCAGCTTCGCCTCCGCGCTGGAGGGAGCCAGCTTCTCCGTCGATCCGTTCGACTGCTGCAGAGAAACCAGCGTCTCCTACCCATCAACTCTCTCTACGACTCCTGCCTGCAGCTCGTCCTTGGGCTCCGCGACAATGGGAACGATGAGGCCGCTCGCCTTGTCTTTCTTGACCCACTTGTTCTTCATACAGTAGCTGAAGCCGATCTTGTGCATCTCCTTGCCAGCAGCAGCGATCAGATCTTCATTAGAAATGCCCTCAGTGGGAATGCATTTGAAAACACGGATCTCTGCAACGGTGAGTCCAACCACCTCCAGAATCTACCAGGACTTCCCTCCTTGATCACAGTGAGTGCCTCCTCGCTCAGTTCCCAGAACTGTTGTGACAATTGCTCCGTCTTGATGACGAGATCCGTCTCCAGCGACTTGATGACGCCCACGACGGTCTGGTGGTCCACGTTCAGGGAAGAGGCGAAATCGTAAGAGTTCTCGATGATCCCCTTCTCATTCAGCGTCTATAGACTCACCGCCTCTCCTCCGCTTCTACTCTCAGCAACGTGCTTTCCAGACTTTCCGACATTCCTCCAACAAACAATGAACAATGCAAATACTTAGACCTTAGCAGTGTTCTTCAGCTGTCTCGATCCGTTTCTCGATCCGTGTCTCTTAACCTGCAGCCAGATGTAGAAACCGACGATGGCACCAACAATGATAACAATGATGACCACAACAATGACAATAACGACAGTCATGTTGTTCTTGGCCTTAGGCTCGTGGAGAATGGGGTTTCCCTCGTAGCTCACATCGGGCACATCGTTGTTAATCAGATATCCGAATCTCTCTCCGTCGTTGTTGTTATCCTTCAGGTACTCAGCGAAATCGGTATCCTGAGCGCTGTTAGCAATACGGAGGTAGAACACATTCGCCAGCTGCTTGGTCAGGTGGACACGGACCTGAACAATGGCGTACTAATCATTACCCATTCAACACATAAATACGTTCGTGGTACCGGGGCTGTTGCCAATGTAACCCAGAGTGATGGCACTCTCCTCAATTCCATAGAGCTCCTTCAGACCCATCTTAATTCCCTCAGGTCTCGACTTGATACGAGCAGATCTGGCGTTGGAAATCAGATAGTAGTAATCAACGAAGGAATATCCCTTTTCAGGGTACAAAGGCATGCAGTACTGAGAGTCCACAGCACTCCAGGTCTCATCATTGCAAGTACGGTACATCTTGCCCCAATTGTCGCCAGGGCAAGTGAGACTTCTGGTAACGCCGTTCTCAGCATTAACCCATTCACCATCAGTGGCGCATCTAGCAAAAACACTAACGGCCAGCACTAAACAACGATTAGATTCCGTAACTTAAAGCACCAATATCCGAGCACAAGGAGACTATACGTACTCGCAACAGCAAAAACAGCCTTGTTCATCATTTCAATTCTACTGGAATAAGAAATAATGACGGAAGTGGAAACAGGGTCAACGATATGCCCGAGATTCTGTTGTGGTGGAAAATGCAGAATCATGTGGCCCATAAAACAAAAATAACCGCGAACATGTGCTTGGAAAAGAAATGATTGTTTATAGATAAATCTGTAAGGATGTAGGATTGATGGGTGAATAGAGAAAACAATACTCCAACCAAGGGATCAAACGATATGCAACACGGGATCAAATTGACAAGTACGAGAATAGACTCATGCATAGTCATGTGATTTAAGAAACAACCCAAACTACAAATACTAGTACAAAGCGTCTTTACAGCTGGCAATGGTCATTCGTACAAAACGATACCGCGTCAGGGAACACCTGACCCACTCCTTCCTCACCCTCCTCGCCACTCTCTTCCGTGAACAAACGACGACGAGCACTTTCCTTCTTACCCAAATCCACACGGAATCGATTCAGACGATTCACCTTCATCGGAGACACATTGCTCGACTTCTTCACACTCACCTTCGCGCGGTTCACAAACACGATCGGCTTCAAATCCTTCGTCATCTTCTCATACAGCTCCTCTCCAATCGCCTCATATGGCAATTGAGGATACTTGCTGTAGTCGAACTTCGGTAGGAACGACACACCCTTCAGCTGGTACTGGAAGTACTGCAGCATTTGTGCGATGTGCGGACCTTCACTCACCGGATCGAACGTGATCGTGCACGACACCTGATTGTCCGCCCAGTATCGCTGCAAAAACGCAGCCAGCTGCAACTGCTCGAACATCGACACCTCGCTCTGCACACGCACACCCTCCGCCAGCTTGATCGGCATCTCCACCACCACCGTCGTGTCCTCCTGACCGATTGCAGGCACCACGTTGTACCCCGCCGCTCGCAGGGGAATCGCCAGCGGGTCGTTCTTGCTCATCCGCATGCGACGGATGTAGATGCGACTCTCGGGGAAGTGCATGCCGGGCGTCGCACCCGCCAGCAGCGACACTGTCCCAGACGGCTTCACCGACGTCGTCTTGATCGATCGAGGAATGCAGAACCAGTTGCTGTACACTTCGTCCCATCGCTGTACTGTGTGATAACCCTCATCCAACCACTGTCGCAGCTCCTCCAGATTGTGCTTTCCCAAGAAGTCCGCAATGCCACTCACCGAACAACCGATACGACGGTTACGGAGCATCACACGGTTCGTCTCAGGCCAATGCGTCATACGCAGTGTCACTGTCTTCGCATACAGATACGCAAACTTCAGTGTGCGCAGATACTCCGACAGACTCGCATGACGGGCAGGGAATGTCTCCACCAGACAACACAACTCGTACGACTCCAATGACTGCTCCAAACACGGATTTCCACCCTTCACACGCTTGTCCTTCCAGTTTGGACCATCTTCCATGCGACCGAACTTCTGCATGTTCTCCAGCCACGCCAGACCCGGCTCACCATTCACACGCAGACGCTTCGCCACTTCCGTATAGTCCATTCCAACACGAGCAAAGATACTGTTGTTCGACGACCATCCAAACGCAGCTCGCTCGGGATTCTTATCGTAGTCCTTCAGATCCATGAACGTGATGTCATCAGGATCACCAAACGCAATCTCTGCCGAACGACGCACATTTCCAGATACAACACACTTTCCAATCAGATTGAACAGATCCACAATCGCACGCGAATCCATTCGCTGTCCAATACGACCATTCAACACACCACGAATACTCTCATGCAACTCACGAAGAGGACGCGGACCACTACTCACTCCTCCAAACGTCTTCAGAGGCTCACCCTCAGGACGAATTGCAGAGTAGTCGAATTCAATGTCATTCATCTTCTCACCATTCACACCAAAGTATGCCTTCAATAACTTCGACACCGAATTCACCCAACCCTCACGCGAGTCCTCAATACGATACACCTCCACTTCTTCCTTCGGTCCCAATATCATCACACGATCTCTTCCCTTCGTGTCGAAACCAACACCCACTCCCAACATTGAAGCATCCATCAAAAACTCAAACGGACGAGTCGGATTCAACTCTAAATCCTCCGTTGACACAAACGCACAATTGTTCAGAGCCGCCGACAGATTCTTCTTGTGAATCACCGGAGTTCCCATCACCCACAGACCACGACCTACACTTCATTACTCATCATTTCTCATACCAGGAGGAAGGAACTTCATGTTGAAGATCAGATCATACATTTCCTGAGCAGAACGCTGACCATGTTCATCATCCCAACCCAAATGGAACGATTGAATATGTTCCTTCTGAAGAGAATACGTTCCTTCAACCACACGACGAACCGTTTGCCACCAATCCTCCTTGCTTCCATCCTCCAGCGTTCGCGAATACGTACGACGATATACCAACTCACCCAGAGGGGCATAACCGAAGGGAGGTTGAAGTGTCTTGTACTTGTCCAAGAACGACTCATCCAGTTTGAAACAGAGTTCACAACTCATTTCTATTCAACTACATCATCGTTAGTGTGTGTATCAACACGATTCAATACCTACCAACGCCTTCGGCAATAGATAAGAGAAATATGGATAGAATAACAAAGAAAAGGCGGGAAACGAAAAGGCGGGAAATGAGAGGAGGATTGATAGAGAAATGAGTAGGTATAAAATGGGTGGTTGAGGGCGGGAAGAATTAAAGAGGAATTCAATTGGATTGAAACCGGTGTGAATTCAATTGAACCGCCACTTGTTGTTTTGATATAGGATTGGTTTGAGTAGGATGAGAGAATTGTGTGATGATGATTGGTTTGTTGAATGGATGGTAGGTATGTGATGTGTTGTTTCTTCTTTGTATTTGTTTCCTGTTTATATCTAAATGGAATGAATCAATTGAATGAAATGGATTCGCTCTAATTCACTCCTTACTCGTTTTCACACTCTTTTCCTTTTCCAAAACAATTCAAGTGAATAGTAATAACAAGAAATGAATTCTCAAGAAAGAGTCATAGGATTGTTTGGTCGAGTGATTGTTTGTATTTGAAGGACTCAATTTGAAGAATTGGTGATATTGGATGGAAGAGAAGGATCGAAATCGTAGTGGAGAAGGAAGTGTTGTAAAAGGAAGTATATCAAATGAGGAAGAGTATGCAACGAATCGATTGGTTCATATGGGTATGAAAAGAGTGATAAAGGAGTGATGAGTGTAGATCCGTTTCGACGTAACTTGATCTTATCGTTATGGGGAGGAGGTAATGTGTAGAATAGGAAATGAATGATTAGGATGTGTGGGAGCGATAAGTGGTTATGTGGTATCTGTACTGAAAGGAGCGCGTGTTCAACTGTATATGACGTCGATGACAATGACATTTGGTTTGGGAAGTATGGTGTTTTATGGTAGCTATCATTATGTGTGTAAAGGGATGGGTAACAGTATTTGGTCATGGGCAATTGCAGGAGCGATGACAGGTATAACAGGAGGATTGTTGACGAATCCTCGTTACCTTCCTTTGACAACGTTATGTTTCACAGGAGTGGGTATGATTGGTTATTTAGTGAGTGATGAATGAGAATGGTAATGGGATAGGGAAGTGTGTTGGGAAAACGATACTATCGTAAGAAGAGTCTTCGACTAAAAGAGGAAGAAGGTGTGATAACAGAAGAGGAGAAGGAGGAGATGAATGATATGAAGGTGTTGAAGATGGATAAGTTGAAGCGCTTGATCCGTGTGAAAATGGAGGGATTGTCGTCTGTTTTAGAAAACACAGGATACTGTTATTTCAAACCCATAGTCAGCAGCCACAAGTGCAAGGTATTGGTAGAAGAGGGAAATGTAATTCACGGTGTCCTTGTCTGTTTCTCCCGACGCTGTGACCGCTTCTTTGTACATCAACATGTATAGTTGATTCTGCGTGCGAAGACTATCCGCAATACGCTGGAGCGCAGCCACCAAATAAACGAGATGCTTCTTCACGTAGTCGATCACCATCACATCTTGTTTCTCGAAAATCTGGGCGTAGAACTGCAGAATGGCTACCGTCATATCCAGATCGAAGAAAGTAATCTTATCGCTCACACTACAGTCGAAACACACATCCAATCCCACGTGAACAACATCGTCATCAGCACACGACACAGAATCTTCAGCTCACGACGCGCCATCAGATAGGAAAAGTCTTTCCTCTGCGTCACCATTCGCACCAGCAGATGGCTGACCACACTGCGAAACGAGGTGTAACGGGCGTACGTATTGTGAATTGCACGATCGTGCGAATTGTACGCAGCGAGCGTCATCGCCTGCTGGATGTCCTTGCTGTAAGGGAGAGTGTTCAGCGAGCATTCATAATTATCCATCTGAGTGATGTCGGAAATCATCGAGCCACGATTGAGGATGGGAACTCCGTTCTCCGTGAACGACTTAAACGACTCCACAATCGTCGCTTCTTTCGGGATGACGCGTTCCGCCTCCATACAGTTATCGAGGAAGAATCGGTAGCAGGAGATCATGAACGCCAATCTACGCTCAAGGAAAGCAATACCCGCGTACTCGCTCTCGTGATCGATCGTATCGACAAACTGCGTGATCTGCGTGATCACGGTGCTGTTCTTTGTCAGCGCATACGCAGCGTTCACCTCTCGGTTGTTGCGCATGGGGATGAACATGATGGTGTGGATATGCGCCTGGATGACGATGAACGAGACGGCGCCGAAGTACTTGAGCATCTGATACGAGTAGCGGCAGATGGGCACATGCATCGAGTGCGGCGGCACCTCCGACAACAGGACGTTGAACAGAGAGACTGCGGATTGTTTTGTCTAGTGAGGAGAGATGGCGGCGCTGTACGGAGGTGAAGCTGGAGAGGAGGAGGGAAACGGCCGTGTCGCAGCAGCACTGCAGACGCCACGCCGGCGAGTAGACGCGGGACATATTGAAGTAGGGGAATCGCTGGCAGAGAACGATGTATCTGGATGTGAACACGACAGCGAGACGACTGGACGATCGCGCTGCCGGTGCTGGGGAGACTGTAGCGGATGTACTCGACGGCGTTCCTCTCCTGGAGACTGGCGCAGGGGAGGTCCACAGCGGGTTCTCGTGGAGAGAGAGGGAGACAAGGTACCCATCAGCGCGAGGAAGGGGATGTTCAGGCGGTTGATGAAGGTCATCATGCGCGTCCGGTTCGTACTTCGCTTCTGGAAGATGCCATTGTCGAAGACGTTTTGAAAGAGATTGAGAATGTAGTTCATGATGGCGAAGCGCTGCGTAATAGAGGCGGATCACAACTACCATGGAAAGCGAAAACTCTTCTTCCGAGTACACGTACAACAAACGAATCACCTCGAGCGAGTAATACACCATCGCATCTAGAGGGAGAGGAAGAAGGGAAAGCGTACCTTCGTCAATTGCAGACTCTCTCGTCAGGACGAGGAGGATATGCATCTGCGAAATGCTCAGACATCGTTCCATGTCATCTTGATGATACTGACAAATTGCTATGGTCAGTTAACCACTCCCGTTCCATACTCTTCGCTGTAACGTGAACAAACAATCCTTGCTGGACGATGCTGTAGACCTTGTCTACACATCCAAAGAACTAGGTGCCAATGGAAGGAAAAGCCTTACTAAAACGACTGGGAACTGAAAGCAACGACCTGCGACATCGATCATCGCCTTGATGAACTACATAGTACACTCTCATGAAGCAAAACCTCCAACACACTGTTGTAGTATTCATCCTTCGTGCGCACAGTGAGAATGAGCGAAGAGAGAAGCGAGCTGTATTTGAACATGTCCTACGCACATCAACAGAAACAACAATCGCCCACCTCCTGGAAAATCCCACCTTTGGTCTCCGAAATGTGCTCAATAAGATCGATCAGACTGGTATTGGGAGACTCTTGATTCTGCAGGTACGCAAGAATGGGTGGGATGGTGTTCTCAACCTCACGAGAAACAAAAGCGACATACCAGAAGCTTCTCCATGTTTTCGATGTCCTTCGGAGTTTCTGGTGCAACATCCCGCTTCTCGATCATGTCCTGTAGCCTGATGTCCGTTTGGCTCATCGAAAAAGAAATGTGTATCGATAATAAATTGCAATAGCCGGGAATCGAACCCGGGCCTGATCCGTGGCAGGGACCTATCTTACCACTTGACTACTATTGCTCTATTTCGGTTTCTCAGCTCTGCCTTTTCTTTTATGAATTCTCTCCGTGTCCCAACAAACAAGTGATATCTTTTGCTTGCTAGCAGTCTTATGTCTCATAAACGACGCGGCGCTCACTCTGTTGGAATTCTTTCCGTAGAAGTGGGCACGCTGGAACTCTAAAACGGACGGATTAATCTTCTTCCCGACTTTGGCATTTGCATCCTTCGCCAAGGACACCAGTTTGAATCCATCTCTTTCATGTTACACATTCTGCACCCCTACACATTCGTCTCCACATTATCCGTTAAGTTTTTACTCCTTGTTTCCAGATGAATACGCTTGCTCTCTGGAGGCACATTGTCAGCCGTGCTCGGAGCAGACAATGCCTCCCTACACACTCACTCGAAATCCAAAAAGAAAACGTGTTCTCCGCCAACAATGCCAGTGTGGAGGCGTCCAGTTCGTCTTCCTCCTTTGGCACTCGCTGCTTTCTCTTTCGTCTTTTTGACCTATTCGAGAGTATCGATTCCCATCCACCTACTGAAGAGCGGCCTTCTTCTGGGCCTCATACATTTCGAGCGTCCGGCTCTTTGAATTCGTAGCGCTCACTTCTTCAGGAGCATCATCACTGTCATCGCTGCTGTCATATCGTTTGGGCGCACTTGGACGGCTGGGAACCGTGCTAGCGTCTTCAGACGCGGCTACCTTCGTTGCGTTTTCTTCAGCCTCCTGAGGAGCTAAAGGAAGGGCTTCATCGTCATCTCCAAACACAATCTTTTTCCCCATTGCACTCAATGACCGAAGAGTATCGCAAATGTGATGAGTTTGGTGTGGAAGGCGTTTCATCCTCTATTTTGTTCCTTCATTTTGGAGATGCATTTGAATATATAATAGGTAGTAATCCTATTCGAAAGTCGGAGAGTACTGTCATGAATCATCATGCTTTCAAACCATCAAAAGCTTCTCTTTGAATTCCTTTGTTCTCACAGGTTGTGTCCCTTGTTTTGTTTCCATTTCGGAGTGACAGTATTTGCTTCGCACTCTGCAAATCCGTTTTCTTTTTTCGTTTTCTTAAGTCATTGACGCTGCCATGGAAGTTGATATGGATATGAACGAAGATGAAGTGGCTCCTATGCCGCTTCCTCAGACAACTCAACAGCCTGCCGTTCAGGGATCTCTCGAGCCGAAGCACACCATTTATATTCGCAATTTGAATTATAAGTTGGAGATGAACGAAATGCGAAAGGCGCTGTATAAGGAGTTTAGCAAGTTTGGAAAGATCTTGGACATTGTTGTTGGAGTGAAGCGCTTTGCCATCAAGGGCCAGGCGTGGGTCATCTTTGATCGTGTGGAGGATGCAACGCGCGCAAAGGAGGAGATGAACGGAAAGGTGATTATGAATCGCCCCGTCGTAGGCGTTCTCTCTCTGTTTTCATCGTAGACTATTGCGTATGCGAACGTGGAGTCCGACTTGATTCTGAAGCGTGAAGGACGCTTTGTATACTCAAAGCGATCGTTCGAGTCCTATGCTGATAAGCTTGCCAAGGAAGCGGCGGAGGATGACGGTGGTCGGATGGCAGCTGTAGGGAATGGAAAACGTGTTTTCTGTAGGCGCATATCCACAACAACCCTCCGAACAACACGCTGATTCTGTTCGATCTTCCCTCTACGATTTCCGATAACGACTTACTTCCCATCTTCAAACCCTATACTGGATACAAGGAACTGCGTATTGTTCCTGGTGGTCGTGGAATTGCTTTCGTGGAGTTCGATAACATCCGCAACGCAGGAATCTGTCTGAGTGCTGTGAAGGGCATTACACTGGCTTCTGGTGATAGACTGTATGCTTCGTACGCAAAGTAACGTGCTATATCATATTTGGCTATTTGCTAACAACAAACAATCTGGAAGGAATAATCTGTTTTCACATCGCTTCTCCTCTATTTACTTCTTGGGTCTGACGGCGCATCCAGCAACAATGCGGGCCTTACCTCCGGTGGGGGTGCACAGGAGGGCATTGCAGCTACATGCTTAGAGAGGAGCACAAAGGCTTACTTCTCGCACACAACAACAGACTGAGCGTGGCTGAACACGGTCGTGCTATCCTATGAATTCCTCTGAACACTCCTTACATGTTGAAGCAACCAGGGCATCTAACATCCATGAAATAGCTGTTAGGGGTCTGAACGAGTCTCTTCAGCTTGTGCTTCTGAGCCTCTTCCTCAGCAGTGGGATAACGGAGATCGTTGACCTAATGCGACGTTAGATACATCCAAAACCCTCTTCCTATCACTCTCATCTCATACCATATTTAAATGTTCAAAGGAAATAGATTATTCCAGACAAATACTGTTTATGGTGTAAGACTTGGTGAAGTAGTATTTCCCACCTCATAGAGATTTTCCTACCTTAAGCGATTCTCGTTTCTTGTCCTTCCTAACAAACAATTCCCACTAAACGAGAGACCCTTCATCTTTTCACACTACGCAACACTCTATTCGGACTTGGCGCCCTTGAATGGACCCAATCCGAGTTCTGCCTTTAGAGACACAAGGTCTTGCTCCATCTTAATGCCGTTTTCTCCATCTGCGTAGTATTTCACATCAACATCAATTCGCCTAGTCCATAAAGAATCCGAACAGTCCCCTTACTGGAATCCCAACACACTGTGATACAGATGGTACGCAGCGTAGTTCGATTCACGGACATTCAGAGTACACTTTTCCAAATTGTACACTTCGATCATTTTGCGCTCCACTTGGCGCATCAGCTTCTGAGCCAGACCCATTCTGCGATAGGCTCGACACACCGCCACGGAGGTGATGTTTCCCACTTTCGAGTTATCCTCATCACTACACGCTTAGCTGGAAATACTTTCATGTTACATTTTACCCAAAACATAGCCAACAATCTTGTTCTGTTCGTTTACAGCCACATAGGATAGCTCTGGAGACGACACGATGTGGTAGTAGTAGTATTTCATTGTATAGTTCTCTGGGAGAGAGAGGAGATTCTGGGTCTGGATGGAAATGAGATCATCCGTCTATTTGTAATAAGGGAAAGAAAAGAAGTGCAGTGAACTGTCGAATGGACGCCATGACACCGTAGTGAATGAATGTGTGATGATTGCGTTCCTGGGAATGAGTGAACGGAATGTGTGGGTCTTTTCACATTTGTTATTAGGAGTGAGAGTTCTCTTCTCACTTCCCATCTTCTCATATCCCCTTAAAGTCTAACGGATGCGAATAGAATGGAATGTCTATCATGATGGGGAGGTTGCCTGCGTGTCCTAACAAGATGGACTTAGATGAAACCATACTCATCACTTTGATGACAAGGATAAAGTAGCCGTTTTCAGTCAATAGTGATTCAGAAATACAAGACGAGATGATCCATCCATTCCACTCATCTATCAAGTCTGTGGGGAATGGTGAGAAGTTATGCACATATTCTGGATATTCGATCGATCGCGATTCGCTTTACTGGAATATAGGTTTTTTGTGAATCGCACTTTTTCAAACCCATCCATCCTTGCCACAAATCAAAGGAGTTTGTGCCCTCATTATTCGGCATCGGCGCAAAATCAAAGTGATAGTTGAGTTCATAGCATACGACTGGGAATGATCAGGCTTCAATACAACCGATGCATTCTTAGTCTGTTTTTGTTTCTTCTCTGTGGGATGCCATGGGATTGTGTTAGTCCTAGATTCTTCACAGTCTCTCTGTCTGAAAAGTGAATACAAAACGCCGATCACAATCTATGCACTGAGTTCGACGGAGATGGAAGGATTAACCTACCGGATTAGCGATATCTCTTCTTCCGATTTTGTGTACTATAATGGAGGAGACGATTTAAGTGGAAAATCCGAGTTCACAAAGACGGTGTGTATTTCGGAGAATGATCAGATGACGTATCGATTCACCGTAACGAGGTAACAATTGACATTGGTTATGACGCGCAGTCTTCAGACTCTTCCTTCAGATGTTGAGATTTCGGTCTTCGCTGGGTATTCGTGCGAACCGTCTGCGATGCGAGTGAAGGTGCTTGTGGATCATGATCGGACGCCTTCTGTTAGCAGGGGCCAGTTCACGAGTATGCACAGGAGACCCTTTTCATTTAGTTCCACACGTTGTCTGCTCCAATGGACGTCAGTATTCCATCTTCAAACACAACACCATCCGCTCCAGTTTGGAGTCTGCCGTGATCTGGGGTCACCTTCCTGGAACGGAGGTGCGCAAGCAACTCCTCTTGATCCAAGGCAACACCAATGGCGTCAGCACCATGGTCGACATCTGTGTCCCTCAAAAGCTCGAGCGTCTCCGTCTGCAGCTGCGTTCCTCTAATGGCTCGCTGTGGTCTCTCGGTTCCTATCTGACAGTATTTGATTTCACCACACACACGCCGCTCCTGACGACCTCGCTCACAGAGCCCAAGGAGCAGACGCTTCTCTTTCCTGGTCTACGCTTTCCTTTCTCCTCATGTGTAGACGGTGTTGCCACGATCCCTCTCTCGGTCACCGTCAACGTGCCGTCGATGAACGATCGGTTCTTAATCAGCATTTGGTGCGAGTACTCGAACATCACTACCATGGTGGGGCTGCTCTACAATCCCTTCCCGTATTACCAGTATCTCATTCGCACCATCCACGTGCCCGCAACCGCCTCCGAACGCTATACAGTCCACTTCCACAACCTCTACGATGTCTCGCTCCCTGCCAACGTGCTCTGCTCCATCCAGGTGCGCGACCGACTCGTCGGTCAGTTTCGTTTCGTCGACCCTCTTGTTGCCGAGTTCTCGCTCTCCACTGCTCTCTTCTGTCCCGAACAGACCTTCCACGACATCACCTTCCCCGCCACGCACATCGACGCGATCGCCGAGGTCGTCTGCAACGATGGAACCGTCGGCTACCGCAGACGCTGTGATTCCTGGGGCATCTGGAAGGATCCCGAGGGTCCGGGCTGTGTGTGCCCGCGAGAGGAAGACGACTCCGGACGCGTCTGGGAGTCGGTGCGCGGCGGCTCGCTGCAGTCGCAGAGCTGCAGGCTGGGAGAACGAGGCACGGTGCAGCGCACGTGCGATTTGCTGGGGAAGTGGCGGCCACCACGAACCCAGTGCGTGCGTCGCGCGTGCGGTGACACTTGGTTCCACGGAATCTTTCTGCGGACGGCTCCGGTAAACAGCACGGTGGAGATGTCGTGCAGCAGTGGCGAGGGAACCTTTTCCTTCTTTTGCTCGGACCAGGAGCGCTGGTTCTTCCTGGAGTCCAGGTGCCATTGCGAAGCCGTGGAGGATCCTTGGCACTGGCCGACGCTGGCTGCAAACAATAGCCACTCGCTGCCTTGCGAGAGGGGCTTCACCGGGAGCCTCGTGCGGCGATGTGGAGTCAACGGGAAGTGGGAGCCCGTTGTGCGGAACTGCGCTCCACTGACGTGTCCTGTCCTTCGCGACCGTTTTCTGACGTTTCCGGAAACGCTGATCAACCATGCAGCAACGGTGGAGTGTCCACCTCCCTTCACCGGAACGGTGACGCGCTTTTGCTCCGAGACACAGAGCTGGAGCCGGTCGCTGGATCACTGCGAGCGGCCTCAGTGCGATGGTTTCTTCGTGAGGCGCGTGCGTCGCGACTGTCTCTCTGTCGACCGGGCAGACCGCAGAAAGGATGAACTGATCCGAGTGGTTCTTCTCCCGACACCCATCGGAGTGCCTCCCACGTTCAACACGACGCTACCGGGAACTATCTGTGGCTTGGAAACGAACGTTCCCTATGAGATTTGGCTGGAGCGTTTTGCAGAGGGTGCGAAGCAGACCTGCGTCCTGGAGAGCATGTATGGAAGCCAGCAGTGCGAGCGAATGCTGGCGCCCATCCTACGGGAACGGACGGAAGAAAATGGCGTTCTGTCGCTTCGTGTGATGATCCAAGTTCCCTTCTGCTTCGATCAGACTCTCCAATCGATTCAGATCCGCATCGAATGTGTGAAGGGATGCGAGGAGAAGCCGCCTCGGATCCTGACCCATCTTTGTAAGGAGCAGGATTCCTGTCCCACGGACAAACTGATTCTCATTTCTTCGTTCCAAGGCCTGGTTTCGTCCAACTCCTACCATCTGTCGGCACGCGCTGTTCCCGTAGCATCGCCCTCCTCGTCGCCGTCTCTCTGGTCACCACCACTTCTTCTCCAACCGTCTTCTCCCTCGCTGCAACTGCAGCCGCGTCTCGCCCTCATTCCAAAGTCGTCCCACAGCGTGCAGCTCACGTGGTCATTTCCCGGAGTCCCCGTTCCCTTCTTGAATCACATTGTCCACGTGTTCGTCAGTTCAATCGGCGATCGGACGCTGGACCCGCGGTATCTCACGTACATTGACTCACAGTCGGTCTGTAGCGGAACGCAGTTGTGCTCGCGTCGCTCCCTCATTCTTCCCGTTACCGAACTGGGACTGCGTTACGTGTACATTTTGGAGTCCCTTCCCGCGCCGTCCCTGGATATCGTCTGTAAGAATGGAACAATCGAATACCTTGTGCCGATGGAGCCGTATGTGCGCAGCATAGTCACCAACTTCGATACGTTCGTGAATGTGACATTTCTCGACGCCAACATGGATGTGGTTCTAAATTGCGCTCTTATCGATGCGCGTTCGCAAGAGCTGACGCGTTTCACCTTGTTCATCGACTACAAGGAGATTGTTTCACAGATTATCGGTGACCTACAGCCGCAGGCAGCCTATTCTCTACAGTGCTCTGTACGCGACGGCTTCAAGAACACACGCAAGTTTGATTTGTCCTTGCGTCCCGTGGCATTCACTCCAATCGTCGTCAGCATCAACATCACGCAAACCTTCTTCACGCATGTGGAAGTGACCCTCTCGGCCAACAAGCAAGGGTCCTTTTACTGTATGGCAATCAACGCGCATACGCCGATTGAGCTTTCCCGTCTCTCCCCTTCCATGCTGGATGAGATGGGACACCGCAGAGAGTACAATGTTCCCTTTATTCCCGTGAACATGCTCATTCCCTTCAACCCCATGTACGGTGAGGAAGGACGGCTCGACACCAAAGTGTTTGTCGTCTGTGATTTTGTGACGACAAGCGGTATCAGTCTCTCCTCTTCGCAGCTCTTGAAGGCACAGGCGTCCGCGCCCAAAGGTAGGTGTAACGAGGGAAGATGAGGTGTAGAGGAGTATCACCCGTTCGTGGTATCATCACTGCCGCCACCACACTACGAGAGCGTTTGCTCACACATGAACTTGACACTGACCTTCAGTTCACCCGTCATCATGAAGCAGGGACTCGCGTACTTCTTCCTTGTGGAGCCGCTGGACAATCCGAACTTGCTCTCGCAACGTCCCTCCGCGTACGTGAGTCGCTGTCCCTACGATAACGCCACGGAGGTGGTGTGCGAAGGACTCCGCTCCACCTATCGCTACCCGATCATCCGCGTCTCCTCGGAAGAGTGTTCCGTCAGCAACGCGCGCGTGACCATTCCTCTTCCCCAGCTGGAGTCGCACGTTCACTATGGCGTGCGCATGTCGCGGACCGACATGATCGTTGATGCTATCGCTGAAACGGATGTGGACGCAAACACGCTCGAAAGAGGGCGTTACCTCTACTCCTTCGTGTCGGTGATGGCGCCTCAACGCGTCTTCGCCTCGCTGACGATGCCTCGCGAGCACTGGAACGTGCCACTGAACGCCTTCTTCGAGGTCCGTTTCAGCAGTCGCGACCTCCTCGCGGGCAACGGAACGGTTCTTCTGCGTCCGGCGTTCGGCGGCGCATTGCAGGAGTTGTCGCTGAACGCGTCTACCGTGGTATTGCGCCATGAAGACAACGCCACGGTTGTGACAATCCGTCCGACGACGCTGCTGGCGGGCACGACGTACGAACTGGTTCTCCCGGCGACACTCTGGAAGCATGGTCTGCGCGAGGCTCCGGGAAGCGAGCGGTTCTTCTTCCGCACGACGGAGGGTTCAGGAAGAAGAGTGTTGTGATGCGTAGAGCGCGCGCCTGCGCTGACTCATCCGTGGAGCGAAGTGGACATAACACAGGACAGAGGGGTCTCCATGGAGTTCGATCAGGGCATGCGCATCCACGAGGGAACGGTGGTTGTTCGAGCGATGGATGTAGCGTCCCATCATCTTCTGTTTGGAGAGTGGAGCATTTCCGCCTCGGAGGTTCTTCGCCAGGAGGAGAATCCGTTTGTCATATCGTTTAACCTTCCTGACAAGCTGTTTATCCCTTTTGCATGGTATTCTGTAGGAGTGGGAGGGGGGTTTGATTCTAGGTTTCTTGGGATGCGAGCGTCATTCAGTCATTGCAGGGCATTTCGTCCGAGCAGACCCACCTCGCTTTCCGCAGCAGTGCTGATTCCTGTACCATGGATAGAATTGCGTCCTCTTCTCCAGTGTATTGTCGCTCTTTTGATAGTGATTGCTTTTGTTTTACCGTTTTCTGTCCTCTTTGTTGGCAACAAACATGGAGAGGTATTGACAAATACCCGTTCGGAACGTTCATTCTTACTTCTCGTTGCGGATACGACGAGCCAGCTGCATATCTCTCGGCATGATCGTCACACGCTTGGCGTGAATAGCGCACAGGTTGGTATCCTCGAACAGAGATACCAGGTAAGCCTCAGCGGCCTCCTGGAGAGCCATCACAGCGGAGCTCTGGAAACGCAGGTCGTTCTTGAAATCCTGAGCAACCTCACGCACCAGACGCTGGAAGGGCAGCTTGCGGATCAGCAGCTCAGTGCTCTTCTGATACTTGCGGATCTCACGAAGAGCCACCGTTCCGGGTCTGTAACGATGGGGCTTCTTCACGGCTCCGGCGGTGGGAGCCGACTTGCGGGCAGCCTTGGTAGCCAGTTGCTTGCGGGGGACCTTTCCTCCGGTACTTTTACGAGCAGTCTGCTTGGTACGAGCCATTCGATTTGAAAAAACTATGAAATCGGCGAACGGAGAGTGTGAGTGATTCGATTGATCAAAATAGAGGCAATTGATTGGTTCAAATGCGACATCGTAAAACGAGAACCAATCAATGAACGAAATTCAAGGAAAGCGAATAATGGTTGGAAACAAAGACCCGACTTATGGAACGATGTATTGACTCTTTTCGGTCCCGGAGTCATGGACCACTCGGTGGGTGAAGCTCCCGACGTTCGCTTGGTTCCTTCCGATGTGCGGAAGATGCTATCCTTCTTGAAAGCTGCTTCTGAGAATGGAAACTCACTCCTACGATCGGAAATGACACCCTGCGCAACGAGAGTTCGTCTCTTGTTCTGTGTTCGATTCTGGAATTGCTGCCACGCGGACTGTTTGCTCTTAAGGAAGTCATTTTCCTCTTTGGCCTGCTTCTCCTTCTGCAGCAGATACATCTACTCTCAGAACCAGCCATGACACACACCTTCTTCTTTTTCAGGTTCACCGTTTTCTTGTCATCTGTCGGTAGAATTCGCAGTTGGTCACTTGGCTGGTCGTCGCTTGCCTTGACAGCCACTCTAGGTCATCCACTCTTCAAAGACCCACTTCAAATCCGACTTGCGCACTGTGTCGTATGTATTGAACTTTGTGTATCGGATGTTCACCTTATCATTCACAATGCTCTCGATGATGGCATCGTAGAAGTTACCATCACCATGAAACACGACTCTGCACTTGTTCCCTGCCTACAAATGGAATACGGAAACGATCCATACCTTAATATCCTTTTCCGGGAGACGATCGGCCGTGTCCCAGCGCGATGTTGGTTTACGTATTTGAGAGATATCAACGACTGCAGAGCTGTTGTATCCAATGTAGAAAACCGTGACATCGATTTGGAATTCATCAATCTTGTGGATAATGGCTGCCTGTAAGAATAACAGTGATGACCTACCCGGGTAGTACTTGTTGTCATCCTTATACAGCGCTTCACAGCGATCTCCCACCTGCCAGTCAACATAATTGGCTATCCCATAACACATTCATTTCTTTACGCACAGTTTTTTGATTCCTTCCTGTCTAGAACGACAGACTGCGCTTCCTTGCGAATTGGCTGATCCTTCTCTCTACAATTCACCCCCTACTGTTTTTCCCCACTGCTCTGTTTCGCCCTGTTTTCTTAAGTCCACAGGTTGAGTCGACATGGTTCTTTATGGAGAATGAAAGGACTCTTTTCATAACAGTATACAATTCTCTTAGCAACAAACAACGCCTTAGATAACAACAAACCCCTAAATCACTCTTCCTTCACTTCAGCAGCAGACGATCCCGACAAACGCTTCTCCTTCGCTGGCTCCTTTCTATTCGATTTGGCCTGCTTCTTCTTCGACTCCGCCTGACCCTTTTCCTTCTTGGCTTTCTTGGCACGCTCTACCTCGGCAGCCGCCTTTGCAGCCTTTTCCCTGTCCATTTTTCGCTGCTTGCTTGTCATCGTGCGACCAATCCGATAGAACGCATCACTACGATGAATCTCTACAAGCAGAACATACTAATCCTCAGGGTCTAACTTGATCTGCATAAAGGTGTGTGGTTTGGACAGATAGGCTTCCTACGAATTATCCCGCTTCCGAATTCGCACCTTCCGCGTCTCCTCAATCAGCTTTGGCATTGCTTTCATGTTTTTATCGATTAGCGCGATTCTGAACGATCACAACCACCTCTCTCAAATACCTATCTGGCAGTGCCCGGTCGTACGCGTGACCTTTTGGAGGACGCGGAATCCAGGACTTCTTGGGTTTGTCCCATTCGGGGTCCCACTCTACTCTCTCACAATTGAATACAAAGAAACATACTGGTTTGAACTCCGTTGATGGTTCCATAACGAAGACACTCCTTGCGAATGCGGGCAACTCTTCTCGCCGACAGTTTGGGTTTTCTCCAAACGCCGTTCACCAGCTGAGGCTTGATCACTTTCGCAATCGTTTCCAACTGATAGTACTTGCTCATCGTCACGGAAGGAAAGAATGATTGACCAACAAACAGGGAAAAGAAAACAGTTTACATCGTCACAAAGGAGGCAGAGATGACTCCGGGGAACTGGGAGATGGACTCCACGGCCTTCTGGAGATCACTCTGTACATCACCCATCGCGGTCACTCCTACATCTTCCACTTCGGCGAGCATCACGATGATCTGGTAGTTCTCCGTATCGTACCGGATCTGTCGAATTGCCTTGGAAATCTGTAGCGTCTGCAGCTGGGAACTGACGCTGGTTTGGTTGCTGTGTGTCACCGGATCCTCGCTCCTACCTGCTGAAATCGGCAGTCCGGTCCAGCTGGATGACGAGCTTGCGCTTCCCCTCCAGTAGCATCGATGCCTCGGCCGCTGCCTCGCTCGCGGACGGTCTCATCGTGGGGTCTCGCGCCAACATGCGTGTGATCAGCGTGAAGAAAGCGCTGCTGATGCCCGGTCGCGCGTTGGGGAACTCGCCCTGCCGCGCCTGATCGAGCATGAAGTACCGCTCCGCCTTGGTCTTGAAGGCGGGGTATGTCATTTCGTAGATGACCATTCCCGCCGAGAAGATGTCGCTCTTCGTGTCGTAGTGCGCGCGCTCGGCGAATTGCTCGGGACTGGCGTAGATGAACGTGCCGATCTGCGTGGTCGTCGGGAGCGTGTTGCTGGAGGTCGTGGTGACGGGCGAGGGCTCGGGAGTCTCCAGTCCGTCGGTCTCCGTCATGTCGCGTGAGAGACCGAAGTCGCCCAGCCGCAGCACGCGGTCCTCGCCGTAGAAGATGTTAGCGGGCTTGACGTCGCGGTGAATGATGTGCTTGCTGTGGATGTGCGCCAGCGCGCGGCAGAGCTGCTCGCACACGTGGAGAATCTCCTCCTCCTTCACCGAGCGCGAAGGGTCTTCCAAGTAATTGTTTAGGGTACGGCGTCCGCAGTAGGCCATCTGGATGTAGAGAACCAGCGCGTTGCCCTGGAGCAGGTTGCGCGTGGAGCCGCTGCGGGGCAGGGACATCAGTTCCGGGAGTGTGGTGGTGGAGGCGGCGGTGGGCGAGGCGTGGAAAGAAGGAGCAACGGAGAGAGGGGAACTTGTGGATACGTCGCCTTGGGTGTTGTCCTGTGTATTCTCCTTGCTGTTACTCTCTTGTGTATTCTCCTTGCTGTTGCTCTCCTGTGTATTTTCCTTGTTTCCTTCCGATGCATCCTTGCCCTTGCTTTCCGATGTAATGGTATCGTTGCCCTCCGACACATCCTCTTCCGGCGTCTCCGCAATCATGGGAGATGTGCTTGAAGGTGTAGGACGTGATCGGGACGGATGCGACAGCGAAGAACGATGTGACAATGACGATTGACGCGATAGCGATGACTGATGCGACAACGATGACTGACGCGATAGCGATGACTGACGCGACAACGACGTCAACGACTCGTCATAACTGTCGCTGCTGGAGAGGTCGTGCGACACCGACGGCATCTCCAGCGGCGTCGTGTCCACAAAGTCAAACGGACATGACGAGTCGGGCGGAAACTCCTTGTCCCAGTCAATATCCTGTCAGTCAGCACGCCTCCACAACACTACGTCGGGAATGGGCTCCAGAACTCCCGTGCGCGATACTAACGACTGCGTATCCAGCTGGGAGGTGAGTTGCGAGTCCAGCTGGTTGGTGATCTCGGTGGTGAGCGACGAGAGTTGCGTGTTCAGCTCCAGAGCTCCCTGCGTGTCCAGCGAACTATCTTCTACCGAGTGGTGGACGCGCCGCAGCTCCTCTCCCAGGTTTGTCAGCGGAACAAACTCCAGCCACGCCTACGGTCCAACCAACGCATCTCTCTCACGCTGTAGAAACGCACAATGTTGGCGTGGTCGAACTTGGCGAACACACGCACCTCGCGCAGCACATGCAGCGTACGGTTGTTCACATTGCCTCCCTCGCACAGCACCACCTTCTTGACCGCATAGTCCACACGCTCGAAGCTCTTCGTCGCCATGAACACGGCGCCAAAGCCGCCGCGTCCCAGCATCGGACCTTCCTATGCATCACTTCTTTGCATCTCCCTTACGATGAAGTCCTGTCGATACCTGCCGGTGCAGAGCGGGAGATCCACTCCCATCAAGGAGATGTGGTGCAGTCCGCTCAGGTCGGTTGACGGCGCCTCCGCAGCTGTTGCCACAGGCGTCACGTGGCTTTCGGAGCGCGGTTGAGCGGCGAAGTCGTTGGACGTGAGCTGGATCGAGGATGTCGAGCTGAAGGAGAGCTCTTCGTGCTGCGGCGAGAGAGAAGGTGTTTCCTGTTCCTCGTCCACCTCCTTGATGGTGGAGGGCGCAAAGTCGGGGGGATACTGGTCAGCGAGCATGCCCAAGGGGATCTGCGCAGGCGGCTCCTCGGGAAGTAGCGTCCTTCCCACCCACTTGTAGAGGAAGAGGATCAGGACGACAAGCAGCAGAACGACCACCACCAGAAGGAAGTTGTGCGAGGGACTGAGCGGCCCCGTACTGGGGATGGGAAAGTCGCGCAACGTCCAGTCCTTGATGGCAACCTGTCCGTGGCTCTCCGCCTCCGTGGCGTCGAGGTAATGCGTGCTTCCCTTGCTGGGGATCACGCCGAGGTCTTCGCGTCCCATCTCCGTGACAGGCTCCAACAAGGGGAGGAGCGACGAGGAGGACGGCGGGAAGATGGAGGCCAGCAACACATGATCTTCCACCTGCTTGGCGCTGTCCAGCAGACGAACCCCGTCGACCGTTCGATCGGGAGTCTGAAGGAATCGCGTGTTGCGAACCAACACGAAGGTCTGTGTGTGAGCGAACAAGCGAGCTTACGTTGTTGTTTGCGTAATAGGACTGAATGGGCATGGAGTTGAAGCGATGATGCCATAGCTCGTTGCCGCTCTCGTCGAACGCCCGAATGGTGAGAGCGTCGGAGTAGATGAGTTCTGCCACGGAGGGGATGTCGCTGAGATGACGCATCGTTTCGTGGCTGAACTGGAGCGAGACGGTCGTTGTTGTCAAGTTCCAGTACTCGAAACCGCGACTGCTGAAGCAGTTGACGCTCTTCTCCACGCGAATCACACGAATGTCGGACATATAGGGATACTTGAATCCGGCGATTTTTCCTGTGACGGCGTCCACGGTGATGAAGGAACTCTTCTTTCCGCCCATAAAGAGAAGAGACTGATCGCCCTCGCTTTGCGGAAGATCCACGACGACAGTGTCTTTGTTGATGATATTATCAATGGAGTGTTGAAAGACACTGAATTTGCCGTCCACACGGGGAAGCAAAATGTAACCGTCGAGAGAAACAAGCATCTCCGTGAAGGGTTCCGATACAATCGCTACAAATGTTATTATACGCTAAATCGTACACTGTACAGAGGTCGAATTGCCCACTCCTCCGTACTCACTTGGAGGACTTCGAGCTTCGGTCACCTTCATGAGTCGGTCGCTCACCTTTCGCTCCCAGATGATGTCTCCGCTCTCCGCATCCAGTGCGTAGAGAACACCATCCAGATCAAGTACATAGACACCAGGATACTTGCGGAACGGAATTACATTGTTCACCGCGTCTTCTCCTCCAACCTCCTCGTAATCGTACTCGGTATCGTCCAGGTAAAGATCCGTTCCCTGTTCGATCTCATCCGTTGTCTCATTGTCAAATTCAGTAACGTCGCTAGAAAAGAGCGGTTGTGCTGGTGTAATCGAGAGTAACAGCGACAGAAAAACCGTTCCAGTTACAATGATCCGCTTGGGTTGCATTCCAGACACACACTATGCAATAACGAAGTGTGTTCAGTACAGGATAAATGAAAAACAGGATCGAGCTGCCTTCTAGGTGCATGCTCAGTGGTTCGTTGATTATCATGTCAATCGCCATTCCATGTTCACTTCTCCCAAAAGAACAATCATGTACGATTAGAGAGTTAACTCACAAAATGCGATTGACTTGTGTTTTTGAAAGCAGTTAGAACATTCACATAGAAAAGAGATCATTTGTTTCGAATAGTTGGTTTGCTGATAGAAGATGGCCTTTTTGCCTTTTTTATTCTTTTTCATTCCCATATTCATGAAATCAGTTACTCCCTTTGCGTTTGAGGGCGTTTCATCGTTTCAATTTGAGTGCACTCAAGCATAGAAAAAGATCACAAAATGGAAAACGGAGAATCTGAGGTGAGGTACATGAAACATATTTGACAGATAGCAGGTTACGCGCTGCAGTTGCTGTAAGCAACCTACTGATGAGGAGCATCTTGTTCTCTGCGATGGCTGTGACAGGGCGTACCACACATACTGTATGGTAGGGCGCAATGCTTGTATTCGTGAGATGTCTAGACTGGCTGTGATTGCTGCGGCAAAGTGCCCAACAGACAGTTTAAGAAGGTGATGGTAGTGCCGGAGGGTGATTGGTACTGCAAGCACTGTCGGGACCACCTTCCTGCTCTTCCCGCTGGAGAGACTCCCAAGACGATGATGTATGGTTGGGGAAACAACCAGAGTGGATGCGTACGTTGTGTTCACTAAGAAATAGCGTAGTTGGGCTCGGGACTTGCCAAGGAGATGATTACGAGTCCGACGCTGCTGACCGAGGTGGAGGGGAGTACGGTGAAGAGCTTCGCTGCGGGCGACGTAGGAGTGGTAGTATCTGTGGACAATAGAATGCGTCCATCTTGGTAGACGATAAGGGTGGTGTGTACACGTGTGGAGACGGCACCAATGGACAGCTTGGTCACCAGGATATTGTTCACGAGGCGCTGGATCATTTCCGCCGGGTGGATTTCTTCCAGAGCGGCAAGATTAGCAAGGGCGAGGGTCCCATCGTGAAGGTGGTTGCGAGCTCCGACAATATGTACGCGGTGACGCGTGCAGGGCACCTGTACGGCTGGGGCGGCAACACGCAGGGCGAGCTGGGTCACATGGATTACAAACCGAAGCGCCTTCCGAAGAAGAACAGCGCCTTCCGTGAGATGAACGTGCAGGTGAAGGAGCTGGTGACGGGCGACCACCACGCGCTGGTGTTGTCGGACGAGCCTCAGGTGTACGCCATGGGCGAGAACACGCAGCGCCAGCTGGGCGTGAGCAACAACTCGCTGGAGTGGACGCCGAAGGTGCTGTGCCAGGAGTGGAAGCACGATCGCACGGTCGTGGAGGACCCCGACATTCCTCGCGGCGTGGTGAGAGTGTTCGCTGGCGGCAACACGAGCGTGTGCATCGACCGCAAGGACCGATGCTACCTGTGGGGCCTCGACATTCTGCACCGCTCCAAGTCGGTTCCTGCGCAGTCGCCGATCTCCTTCATGAATATGCGCAGCATCATCCCGTATCCGCAGCTGGTGGACCTCTTCTCCTTCCCGCTGAAGGACCTCGCCATCGGCGAGCTGCACATGGTCGCGATCGACACCAATGGAAACGTGTACGCTGCCGGTGACAACTCCAAGGGACAGTGCGCGGTGACGGGCAACTACGTGCTCGATTTCCAGAAGGTGGAGGTGCCGGCGGGCATGACGGGCGTGTTCGCCATGGGCAACGTCAGCGGATGCTACGGTAAGGAGGGCGTGTTCATGTGGGGCGACGTGGAGAGTCCCTTGATGGCCGTGTTCACGGATAAATCGCAGCCAGCGAAGCCGAAGCTGGTTCCCGGACTGGAGAACGTGACGGCGGTGAAGGTTAGCAGTACGCACATCCTGGTGGTTTGTGAGGCGGAAAAGCCTGCTGAGAAGCCTGTGGAAGAGAAGCCGGCAGAGAAGCCCGCAGAAGTCAACCCAACGCCTGTAGAGCAAACAAAGACGGAATCCGATCTATCAAGAAAGAGAGATGATGAAGGCGTGGAGGAATCGGAAGCGAAGAAGGCCAAATCTGACGCTTAGAACGCCTAGTTTTCTTGTATCAAGTTTTGTACGATTGTTTGTTGAAACATGCAAATTCAAGTTTAGTTCATGGTGATTACTCGTTCTAGAAAACCAATCTATCAATCTGTACCAAGGTCTCTAAATGAATGGTGAATCATAGGGTACGATTCCCGTGCTATAGACCCAAATACATGGAATAAGGGTCCTTTTGATCCCCTCTGGTGCGGTCCAGAACCATATGATTGGCTCATCTTCTTGTTTCCACCGTTTCCGCAGTTCGAGTAAGACACACATTATTTGTGTGTTTGCCAGTATGGAAAAGAATAACAACGCACGCAACCTTGTTTTGGGATACATTACTGTGTTCCTTGATGTGTTGGGCTACTCGATCGTCGTTCCCATCTTGCCTTATCTCTCCCGCTCGCTCGGAGCAAATGCTATGCAAGAAGGGTGTCTGTTTAGTGGGTACTGTTTGATGCAGATGATCAGTTGGTTTGGTTGTTTGGGTTCATTCATAGGTCTGTTAATTATGGGAACAGGAAGTGATCATTATGGAAGAAAGCCTTTCTTCTTGCTCTCTCTCATTGGTTCTTGTTTGGGTGAGTATTATGGTATGAATGTAATCAATAGGAGCAATTCTTCAAGGACTCTCGAAGAACATTTGGGCTCTGATCTTCTGGAGATGTCTTACTGGTTTGTTTGCTGGATCTCCTATTGTTACCCAGGCGTATGATTGAATTATTGGTGTTGACATGACTAGTATGATTGCTGATTGTACAACAACAGAAGAGAGAAACAAATATCTATCGCGCTTGGAGGCGACGATTTCCGCCGCATTCATCATTGGACCTGCCTTTGGTGGATTCCTGGGTGCCAAGAACTATGCTTATCCTCTCTTCTTTGCTGGGTGTGTCGCTGGAATTGCGTTGATCTTTGCGAGCACCATGATGCATGAAACGAATAAAGATGTTGTGACTCTTCAAGAATTGAAGAAAGAAATGAAGGGAAAGGAAGGAGGTATGGTTTGAATGGAATGAATGATGAATAGAAGAATTGAAATCAGCCGAACTGAACTACAAAGAGAAGTATGAAATGATCCATAAGCGTCGTGATGCAATTCACGTGAAAGTGACGAAACTGATGATTCTTTGCTTTATCTACGAATTCACGAATCGTTGGGTGGTTCAAGCAATGGATTCTCGTTTGGCTTCTTACATGAATTGGAAATTCGGTTTCACCGCTCTCTCCTTTTCGGTCATGTCATGCTTCACAGGAATATTCAATTGCCTCGAGCAACTCTTCCTATACCGGTATCTGGCGTACTCCTGCAATATTCCGGTTCCCGTTCTTGCATTGATTGGTGTGATTCTGGAAACGATTGGATACTGGGTTATGGCAGCCTCGAATCATGTAGCTCTGACCATCGTCGGTGTTTTCATTATGATGTTTGGATATGTACTGGGAGCTCCTGCCTCCACATCCATTATCAGTACAACAAATCCCGCTGAGGTCCAAGGAAAGGTGTTGTCGTGGAACAACCTCTGTCAACAGATTTCCTATGTTGTTTGTCCCCTCGTACTTTCAACGGTATACACTGCGAATCCGAATGCAACATACTATTCTTGTATGATTGTATCGGGCATTTGCATTGTTACTCTGTGCTTTATCATCGCGATGCCTAACTCCAAGTTATTTGGAAAGGTGAATGTGTTTGAAATGCGTGGTGAGAATGAATTACCGACGAAGAAGGATATCGAGATGACAACGAATGAGGGAGGTGACAATAAGGAATCTACTGTAACAATTCCGAATGGAGAATCATCGACGAGTGGAGTTGTGTCCATTGATCCACTTCCCGTTGTAGCTCCTTCATCTGCTGCTCAACCTTCATCATCTCCTGAAGCCACAGAACTCTCCGTGTCTGTTTCTCCGAATACTGTTCCTACCGAGATTACTACTACTGCTCCTACTGAGAATACGTCCATTCCTACGAATTCCATCCTATAATACCATAGTCATGCCCCCTGTTTATTTTCACTACAAGTCGATCATAGCATCAGTTGATCATTATATCAGATTTTAAATTACTGAAAGAACATAACCGAAAACAGGCTATTTCATGCTATCAATTGTTCATGAAATGGTAGGCATGATTGTATAGCAATTCAAGTTAGTGAGGATAGGATTACATTCATCGAATCACATTATTTTGTAATGCTTGACAAGTAAAAAGATGGCATTCAAAAACAAATCAGATAGGAGAGTCCCCAGTATTTCATGATACCCGCGGTATCCGCTTAATCCCACATAGCCCAACTTTTGGGAGAGAACATGACGTTGCCTAACAATGAACGAGGATAAGGGGTTATCTTGTAATTGGTCGAACCAGTTGGTTCCTCGTTTCTACAATAAACGATTTGTCAAAATTGTCTTTTACCTCAACGCTTTATCATGGCGCCACAAGGACGTACTCGTAACATCATATTGGGATACATTACCGTGTTCCTTGATGTGTTGGGCTACTCGATCGTCGTTCCCATCTTGCCTTATCTCTCCCGCTCGCTCGGAGCAAATGCTATGCAAGAAGGGTGTCTGTTTAGTGGGTACAGTCTTACTCAAATGATCAGTTGGTGTGGTTGTTTGGAATTATTCGTAGGTCTGTTGATAATGGGAACAGGAAGTGATCATTTTGGAAGAAAACCTTTCTTCTTGCTCTCTCTCATTGGCTCTTGTTTGGGTGAGTATTATGGTATGAATGTAATCAATAGGAGCAATTCTTCAAGGACTCTCGAAGAACATTTGGCTTTTGATCTTTTGGAGATGTCTTACTGGTTTGTTTGCCGGATCTCCTATTGTTGCTCAAGCGTATGAATGAATGAATTGTTGAAATGAATAGTATGATTGCTGATTGTACAACAACAGAAGAGAGAAACAAATTCCTTGTCATCCTGGAAGCAGTTATTTCTGCTGCATTCATTCTTGGACCTGCGTTGGGTGGTTTCATTGGTTCGAAGAACTATGCTTATCCTCTCTTCTTTGCTGGGTGTGTTGCTGGACTCGCATTGATCTTTGCGAGCACCATGATGCATGAAACGAATAAAGATGTTGTGACTCTTCAAGAATTGAAGAAAGAAATGAAGGGAAAGAGTGGAGGTATGAATTAGAGTGAATAGAGTGATGAATAGAAGAATTGAAATCAGCCGAACTGAACTACAAAGAGAAGTATGAAATGATCCATCAACATCGTAAAGAAGTTCACGTGAAAGTGACGAAGTTAATGATTCTTTGCTTCCTTTTCGAGTTTACAACTCGTTGGGTGGTTCAAGCAATGGATTCTCGTTTGGCTTCTTACATGAATTGGAAGTATGATTTCTCTGCTGTTTCGTATTCTCTGCTATCTTGTGCCACTGGCATCATATCGTGTCTTGAGCAGGCTTTCCTCTACTCATTCCTTGTCCAGAAGTGTAACGTTCCTATTGTTTATCTTGCATTGGTTGGTGTAATCATGGAAACGATTGGATACTGGATCATGGCAGCCTCGAATCATGTAGCTCTGACCATCGTCGGTGTGTTTATTCTGGTGATTGGATATTGTTTTGCTTCTCCTGCATCTGTGTCGACTATCAGTACAACAAATCCTGCTGAGGTCCAAGGAAAGGTGTTGTCGTGGAACAGTCTCTGTCAACAGATTTCTTGCGTCATAAGTCCTCTCGTTTTGTCGGCAGTGTACACTGCGAATCCGAATGCAACATACTATTCTTGTATGATTGTGTCGGCTATTTGCATTGTTACTATGTGTTTCATCATCGCGATGCCTAACTCCAAGTTATTTGGAAAGGTGAATGTGTTTGAACTGAAAGAGAAGAATGAATTACCGACGAAGAAGGATATCGAGATGACAACGAATGAGGGAGGTGACAATAAGGAATCTACTGTAACAATTCCGAATGGTGAATCCTCAACGAGTGAAGCTGTTGTTACGGAGCCTACACCGGTTCCCACAACTTCGGTTCTTCCCGTTCAACCTGCGGAGACTGCTCCTATTCAAGCTGTGGATGTTCCTGCGCCCATCCCTGCTGAGAATTGAGCTTTCCCTGCAATTCCTCCCCCTTCGGTTTTGTAATCATTTTCTAATTATGCTTTCTGTTTGTTGGATACTATTACTGAGTCCAAGTTTGGTGGTAGGAGGTAGTTTCCAAGGAATGTACTCAATTCTCTAGTAGCGATGATTGTGCATGTCGAGTGGTTCCATGGTAATTATAGACTCATCCAACTTGTGTACAAGAATGCACGACGAGTTGATTTCTTCATTATCATCCTATGGCGTCAAGAGGACGTACTCGTAACATCATATTAGGGTGTGCTACGGTGTTCCTTTGTGAATTGGGCTACTCAATCGTCCTTCCCATCTTGCCTTATCTCTCCAAATCACTCGGAGCGAATGCCATCTACCCTCTATACATGCCTTTCTACTCCACAATCCTTCAAGGTGGTATTCCAACAAACACGCAATTCCATTTCCTTTGCATAATCACGAGACGTATACACGTGAACTAGGAACGAACTACCCAAAACAATAACGAGGGAAAGAAGAATAAACCAATGCGTATACACATAGGCCATTACTTCTTTGGAAGGATCACCTTTCGCTCGATGAAGACACCAATCCAAGAACCGACCGACGATTATTGGCGCGGGTACATCACCAAGGAGATGATAAAAGACCATCGCGACTCCTAGAGCCATTGGCTGAAGTAATGGCGTTGTCGAATTGAGAATAACTAGCGTCCAAGAAGGGTTGCTGGCGAATACTGCTGTGAACCCCAAGAAGAAGCCTAACAAGAAGAGCCATCGAATATGAGTAGCGAAGGCTGTTACAAGGAAGAACAGAGAAGCACTTGCACAACAGATGAACAAATGGAGAGCATAGCAAGAGAGGCGGTGCTTGCGTGAGAAGGAATCGTCAACATGGAAGCGATTCAACGCGTAGCCTCCGATGAGTGAGCCAATCACTCCCGCAATACAACAAAGTGCTCCAAATACAAGAGAAGAGATTGACTCGCTTGCGAAGAGTCCAAGATGAATCAGAAGCTGATTACCGAATGCCAAGTAGGCACCACACAAGTACACCCCCGCCGCCTCCACAATGAAGGAAGCGATAAAGAGGGGAGTCTTGAGAAGAGAAAGGGTTGCTGAACAGAACGAAACAGAACTCTCCTCGTTCTTGGACGGTTCATAGGATACAAAGAAGAGGATGACGATAGCAGGTATCATGAGAGGTGCAACAGCCAAATACATGAGTCTCCAAGAATAGTGCTGAGATACAAATCCCGATAGCATGAAACCGACAGCAGTTCCAAACGAGAGCGCTGCATAGAGGACGGACATGGAAAATCCGACCCTTTCCTTTGGGTATGTATCGTTAATATACGCTGGAATCACGATCTGGAACCCTGCTTCACCCACTCCACTCACCATGCGAGCGATTAGGAGAACCCAATAATTCGGAGCCAATCCACTCGCAACAGCTGCGAGAAGCCAGCAAATGAGTCCAAACACCACAACCCGAAAAGGACGTACCCTCGTCACATAGTAACCAAACACAATACTAGCAATCGAATAGCCACCGATAAAGATACTTGTAAGCGCTCCAAAATAGGTGTTTACATGTGTGGAAACCGATTCACGAATAAACTCAAGGATCTTTTCGGAACTACCAGAAACAACAACTCTCTCCATGTAGTTAAGAGTGTTCATAATAAAGAAAAGGAAAAGAAAGCCATTGGGAGTCATCCGCCGCTCAACACAGGAACGAGGATCATCTACATGGCTTCCTCCATCTAAAACAGGCACAGTGAGAGAATCCATTCTTTGGAGAGAATTGAATGGAAAGATGAGAAGAAATGAGAAGGAGAGAGAGTATATGGTACAACCAATACGTAGTCAGTTGTCATTCCTTGTCGAGGTCAATGGAGCAGGATGACCAACAGACTCCTAACAAACAAAGAATGATACAACACGTGCACTTTGAACATAACTAGGAAGGAAAAGAGAGAGGAATCCGTGATGACCCAGCAGGAGTGTATTCTGTTGCATGAAGACCCTTACATGCTTGCAATATGACGCAGCTGCTTCTTTAAGCGATAAATCATCAGACTCAACTGATCATTCTGTTTTTCCAACTCGCCAATTCGCTGGCGTTGGCTCAGGTCAAGCTGTTCCAGTTCTTCCTTCGTTTTCCCACTGATGATCAATTCGGAATTGTCTTCTTGATTCTGATAATTCTGGACCTACTCATGAGAAGAGGAAGGGATCCCTTACTCGGATGTCATGCATCTTCCGAGAAAAGGGCTCACTCTCAATACTCGATATCTACGATGGACAGAAACAGTAGCACTTACCTGAAAGGATGAGGGAGTTGGGTGAAGTGTGTTACGGATCTGCTTCTGCTTCTTCAAGTAAACACGTCGAAAGAACTGTCTCTTCTTTGTCTTTTTCCGCTTCACCTTTTGTTCTTTGGTTTCCCCCGGCTCTTCCTCCATTCCTTGATCGGGTTTCTCCTCTTCGAGAAACGACTCTGGTGGAAGGATGGGTGTGTCTCCACGAATTAGACAATCGGCGATTTCTTTTTCCATTGAACGAAAGGAAAGAATGAAGAAGTGAGTGAGTCCTGTTGTTGTCAAAGGATTATTACTATATTTGAATGGACTACGGAGACATTGGAATTGTCATGAGCAATCAGAAGGGCAATACAGCAACGTTTCGATTCAATTTTTTTGACGTTGGCTTCACCGTTTTTCTTAATTTGGTAGGATGCGGGAGAACAAACCGAGGAGGTCGTTCTGAGTGACAAGAAGCGTATTGAGTCAGAGAATGGTTCGAAAGCTGCGTTTGTGGTCTCAACGGAGAATGCCTCCATGTTTGAAGATTTCCCCTGCAACCCACTGGGAGTGTATACGATTCATGGGAATTGGTAAATCATAGAGCGGATATGCAGTACATTCACTATGCAGGCCAGTTGGGTGATTCAAGAGACATCATTCCCGGACAGTTTGAGGGAGGACACACGATTTGGCAAGGAAGCGTTGATCTTCTCCGTTTCATCGAAGAATCCAATCTTCATGTGGATGCATCCACTGTTGTTCTGGAACTGGGATGCGGACACGGCCTTCCTGGCTGTCTCCTACTGCGTAAGGGTGCCAAGGTGTATTTCCAGGATCTGAACGAGGACACGCTCACCAAGGCGACCATCCCCACCATTGTTGTGAACTGTGGAGTGGAAGCCATCTCGCGTTGCACGTTACTCTGCGGAGATTGGGCCCATGTTCCGGTGTTGATGAAGGACGTGAAGGTGGATATTATTCTAGCGAGTGACACGATTTACACTCCCGAGACGATCCGTTCGTTTGTGACGGCTGTAAATGAACTAGCCAATCCAGAGACCTTGGTTTGGATTGCTTCTCAGAAGTACTACTTTGGCTTGGGAGGCGGCACGCAAGCGCTCATTTCGATTATCAAGGAAATGCAACTACCTCTCGAAGTGGAGTGTTTGAAGACGGTTGGAATGGAGTCGGTGAAACGCGACATTCTTCGTATCAAAAAGTCTCTTTGCCATGTTTGGAACAAACAAACCATTCTAAATGACTCCTCTTTTGGGACTTCTTCCGGTTCTCCTTTTCCTCGAATCCGTTCTTCAGTAGGAACATGTTGGCTACACGCATGGACTTGCCGACCTTGCTCATGATCAACAGAACATCCTTTTCATCGATTCCTTCGAGCGGCTGCAACTGTTTCTTCGTCAACTCCTCAATCGCATGTAGCTTGGGAATCGACGAGCGCGTGAGGAACGAAACGGCGGTTCCCGTTCTTCCCGCACTATTCCATCAACTGACCTCCTCTCGCCTACCGGGCGGTTCGTCCGACACGATGAATGTAATCAAAAGGCGCCTTCGGCAGGTCGAAGTTGACAACCAGGTCCACTTGCGGGATATCGAGACCACGGGACGCCACGTCGGTGCACACGAGCACGGGGCTCTGCGAGTTGCGGAACTTGCCGATGGCGGCGCTGCGACGACGCTGGTCCAACATGGAGTGGAGACAGACGTTGTCCACCTTGAAGACACGGAGCAGCTCGGAAAGAAGCTGCGCCGACCGACAGGTGTTGCAGAACACGATAGCGGAGGACTTGTCCATGATTCGCTTTTCGTCCTCCTCCTCACTCTTCACTACAATCCAACGAGACACCCAGTCCTACTGCTGTGGACCATGAAGTACACGAAGTAGACAAACTTGATGTGGTCCGGAATCATCAAATAATACTCCTCCAGCCCCTCCACCGTGGTGACTGCCTTGTTCGTGACGGCTGGAATGTACTCGAAGCCGATGGAGATTTGCATGTCGTTCACCGCCTTGCGAACCGTGTCGTCAAAGGTGGCGGTCATGAGGAGATACTGAAGAGGGTTCACACAACGGCTCTGGACGAGGGAAATGATCTCCTTAACCTCGTCCACCAAGGTCCCTGATAACATGCGATCGCATTCATCGAGTACGAGGAAGCCGAGACGCTTGATAACGGGAGGATCCGCTGTCTTCAAGTGCTCCAAAAGACGTCCCGGAGTTGCAATCACCACATGGGGACGGTTGCGCAGCTCCTCCGCCTGGGTGACAAAGTCTTGACCTCCAATGACGAGGGACACACGTGCATGAATAGGAGCTCCAAATGCCTCCATCTGCTCGTCGATTTGAATTGCTAATTCGCGGGTTGGAGTGAGAATCACTGCATAAATGCCATAGGGGTCGACAGCTAGCTTTTGTAAAATGGGGAGTGCGAACACGGCGGTTTTACCACTTCCCGTTTCTGAAACGCCAATCACATTCTTCCCAGACACAACTTCCGGTATACACGCCTTCTACAAGGAATGAACATCACGAAAAGCATACCTGAACCGGCGTAGGAGTGACAATTCCCATCGAGTTGACACAGCGAACAACCCACTCATTTAGTCCCAAATCTCCAAACGTAAAGCGCTCACTTTCCGGTTTCACAACGACTTGTTTCATGGTCGGTTGACGAGGCTGGGGCTGTTCGTCGTTCTCCGTCTTTGTCCGCTTCGTCCGCTTGGAGAACATGGAAAAGGAATCATTTTCATTGTCGCTGGAATCCATGGTGTGGAGAAAATGAATGAAAACCGAAACAAAAAAGCCCCGACCACAGAGGGATGAGTACAATTGAGAAGGAGAGGGGATCGTTGAAACGGTACAAGAAACAGAAACTCATTGGAACGGGAGGAGGAGGAGAAGTCTTCCTATGTGTCATGGACAATGAATTTTGTTGATTGTGTAGTTGGACCAAGTAAATAACCGAGAGGTGGTTGTGAAATCGGGATTAGTGGGGTCTTCCTTGAATGGCGTTGGAATGGAAAACCTGCGCGAGTTAAAATTCTTTACAGAGTTGGGGGTTAAAGATCACCCTAACTTTATCAAGGTAGAAGATGGATGGGATTGTGAGATAGCTACATGACTGCTTCTTCGACAAGGGGAAGATGAACATTGTAATGGAGCGCTGCAAAGGAGACTTGTGTGGGCTCATCTCCAACACGGATGTGACTCTTTCCATAGCAGATATCAAGGCGATTATGTTCGATGTCCTTTCTCCTCTACAGTATATTCACAAACGCTATATTGCCCATCGTGTAGTTGTTCATTGAGTGGATGATGGATAGGATATTAAGCCGGAAAACTATCTCGTGGGTCTGGATAAGAGACTCCGTCTCTCCGATTTCGGACTATCGCGGTACGTGGGTACTCCGCGTGATCACTACACGGCGAACGTGTGCACCTTGTACGCAGCATTAATACTTCCCTCTCTAGACTCTACCGAGCTCCCGAGATTCTGATGCAGGCTCCCTTGTATACGACCTCCGTGGATATGTGGTCTGTGGGGTGCATTTTGGGGTCGCTGTTGCTTCGTGCTCCGCTCTTTCTGGGAGCAGTAGGTGGAGAGAGGAGGTAACCAGAAGAACGACGCTGAAGTTCTCTATGCCATCTTCTTCCTGTTCGGAACGCCTACGAAGAAGCAGTGGCCGGTGAGAATGAGGGAGAGGGGTAAGCCATAGGAAATGGAGTCACTTCCCGGTTACGTGGAATTCAACAAGACCTTTGAGCCGAGACGACCGCAGTCCCTGTTCCCCAATGCACCTGATGATGTTCTCGATTTGTTGTATCGCATGCTGGACTATAACCCTCAAACACGTATTTCTGCTGAGGAGGTGAGGGAAGGAGGAGGAGGTGAGTTGTAGGCGTTGCGACATCCGTTTTTTACCAATGAGCCGGCGATGACTCCGTTTAAGGATATTCCCTATTGGAGTTGAGCGTGTTTGTTTGGGTGTGGTGATGTGGTTGTGTCATGTGATTACATTATGTGGGTGTAAGTGATTACGTCATGTGATTACAGCATATGAGTGTAAGTGATTACGTCATGTGATTACATTATGTGGGTGTAAGTGATTATGTCATGTGATTACAGCATATTAGTACATGTGCTGAGATGGTCCATCGCAATAGAATTGCACCATGATACAATCGCTTGAATATTATAAAATTGCTTGAATGTGGCTATTATCCTACCATTTCACATCCACAATCGCATCACCACAGAATACACTTGCTATAACAAAAACACGAAACTGCCACTTTCATCTTCAACGTACCCTGAGGATTGTAATTCTCCTACACATGACGACTCCATCACACATCTACTAAGACAAAGTCCTCAAACACGTAGTCCTCGATATTCTCCGAATCCCGCGTGATGCGCAACTACCTATAATCCTATTGGTGCAGAGATACCGTGGGGAACTCGGTCGGCTCACGCTCCAGTTGCTGGCGCAGCGCCTCCTCGTGATTGATATACACGTGGGTATCGCCAATGACATGGATGAAATCTCCAGGCTCCAGATGCGTGATGTGAGCCAAGAGAATGGTCAGCAGCGAATAGGAGGCAATGTTGAATGGCACTCCCAAACCCATATCGGCAGAACGCTGATACATTTGGCATGACAGACGACCATTTGCAACGTAGAACTGAGCAAGCACGTGACATGGGGGAAGCGCCATGCGGCTGAGAGCCAGCGGATTCCATGCCGTCAGCAGGATGCGTCGACTGGTTGGATCTGTCCGGAGTAGGTGAATCACCTCCTGCAGCTGATCGACTCCCTCGTTGGTGTAATCCGCATCACGACCACGATACTCTGCTCCAAAATGACGCCACTGGAAGCCGTAAATGGGGCCCAGATCGTCCTCCTCATAATCGCAGAGCCCCACTCGGTCAAGGTACTCGCGCGTTCCGTTTCCTTCCCAAATGTGAATGTTCTTGTTCTTGAGGAGTCGTCCGTCCGTGCTTCCATGGATGAACCACAACAACTCCTCCGCTACGCCACGCCAAAACACGCGCTTCGTCGTAAGCAGGGGAATCTTTCCGTTTGCAAGAGAAAAACGCATCTGCGTTCCGAAGACGCTTCGCGTTCCCGTGTTGGTGCGGTCTGTTCGCAACACACCATGGTCAAGAATGTAGCGAATAAGGTCCAGATACTGCATTTCCTCGTGATGCTATCATTTGAAAAAGAAACAGAATAGACTACAGCGACACTTGAACGAGCGGGAGGGAGCGTCGGGTCCACGCCACGCTCGTACTCGGTGAACCGATAGACGATTCCCTTCTCCTCCATGGGATCTGATACCTTCTACATGTGAAGTTGCATTTGAAGATGAACCGTTTGCGAATAAACGGAGGGGATCTCGGGGAAAAAAGTGTCACACGGTGTGGTATCATCAACGACAGTGAGATACACTTTGGCGCATTCCGGAAGAAGGATTGCTTGCTTGTAGATCTCGCCTCCACCGATAACGAAGATGCTCTCGATCTTCTGCTTCATCGTTTCGCTCTGTGTGAAAATGAGGGCTTCATCGATGGAACTGCACACATACACGGACTCTGGGAGTTGCAGCTTTCTAATCTAAGAGGAACACAGAATGGATACTCTCTCAATTGGGGATCCCTCGAAACGATGATA
Source organism: Blastocystis sp. NMH (assembly GCA_039096215.1). Lineage (NCBI taxonomy): Eukaryota > Bigyra > Opalinata > Blastocystidae > Blastocystis > Blastocystis sp. NMH. The sequence continues at coordinate 15,545 of JBBPEA010000013.1, read as the reverse complement.
TTCACGCGGTTGCTCAATGGACGGAAACGGTCAGGGAATGACTGATACGTTTTTCGTCCCATAATGACAGCATTTTGCTTTTGTGAATCCTATAGGATTAAACAGTCAAGTACCGTTCATACTGTTGTTGTCGTTGTCAACGATTTGAAGAAACGCATATCGCCACTGAGTCTCCAGGGAATACCGCCCTCCTTCCCGATTCCGCGCAGCGTGTTCATCGCCGCCACGATGCTGAACTTGATTGCATTCATTTTGATGGATGCGAGGTGATCATTTTGCGCGGCAAAAGAACCCAAATAGGGGAGATTTGGGGAGTTCTGAATTCGGTTTGCGCGGGGTCGTTTTTTCTACCTTCATTGTCCAATTTCCTACTGACTCAGTGCATCTTTCACAATAGATTGAATCCGTGTCATGTTCGGACGTTCCTTCTCTGGAGTGCGCAGTGTAGGGTTAGTATAAAGAGAATAAGACTTTAGGTTTCTCGCATTGCTCGTACCTTCGCTACGGAAGGTAAATTGTTCTCCCACTCAATTCATCCCTAGCGGAGCTCCCTTTCAAGAAGATCCTGGTTGCTAACCGTGGAGAGATTGCTTGCCGTGTGTTCAAGACTGCCAAGCGCATGGGAATCAAGACGGTGGCCGTGTACTCGGATGCTGATCGCAACGCGAAGCACGTGAAGATGGCTGACGAGGCTGTGTACATCGGACCTTCTCCTTCTGCTCAGTCGTACCTGCGTGCTGATAAGATTGTGGAGGCTTGCCGTAAGACGGGAGCGGACGCCGTTCATCCTGGTTACGGTTTCCTGTCTGAGAATTGGCGTTTCGCTGAGACGCTGGAGAAGGAGGGAATCATCTGGTGCGGACCTGGCAAGTACGCCATTGAGGCTATGGGAGACAAGATTGGCTCGAAGAAGCTGGCTGTGGCTGCGAAGGTGAACACGATTCCCGGCTACAACGGTGAGATCAACTCGGACGAGGAGGTGCTGAAGATTTCGCACGAGATTGGCTACCCTGTGATGATCAAGGCTTCTGCTGGAGGCGGTGGCAAGGGAATGCGTATTGCCTGGAACGACAAGGAGGCCATTGCGGGATACCACCTGTCGAAGCAGGAGGCGAAGTCTGCGTTCGGCGACGACCGTATGTTCATCGAGAAGTACATCGAGGAGCCGCGCCACATCGAGATCCAGGTGCTGGGCGACAAGTACGGCAACTACTGCGCGTTCCCCGAGCGTGAGTGCTCGATCCAGCGTCGCAACCAGAAGGTGGTGGAGGAGTCCCCCTCGGTGCTGCTGGACGAGGAGACGCGTACGGCGATGGGCAAGCAGGCGTGCATGATGGCGAAGGCGGTGAACTACTGCTCCGCTGGAACGGTGGAGTTCCTGTGCGACAAGCATAAGCACTTCTACTTCCTGGAGATGAACACGCGTCTGCAGGTGGAGCACCCGATCACGGAGATGGTGACGCGCGAGGACCTGGTGGAGCAGATGTTCTGGATCGCCGCCGGCAAGAAGCTGCCCGACCGTCTGATCAACTGGCCGCTGAAGCGCTACGCGCACGCCATCGAGACGCGTGTGTACGCTGAGGATCCTCGTCGCAATTTCCTGCCTTCGCTGGGTCTGCTGACGAAGTACATCGAGCCGACGGGCGAGGGCGTGCGTTGCGACTCGGGAATTCTGGACGGCAGCCAGATCAGCATGTACTACGACCCGATGATCTGCAAGCTGGTGACGTGGGGCGACGACCGCGCGACGGCGATCAAGCGCATGGACGACGCTTTGAACACCTACATCATCCGCGGTCTGAACCACAACAGCGCGTTCCTGCAGTCGGTGATCCGCTCGAAGCGGTTCGCGTCGGGCAAGATCACGACGAACTTCATCAAGGAGGAGTATCCCGACGGATGGAAGGGTTCGGAGCTGACGCAGGAGGAGGCGGAGCAGCTGGTGGCGGCGACGGTGGCGGTGCATCAGGATCGTCTGGCGACGGAGGCGACGAACGACCAGATGCTGGAGAGCTACGAGCCGAAGTTCGAGGAGAATCTGGTGGCGACGGTGGGCGAGAAGAAGTACCCCGTGCACATCGCGTACGAGGGCGAGAAGATGAAGCTGACGATCGACGGAAAGGAGGTGACGGTGGAGAACCCCGCGTTCGAGTGCGAGCGCACGATCATGGGCGCGAAGGTGAACGGCAAGCAGGTGAAGGTGCAGTACTTCGAGCCGACGACGGAGGGCTACAACATGCAGTACTGTGGAGGCAACTTCGAGGTGCTGCTGCGCAGCGCGCGCGCGGAGGAGCTGAGCAAGTTCATGATTCCGAAGGTGATGCCCGACACGAGCAAGTTCCTGGCGTCGCCGATGGCTGGATCGCTGGTGAAGGTGAACGTGAAGGAGGGCGACCGCGTGGAGGCTGGACAGGCGCTGGCTGTGGTGGAGGCTATGAAGATGCAGAACGAGTTGTACGCTCAGAAGGCGTGCGTGGTGAAGAAGGTGTACTTCAAGCCCGGACAGAACCTTGCTCTGGATGACGTGATCATGGACTTTGACACCAGCGCGTAAGATGTTGTATCGTAATGGGGTGTTTGTTGAGATGATGCGAATGGTGTTTTTGGGGTGGAGAAGTGTGGTTATATGGAATATAGTGATTGTATGGAGAAGGGAAGTGTGGTCTTTGGAGTAACGAATCGTGTCTTTATGGAGTATAGTAATATGGTCTTATATAATCACAGATGCAATATTCCATGTCAGGCACGTATTCAAATAGCAATGAGTTGTACTATCATGATGCCATTGATATGCGATTCAAGCCATTATTTCGTAACTGGACTATCCAATTCTCAAAGCCATGACGATCCAATTCTCACCAAGTCTTGTACACAAATGCAATCGCTTCATGCGAACAAACAAGCGAATAGCACAGCATACAACTCTTATTCACTGGAACGACGTTCCATGATTCTACCACTCAGATAACTACAATCGACCCTACAACGCATAGCAATTGGTACAAACACGGACACCGACCATGATGCCGATTTCAGTCAAAACGACTCGATGGTTGCAATGGCGATCACAGAAGATGTTACCGCAGAGGCGACAGTGGTGCCTCCGCTGCCTCATAGGGTGGCGGATGGTGGAAAACTCGACGTTGCAGCCAGGTTCCATGCAATGAGAGATGAGATAATCGGGAATCCACTGTTCTAGAGATGAGCTCCGCTGCGAAAGGCAACGTGGGTATCCAGAAGCGAAGGGTTGGAACACGTAAGGAAAGCAAAATTCACACACATAGGAAGGTTTATCCTCGACAAAGAGGAGCCGTGAGCAGTGGTTCTTACAGTACAGCCGTTCGCAGATGACGCATTCTCGAGCACTGTCATCTGAAAAGCTTTCCATACAGCGAGGATAGTTGCAGCGATTGTATTGCTCTTTCGTAATAGCTACGAGTGAGAGTGCTCTACAAGACGGACAGAGTAAGTTGATCAGATTATGTTTCATGGATGCTGTAAGGACTCCGAATGTGAGGGTTACGGGGAAGGAGACCTTCTTGATGGAATTGACGATGGAGGGATAATCCATTCCCATCACTACCTTGTCATTGATTCGCAGAATGGCGCTCCCCGTGGGTACTTTCATTCCATTGTCGTTGTTATCGATCCTTGTGATACGAACGAGAAGTGCGTTGGTGTTGTCTTCTCCACTCCGGAGAGTGATGCCGAGAGGTGGTGATACGAACGTGACAATAATAGGAGTCATGACGGTGGGATCTGAGGAGGATTCAAAGGGAGATTCCAAGGAATCCGAGAGTCTTCTTGGAGGGATGGTAACCAGCGACTCATGGCAACTGTCGCAGAGTTGTTTCTTCACTCCTTCGATGAAGTAGACGGTTGGAGCGTGCTAGGAATGAGACATCGCCTGCGAAGTGACTTCCAGACAGAAGACAAAATGGCACTGATCACACTGCTGCTTTTCACTGCTATTGTAAATGGTCCGATGACACCCGTAGTATTGACAGTAGAGCGTTTTCGCTTGAGGAGAGAGAAGAGGAGTTGTGATAGTGGATGACGAGGATGGTGATTGGATAATAGAAGCGCGGGTATCTAGGAAAAAGAAAAGAACAATGAATACGAGATTTGGAGATGGTTTTGCTAGTCAGGCTTCCAGAAATGGAGGCGTGTGAAAGAACATCCTTTTGACTGGACGGTTCTAGATTTCCCCTCTTCCTCAGGGAATCATGACTATCCAAGGAGGAAGGTTCTTGAAATGAAGAGGTTGGAAGTGAGCTGCTCTGGGAAACGGGCTGCTCCTTAGCAACGCGTTGGAAGCACCACTCATCATCACTGCCTGACGGATCGTCATGTGTGAAGGCGCTGTCGCTGTCTTCCTCGTCCATGTTGGAGACTTCGGGGATACAGGGGTGATAGGGTAGAGGTTGGGTGGTTGAGGAGGCATAATTGAAGTTGACGGTTGAAGGAGTGACGGAGGAGAATAAGGCAGCTAGAGGATCTGCTTGTGGTGGTTGTGAGGGGTTAAGAGGGAGTGGTGAGGGGTTAAGAGGGGTTGTTGGTGGTAGTGGGTTGTGGGGGAGTGATGAGTGTGTGGATGGGTTGGAAGGGAGTGATGAGTGTGTGGATGGGTTGGAAGGGAGTGATGACTGTGTGGATGGGTTGGAAGGGAGTGATGACTGTGTGGATTGGTTGTAAGGGAGTGATGACTGTGTGGATGGGTTGTAAGGGAGTGATGAGTTACGAAAAGACTGTTGTGATTGTAGGTATGAATCGGGAATCAGTTGTTGCAGTTGATTTGGAAGAGGTAATGGCTTCGGTTGGTATTCGTGGTTCAACAGCTCCTTTGTAGGAACCACCTGTTGATCCATAAGTGAGGATTGCGGATTCATCGATATCAAGTTATGTTGGTTCATAGTGTTTATATCCTGTCTTACTGATTTCATGCTCTGTTTCACACTACTCATTCTCTTCTCACTGATATTACTCATCCCCTGACTCAAACCATTTACCCTCTGCTCATTCACTCCCTGACTCAAGCCATTCACTCCCTGACTCAAACCATTCACCCCCTGCTCATTCACCCCCTTCTCATTCATACCATTCACTCCCTGACTCAAACCATTCACCCCCTTCTCATTCAAACCATTCACTCCCTTCTCATTCATACCATTCACCCCCTGACTCAAACCATCCACAGACACCACACCCTCATTCAAAACTCTTTGCTGACTCCTCTCCCCTTCTCCCTCAAACAAATTGATCCTCGAGAGAGGCGCAGAGCATAGAGTCTGCGACCTCCCCAACAAATCAAAGGACACACCAGAAGAGCTCTCACTTGCCATCGTTTGATAGGGAACCGAAGACGCGTCAACACGTTTTCCTGCACACAGGACGGATGGTTGACGCGATGCACGTGATAAAATGGATCGATTTCTCTTATCACGCTGTGAGGGAAGAGGGGAGTGGTGAAGCAGTGGAAGCGGTGATACCACTGCTTGGGAGATGGACGACGACTGATTCTGAGCTACACACCGAGGATAGCGCGGAATCGAATCAAGCGGGAAAAAATGCAGAATCACCTTTCCATTTCCTTTCACCGTATCGTTTGTCACAGTGAAAGACAACTGAATGGAACTCGTTTCCTCATTGTAGAGGAATAAGATCTCCTTCATAAAGGAATCAATCACGGCATTCTCCTCAATGGTAATTTGATTCGACTGGTCTGTTTCCATTCGGATTGAATAACTATCAGTGATACAGAAGAAGGGTTGTTACGATTTGTATCGAATATCCTCATCATCGAACTCAATGACATGATTCAAATAGCAGAAATTCAAGAGATGATAGATGGTCTACATGTCAGGAGTTTTATAGTTTCTACTCGACGAATCGTTGTTCCAACAGCTAGTTGCATACGACAACCCGATTCCGAATATGTCCCTTTCTGAGATACCACTCTGGTTTGTCCTACATGTTTAGGTACTTGATGAAAGGATACCATTCGAGATTACACTGAAATCATCACCGGTTGAAACCTAATCATCAAAGGATGCATTCAAACGAACAGATCCACTCTCCTCGTTATCAGTGAATACAGAGAATCCCCTTTCATGGGAATAGACAGACAAAGAGTCCCAATCGTTGCTTCGCTCCTATTATTGAATACGAAGTGTCAATATGTACGTCATCAGATATCATTCATGAAGATTTACCTTCAACAGTAATAATCTGTGAACGCAATCCTCCTTTACACGGCTGTTGTACAATGAGTGTGGGACAATTTGCAGACGATCGTAGCTTCATTAACAGCAATACTGTCTTTGAATTGTCCACGGGGGAGAATCTGAATACTCGGCATCGCAAGAAGTATGGTTTTGCAGCAGTATGTGACTTGCTGGATGAATTGGGATACAGTGGGTATGTCTCAGTATTTTGCTATCATGTCGTAGTGTACGTGGAAAGAGTTCGGAAGAACTCGATCCCTTTGAGGTTATTGTGGGTGGACTCTCATGGTGCATTGGATATGTGAGACCCGAATTCAACCGGGATATTATGATTACGGAGGGCATGTCATTGGGAGCGAAAGTTGCTATATCCGAGAAGATTGTGATGTACTTGAAGGAGTGGATGAATGATATATGTTCTATTGTAGAATGCGGTATCCGAAGCCCCTTTTCCCTCAGCAGATTCAAGGCTTGGATTATCAAACCGTGAAGGACATTCTGGAGTGGTTGGAGCGACCCATTACAGAAATTCGGAATTCGGTACCAGCGTATGAGTCCCTAGCTGCTCAAAGGGTGTTTGAGGACTCCTTTTCCTTTGACGCATCCGATAGTCCAGAGGCAAACCTGCCGTCATGGTTTGATGCCTTTCCTGTTGAATCGTTTACGGAAATGGTTTTAATTCCATCCGATGGTTCTCTTGGTCCGCTTTTCTTCATGTTACCACGTAGTGTCTCCCTGCTTCCCCGGAAACATCCACTCGTTCCCATCGTTTATGAGTAGTCGCTGTTACGCAGAAGGAGGGAGCTACAACGAGGACGTGTCGGTTTCTGAGTTCACGGACAGTGTGACGACGAGTTCACAGGTGTTGGGAGACAGTCCGTCTGCCGAGGAGGACGAGCTCTGCAGCCAGTCCACCGACATTGTTCAGTTGATTCGCATGAATCAGCTTCGCGTGGAGGAAATCCGTCGGCTGCAGCAAAAAGAGAGTCATCGCATCACACAGCTAAACGAACTGAAACGGGAATACGTGGGTCTACAGGAGTACTACCATCGAGCAGAGGCGACTATTCAGGGTCTGGTGGCTCGTGAGCACGACGAGGAGTAGGAATGAGGGCGTGCGTGGTGATCAGAACGGCGGCAAAACTACAGGAGTTGAAGGGTCTTCTGAAGCTGCTGGAAACGCTCACCCTACAGCTGAATGATAGCAAGCAGAGCTACAAGGAGGAACTAGAGGCACTGAATGGGCAGGTAAAGCTACGCAGGCAGGCGATGGAGCGGGAGCGCGAGCACTACGATTTGATTCAGGGAATCGACGAGAAGGTGACAGAGAGTCTGCAGTCGCTCCTGGTCATCTTCCGCGGTGTGAATGTGGACATTCTTCGCTCTCGGCGCTATCTGGATCACATTCCTTCCAAACCGGAGCTATTGTTTGTAAGAGTTTGAGGAGAAATCGAGGGTAGTTTGAGAATGAAATCACACAATACATGGATCGAATCATGGAGAGCTCTACTCGGTTGGCGCAGTGCTACGACTTGCTCAACAATATGCGAGACAATCTGGAGTCGCAGTCTGCCCATCTCAGCTTCTTGCAGTCGTTCAGTTGGGTTCTTCAAAAGAACCGTTCTGAAGTTCAACATGTCAGTCGTCTTCTTGTGGAGCAAGTGGATAGTGTAACGCAGCGTAAGTGTGTGGAGGAGGTGATAGAGTAGAACTATCGCGCCTTCTCCAGCAGTACAACATTGAGCTGAAGAAACGGAATCGGATGCTGAAAACGGCAGCGAGCAATCAAGAGACGGTTATGGAGAAGAAGCGCGCCTATTCAAAGACTCTGCAGCTCTTCCGACAACAATGTGATACCAATAGGGAATTAGTGAAGCGTCTTCGCGAGTTACAACAGCGAAGAAGTGGATTTCAGTGTATTTGTTTGTTTTGACGACTCAGAATTGTGTAACCTGAACGCCCGAAGGATGGAACCAATTGAGTTTCAGAAAGTACTGATGGATGACAACACGTACCAAGTCAGAATGGAGGGTTGATCGGTAGACCGTATCAGGAGTTTGTCCAAGTCCTCCCAATCGATTATATACGAGACGATTATTCCTATGGGGACCACAGTCGATCAGTTGGAGAGGGTTGATGTGTAGTCATTCTGTCGGACTATGCGAGAGAGTTGCAATGTACAGAAAGAGAATAGATATAAAGGGTAGTCAGAAAGCGGTTACAGCATCCCTACAAGTTTCGGCTAACAACGGATAAGTATGTTTCGTATTGTTCTGTTCGTGAATACTCGTCTCCGGCAGGTACCTGCAAGATGCCATTGTGGGTAAGAGTGAATGAAGGGTTTGGATCTAGATGATGGAGAAATTGAAGCTGAATCCTGGAGACTATGTGCGTATCGAGAGTGTGTCGTTGCCGAAAGGAAAGCGAGTCACTCTTCGCCTTCTCGATCGTGCCTTACTGGCTATTCAGGACGTTAAATCTGCGTAATGGTATATGGTTGCACGAAGAGGTAGATTTGAAAAGCAGCTAAAGAACTTTATCGTGTTAGCAGAAGGCGATCGAGTTCCCTTTGTTCATAACCGTGTCGAGTATCAAATTGGTTTCAATTTTATGTTGTCTGTGATGGTAGAGATTGTGAAATGCGAGCCGGAGTGTGTGATTGACATCAACAATACCAATTTGGAGATTGACTTTGCGCCCATGTAGTGAATTATGAGGAGTAGCGATTGTAGGGAAGAGTCATTGGAAGAAGGTCATGAGGAGAATGGGGGTAATAAGGGAAATGAGAGACGAGATGTGAATGTAAACCGCAATTTGGAAGAAGAGAGACGAAAGCGGCTAGCGTTTTTTACTGGTCATTGATGGTTTGTTTGTTTGATGATGTGATGTAGTGGGTGTTGTGTGGTGTGAGGGATGGTGGTTAGGGGTGTGGTGCGGTGCCGTATAAGTGATGATGCGGTGCCGTATAAGTGATGATGCGGTCTCGTATAAGTGAGGATGAATCGCATTATGAATAACGATTGGTTGCCATTACAATGACAGGTTGCAGGATCAACCAATACAACCCTCTATGGTTTCCAGCAAACAGACACTTTGATAGAGTGGAGATCCAACAGGTCCTTAGCAAATCGAATAGAACAAAGCCATGATTTCTACCGCATACATATCCACTGAACACTCTCCTATCAACAAACAGGACAAAAGACAACCATTAACCCTCCAAGGGAATCTCAATATCATCCGAAAGCAAATCCGTCTTCGGTAACACATCCTTCACTCCATAAAGACAGTGAAAGAATGAGTAGCAAATAAAGCAGACAATGAAAAAGACGAAGCAGAGTGCGATTTCCTGAAGGAGCTGGCGCGGCGTAGCACTTCGCGCTCCTTCATCCACGAAGAAGCGACCCAAAATGTAACAAATGCCACCGCCCAGTGACTGGAACATTCGGAAGACCGCATTGGCAACAGTCCGGTTCTCCTTGAAGTATCGACCGATAGCAGTAAGACACTAGAGGTTAGGATGAACAAAAGGAATAACAAAAGTCTGGAGCCCGGAATCGGTGAGGGAGAAGAGAATGTACAAGGGAACGAAGGTCCAATTCTGCCAGAGATTGACAAAGTAGGCGAGAACCAACGAGATAGCACCGAGAATCATGTAACTGATGAGAAGGGGGTACAAACCCAGACGATCAATGGCTGCTCCGTGAACGAAACCGGCGAACATTTCGACAATCGTATACACGATCATGAACAAGGAGATGTTGGCAGTATTCTGCACCTGACGGTTGTACATGCTGTTCACAAAAATGGACTGAAACCCAAGACACAAGAAGAGGGGAATGAGGAGAGTCATCTTGGGGGTAACCACCATCTTTAGAACAGAAACAACTTCCTCCTTGACGTTGCGACGTGGACAATGGATCGCTTTCTCGTTACCATTCTCATCTACTGCGGGCTTCAGTCCAAAGAGGATCACCGATCCGAAGATACTCACAGCTAGATAACAAAAAGGGAGAAAATGTACTTCCCAAGAAGAGGAAGAGGATTGAAGTGGATCCATTCCATCCCGAGTGACCCGTACTTGAGTTGATGCCAAACACTTTGAAGAGGATGTACGTACAGATGTTACCCAACACCTACAGGAAACGGAAAGAGAGGATCGTACGGCACCAGACATGTACACGCTCCAGAACATTCCTGCACGACTTCCTCGGTTTTCATCAGTCGAGTTGACAGCGAGATAGACACCTTGACATGCCCAGAACACCTAAACATGAAGAAATGGAGGGAAGAAAAACGGATGAGGCAAAACCATGAATACAAGACCAAAGAATGCACAACCATGGAATAACATAAACAAAAACATAGGTGTAGATTCTACAGGTAACAAGGGGATCGAATAGGCACGGATATTCCATGGCAGCGCAAGCAACGGCAATACGATGGTTCTTGAACAACGAAACCATGGAGGGGACAAAGAGGTTTGCAAACGAATAGCCAAAATACGCAATTGAAAGGGACAGAGACCCCAAGGAACCCAGAAGGGTAACTGTGTAGCTCTGACTTGTTTTTAAACCTGAAGGTTATGGAAAAGAAGAGAGGGATTACCAAAATAGATGAACCCAAAGCCAATCGAAAGACGAAGAACATTACGATAGTTTGGGTCGGTTCTGTATTCTTCACTAAGGGGGAATATAGATAGAAGGAGAGTACATGAATGATACCATGATTGTAGAATGGTATGTGGGTGAGAGGGGGAATGGGAACTATATTTCATAATGAGGGTGGCTGATAAGACACGATAGGATCGGATTGTGTGTTGATGTAGAGTGGAGAGAAGGAAAGAGGGAGGATTTAATAGGGAGATCTCTATCATGGAGCAAAATGAAACGAATAATCGAATGAACGAATGATCTCCAATTATCCTTTGGACATATGTTCTATCTTCCAAGTAGTCGCCTACACAACAATGAAAAGATATCTATTCAATCACACGAAAACACTCCCCAATTTCGCATATGCAAATGTTGGGTGTTGAATCACACACTGAGATGAGCGCCCCAGATATATACACCTACGATGTAGTATTCGAAAACGATCTTCTGGGAATGGTGTTTGTCAATGGAGAAAGGGATGAAGGCGCCTATGTAAATGGATTTTATCGGGAACGCACCAAAGTGTTGGAGGCGGAAGACTCCATGCAGATTGCGTTGCGTGACCGTGTCATTTCCATTCAAGGTCGTTCCGTAAAGGACTTACCCTTCACCAAGGTGCTGGAACTTCTTCGTTCAAAGAAGCGTCCACTTCGATTGACATTTGAGCGAGTTCAATCGTCATTAACAGAAGAGAACTGGAAGGATGCCCTTGACGACAAACACTTTCGGGTGCTATTCAAGAGTTTTCTAAAGCGGAAGCACCTACTGTTGTGTCATGTCTGGTTTTCTTTTGTTTTGGAAGTGAATCGTTGTGCCTCTCTTCCGGAATCTGAAAGAGAAGAAGCTTGGGATTCCCTCTTTCGTCTCTATCTTCAATCGGATGGAAAGTACTCGTCTTATATGCATCTCGACTCCGTTCCAATTTTCGTGTCTAATGACTTCGATTCGTTTCTTCAATCATCCAAATTGGAGTTGGAGAATCGGTTGTTTCGGTTAAGCTGGAATGGATTTCTTCAGAGTACAGAGTAGGACAGAGTGGTTTGGTTGATAGGAAGGTATCAGTATGTTCGTTTGAATATGAAGCAAGTTTTGTTCAGTCGGCACAGGGCGAACATTTTTCTTGCATTTCTGATCACTCGATCGTTGTCTTCTGAGTTAGCTCTTTGGATGGACATCCATTATGAGCTCTTTCCGTTAATGAAGGAGACGGGTTACCCAAACGACGTTGATGCGTTGTACGACTATTGTCTATCCCATCCACTCATTCGTGACGAAGTAGTACAAGGAAGGAAAGGTGAAATGTAGGATGATGAAGGAACGAAGACGCTCGAAGAGTTGTCTGTCCAGCTAAGAAAGGAAGCAAGTTTTAAGGATTTGGAGGAGTATTTGTATTTGGAGTACGATCGGTTGTTGGCTTTGGAGGGTGGTAGTTGTCATGATAGGTTGGGTGGGTCGTATTTTATGGATGGGAATCCAGACCAAGGGGTTCAGGAGTGCGGTGTATTGGGTACATCGGTTGTGCTCCATGATAAGGGGGAAAGGGAGTCTATAGATCGTAGTGGTTGTTCTGTGGTTCGTGATTTGACTGATGGTGGTTTGCATCATGGTAATGATGGTGATGAGGGTCCAAGTCATGGTGATGAGGGTCATACACCAAATCAACATGATAACCAACAAGGTCATACACCAAATCAACATGATGATTCTAAACATCACAATACCAACCAACAATACTCCTCTCCTTCCATCCAGCCCAATCCCACTTCCATCCCACTCATTTCACCAACAGTCCATTCCTCCAACCCAATCCAAGACTCTTCCCTTTTCCCGCAACAAGATCGAAAGGACTCTACCAACGAAACCCTCACTCTTTCCGACCTGGTTCCTAGCGCTATTTCTATCCAAGATCTCTCTGTTTCTATCCAAGACCCGTCCGTTCATGGCAGCCCTGTCAATCGCCGATTATCATCCTCTTCCATGGCGTCTTTGGATGAAGGATCCATTTCCTCCGTTCCAACGTATTCGGAGAAGGAACTAATGAATCTGCTTCGTAAACTACGTATCGTAGCAGAGAGTCACTTGAAGAGTCATCCTTATGCCATGCTTCCTTCCCGTTATCAGCCCATTATCGACAAACTGTGCAATGAAGCCGCAACAACTCACTACCTCGACTCGCTTTCCCTCTCCATCCTCTCAACCCTTCTAAAGTGTATGGCGGTACGACTCTTCCAATTCATCCAACACGCGTACTATAATCGTTTTGTTGGCACAGATCTCTTTGAGTACCTGGTAAGCGAGCAGTGCTTTCCGTCTTCCGTCTTCTCTCCTCGACTTCTCAGAGCATCTATGTATGCGATGGATCGTTTGAAGGACTGTGAAGAAGAGATACCGTATTTGAGGACGTTCATTCAAGAATACAGCCAGAACGCCCTCGAACTGATGGAGCCTTCCGTAGTCCATTACTTTACCATGACATGTAGACAAAGGAGGATCAACCGGAAGAAGCCGTGGAAGCAGCCCTTCAAAGTGCAAAGGAAAAGAGACAGAATCGAAATAGGAAGGAGTCGCGCTCCTTTCGGCCAGTGGACTTGGAGGACATTATTCGCTATATTAGCCGCCACAAGTTGTACAGCGTTCATCAATTCCATGCTGAAAAGAATGGTCTCAACTTGAAGAGCTTTCGCAATGTTCCAGTGTTCAAGGTGATCTATTACCAAGGAGATGAATCGGCAAAGGATGTAGAGGAGGTGGCATCGGTTCTGATCGATTCCTTTGAAGAGAGTGGCTTGAATCCTCCTGGTGATCCTCGCTCCTTCTTCCTTCCGGAAGGATATCGCTCCTTCTCGTCGCCTCAGAATCCTCGGATCTTTCCGTTTTTGCTTGGCGGCACCTCCACAGAACGATGGAGTGCAACTGCGCTGAATGTGTACTACCCATCCCAACAAGGCGATTCCACTAAATACGTTCCAGAAGGATTGGTTCTTCTTTCTCCATTCAACTGCTTGGAGAAGTTGCATGATCGGTTGGTAACATTCTTGGTGAAATCCTATTCGATCCTACACGATTCACCGAAGGAAGAAAAGGCCTCTATACTGAAGCAGCTTCTAAGAAGAGACGTGAATGGAGATGAGAAGCGACGCTATTCTGCTGCTGTAATTGCGTCCACGGATATCCCTTCTAGTCCTGAAATGAAGGCACGTGATCCCCCTCCCTTGTTTTCTTTGAATCGGAGAAGTGCGGAGGTGCATTTGGGTGAGGCGTTAAGGGTGTCGTCGGGGAATGGAGTGAGGGTGTCGTCGGGGAATGGAGTGAGGGTGTCGTCGGGGAATGGAGCGATTCAGGGTTCGGTGGGTGATGCAGTGAATGGATCAGTGGGTGATGCAGTGAATGGATCAGTGGGTGATGCAGTGAATGGATCAGTGGGTGATGCAGTAAAGAAGCCAGTGGACGATACAACACTAGCATCATCCAACACTGTGAACGCATCACCAACCAGAGAATCATCCACTGCTCGTAATAGCCACGATCTACTTCCCAACTCATCCTTCATGTTGGAAGAGAGAGAACGCTTCCTCAACCCATACCAAGGCGATCATCTTGACCACAAACCACCCTTCCTCCCTTGGAACCCAACATCTCTTCGACTCTTCCCGTTATCTTCTATATCAGACAACGATCCTATTTCCTCATTCCATCGTCATTTGCGATCCACGGATACTCTACGATCCAAAGTGCCACGGCATGGAATGCGCTTTCTCTTTAAGGTCCTCTCTGTTCAACACGTTCTGCTCCTAATCCGCCTTCTTCTTCTGGAAAAGAGTATTCTCTGCGTATCTACACAGTACTCACTTCTTACAGCGGTCATGGAAGCATTGAAGGAGACGCTGTGACCCATTAAGTGTTATCATGAACTTGTAGGCAGCCCTTTGTGTGGCAATACACATACTGTCCGGTTCTCCCTCTTTCTGTCAAGAAGCTGATCAACAACCCAATGCCCTACTTTATGGGAATCCATACATCGTTTCTGTAGGTTTGGTGCATTTCATGACACATAGAACTGATTCCGATCTTGCAAGGCTTCAACAAGTCACCATTGTGAATCTAGATTTGGATACGATTCGTTTTCCTCCAAACCTGAAGGATAGTGAGTTTCTCATTGATCCCCTTATTGGAACCGCACAGACCCAAATACCTGAAGACCAGCAAGAAGCCGTGATCCCTCCTCTTCCTTTTGTCCCCGATCGTAACATCCTACGAGAGATTCATATCCTTTTATTTGCAAAACTGTCTGCCTTTACTTTAGGAGAGGCTATCCATCCAGAACTGAAAGCGATCGATACTCTAGGAGTCATTCAACCAGTAACAGAAGGCGAAATAAAGAAGATCCTGCGGTCTTATCTTGTTTCCATCGTTCATCCGGCTCTTCAGTTCTGTACTCGGATTGTGGAGGGAGATCAGACGCTCTTCATTCTGAATAAACAGGAGTATCTAAAGACATATGAAGATGGCAACTCACTTCTCTTTATGACCCAGTTCATCGAGACATCGATGTTTTCCGTATATTTTGTAAGATTGTGCTCCTAATGAGTGTTTGCTTTTCCAAGAATGTAGGTGGAAAGAAGAGTAGTCACTCCTGCGATTGTACAAGAGGACACTCTACAACTAC